>OW285235.1:207147731-208347731 GCA_935421215.2 Melolontha melolontha
ACTCTAAATCATTATTAATAATTCAGATCTCTTGAACGTTCTGCCTTTTTACTAAGAAGGTATCTAATGTAGTTTGTGTTTTTCTATTACGCTCTGTAAGTGGATAAAGCATCCATGACACCCCGTCTTGCCTTTGAACTTCGATCAAAATTCTCATCATTTTCAGTAAATTGGTCCATAATCCCTGTTATCGTTTCTAAACTGGTTTTTAGAAATGTAGTTGATATTTCTTTTTGCTCTTCCTCAGAACCGCTACTTTCGGTAATTTTTCATTAGAAAGACTTTCTCCTATGTCTTGCAAAATTTCTTCCATATCTTGCACATTTCCCTCATCTAAACCTGCTCGTTTCGGTAAATCCACTATTTCGTTCATATCAACATCAAAATCTCTACTGTCATTGTTCTTGAATAGATCTGGCCAAATGTGCTTCCACACCCCTTTCAAAAATTTTTCCGTTACCTCATTCCAATAAAAATGTATGTTCTCCACAGCATCCATGATATTGTACTTCTTCCAAAAATCTCTTACCGATTGTTTTTCTTCTCGGTGCGTTTTTTCAAACATATGTCTAAATGTTCGCCGCAAGTAATAAGCTTTAAAATTTGATATAATACCTTGATCCATGGATTGAATTAAGGCATTTGTGTTAGGTGGCAAGAAAACCACTTCAACTGGAATAGATGTTTCTAAGTCATATAAATTCCTAGTGTGGCTTGGAGAATTATGTATTAAAGTGCTTTTGGTTCAAGTTCTTTTGTCTCACAATATCGTTTCACAGAAAGTCTTCATATTTATCCATGATTTTTTATTAGATTTCTAAATTACTGGTAAAGTTGTTTTAGATATGCTCATCATCGCACTTGGGTTTTTGGAGTGATAGACTAGTAGTGGTTTTAATTTAAAATCTCCATTGGCGTTGCCACCCAGCAAAATTGTCCAAAAAACCCCGTCTAATCGACATTAAAAACTAATTCTGGAGGATAGTTTCCACGTTCCATAATCGTTTTTAATGTCGCGGGGAATTATGTCGCTGCTTTTGTGTCTCCACTCGCTGCTTCTCCTGTAATCTTTACGAGTATACTACGAAAACTATTTCGGAGTTTAAATCTGTGAAACCATCACGCACTTGCAACGAAAGTTTTAGTTGTGTCACCTGTTTCTGAGGAACATACATCCTTTAATTTTTGTCTAACAGTGTCATAAATCTCACGTATTTCCAATATGATGTAATTTTTATTAATTGCTAAAAAGTATATGAAATGTTTTGTTACTCTGCCATTTTTAATTTATCTTAATACTCTAGATTTTGTAGTTTTGTCTTAATACAATATGATAAACCTACATTCTAATCCAAGAAAAATAATTAAAATGTTGAAAGCTATTATTAAACAGTTTTATAATATTTTTATACAAGCTATTCTTGAAATAGAGAAATAACGTGTGGTAAATGGAAAGATGTAATTATATAAAATATAAATCCAAAATATTGTGAGTCAATTATAACGTGAACCCCAAAATTAAAAACCCCCTGAAAATTGTATTACGTGACGCCTGTGAATTCAAATATTCAAAATTTGTATCAATAATAAATATCTCTATTGAAGTTACACACACACACATAGGCTACAGCGTATGTTTATATACGTAACAGTTGTCGATGTTATAAAAACTATAACATAGTTTTATGTAAAGGTTGTCAATAACTTCAATAAAAATCAGCTGTTTATACATTCAAGTGAATTATTAAAAATAAACAAAATGTCTATTACGTGGATTGTTTGTTTGTTACGAGAAGCAACAAATACATAGATTCAGAATATCTATAAAAACCTCAATTGAGTGCAATGTTTATGTTCATAATTTATAAAAAATTTATACTTGCTTGTAAATTTTTAAAGCCGATGTATTAAAAGAATATGTAAGATGTGTGCTCTACGAGCATTTAGCGTCCTATTAGGTAACAATCTATCGTGAATCTGAATCATATCGAATGTATGTAACGATCGACAACTGACTTAATCGGAGAAGATACTTAAAGCGAGATCGACAATAACAAAACTATTCTTTTTGTTATTGTCAGTAAAATTTAAGATATCGTCTCTGGTACTTTTTACAGAGTGGACCGCACACTGGCAATTTTTTTTCTCTCTTATGAGAAGGAATTTTAGAAAAATATTTTGAATTTATATTCTATATAATTACATCTTTCCATTTTTCTTGCGTTGTCTTCTCATTTTAAAGACATCTGCTATATAGCTCTATATGATCTTTGTATTATTGTTTCCTAATATAAAAATGATCTTCTAGTACGTGGATTTAGATGAATTTCTCTCTGAAAATGGAGTTTCGATGGATGGCCTGGGCTCACATGGTTCGATGGGACCACTGGGCAGCTCACATGGAGTTCCAAAAAGGGAACGATCTCCCAGTCCTGACTGTCTGAGTCCAGATACTATGAACCCCTCTTCACCCGCTGACTCAAGTGAGTATAAAATGAAATTTTCAAAATTATTTTTAAACTTCTGTCGTAAATCTCTCAAAATTTTAATTTGGAAAGATTTAGGCATAGCCTTCGACAAGCTTGAAAAGAAAAAAAACTGTAAAATATTAGTTTTCCCGGAAGAAATATTTTGTGTAATAGCTACGTAATAACGCTTTCAAAATAAAAGTTGTAATTACTTTGTTTATGACTAAAACGATACAAAATTTGCCATTTAAAACTGTATTATAAAAGCAATGAATACATTCAAAAAAAATATATTGTGTTAACAGTGTCAAAATTTGAATATTTATTTCAAGTTATATTTTCACCTTATCACGATAAATTTCTAGTTGATACTCAAAATTCCTTGCTGAAGACTGTGTTTTGAATCCCTTAATAAATTTTATTTGAGAAATTTTGTTCGTCGGTATTTTTTAAAATTTTTCTTCATTTCTCAATCGCGTTCTTAAAATTTATTAAGGTGTATAGCAGTATTAGATGGCTGTTACACCATACTAATATCTAAAATATAGTTTTTTCTGAAGCTTTGTCAATGGCTTCAAGTTGTCGCGACTTTGATCCACGGACAAGAGCATTTTCAGACGAAGAGCTCAAACCCCAGCCCATTATAAAAAAGTCCCGTAAGCAGTTCGTTCCTGACGATCTTAAGGACGACAAATACTGGGCGAGGCGCAGGAAGAATAACCTAGCCGCTAAAAGATCTCGAGATGCCCGCCGTATGAAGGAGAACCAGATAGCCCTTCGAGCTGGATATTTGGAAAAGGAGGTGTGTCTGCCAATATATTTACTTAGCATAATGAAACAGTATGTAGCTTTAACGAAAATATTGTCAAAATGTCCCTTACCTGAGCTTGTAATAATTGTTTCTTATATTGTTACCTTGTAAAATTCTAAAATTATTTGTAATAGTCTTTTTTGTACTCGCTTATCAAAACCTGTCATTTCACGATTCGATTTGCGTGCGTAAAAAGTCACTTTAAACACGAGTGCGTAAAAGTAAAGTTGGTACTTCCTGGAACTTGATTAATTTAGTGACATTTTAAAATCATAAATCCCTAACCTTAATAATATGCTACCCAGTTCGTTGTTTTTCTATGAAAATAAAAGGAAATGAAATAGAAATTGTTATATTTTGAAGGTATGTAATTCAATGTCAGAACAGCAACAAATATTATTTTTTAAATTTATAGGAAACTAAAAAAAAATTGTCAGAAGTGGGATTCGAACCCACACCCTCAGAGAGGACCAGAACGCTCGAGAACCCGTATAACGAGCAAGGTAAACCTTGAGTCCGGCGCCTTAGACCGCCCAGCCATCCTGACAGATATTAAATATCTGTTGTTAAAAAGTTATAAATATAAAAGTTTTGAAATTATATTTATATTTTATATAAATATTATTATTGTTTATAGTTCTCGTACAAAAAATATTGTACAAACTTCGTGCGTGAAACATTTCGCGAATTCGTGACCATAAAGCGCTCGCCTACGGCTCGCGCTTTAAACTGGTCACTCATTCGCGAAATATGATTTCACGCACTTGGTTCGTAAATAACTATTACAAGTGTCCCCAGCAATATATAGACTTTTGTATCTGTATTTTCAGTGTTTATAGTATTTTCTTGCGAGCAATATTGTGGTTGTATATTCTGTTACAGTTGACTTTAGGTTTTTAGAAAATTTCTAAAGAAGTTAACAGTATAAGCAACGTGTCAAGTATACCACCATGACAGAACATGGAAGACAATAGCTCACTAATTAGAATTAGGGACCGGCCACGAGAGGCCGATGACTCATCACCACCGGGCATACTACTGAAAATTTGTATTTTTAAAGTTTTTAATTTTATTTATATAATTGGAAAACAAACGGGTGGTGATCTACAAAATACGAAATACATATTTATTTGTTCATTTTGTAGTTCAATTTGAGTAAAGGAGTATTAATATTAACTAGCAATACTTTCTCAAGGTTCTCTTCTATAAAATTTGTTCTTTTTGAATGAATTATATCTTCGTAGATAGAAAGCGTCCTTCCTAAATCGCAACTGGTTATAGGCGGATCCTGGAAATATTCTTTTATTTCAGCATATTTAGCAGTTCGATTTTGAGGCATTGTCCCCATATACAATTGCTGCAATATTATTAAATCTGGATCTCTATTAAGAGCTGCGTCTAACTTTTGCCGAAGGCCACATCCGAAGTCACTTATAACATTTTTCAATTTATTAATAGCCACATCTAATGTAGTTAATCCATCATTTAAATTGAGATTTTGATTTTGAAAATAAGTGATTAGTTTTGGCAAATTTCCAAAGTGTTCTTGAAGAAAGTAGAACTGATTTTTTAAATTTGGAATTTGTATTAGTTCCTTGCACTCAGAAATACTTCGGGCATCGTCATTTAAACATGAAACGAAATTTTGTAAACTATTGAAATTCTCTACATAAAAATTAGTAGCTACCTCCAACCATGTTCCCCATCCTATCCATCAACCATGTTCTCCGTCCTAGTTATTACTGGAGAGGGAAGCAGTGTCAAAGATGGAAGTTTTTCTCTATAAAGAGCTAGTCTCAATGGTGCTATTCTGAAAACTTTTTTTTAAAAGGTAATACAAGTCTATCAACTTCCGGAAAGGTGTCTCAGATATATTCACAGATTCCGTTTTCGCAAATTCAGTGAAAAGCATCTGCGTATACCATTGCTAATTCTTGGAGGAAAATAATCCCGATTATTGACATAATAAGGCCATTACGATGAATGCAGGCACCAAACGTTAAACTCATACTTATGTAAAATGACTTCAAGACATTAATGTTGTAAGCCTCTACTTTGTAATATTCCATATTACAATAATTAATAAATCATGTATACTTTGTTATATCACTATATTAAACAAATTGTGTGACCGCGGTTTCAAACAACATGGCCATTGACGAACACTGTATTAAGAATTACAAACACAAAATGTACGCTAAAATTTTGTGTTAGGCGGTAATTATAAAGTAGGGGGCAATACATGGAATAATATACAATACATTCTAACAACTATTAGTTAATTATAAGGGAAACCAGAAAATAGAAACGTGAGTGCAGTAAAATCGTAAGCTAAATTAACCTAAATACAGCAGGTAAAAATCGGCGTATATATTAAATCGTTAAGTAATATAATATCTAAATTTCGGAAGGTTTTGAATATTTCTAGGGCCTCTAGGAGGTTTAGTTTCTTACACTTCTCGGCAAAATGTAAGATTTTTACAAAATTATTGGTTGTTGTATGATTATTCTCTTTTATATGGGCTGCAAACGACTTAGGGTATTCATTGTCGAATTCTTTAATATGTTCTTTGACTCTAATATTAAAACTCGACCAGCCTGTCCGATATATACTCCTTTACAATAGGAACATTAAAACTTATAAACACCAGATTTGTTTAAGGATTTTGTTTTAGTTGTGACATTAAAAAGAACATCAGCAAATTTTATGTGAGGTTTGAATGCTACTTTAATATCAAATTTAGAAATAATTTTAGCGATTTCATCGCTAACATTGCCAAAATAGGTTGAAGTGATTCTAACTTATTATGGGGATATACTGAATTCAAAGCAAGTTTAGTTAGTCGACTATGTCAAAATTCATTGTGTCCATCGTTTTAGTTAGTCGACTATGTCAAAATTCATTGTGTCCATCGTTTCACGGTGGCTAAAGAATTTGATTTGTTTAGTATCGTTTAAGCGTTATTCAAAAGTAAGTTACATTTTAAAATTGCTGTCGTTTTGTTAAATAGTAAAATGTACACAAAATAAAAACGTATTTGTGTTCATAAAATAATGGGGATTACTCGTTGTTCATATTTTTTATTTCCGTTACCATGGCAACAAGTTTGTTGACAGAAATAGAAACGTTAGCTCTCCTTACTGAATTTGACAGACATTCACCCTGTGAAAAACGGTTTCGACGTTGCGAAGTTTCGACGAATCTTATAAGTCTTGTTCAGTACTACTATGAATGTGCAAGAAATTTAGACAATTCAGAAGAAACAATAACTTGAGAAACGGACCGTGCAGTTTACAGGCTTACCGCAAACTATTCCGTAAATTCGATGAAAGTGGTTGCGTTACTGATAAAGCAAAGTTTGGACCTAAAGTAGCGAATGATACTACTGCTGCTGAAGTTTTACGTGAGACTGCAGAAACAGTCCGAAATAACTACGGAATATGTAGCCCGAATCAAGTTGCAAAACGTCTCCAAATAAGTTACACCACGATTTGGTGAATTTTCAGAAGACATCTGTATCAGTATTAAATGCAGTTTAATAAAAAAACAAATTATTTAATACATTTCAAACTATTTGGCCAACAAATTATATATTTTTGTTAAACATAATTATAGTTTTGGTAGGACCAATATGTTTATTATACAATTGATTTTCTCTTTGTAAATTTTTGAAAATCAATTCATTGTTAAATTAATTATAAGCAGCATTTATAAATTTTCTATTAGTGCTTCGATATTATTGTAAAATTTCTTTTTTCTAATTATTCTTAGATAAAACTTCGTTATGATTTAATACATTCAAAAACTGCAAGTTCAATAATAAATTTGACATGTCCCATTATAAGTACCATAGTTAATTAGTTTTGTAAAATAATTGATGTATTCTTTTCCTCTGTGACGGTACTCAAAGTATTACAGCTTCTTGGTTTATTATCTACAGTGCGATTGTAAATGATTGAGGGAGGATAGTTTGAATTTAGCGCCAACATTTTTTTTTTAATTGTCGGTCACACTTAGTATCTGCTTAAAATTTGCTTCTATTATTTTTCTTCAGTTGTGTTTCGTATTAGAGCTTTCACTATTAAATAAGAAATTAATTTGTATTTTAAATTTTGCTATTGCTACTAAATTCATTCAAAATTAATAATATTCTAACTATAGATAATAATATTAAGTTAGATAGTAACTATTATTAACAATTAATGCATTACATTATTCAAACAGATCAATATACATCACATTAATAATTAAGGTAAATATAATCATAAACACAATTTGTAACATAAAATATATTAAGTTAGTTCCAGAGATACAATATATCTATTACATTTATTTGACAAATAAGTTAGAAAGAAAATATAAATATAAAATTATCTACGAGTCATTTACAGAAAACCATATAATAGCATTTTTCAGTAATCTTGTGAAGTTTGAGAATTGTGGCTTAATAGTATTGTTATATTATAAATGGTTAACCTAACTCAGAAAAAATTAAAGCACTACAATAAATGTTCAAAATGTCCACCATTAGCATCCAGATATAAATTAATTCTCTTCTTAACATTTGAGAATATGTGGTGGAGCCCTTGTTCATCTATATAGTCAACTTCATTAACAATTGCTGCTTGCAGTTCTTCTATAGAATGAGGTCTATTTTCAAAAACTTCTGTTTTCAAATAACCAAACAGATAAAAATCTAAAGGTGTTAGGTCAGGTGAACGTGATGGCCAACGATCCTTACTAATTAATCTATCATCGAAATACTGTTGTAGAAATTCTAATGTATCATGAGCTACATGAGATGGAGCTCCATCTTTCTAAAAATATCCTGTTTGCAATTCATCATCGTGTAATTGATTTATAAAAGTTTGCAGTATTTCTGTACGATATCGCTCAGCATTAATAGTGTCATTAAAAAATATCGGGCCAATGACTCGTCGTCTTGACATGGCTATCCAAACACCTACTTCCAATGGATGCAAGCTGGTTTCTACATAATTATGTGAATTTTCAGTTGCCCACATTCATAATTTTGGCTATGAATATATCCTGATAAATGAAATCAAGCCTCATCTGACATAAATGTCACATTTAAAATATCATCATTATTTAAATTTTCATTGAACCATTGACAATATTGCACTCTACGTTCATAGTCAATATTGAACAATTGTTGCATAACAGTTACTCTGTAGGGATGCATATGCAAATTTTGTACTAAAACTTTTCTAGTGGTATTATATGACAGACGTTAAATGAAAAAATAAAATTAGTAATGAAAATAACGTTAATTAAATGCATTTACCTGTTTGTGCAGCCAATTTTTGAATAGATTTGTTTGGGCTTGCTACAATCCGTTGTCTAACATCATCAACAACATCTTCTGTCAAGACTGTTGGTCGACCACTAGATTTACCCTTACAAATACAATTTTTAGTTTCAAAGCGGCGAATAACCCTATCTTTATGTTGCGCAAATATTTTATATGAAACAATATGGTTAGGATAATTTTCCCGAAATTGATTCAGGCAAGATTGCAATGAATATGACCATTCACCGACTTCTCTAAGAGTCCCACTACGGTAATGTGCTTTTAGAATAAAAGCATCCTGCTCGTCCGTAAATGGCATGCTGCTACAATACCTAAAAAATAAAAGCAATCATTTTAATTGTATTGATTATAGGTTTCTATTAAACTTACCTAAATAACGGAAAATATAGAATAATGGTTCTGAATCTGATAAGAACAGTTTTTTTATGTAAATGCAAAAGAAATATCGAAAATAAAAGTAGGGAAATAATATGAAAATACGAGAACCAAACAAATATATGAACGAACGTCACTGCGATTTTGTTAGATGTACCACAGAATAGCCAACGTCAGAATATGAATTACACTAAAAACTACGGCGGTAAATTTGAACTTTCTTCAGACATTTACAATCGCACTGTATTTCTTAATATCTTCTGCTACATTCAATTAAATACTCTCAGCCGCAATATTAGTAGTCTATGTAGGTCTAGAGAAGATCGACTCCTGTATGTTGTCGAATCTACTTTATGGTAAGGGCAGGCAGAGTTACTTTCTTGCGCAGTTTTCCTTATTGCAGCTGCAAAATTTACTCGTTTTGTTCATATACTAACAGAAAGTAGTATTTGCGCGTAGTTTTTTGTATTGCAGCTATCTAAGTAGTTACATATTTATAAGAAAAGCTACAGAACTGTTTAAACCTATTATGCTGATCATCGCTGCAACTGATTTCGTATAGCACACAATGTACGTTTTGGTGCGTCGCAGTAGTTTTGATCGTTTCGTAACAATAAAATATTAATTTGTGCGTTGATTACCGTATTTACTTCATTATGGATGTCGATTTCATGATCGATGCTTTTCCAGCAATTGTTTGCTATCAGAAAGAGAAATAAGATGTTCCTCAAAAAGAAAAGGACTGTGTTGGGGGATTGAATAGAAACCGAAAATCTTCTTCAATTATTGACAGATTTTTGCCAAAGTTACGTCCAAGTGATGAAGCATTATATAAAAACTTTTTACGAATGACAGCAGTTGATTTCGACTACCCTTTTTGAAAAAATTCCGATTCTTATATCTAATGTTGAAGCAAATATATTGAATGATCCATCACTGTATTGATGATATATGAGACATAAAATTTTTCACTATATTTGCACCATGTTCAACCGTATCTGACACTTTTTCTGCGAATATTATTTCATTTGACAGTATTAATATTTCGGCGATTTCAACTGAGGAGGTTTTGTCTGTCTTGATGCAAATAAAGGCTGATAACCTCTCCCGTCATGATGGGCTTCCTAAATTTTCATTAAATATTGCGTACGAGTACTTAGTGAACCGCTGGCTTCAATTTTTATTTCAAGATTTAGTACGACTACTTTTCACATATCGATAAAAGTTTTATCAACAATTATCAACCCATAAGTATTTTATCTACCTGCTCCAAAGTTTTTGAACAACTTCTATACTTGGAAGGATATGCTTGTGTATCACCTTACATTTCTTCATGGCTTTAGATTGAGAAGATCAACAATAATGAACTTGGTTGAAATTACGCAATATATTAGTAAATTCTTAAACAAAAGAGAACAGCAGGTCTACCTGTTCTATACCGCCTCATTCCAAGCAAACGCAACGATCCGAATGTATGAATATTTCTCCCGCTCTGAATACAATTCCCCTGAATGCTGTAGGCGCGTCAACATCGATGTCATATGTCATACATACTTACATATTATGGAGCCGCGTAAGAAAAATTATCTGATTACCAAATTACTAGTAAAGGACTATAAATTGTTTAGTCCTGTGTTATGGTAATGAGTAAATTTCAATACGTTATACTGACGATGGTCACACAGAGCGTAATGATATTATTAATAAGCGATTAAGAAAAATGCAAATAAGGCATCAAGAGATTTAATAAATTCTATTTTAATAATAAAGGTCACAAAAACTATTCATAGTAAACTAAATAAACTTCAGAAATAAATAAACACTAAATTAAATTCTAGTAATGTAAAGAAAAATTTACTCTTACAAATAATAAAATAAATTGTTCATAATGAGAAATTAATTATATAATAACGGAAATTCATCCGTTTAAACTCGTCGCCGTAAAATAATTGATGATGCTTGGAATATTTATAATTAGGAAAACCATTTAATTTTAGTATGCGATTAACGGAAGAGCAGCATATGCTTAAATCGTTGGAAATATCGCTAAGTGTCAAATTTCAATTTAGTTCTATTGCAGCGCATACTAAAATGGACGTATCATTAGGAACTCTGCGATTTGGGAATAATGGTTTTAAATTTTGTACAGAACCAGTAATGTCTATTTTCTTTTTAAGTCTACAAATTGTAGCTTTGTTCGGGATGGGCCTGTCGGGATACCTTCCGGCAAATAAGTCACATACTCTTTGATAAGAATTATCAGCGTGATACCATTTCATCATTTCGGCTTTCTCTTCTACTGTATAACGCGGCATGATCACTATTCAAACGCTTAAGAGACTCCGTATAGGGTGACAGTGGTGACACTAATTTGTGACATTAATTGTCAAATGGTTGCGCGACAGACTGTTTTGTGATTGGCTAAAAGCGTTCAGGGGATTTTTATTCGGAGCGGGAGAAATATTCATACATTCGGATCGTTGCGTTTGCTCAGAATGAGGCGGTATATACAGATTTCACTGAAGCATTTGTTACGATTGACCACAATATACTCACCACTAAAATATCCTCCTTCGGCTTTTCGTCTGATACTGTGAAGCTAATTGATTCTTATTTGGACAATAGATCGGCCTATGTGTGTTACAGTGGATACAATTCCAACATATTCACCACTGTCTTCTGGTGCACCGCAAGGGTCCAATCTAGCGCTTCTATTATTTATAATCTATGTAAATGTCATTTTAACTTCAATTGATTGCATATTTTTATTAGCAAGTGTGCCACTATCACTTATTCCAGAACCGAGCAACTTCTTTCTTACAATTATGTTGCTGAACACGCAGATGTTCCAAGGAAGGTAGTAGTTAAAGATCTAGGAGTTTTATTTGATGCACAGCTGCCGCATAGAAAATTTGCTACTCTGCTTCTTGATCATTAGGCTTACTTACAAGAACGTGCAGAGGGTTCTCTAACGGGTTTGCACTAAAAACGTTATACAGGATCCGGCAGGAATGTATGATGTTTTTAAAAAGATCAGAGCTCAGTCGTTTTTCTATGAAATCAAATTTTTATTTTTTTAACAGATTTAACAGAGTTTGTCATTTCATAATAATTTGAAAAAACTTAAAAAAAGCAAATCTGCACTCCTCCAATCGAGTCGTGAAGTTGTTCATATATCTTTGTATCATGTTATCCGGTATCACGAGTGTACCAGCAGAAACCTCTGCAAAGATATGTGATCTCTCAATGTAAACATAGGCCTTGCGGAAGTAGCCGCAGGGAGACAGGTCAGGTGGTCGTGGAGGCCACTCGATGTCCCCGCGCAGCGGAATGAGTCACCTTGGGAATTACTGTCTTAACAAAGCCATAGACTCCCTTGAAGTGTGGCAAGTTGCCTCACCTTGCTGGAAAATACCCTTCTAAAGGGAATACGACGTCTTCTCGGCTCTATTATACGATCGCCTTCTCGGAAAAAATACGGACTGATAACGTCTAATCTCCCAAGTGTACACCAGACAATCACCCCTTCAGAATCAAGCGGCCTTTGATGGAGTTCCCTCGAATTGGCGACCGACTAAAAGCGGAAATTCTGCTTATTGAGATAGCCCGCTAAAGAAAGTATGTTCCATCACCCATTATCACAATGCTACCATCCCTGAGCTCTGTTAGCATGATTTCAACAAATTGAAGCCTCCGTATAAATAATTTTGTTGCAGGTACCGTACCACCATTATTTTATAGGGGTGAAAGTGGAGATCGAAATGTAAAATTCTCCGCACTTGACTTGCCACTCAATCGTAGAGCACGAGTATGTTGTACTGCAAATCGGTGGAGACTGGCTTTCATAGCTGCTGTAACTCGTTCCACGTTTTCAGGGATTCTGACAGTTCTTACATTACCCCTAGATAATCTAGCTCTCAACGATCTTGTGCGAAGGTTATTTACCCACTTCAATATAGTTTTACCAACATTAAATTTAGCACGATATCTGCGTTGCATAACTACGACTGAACATATCAACCATTCTGAAAACATTACTCTCCCCTTATACTTTGTTATAGATATGCGTTTCAATAACGTCATACATCCCTGCCGGATACTGCATTTTAGTTTGGTTCGTTCTAAACTTTATTACAAACGGCGGCTTGTGCTGGATATCGGGATGTGGATGTGCCGTGCTAATAATAATGAAATTATTCTAAGATAAATAAAATAATTAGTGAGGCTGGTGAAGTTTCTTCAAAGGTCCAGGACGTGCGTGATGATTGTTAATTAAAATATATATATAACTTACTTACTAAATAAATAAAACACATAAGCGTTGTCCTTAAAGTTTGTATTTATATTTACATAAGAGAAATTGAAATTGATATATTTAAAAGTACTTAAAACAAAAGTAATATGTACACGAGGAGAGGTAAATAAGTAATTAAAAATTAACACAAAAAAATACTCTGAAACGAACGTTTAATTGAGCAGTAAATTAAGGGTTAATTGAATACGATTAATATAAAATAATCTCTGTATCGAACAATACAGAGTTACCTTTGTGTGGCGATGATGGTCACGTGGCCTCCGCAGATATACCTGGTCAAGTATATGTAGAGCGATTCTTAGAAGCGAAAGACACCGGGCGGCATCGTGGCGTGTACTTGGACAGTACGATGAGTAAGATCTGTGTGTTACGAGAGTTCTAACGAGAAGCTATCTGATAGTTTTTGTGTAGATAGAAAAGGTCTAGAAAAGATCTGTTTTATGACCTGTCGAAGAGAGGGTCGATATCTTGAGTAATAATTAATAAGAAGCGGGACCTGAAGAGTTGTTCTATCGATGGCATAAATATTATTAAAATAACGCTTGTGACATAAGCTTTCTAATGATATGAAACACCATATATAAGAGAAGATGTATAATTAAATTAAAACAATTTAAAATGAAATGTATCTAGAAATTCCACAATACGGTTGTTGCCGGGTCAGGTAGAAAACGAAGGGTCTCCTCGGTCAGGATATAACAAAAGAAATACTTTCTCTTTTCAACGAAACTGTACAGAAGAAAAATGTCTTACGTTAAATATTTTAAATCGAGATATTTAAAGAAGAATATATTATTTAAACATAATAAATATAAAAAAAAAATATATACCTCTATAGTATGGTATCCCATATATACTTACCAGCAACTTGACTTGGAGAAAACTTGACTTGGAGAAAATTGAAATGAGGTTCTTGAAATATATTTCTTTCAATGAAATATATCCACTGTGTGGCGTAGACTAGAATAGCGAGTATGGCATTGAGTCGTCAGAACGGAGGAATGTTCCTAGTGACAACTTTTTAATCAAAATTACAAATAAAATTGATTCTCCATCATTATTCAGCGGAGTACAATTTGTTGTACCAAATTATGGCACACGTTCATTGGCTACTTTTTCAGTTCCTTGTGTGAGAACTAATATTTTGGCTCTCTCTTCTAGTGGTCCATATGGCAAAAAACGCTAATATGTATTATAGGGATCCTATTAATAAATAAATAAGTTAGTTTTTCTTTTTTTATGTTTAAAGTAATCGATGAATTTAATTTTGGAAATAGAATTAGCACGGTAACATGTTTCTGTATTTGCATTTTCATATTATCCTTTAAGTGGATTTATATATCTGTTGGATAATAAAGACTATTATTATTATGATTATTATTAAAGCGAAAAACGCTAACGAGACTATTACTCATGATGAGAAGTTGATGGTGGGTGATTAATTGAGTAGTTGTTCATGTTATTTCCATCGTCAATTACGTCAGTTTAGCAATAAATTTGATGGTAATATAAAAAAATTAAATGAATAGTTATTTATAGTGAAATTAAATATTAAATCACATTTAAGTTTCGTTAATACTGCATGCGCAACTACAGTAAAAATTTTATAAAAATGAATATTTTTTTCGCCGACCGATACTCTTCAATAATGTCACTCCTAGGTTACTTTTAAACTGCACATAGTATAATAGTCCAGTTATTATGTGCATTTGATTTGGAACGAGATTCCATCAAGCCAATTTTTTATATCTTGTTGTGTGTGGTCAGGAGTGCCTAATTTGTTCTCGACCAAAATCCTTGTGACTATTTTCCGCTATTTAGAAAATAAGGGTGGATTCTTGTTTTCATTGTAACTTGGCTTCTCGTCGTTCTACGAGGAAGTTGTATTGTCACTTTTTGTTCCTTTTTTTATTCTCTACAATTTATGTCATATGACTTTTTCACCTGGCGTCGTCCGTTCTCGAGATATCGGCGAAAATAGGACAAAATTTGAGGTACGAACTCGGTTCTCATTTTTTTCTTCTTTATCGTCACGCATAGCTAAAAAATGTTTATCATAAAACTTGTAGAGCAATTCGTACCTACAATTCAATATTTTTTTGCCTCCATCTTTAAAATTACGCGCTCTAGCGCGCCACAAGTCAGCAAATCCATGCGAAGTTTCAATTCTATAGCTCGGGCGATGTGTAGATATATTGTAACGGATTCACTGTTCTGAATAGAATTATTGAAAGACAATATATGTAAATAAGACAGTGAAATTATGAATCACACGTATAAAATTTATTATGCAAATTTGTTTTCTTCCGGTCAAAATGGTATTCATGTGTTCCTTCTTTTCGATGGTCCTGCACGCTAGAACTCGAAATTTCATAGATGGAAGGAAAACAAAAATATCAAATTGTAAGTACGACGATGAACATTTTTTCGCAAGGCGTGACGATAAAGAAGAAAAGAAATGAGAACCGAGTTCGTACCCCAAATTTAGTTCTATTTTCGGCGATATCTCGAGAAAGGACGATGTTGGGTGAAAAAGTCATATGACACAAATTGTAGAGAATAAAAAAAGGAACAAAAAGTACCAATACAGCTTCCCGTAGAACGACGAGGAGCCAAGTTATCATAAAAATCATAATTTACCACCGTTTCTTCAAGATGGCGGCGCACGAGCTGAAAGATCGGAACCTCGCACGGAATTGCCGACTTGCTGTCTTTGCGGCGCGCTAGAACTCGTAATTTTGGAGATGGATGGGAAACAAGAATATCGAATTGTAGGTACGAATGTGCTCTACAGGTTTTACGATAAACATTTTTTCGCTATGCGTGACGATAAAGAATAAAAAAATGAAAACCGAGTTTGTACCCCAAATTTTGTCCTATTTTCGCCGATATCGCGAGAACGGATGATGTTAGGTGAAAAAGTCATATGACACAAATTGTAGAGAATAAAAAAAATGAACAAAAAGTAACAATATAACTTCCCCGTAGAAAGACGAGGAGCCAAGTTATCATGAAAATCATAATTTACCACTCTTCCTTCAAGATGGCGGCGCACGAACTGAAATATCGAAACCTCGCACGGAAGTGCCGACTTGCTGACTTTGCGGCGCGCTGGAACTCGTAATTTTGGAGAAGGATGCGAAACAAAAATATCGGATTGTAGGTACGAACGTGCTCTACACGTTTGACGATAAACATTTTTTCGCTATGCGTAACGATAAAGAAGAAAAAAAAATTAAAACCGAATTCGTACCCCAAATTTTGTATTATTTTCGCCGATATCTCGAGAACGGAGGATGTTAGGTGAAAAAGTCATATGACATAAATTGTAGAGAATGAAAAAGGGAACAAAAAGTAACAACACAACTTCCCCGTAGAATGATGAGGAGGCGAGTTACAACGGAAACAAAAATCCACCCTTATTTTCTAAATAGCGGAAAATAATCACAAGTGTTTCGGTCGAGAACTTCAAATTAAGCCCTCCTGATCCCCGTAACAATATATAAAAAATTTGGCTTGATGGGATCTCGTTCTAATTCACGGCCTATTTTCGGACAGAATGATTGGACTATTTATAGTATTAAAATTCTGCATGCAGCTATACTGCAGTTGATACTTTAGAGTTTTCAGTAGAGTTCATACACCGTGCAACTTAAATAAGCTTTTTAATGTGTCCTGAAGCCAAAGTAGAAGTGCCTACCGTTACATTTAAGTGGTCCATAACTGTTGTATAAATATATGTTATTTATTAAAACGATTAAGAAAATTTGCTAAACTAACTTTTCTTCTTTCAGAATATGGGACTTCGTCAAGAATTAGAACGACTGAAAAAAGAAAACCTTATGCTACAAAACAAATTGGCGAAGTACGAAGATGTATAACTAAACAAATTTAATGGTCTCTAAGCTACATCTCACCCCCACAACCCGTCTGTCACTCATACATCTCGAAAATACACACTTAGTGTTTATTCGAAAGAGCAACCAAACATTTGTATATAAACATACACATTATGTAGTCATCATGTAGATTTTAAGATTGTAATGGAGAAAAAATTATTAAAAAATACAATATATAAATGATTAGATTTCGTGTGGAGTTATTTTGACTATTTAAATATAAAATTAAAACTTTAAGGATGTTTTTTTACTTTTCAATGGCAGCACTGTATCAGTGCTGATAATAAGATAAGTAAGATTTTGACCATTAATATCCTTAAATACACAAAATTTCTCCATATAAATCTTATCGGGCTTTAGTGTTTGCAAAACAAAAAAGAAGAACGATGAAAAGGCCTCTGCAAAAGAGCAGCTGAGCTCTGTTATTTCTGTAGACTAATTGTTGATTGTTTTTATGTTTATATAGTCTATTTTTTGGTTGAAGTTAATTATAGTGGTACTTTAAATTACAGTTAAGCAAAAGTATAGTAGTAGGAATGCTCACAATTTACATTGGGATAGGCAGCATTAGTGATGCTTAAAAAGAATGAATAACGTAGGATTGATAACTTTAGTTAGAAGAAATGATGAAAAACAGTTGCTTCCAGAATGCATACTAAATTTAATACTCAAATTTTTCGTATCCTTGGTTCGACTTTTTCTTCTGTATGTTCTTTCAATAAATATCCAGATTAATTAGTCACAGATTAGTTTCGATAATGTTTATTTACGTTTTACGTAGAACTAGAATTAATAAACAATTTTTTATTTCTTAAAGATTTACTTTAAATTTAAAGTATTTGCGAATATAAACATTATTTTTAGAATCGTTTATTAATAACACTTATTTCAATTTTGCACTTGGTTACCGAAAAGTAATATAATTTTCTGTTATAATAAAAGAATTATTAATGAATTTAAAGAATAAATACCAATATTAAATTTATTTTTTATTAAATTGTAACTGGATTAGATCAGGAGTAGCATATTAAAATCTAAAATATGTTAATAAGTTATGTTACTTGCAACGTATTATAGATATTGATAACTACACTGCTTTTAAAATATTGTAACGTTATCCCTTTTAAATATAGGAGAAATGTACATTATTTATTGTCCCTAGCATATAATACACGCTTATTTTTCTCTATTTATTTCGAATGAAATGCGATATAAATATAGAAAATAATATATCTAAGTTAATTTTAATGTAGGATTGCTTTCATTGATCTACCCAGAATATTGCTCTGTATATCTCTCTGTCTGTGGATTTTTAGCCGTTGAGTTAACTCAACGTTGCTCAAGGTGTACCGCGGGGAGGTCGTCTAGTATCGGACGCTCAAGCTTTTTCACAGATTGTGAATTTGATAATGTCTCAAAAAAAACCAAACTATGCGCTTTAACAAATTTTAAAAGGTTCTTCGAACACACTTAAAAACAATTACCTCGCGGAGGTTGGTTTCTAATACTTATTCCGGAATTGTAAAATACCTTAACATTTTGTTATCGCTGAAAGTTGGAGGGTTGTATCGGACATAATGTGAAACATAGGAAATAAGTCATAAGACAAAGTACATTAACATTAGTTTAAGCCTGAAAGATTTGAATACACAAAACTCTACATATATCAGCTTCTAGCTTCTCGAATGGTCATTCTCATCAAACGAACTTTTTCAACAGCCTGCTTCATGTCGTGTTCTTCTCACTTATGTCGTTGTTTACCCATTTTGCCTGCAAAATTTAAAAAACTTAAAAATAGGGTTTTATCGGTTTTAATTTAGTCCGATACGACCCTTTAAGGAACCGTTCGATACAACCCGACAAACATGTGATGCAACATTCACTATAAATCGTAAACCATTAAGCCGAAACAGATTTATTGCTCATAATTTACTTTAAAATAACATTTATTGCTACTAATACACGCAAAACATCATTGTAGTACTTACTTTCAAGGAAGGTATCACACTTTAAAGTTTATATCCGTGCACTCACAACAATGCGAAAACAGAAAACGTGGAGTCACTACTGAACACGATGCTGTAGTGATCCAAGTTAGTGTGAGCTAGTTTGTCGTTTTCTCCTCAACGCTGCAACGACAATACAGGTGCTACTACAAGCAACAGTTGCCCGAAACACAGTTTGTCCGATACTAGACGCTGTCCGATACTAGACCACTTTCCCCTAATTCACATTTACAGCTTTATTTTTCTCTATAATAACCCTGCACTTGAAGATACATATTCCACCTACGTTCTAGCATAGAGACATTTTCTTTGTCACACCTTCTCTAACTGCCGTCATAACGTCATTGTCCCTCTCCGACCTGGTCCCCGAATATTTTATTTTAACTTCGAAAATAAATAAAAATTATTATTATTAGGTGCTAAGTCAATGTGAATATGGTGGATGTGATATCAGTTCGAAACCAGAGTCGTAAATTGCGTTCAAGGAAACAAGGCTTCTATGCACAGGGGCGTTATCGTGATGAAAGAGAATTCCATGAAACAACTTTCTCCTCCTTCTTTAATACAGTCACTATGTTTGCATAATACAAGCTTGTGATTGTGCGGCCACATTCAAAGTAGTTAATTTCCCTCAGCATCCCAAAAAAATTTATCTATAGTCTTACCCGCTGAGAGTTGAACCCAAAATTAACGAGGTGGTGGAGATCCTTCATGTCGCAATTCTTTACTTTGGAGTTTAGACTCGGAATCAAAGCGATGAACAAACGATTCATCAACCTTAACAAAGCAGGCCGGCAAACCTTTCGGATTACTCTACAACAACGCCAAATTCGCTTCTAAAGTGATGAGACTCTTTCTCGCTTTTGTTCGGATGTCAACATTCGGAGTATCCATGGTGCAAGGACCTTGTGGAATCCAAATAGTCGTTGATTGTACTTGTCTAACCAAGTAACATACACATTCAACATTTTCTGGTGTGCAAACAGTTTGTGGTCGACCAGCACCTTTGGCATATTCACGAGTTGTTCTACCACAGGGAAACTCTTCTATTGTCTCTAACATACACACTGCTATTTTTCTCTATTTATTTATTTCGAATGAGATGCAATATAAATACAGAAAATAATATATCTAAGATAATTTCAAGGTAGGATTGTCTCCATTGATATATCCTAAATTGTTGCTCTGTATATCACAATATCACATCTCTCTGTGTTGGATTTTTAGCCGTTGACCTAACTCAACCTTGCCCAGGATGTACCATGAGGAAGTAATCCACACTGACATCCCTATTTTTATCTATAATCACCCTACACTTGAAGACACTTATTCCACTTATGTTCTAGCATAAAGACAGAGAAGAATTCTCCAACTGCCTTCATAACATCATCGTTGCTGTCAAACCTGGTTCTCCGAATACCTACTTTTAACTTCGGAAGTAAATAAAAATAATTATGTGCTAAGGCAGGTGAATATGGTGAATGTGTCATCAGTTCGAAACCAGCGTCGTGAATTGCTTGCAAGGAAACAAGGCTTTTATGCACCAGGACGTTATCCTGATGAAAGAGAATTCCACGACACAACCTTCTCTTCCTTTTTCTTTAATACAGTCACTAAGTTTGTATAATACTGGCCCGTGATTATGTAGCCACATTCCAGGTATTTAATTAATAGTATTTCCTCAGCATCCCAAAAAAATTTTATCCATAATCTTACCCGTTCAGAGTTGAACCCTAATTTGCGAGTTGGTGGAGATCCTCTGTGTCCATTCATTACTTTGGAGTTTAGACCCGGGATCGAAATAATTAACCCATATTACATCGACCATAACAAAGCGGGCTAGGAAACTTTCCGGGTTACCTTGAAACAACGCTAATTTCGCTTCTGAAATTAATAATTTTCTCTCTTGATTTTCTCTTGGCGTCAGCATTTGGGGCACCCATTGTTCAGAGACCCAAATTGTTGTTGATTATGATTCCAGTTGTACTATTTGAGACACCTGAAATTATCTCTGGTAGACGTCTAGTAGTTAACCGACGATCTTTTCTAATCAAGTCACACACACAATCAACATATTCTTGTGTTCAAACAGTTTGCGGACGATCAGCACCTTTGGCATGTTGGCAAGTTGTTCTACTGCATCAAAACTCTCTATACCAGTTCTTTACTGCTTGCTACGATGGAGCATCATCTCCAAGTACACTAACTATATCTTCATGAATTTGTTTTGGTGTTAGACCTTTATTTTGCAAATATTTAATAACAGCATGAAGTCCATTATTCTCTATTTTTCTAAATCAATGCGAAATGTCTATTTTAGCTTATTATAACTTCTTAAATTATAAAACTGCAAAAACTAGCTTTGGTACTTCGTTTCGCCGATACATAAGAAATACGTAGTGTTGTTATGGCAATTATATTTCAATGCCTACTATGCTAGGGGCAATAAATACTGTACGTTCCTCGTATTACGTATTGTACATATATTCGTATAGTCAAAAATTTTGATTATTATTTATTTTATTTTTTAATGAAAAAAGTATTTCTTTTATTAAATTAAATACCCGTTTTTATCTGCGGACATATTTGAAAGTATTATAAACTGCTAGCCAACTGAAGTGGTCCACTTTAATTTCTCCATATTACTATACAGCAAACGACAGGTTAGAATTTATATGTATTTAATAAAAGACAATAAGCAGTTCTCCGGTCAATTTTATTATAAATTTTCAAAACCCAATTGTTTTCAAGAATATTTTTACTAAAAATCAAAATTAAAAATCAATTAAAAAAAATTAATAAATACCAAACGACTCAAATTTCTAAAGCCTACTCAATTTTAATATCTTGTCGGATCACTCCTACGTAGTACAGCCAAACATCTTCTCTACTTGGCATGTTACCACTTAGAGCATTTATAAAGTTTGGAGAAATTCTATTCCATTCCTCGCGTAACGCATCGCTTAGTTCTTCTAGCGCTGCAGGCTGGTGAAGACGTACCCGCAGCTGTTGTTCCAGTTTATCTCATAGGTGTTCAATGCATTTACAACCGGGAGATGTGCTGGGCATACCATTCTGTCAATATGTTGGTTTTCTAAAACATCGTTGACTATCGCTGCACGGTGTGGTGTTGCATTATCATCCACTAATATGAAACGACGTCCAAAATTCTGAGCAAATGGAATAATAACTGGTATAATGCACATATCTCTAAATTTTTCAGCTTGATCTCTCAAGATAACAAGGTCGGTGTGCCTGTTTAATCAAATTCCGCCCCATACAGTAACACCGCCACCTTCAAACGATACATGTGGTACATTACGCTCAAGATAGCGGTCTCCCGGTCTTCTCCATACTCGACCATCTGAATGATGCAAAGTGAATCGAAATTCATCAGTGAACAAGCACCTACTCCAATCTTTTTCATTCCAATGCTGATGATATTGAGCTCACGGTCTTCTGGCAATGCGATATTCCCTAGTCAGTAAAGGGCACGTAGCTCTTCTCCAGGCTCGTAAATTAAACCCATTTAATCTACTTCTAACTGTTCTATTGGATATCACACATATTTGCAGCGTCACATAAGTTATTATTAAGCGTTATAGAAGATTGCACAGTATTACACAACACAAGTAAACGCAGGTGGTGTTGCGCTGGATTTGTACTCCGTATGTAAATTGCACACTACCAGTTCTATTATATCTCTCAATAGCCCGATCGATCACACTATGCAATACATTAAAGAATCAGCGACTTCTCTGTTAGACCATCCATTTTGCACCATTCGAATCACTGTATTCAAATTATCGTTGTTGAGACGTGGCATTTTCTAAAAGTATGTAAGCAAAAATGAAGCTAGTACTAACGTCATACAGAACACAATTGACATATGGCCTTCGCGCAACGCTAACGTTGATTTGTGCAAAATGGCAAAGGCAAACTATAACATACCAAATTAAATATTAATAATTAGTCATTTGCAGATTATTAAAAATACACTAAAAAAACAAGTTTGCTTAAATGGACCACTTCAATTGACTAGCAGTGTATTTATAAACTCTATAATTTAAACTTTAAATTTGAAGTGAACTAGAGAAGAAGTTTAGTTTTAATTTATCTACTTTAATTTTCCTTAGTAAATATACATTGTGGGAAATGTAGTAAAAACCATATGAAATTTATCTACAGAAAAAAATCGCTAGCTCAAATTCATGTGTAGTCAATTATAATATTGCTGCATTTATTAAATGCTTACAGTAATTATATTAATTACAATGTAGGTTATTATAAACATCAAATATCTATGTAAATTTTAATATCAAAATGAAACTTACGTTTATAAGTTTATAATTGAACATAATCAATATACTCAACTATTCATATTTGTTAATAATTAATGAATTTTGAGCTTTCAATTTTATTCATCATTATGGTGTACTGATATTAAAATAATGGATACCGAATGATATTTAAGGAACGACTGCTAATTATATTTGTAAAAAAAATTAATGAACTGCCTTGAAGGCAATGCCTTACATGTGGAAATTTGTATCTTTTATATGTATTTATTGAAAATGTTTCCACAACGGGATTTTTTAAAAATGTTATATACAAATTGAAGTGTAAGCATTTTCAGAAACTGATTTATATGTATTTATACAATGTTACTGTTAAATATATGATTGTACATTTATTTTTAAAGGTTTATAAGACAATTAATAAAACGCTATTAGACGTTTGCATATTTACATATTCCGTGAACATTGTAATAATTTCAGACATCATTAAATATTCATTTTACAATTTTATACAATGTAATTTCATTTGATGTTTTTACTTCGAAGTAGTTTTCGGTTCAAATAGTTCAATTGTATAATTGCTGTTGTGAGCATTAAATCTGTAAAACGTAGCATCTTGTTTTATTGACATTTACCTGGAAAATTCCTAGGTCGCAATTAGCAACTAAACGATAGTAGAGCAGACTGGCAACAAAAAGTAACTTCTAAACATGACAAAATAAACTGTCTATTCAAAAAGCACCTTTATTTACATCCCTTTTAATACAGCTAGGTTCAAACATTACATGTGCTATATTGTCTTTCCGCAAGTACTTTAAGTAATACGATTGTTTCTGTGATTTCTGGTTGGAACACATGACACTGCTTCCTTATTAGCTAACGTTTCGTCAACTGTGACAAATGACGTCTTCAGTGGTTATGGTTGAGCTTCTGAGATGGAACGGTTTCGGGTATCCATCCATCCATGGGGGTATCCATCATCAAGGTTAATATTATTAGAATGCTTTGGAATTTCAACAGATTTACGTATTTTACACTTCATTCACAATGGTCGCGAACAATTTTCATGGAAACAAAAAAGCTTGCAATTATAAAGATCTAGTGCAATTAATGCTTAAAAAATTTCACCGCCTAGATTGTAACATGACCATAGCATGACTATAAAGCTTCATTTCCTTCATAGTCATCTTGATAGGTTTCTCGACAATTTAGGTGCTGTAAGCGATGAACAAGGAGAGAGATTTCAATCAAGATTTAAAAATCATCTTGGAAACTTGGTACCAAGGAAGATGGGATCCTCATATAATGGCCGACGACTGTTGGAGTGCTCAAAGAGACTGCGAAACCAAAATACACAGCAGAAAGTACTACAAACGAAAATTTATTTACGTATTTTACGGTTAAAGTAATAAGGATTGCGAGACAGAATCTGGACAGACTGAAATTGAGGTTTCCAGCCTGTACACACTTTCGTAATGGCGACCTAGGACAAAAGTAACATGTCGTGGGGATAAAAGAACGTCTACTCTTTTCAATAATAATTAAGAATATGTTTTTTTACGGTACAACACAAATTCAAAGTAACCAAAACAAATATAATTATTCTTTTACTCTTTAAAAGTAAGTAAAAAGATATTTTACTAGTATCACCTAATTCAAACTGAAATCAGTCCGAGTTACATTTACTATACAGGGTGTTCCGCGATTCGACCGACAAATTTATACCATATACTCTGGCGGTCATTACGATCGAAAAATTTTATATGATCTATAGATGAATTCCTCTTTCATTCCTAGATATCCATGAAATTTAAATTTAAAAAAATGGGAAAGGAATTCTTATTCATAAATTGATAGATAATTAATACAAAATTACAGTAACTGTTCAAAATGAGAATCGCCATTTTCTAACCAAGCAGCCAGCTATTGTTCGTGTCATAGAATATTGCCAGTTAATTGATGCCAATTCATTTTTTAGAGAATTAGTAGCTTTAACTATACGGTTAGTCAACTCTTCACCCATATCACTATTATTGAAATTAACGCAAATAATCTAACGATTTTGTATCTGGTTTACCATTATTATACACACGAGATTTGAGGCAACCCCACAAAAAAAATCTATAGGCGACAAATCAGGTGACCGAGTTGGCCAATGTACAGAACCACCTCATCCTATACATCTTTCCGGAAAGTTTTCATTAAGAAGCTCCGTCAGTTGTCTCCCAAAATCTGGTGGTGCCCCGTCTTGCTTAAACCACATGCTACGACGAGCTTCCAAAGGAATACCTTCCAAGAAATTCTTCTTCCAAAAAGTGAAGGTAAGTTTCCACTTTCTTCACTAAAACGAGGTCCAAATAGATGATTATTTAACGAGCCGCACCACACGTTGATGGAAAAACGATGTTGATAGTTAACTACGATTGTATCGTGTGGTTTTGATCCGTCCAGATATGAGAATTACGTGTGTTGTTTATACGATTCCTTGTAAATTGGGCCTGATCCGTAAAAAGTATGTGTGGAATAACCTCCAAATTATTTTGTAACCACTGGCAATACCGTACTCGATTTTCTAAAACTCCAGGAAGTCAATGCTGGACTTCTTGTAAACGATAGGAATAAAGCCCTTTAAAGTGCAGAATTCTCCATACGTTGGTTTGAGAAATTCCCGTTGTATAAGATATTCTACGAATACTAATAGAAGGACTTCGTTCAACTTCATTTAATACTACTTCAGCGTTTCCAAATCCATCTTTTTCTACACAACGATTTGGGAAAGACTCTGTCTCTCTTAAACAGCGAAAAACGTTTGAAAATGTTGTGTGGTGAAGAACAATGCGATCTGGATATTGACTGATGTACTCCGCAGTTGCAGTACGTCCACTTCCATTGCAAAAACCATATAAGAAAACCATATCATCATAAAACTAAAATTTTTTTCTGCTGACTATGATCTGACACTTGTTTTTGATTAATATTGCTGCGCTAATGCCAAATAGGAATCCAATTTGTCCCTATCACGTCAAATTTTCTTTCTACGGCACTTCTTGTTTGTCGATTTCAGAATTGTTGAAAATCGTTTAGTAAATCCAGTAAATTCTTAATTGTTCAAAGAATTGAAAGACATTCCAAATACATTTATCTCGTTAGCATAATCTATACTTGTTCCTGATAATATTTAAGTACTTAATGAACTAATTAAGTAACAAACAATTATAAAGAAATGCAAGTCTAAGCTAATCCTGTTTATTAAGTGAACATATTAGGGTTTAATGAAATTTTACTAGAAGTATTTATCACTTAGGACTATTTAAAAGTAAACAAAGGTGATTAATAAAGGTGACTAATAATTCATGGTAGTTGTTAGGGAAGAAACTAAATAATGTCTACTACTCGAAGATGTGTAAATAGTGCCGATTCGTTCTGTTACATTGGTGGCAGCTTCACCGTTCTCAGTAAAAGGGTAACTATTACTGCTTTCGTTAAGAAAATGTATTTAGCTTATTTTGACGTAAACCTTGCTGACCAGGAGAAGTCATGGGCTCCACATAATGTGTGTAAACCATGAGTGGAAAATTCGCGGCAGTAGAGCAAGGGAAAACGCCAGAAATTAGCTTTTGGCGTTCCAATGATTTGGCGTGAACCGAAAAACCCCGTAGATTATTGCTATTTTTGTTTAGTTCAGACCTCGGGTTATAATAAGAAGTATACTCCGCGATTCCACCAGTGCTTGAGTACTTGTATACTGAAGACATGGCGGATGCTATTGAGGCGCAAGATTCAGATGTAGATTGTGACTATGGAGATATAATTTCTAATGATGGACCGGAACGTCTTACTCAAGCAGAATTGAATTATTTAGTAAGGGATTCGGGCCTATCAATGGAATCATTGGAAATGCTAGCTTGAAAATGAAATGAAAAGAACTTACTTGAGCGAAGTACGAAGATAACTTTTTATCGTAGCAGGGAAAGTGATCTTGTGCAATATTTTAAAGAAGAGGGTCAATTTGTTTATTGTAACAATGTGCCAGGTTTGCTAACTAAAATGAGCGCTATACAATATGATCCAAGTTAGTGGCGTTTGTTTATCGCTGTTCCAGCAGAAGCCTCAAGTGCGTTCTACTACACAACGGGAATGCTTTCGGTTTAATTCTTATTGGATATTCCGATAAATTAAAGGAATTACATGACGACATTGAGATGGTTATTCAGTTACTAAAATATATAGACCATAACTGGGTCTTCTGTGTGGATCTCAAAATGGTAAACTTTTTATTTGGTTTTTAAAGAGGATATACAAAATTTACGTGATTTTTGTGCCTCTGGGATAGTCGAACTAGAAACTAATACTGGATTCAAAATCATTGGTCTCCCAGAACATCCCTAGATGTCGGAGAAAAGAATATTATTAGTCAACCTTGTTTAGTAGACAAAGAAAAGCTAATTTTCCACTTCCTCACGTCAAATTGGGTCTTATAAAGCAATATGTTAAAGCTCTAGATTTTCAAGGTAACTGCTTTCAGTACATATGTGAAAAGTTTCCACGACTAAGTTACGAAAATACTAAAGCTGGGGTATTTGATGGACCACAAATTAGAACTTTAATGAGGGACCTAAACTTCATCAATTCTATGAACGAAGCTGAGAAAGAAGCCTACACTTCATTCACAATGGTCGCGAACAATTTTCAAACAAAAAAGCTTGCAAATATAAAGATCTAGTGCAATTAATGCTTAAAAAATTTCACCGCCTAGGTTGTAACATTCCTTCATAGTCATCTCTACAATTTAGGTGCTGTAAGCGATGAACAAGGAGAGAGATTTCAATCAAGATTTAAAGATCATGGAAACGTGGTACCAAGGAAGATGGATCCTCATATAATAGCCGGCTACTGTTGAAGTGCTCAAAGAGACTGCGAAACCAAAATACACAGCAGAAAGTGCTACAAAAATTTATTTCCTGATTATTTTTTCCTTTTACAAATACTATTGTAATTTTTTAATAAAAGCTATTTATTATAACGGAATTTAGGGAAATACTGTTTTTTATTAATTACTTTAAAAATACACGTCAAATAGAAATAGAAAGAATATTCTTCGAGCTATCCCATAAGCAGACATCCCCCATAGCCGGACGAAAACACTGGGACCATGAGCGTCCGTTCATGAGAACTTTCACTGTATTTCTATAATATTCTGAAATTTTTGAAAAGATATAACCATCATACCCATTAATATACTTCGCAAATACTTTACCTGTTTGTGTAAAATATAATTAATAACAATTTCCAAAGTAATCTTGAACGAATTTAGTACCGTATAATAGTAGACAAGTAGTAAACAACTGGCGTCTTATATGAGGCAGTTAAAAATATTATTAAAGATACTAGTCTATTGAACAAACAGTTGAATGATTTTTATTTTTCCTCGCAATATTATGTCGAGAGTTAAAAATCTAATATTTGTCTGAGCCGCAGATATATTGATTTTTATTTCACTCTATGTAAATAGTATCTTTAGGCAAACTGATTGTAGATAATAGACTGAACTAACATGCATAACGCTTCATTTGATTTAGTGCATTTCTTGGATTTGAAAAATCTCGTCAGAATAACTGCATTTCGTACATTTATTTGCTTATAAAGTCTCCAAATTCATTCTAACTGTCCTGTAACTATAGACAATTAATTTAAAAATGGGAAAGGAATGCCAAAATATGTGCGCCATTTTTATCTTTCTAATAGTTCTATCGATACTAAAAAAAATATTTCACTGGTTTTTTACACTTTAACTCGCACGAAAATTTATGTTTGCATTAAAATCAAGTTATAGAAAAAATGGTAGTTGTGAGTATTAAAAACTACTTTAATCAACATAATCTATTAAATTTAAATCACAAAGGACCAAATATCACATCAGCAATCCTAAGTTACTTTAATAATTTATATATTAGCATAGATTAATGAAAGTTAAAGTTAAAGCAAGATTTCAGATCTTGTAGATCATGATGTTCTGCTCGGTAAGTTAAGATGTAACGTTATAAAATGTACAGAGCATCACGTTTACTGCCTATCTAAGGTACAAGATACAATATATTAATATTAGTGCTAAAGCTAATTACTTAAAAACAAAACAAGGCGTCCTTCAGGGCATTGTTCTTTGACCACTGTTGTATATTATACGAGGTGCTACACAGAAATTACCGGAATTTGAATGCGGTGTGCATAGGGAAGGTACACCTCTCTAGCGCTAGTTGCAAACTTTAGAGTGACAACCGTTTTAAAAATGGAAGTGTGTCGGTTGATGATGATGATGAATGTTCCGGTCGTCAATCGACGGAGAACACGCCCCAAAATGTGGTAAAAGTGCCTGATGCTATCTTGAAAGACCGAAGGAGAACAATCCATGACACTTGTAATACTGCCGGTTTGTCGTACGACGTTTGTCAGCGTATTCTATCCGGAGATTTCAACATGCGGCGTATTACTGCGAAGTTTGTGCGAAAGTTACTCAGCATTGAACAAAAACGATACTGTGTTCATCTATGCACAGCGCTGAAATAAACTGTCGTAACGGATGCGAACTACAGTACCAGGATCATTATTTGCGATGAAACATGGGTGTAGGGGTATGATAGGGGTAGGAGCGATACAACAATGTATCGCTCCTTATCCTTATTATTGAACAGCTCAATACAATTTATTGTTTTTAAACAATTAAAAATTATACTTAGCACTATTTGCATTCGCTCTTTTCGCTATTTTTCTAGTTAGAAGGAAATTGTTATGATCAGCATATACGCTGTTATGTATATATAAATAATTCGGCTATAATTCGACGTACTGATGGTCATTTTATTAATAAAAACAACAAATAACAGCAAGATAACCAACAGACCCTGCTCCTCCACCATTTATGGCCATTCCTTTAAACAAGACGTAAGCTACTTTAGTACTTTTTTTCCATAATATTGTAATTGTGCACATTATAGAGGTATACCGTGTGCACAACGTCGAGCGATCGATGGATATATAAGTAATGACTGGCCAAGTGCAAGTGGGAGGGGCTACATACGTTAAACTCCTACAGGGCGTATTTATTTGTGGTGAACCAAGAAAGCGTTATGGTTGTTTATTAATAAATGATGTATCAAAATAAATATTCCAAATTAATAGCTAATTGTTTAACAAACTACAAAATTATTTGTAGTATATTATTTATGGTTAATGTACGAATTTGGATATTTTATCCGACTACACCGTTGCTTTTCGCACTATTAGTCATATGCCGGCTGTCAACGTCCCTACAATAACGGATACTTTTGTTAATGTGTCTTCGGCCATAATACTTTAAATTTAACATTTAAATTTAAATAAAATGATATAATATAGTTGAAAGTATCATAAAATACAATTCGCGGTAAAGTGCAGAGTTTTTGTTTACTGCATAATAATAATTCTTACCGGCGAACCATCAGATATTTTCATCGCTAAATATTCAATGATAAGTTTCATCATAGCTTTGTGGCTTGAACTTAAAAAATTCTTATTCAAATGAAAACACATAAATAATATAAAATTATGAAACAAAACCGTAACTCTTATTGAAAAAAATTAAAATAAAAAGTATTCTGTAATAGCATAAAATTTCAAAACAATAACGATTCTTGCAAGAATATAAATAAAGTGTTTACCAGTATAAATAAATTGTTTCCTTAAATAAATTACCTATAAAATATTAAATTTAACTAAAATATCTTTATTGGTAATAAATATTAATTATTAAATAAAAGAACATTCTAAAAAGAAAAACTAATTATTTAGTAAATGCTCAAATAAACCACCCTCTTGAGCCGAGCAGTAACCCAATCGGTTATAAAAATTACGACGGACATTTGTTAGCATTTCTATACGTACTCTCCCTACGGATGACAAGGAGCAACTGAATGACCAGTCGCAAGCTTGTTTTCCGATTCAATATATTCCGCCTGCTTGAACACTTTGAGCGACTGATAGGAATATTCAATGTGTTAGAGAGAGATTATTTGATTCGTACTTAGATCGTATGTAGAATGTGTTGGATAAAGAAAGGGAACGCCCGTACAGTTAGACAGTAGAACAGACTGAATATACTCTCTCAACCCTAACCACATAAACTCGCTATTCGTCTTCGTCTTACTACATTGTGGTAGATCAATCACTCCGGGGCGTTCATACGGTATATAATCGTCGACTAAATGCCAGTTATTTTTAGAATCATCTCGTACAATATACGCTGGCCCACTCTAATATAACAACTCCACATTGCGAGAAAACTAAATAGATATTTGAAATTATGATCAGGTAAAGTTATAATTTTGTAGGAGGAGCACATTATAATCATAATATGGGTTTTAAGGCCATGACGACACACCAAAATCAACATCCATTTTTTCAAATAGAAGGCATGTTGTTTTGAGGGTCGTTCTTTAAGAAGTAACTATTTCTAACACAATGAACTTTTTATTTAATATTGCAATTAATAATTTGTCCGCAGTAGAGTAATAAAGTAAATTAAATTAAATTTCAATATTTTTACTCAATCTCCCCCCCCCCCCCCCCTCTAATTAAAATACTTAGTTCACATTCAGTTTACGCAAGTGAAATCTATTCAGATTGCCAAGAGTGTAGTTTCATGTTTCTCTTACTGATAGAGATACAATGGCTTTATCAGGTGGATGAAATATTGAAAGAACACGAGGGAAATCATAAAGAAAACAGATACAACTTTTACAAGTCATTGGTTAGAAATTATTCATAGATTTACTATATATTCTCTTACTGATAGAGTCAGGTATATAGCAGTAATATATTAATATAAATTGATATTACTAACAGTATTTTTGATAAAGCAAATATAAATATAAAATTGTAGCCAGAAAAGTTATAATGCTTAAAGAGAAGGATATTTTGGTAATAATATGGTTAAATATTGAAGTACTAAACTTCTAGTTTCAAATTTCTTTTTATTGTAAATCCACTACAATATAGTTTCGCCATACAATGGCTTTATCAGGTGGATGAAATATTGAAAGAACACGAGAGAAATCATAAAGAAAACAGATTCAACTTTTACAAGTCATTGGTTAGAAATTAATCATAGATTTACTATATATTTCAAAATTTTACATATTCTAGAAAAAAAAACTTAACTTGTTAGAAAACTTAGAAATTAATAGATATAATAATTTAGGATTAGCTGTAAATGACCGATTAGATTTAAACAACTCCCCTCTACTAAATTTAAGATAAATATTGAAACTTGTATTTTAAATATTCAGTATTTCACCCGCCTGAAGAAGCGATTGTATGGCGAAACAATATTGTAATGGATTTACAATAAAAAAAAAATTTAAACTATAAGTTTACTACTTATTTGTTATCGTTATAATGTAGTTTCAACAAGTATCTCCTTCGCCAATCAACGAATAAATATTGATACTAACACACTGACTTGGCTATATTTCACAAATTTTATTAGGATAACTCTAACACATGCTTCAGCTGTTATGCAATTATCAAAGAGATATAATAAATTTGCTTCTCATGCGAAATAAATAAATAAAGAGATATTTTTATGTTCGATTTAAAGATATTTTTTTGATAATGGCATAATATCCGAAACATATTGCTGTGGATCTTTCTAAGCGAAACTAATGGAAAATTAGAAATAGCTGAAGACAGAAGTGAATAATTTAAAACAGGTCAATTTTGAATACGAGCATCGATAGAACAAATCTAATGTTTATTTTATGTAGAGTTTCTTGTTATTTTCTGTAATAGGTTTTAAAAGAAGTGCAATAATACAGATCGTATTAAGTAAAACACATCTGTGAATATTTAGTAAATTTATATTGAATGTTAAATATTTTAGAGATTATTATATCTCTTTATGTTTTAGTTCATAAATATTAATAACTTAAAATTTAAATCATGCTATACCTACAAAGATATAAAAGGATATTTAGAGCACTATAGTAATAGTAAATTTCATAATCAATACTTGAATTTTGCCAATTTCTTAAATACATGAACGTTATTTATTCCAACAGTTACGATGTACGTAAAATTTCAAACAAGGATATGCATTATGGTCTAAAAATATCAAATATATATTATTATTTAATATACACTACAATTTTGAATAACCTAAAAAAGACAATAACAACCTTGTAGTAAACTATACATGATAGAATGAGCATTTCAAAAATTGACATTTTGTAATACTTATCTATAAGAACAAGTAATTTAAAAAAGGTATATAACCCCTTACCACAATTATTAGTCGTATCCTAAATACGTATTTCGACAACTAAGTTGTCATCATCAGTAGGTAAAAAACTACTAATTAAAGTCACACGGGGCACAATAAAGTAAGATAAACGCTTCCGCACAACTACTATACACTGCAACCCTGTAAAGACTAAATTTACCATGCACATCTCAAACTACGAGACAAAACACTTGTCTATTAGAAAAGGTTTTTAAAAACATGTGTTAAAATATCGAACAAAGGGACGGCAAAAATTCTTCTCTAAAGAAGGCGCCTCCTAAAAACGATTTTAAAGCTACGGTGACCTACTAATAAACTAAATGAAACACCTTATATTTCCACAAAACACTAGTATATATAACTGTATGAGCATTTCTTGTGCAATGTACAAATTAATAGTTATTATTTAAACGTGTTATTTCCAGTACTCAGGTAGTGACAAAATCTATATTTGGTAGGAGTGTAAAAAAATTTTCCATTAACAAATGGTTAAAAAGTCGTATATATATATTAAAGGCCGAACTCTCGTTGCAAATTCTGAGAAAGACAAAATTAAGACACGGGTGTTACATGTGAAAAACCAGACATCCGGCTTGTTGTATTATATTAAATGAGAATAGAATTCACGGTAGTCTCTGGGTGTGTTAAGGAGGTAATTTTTGCATATTAAATTAGAATCACTTCACGTGAAAAGGGTCATTGAATAATTGGATATAGATTAGGAGGCGCCTTCTTTAGAGAAGAATTTTTGCCGTCCCTTTGTTCGATATTTTAACACATGTTCTTAAAAACCTTTTCTAATAGACAAGTGTTTTGTCTCGTAGTTTGAGATGTGCATGGTAAATTTAGTCTTTACAGGGTTGCAGTGTATAGTAGTTGTGCGGAAGCGTTTATCTTACTTTATTGTGCCCCGTGTGACTTTAATTAGTAGTTTTTTACCTACTGATGATGACAACTTAGTTGTCGAAATACGTATTTAGATACGACTAATAATTGTGGTAAGGGGTTATATACCTTTTTTAAATTATTATTTAACCACAGTCTCGATTGAAAGAATTTTTATAAGAACAAGCATGGCATTTATTTTAAAATGTGTATGGTTAATCAAATGAAGGATCAACATCAGTGAAAGCAACTCAAAAGATTTTTACTATACAAAATATAGTCTAATATGGTATTTGTAAATCCATTAGAGATAGATATATTTGGTTATATATAATACACAAAGCAGCTGTCAACTAAGTTCAGAACTATAGGTTAGGTGTGTTTGAAGTTGCGACAGGAGAGCACGTCAAGCGGAAATTAAGAACGGATAGTCAATTAATTAGTAAAAGAAGAAAGATACGACGTATAAATGTGAAATATGACAACATGAATGATAAAGAAGATACAAGAGGCGAACATAAGAGAAGGACAGAATAAATAGAAAGGAAACAGATTTCGTACCGTTTTGAGAAAAATAATTTAAAAGTTTAAACGTATTTGAAATATTAAACACTGTTAGAAACAAACATTAAGAAAATGTAAATCAATATAAGAACGAAAGTTTTTAAATATAGGATATATCTTAGCAGAGAAAATTTGTACATTTGAAAACAAATGACGTCACAGGTCATATAAATAGAAAATTTCTCAAGAAGAGGACACTTACCGAAAAATCATCTCAAAGCGGTGGTCAGAAATAAAATTTGTATTGTAAACTATATTGAGTTTAATCCATCATTAGAATTTTTATATTTTTAATCTAAAGAGAATTATTATTTTACTCATTTCATATAATAATGAATTCAACAGGTCAGTAATCTATTAAAGGCATTCAAGACTTTGAAGTTCATTAAAATAAATTTATAAGAATATTTGTTTTCCATGGATACTTATGTGTTCGGGAATAATTTCAATTTCTGTTTTAAAACAAAAGATATAACATAGATGTCATTTAAATTGTAAGTAAAGTCTCACGAACATTCAAGGGATAGCTGTTTTTTTGAAGTTGCAATTAAATTCTCATTAAATATTTGAAATATTGAATAGAACAAATTGTGTGATATTGAGTATCTCATGTGGTAGGCACATGAATATGAAATAATACGTTCGTTTTTCTTGAAATATTATCACTTTATTAACTATAAAATCCATAAACTTCACAATTCATCTAATTTAAATACAAACACTGTGTCATACTTTATTATTTCGTAGAGTACAGACTCACTGGTCTAAAGCGATACACCACTGTATTTTGAAAGATTTATTAAAATCAAACAAAGATCTTCAAAGTCATATTTTTAAATATATACAGTATGACTGAAGTTTCATTTTGTTTTTTTGAGGTATATATTCTAAAAAATAAACAAATAAAATAGTAAAATTTTTTTCTAATAATATACTAGATTCTCTATAATATATATTGTTATGCACCTGAAGATTTTGTTTATTAATACGTCTTGCCATTAAACCCCATACGTTTTCTATCACATTTAAATCTCCACTATAACTAGGAAAATCCATACAGGTCACGTTGTTTGTATTAAACCACTGTTTCGTTGCTGTGGAGGTATGAACAGGACAGTTGTCTTGCAAAAACATGAAATTCCTATCAGGATAAGATTGTGTGACGGTTGGGATCATCACATTATTAAGAATATTTATATATTCTTCACTGTTAAGTCGATTTCGAATATGGTGCACAACTCCGAGACCTCGCGATGATAACCATCCCCAAACGTTGACAGAAAGTCGAGGATTCCTTTTAATTTTATTTATATATTTATCATCAAAGCGTGTACCTGTTGGCCGGTAAACTTTTACTTGTCCATTGTACGACGACTGAAATATTTTTTCGTCCGAAAATATTACTTTATCCCAAGCGTCATATCTCATGTGCTGCAGAGCGAAGCCGATTCTTTGTTCTTTCGAAGCAGGAGTTAAAAGAGTTTTGTTCACTGCTACACGTGAATCTAAACCGGCATTCCTTATTTGTCGGGATCCTGTTCTAACAGATCCAGGAAAACCTGTATTTCTTATTGCCTCTCTTACGGTGTCGAAAGGGTTTCTATGCATATGTGCAACTAAGGCTTCATCTTGGTATACATCAGATATTTTTCTTGCTCCTGTACCGACCGATCTCGAAAGACTTCTTTCTTCTCTCCCTTTCCTATATATTCTGCTTACTGTACTCTTACCTATTCCAAATTCATCTGCAACACTTCTCATCGACCATCCTTCTTCTATTTTAGTGCAAATTCTTGCTTTACATACTATACTAACGTGTGGCATATTAATATTTTCAACGTAAATAAACACTATGCATTAATAAAATTTGACATTAATGACATATGTAATGACAAGAAAATTAATTCATTCAATGTTATATGAAAATACTTAATTACACAACTAAAATTTAGCCAAAATCGCAATAAGACGCGTCCCGTTTTCTCTGGCGAGGACTGTAACTTGTCAACTTTGACAGTTCGTTATATCTGCAACAGTACACTTATCGCACAGAAACTTTGGATTTAGACTAACTAAGGATGGAGGTTATGTTTAGTACTGACATTTGATTAGTGGCGCCCTTTATGTTCCAGTATGCAAAACACAAAAAACATCCCTCATAACAGGGTCGACGCGACATCGTTGTGAGTGCGAGTAAATTTACTGATACCAAGTATTGCAGCTAGACACTCCCCATATTTTGTGTTTTCAATACACTAATATAACTAACTAATATATTGTGCTGTGTAGTGCCACTCTATTGGTGCATTCGTCAAGAAATACAAATGAATTATCTAACGATGTCTTTATGCTTTTATGTAATTAATTTTTATGTAATTAATGATTTATTTATTTATTTATTGTATTATCACATAGAGTCAAACTTTTGTTGTCCTATTTGGATTAGTCTGTTCGGCAAATATAAATGATTATTATTATTTGCATTAATGAATATGTAATTTTTTATAATTTTAAAATTGTATGTTGACATTTTGGAGAAACTTTTTGAATATATATATATATAGACTGATTCAAATTAAGTGCGCACTATTACTATCTCTGTTATTATTGATTCTAGAAAGTAGGTTAAATTAGCAAAGTATTAGTGTTTTTTAGTATTGATTAGCATGCAGTTCATGAAAAAAAAATTGAATAACGCATTTTCGAGAAATTTTGAAATTTATAATTTTTTTAAATGGAACAGCTTGTATATTTTTTAAAATTCTGAATGATAATGTTCTTTGTAATATAAAAGTTTCAATACACTATTGTTCTAAAACGAATAATAAAGTATTTACGGTGGAATTTAGTTAATGTCAAAGATACTCTTTCATTATGTAAAATCAGTAGTAGGTTTCTTTCACTTTAAATAGAACAAATAGTATGCCCTTTGTAAATGTCAATAACGTACTGAATATAAATCTTTCGCACGTTTAGTTATTAAAAATATATTTTTTTTATTTTGTGTTGTGTTAATTAGTTCTAGTTAGTTTTTCTAAACATTTTGGTTTTACTTTCGCTGCTTAGTGTTTGACAATATTTCACTATGGTATTTCCTCATTTGGAGAAATGCGATATGTTGGAAGCATACATTTTATGTCGTAAAAATTCAATAAGGACTAGCGAATATTATGCTGAACACTATCCTTTACGATAGGAGCCAGATCGACGTTACTTTCGAAAACTTTACAATCAGTTTAGACTGCATGATTGCTTATTTAGAAAGAAAAGAACAAAGAAAAATATCGTCGTCATCGAAGAAGTAGAAATTACAGTGTTAGCATATTTTGAAGCCCATCGCGAATTTTCCATTAGGGATGCTATAAGGAATTGGCATTAAGTTATTCATCAGTTCAAAGAATTTTGAAAAAGCATAAGTATATCCCCTTTACGTTCAGAATCTCTCAAACATTACAGCCAAGAGATTAGCTTTCTGTCATTGGTCTGTTAGTTTTTGTGATGCAAATTTGAATGGAGCACAGTGTATTTTATGGAGTGACGACACAAATTTTTCAAATAGAGGCATGTTTAATAAGAAAAATAGTCACTACTGGTCTCAAGAAAATTTATTAATAATTCGTCCACATGCTGCACAGTTCGATTTAGTTTTAACGCTTTGGTGCGGATTAATTAGTTCGGTAGTCGTTGGTCCACTGTTCTACAATGGTACGTTGACAGGAGACAGATATCTGGAATTTATTCGTAACGTTCTAGAGGATTTCCTTGATAACGCCAATTACCTGATGCGCCAAAATTTATACTTTCAGCAGGACGGTGCTCCTGCACACAACTATCACCTAGTGCAAACCTACCTCGACACCATCTTTGCCGAAAAGTGGATTGGTACAAATGGTCAAATTCAATGGCCAGCACGCTCCCATGACCTCTCACCTTTAGACTTTTTCTTTGGGGATACTTAAAAAATGAGGTGTACAAAACGCGATACGACAACGTGCGCGAATTGCAAGACAAGTCAGAGAAGTTTTTCGCCAATTAGATAGAAGGACAATCTTAAGAGCCACCCAGAGTGGACTGAAGCGGGCACGAAAATATATTGAGCAGGAAGGTGACACCTTTAAGCAGTATTTAGAAATTATACATGTACTTTCTTCTTTTTAATTTAATTTTGTAAGCTGTAATATGTTAAAATAAACATTAAACACAAAATATGTATCTGTTTTGTCAAAAGTTAGCGGAGCAATGATAACATCAAAGGAAATAGAAACTGCTGTAACTACTTTATTATTCGTTTTAGGACAATAGTGTATTGAGACTTTTATATTACAAAGAACATTAGCAGTCAGAATTTTAAAATATATACAGGCTGTTTCATTTAAGAAAATTATAAAATTCAAAATTTCTCGAAAATGCGTTATTCAATTTTTTTTCATGAACTGCATGCTAATCAATGTTAAAAACACTAATACTTTGCTAATTTAACCTACTTTCTAGAATCAATAATAACAGAGATAGCAATGGTGCGCACTTAATTTGAATCAGCCTGTATATATATATATATATATATTAATATTATATGTATATATATATACATATATATATATATATATATATATATATATATATATATAATATTTCTTTAACGTATGATAGATAGCGTACTGTTTATACAAATTGGTACAACAAACGCACAGCCTCTTTTCAATATATGAATTACCACTCGAATGTACCTACATTATTCAACAAAATGATTATAAATTATCTGACTGATAGAGTAATAAAACACGCATGCTCAGTAGAGAAAAGATAACATCAAGAAAATAAAACGATATCAACAAATAATAACTATCCACTACAATTTCTAGAACAAACGTTTAAAAAAATAATCCACAAAATGTATATTCTCAAAGCTAAATAAAATATTATGTTGCGACTGTGATAGTTACTACATAGGTCAGACTAAACAACCCCACAAATACTCCAAAACCGACAAAACTGCTTTATTTGTAAATAAATTGCAGCACGATCACCATTTCGATTTTTAAAACTCACAGATAATCGGTAGAGAACAACACAATGAAAAGAGAAGTTAAGGAAATGATTAATATTAAGAAAGAAAAAATCAATTAACAACAGAAGTGACATAAAAAATCTAAGCAATATATATTATAATTTAATAATGTAGAGTAGCGACCTGCAATTTATCATAATGAATATATCATTTTTTATAATTTTATAATTATATATTCTCGGCTGTTGTTGCAGATACATCTTGGTGAAACATTTTAACTTCATACAGTAAATAATAAAGAATAAATTAAAACACTTGGCTTGTTTCACTATGAGATTTATTTAAATTCTCTAACATCTGTTTCGGCTGTTCAACAAGTCCATTTCTGGGCCAGATATGTAGACGACGTAATTTGCATATGGAAGGGTACAGATAGGCAATTAACGGAGTTCCTAAAAGTAATAAATTCTATAAACCACAAGATACAATTTACAAAAGAAACAGAAAAAGACAAGAAAATAAACTTTCTAGACATTACAATAAACAGAAATAATAATAAGCTTACATTTGAAATCTACAGAAAACCCACTTTTACAGACAACATATTACACGCAAACGCTAAACAATCGATGAAAATAAAAATGTCAACATTCCAGAGTTATATACATAGAGCCACAAACACACCATTAAACAAGACAGATTTTAATACAGAAATAAACACAATTAAATTAATCGCAAGAAATAATGGATATGACCCTAAAATCGTAGATAAACTGTTAAAACGTAAAGAAATACAAAATAATAAGAACAAATACCTATACCCGAAAATAACAGAAAATATACAAGGATGGCACAAAATTACATACATACCCCAACTCACTAATAAAATAAACAGAATAGTAAAAGGATTAGATATCAAAATAAGCTGGGTAAATAAAACAAATTTGGGAACAATGATTAGCAACAACAAAGATAAAAGACATAAAATGGACCAATCAGGTGTTTATAAATTAAAATGTAAAGACTGTGAGGCTATCTATATCGGCCAAAGTGGACGAGCCATTAAAAACAGAGTTAAAGAACACAAAAAGTCAATTTTATATAGTGAGAAAAACACAGGTTTTGCCGAACACTGTATAGAACTCAACCACTTCCCCGATATAGATAACTGCGACTTAATACACAATATCACAAAAAGCAAGAGATTGGACCTCCTAGAAATATTAGAAATAAAACTAGCGAAAAAACAAAATCTATCAATCACCAACACACAGATAGAATATGCCAATACACGCTTTATAGACACCGTAATACACAATATAGTTCCACCCCCACTACACACAAGAACAGACAACATATAAGAACAAGTGCGATAGTCTTTAAGTTAGATTTATAGATCTCTTTGAGAATGGCATAACAGCCGAAACAGATGTTAGAGAATTTAATTAAATCTCATTGTGAAACAAGCCAAGTGTTTTAATTTATTCTTTATTATTTATAATTGTATGTTTTTAAGAAACTTTTTGAATATTTACTCAAATCTAACTATAGCAAAGCATTACCGAGTTCGGTTTGTAATTATATAAAAAATATTTTATATGAAAATACTTATTTCTACGTTCCGTAGAACGTGTAGTTAAGCTTATATTTATGTAAATTTATCAAATTTAATTGTACTACTTTTTATATTTGGATTATGCAATATATTTGTATTGTTATTAATGTAAATATAATACGTTTGTAACAATATATGTACGTAATTTTACTATCGACCACTTTGTTATATGTGCGTGCTTCGCAATTATTTAGAATCAAATTTTGAATTACAGATATTTTTCGAATCACCATTTTAATATAACATTTCCCCTATCGCTTGTAAACCCAAATCCATATATCATAAATGTCAGAAGTTCTGTGAAATTGATTTCAAGCTCACTGCGGATCGAGCGGCTAGAGTTCACTGAACTTTTGTTTGTATCACGTGCTCGAAAAATCGAAATCACTGCAAAACAAAAGCACAAAGAAAACTTTACTTCCGCGACATCATGTCGTCACGGAAGAATTGAAAAATGTAGGTTTTACTCCGTAGTTCTGAAAACGGAAAGCACATGTATAGTATTGTATAGTATAAATGATGATCCTCTGACAAAGATACATGTAATAAAAATATGTTACGATGCTCTGGACACATTATCTTGACACAATTTTCTGATAGATCACTATATTTTGCTTGTAAAAAAATTCAATAAAACTAAAGAAAAAAATTGGTAATAACGTGATTAGATTATGTTGAACGTATGCATGTAGCTTTGCGATTTTGCGAATAAATGAGGTCTGTATCGATCCGTTCTAGTAAAACCTTGCTTTACTGGTGTTAAAGTGGGGGTAATGCATGCTGTTGCTTTAACAGTGGCGCCCTCAGAAAACGTGATATTACCAATACAAAGAAATAACATCAAATACCGCTTAATTTAATTATATTTACGTAGAGAAATAGTGATTGTTTTCGTGACGTATATTACATTTTAACTCGTGTAAAATATCGTAAAAAAAACTGTGATGTTTCCTTTCGCAACGTGCATGTGCTTCAGAGAATCCAAGTGGATTGTTGTTGATCAAATAACCGACAATGAAATAAAACAGGTAAATCGTAGAAATTAAATTATTTTGAAAACCCCCATTAAATATTATGACAATTTATGTTGAATTTATCGGATAGCTTTTATTATTTAACTAATTTCTCTCAAATAGCGTGGACTATTTTTACATATATACATATTTACATAAGAAATATAATTTGTCATTTCGCACAGCAAGAGATTAATGTCGCTCGTGAAATATATTTGACATCTGTTTGGTGTTTACATTTACATAACCACTAAAACACATTATGTGTGATATCAAGTAATGTTTATTGTATCATAAATATATCTATAGACAATTTTATTTGTTGGATCACGTCATTACATGGATAACGATTTTCTTTTTAATATTTCATGTATATATTAATTCAAATTCTTCCATTTACAGGCTTGTACCTTATCCTATCTTATTGCTCACCTTAAAATTTCGTAATTTTTACGAAATTTTAGCGAAATAAAATACAAAAGTAAGTATTGTTTCAAAACATATCGTTCATTAATAAATATAAAATGCATTTTATTCAACATTTTGGTCAATTGGCCCTTAAATTTAATGACAGTTTCAGTTTCAGCGACATGTTATTAGTACAAGTTATTAGGATGGTTTATAATTGATTGTTTCATGAAATCCTCCCTCAAAGTATTAATGGAATTATTTAAAGACGAATATATAATTGCTCCCAGAGAGCAGAAAAGAGTTAAATTTTATAAAGGTCCGGCTAATTGCAGAAAACAACTTATATATATATATATATATATATATATATATATATATATATACAACACTGCAGACACCAATAAAAATTTGAACAATGACACAACATATGTCACGATTCCATATGTTCCACAACTATCGGAAAAAATTAAATACATTTTAAAAAAATATGATATAGCTACAACATATAAACTTAGTAATACTAATAAACACTTATTTTCAAAACTTAAACCTAAAATTGAAAAAAATCGAGAAACACATGTCGTATATAAAATACCATGTTGCGATTGCGATAGTTGCTACATAGGCCAAACGAAACAATATTTATACAAAAGAATACAAGCCCACAAATACTCTAAAACAGACAAAACTGCATTATCTACACACAAACTACAACGCGATCACCATTTCGATTTTGAAAACACACAGATAATTGATAAAGAACAACACACAATGAAAAGACAAATTAAAGAAATGATTAGTATTAAACAAGAAAAAAATTCAATTAACAACAGAAATGATATACAAAATTTAAGCAGTATATACTATAACTTAATTTTGTAACGATCTACAATTTACCTTCATATTATTTTTTTTTTTTTTTTTATATATCTTATGTTATTTAAATATCTTTACTTTTAAATATCATGTACTTTTGCTTATCATGCTGACTGTTCCGTGTTTTGATTCCTGTCTAGTTGTCCGATTAGGTTTTCGTGGTTTTCCTTCTCGTTTTGGCGAATGCCGACAACTTTGCATCTTAAGACGCTCCACGGGCGCATACGTAATAATAACTCATGTCTTGCCTTTTCTCGTTTTCGTTTTTCGTTTTTTGTTTTTTGTTTTGTGCTGATGTGGTCCTCTACTGGGTTGTAGCCTAGCATATGCGCTACGAAACTCTAGGGGGGTCTGCCCGATGGGCGGTCAGGTGCCATTCCGCCTTTCCAGCATGAGTGAGGAACCAAGCTACGCGGCGCAAACCTCGGCGCCGTGCATTGCACACACCACTAGGACCGGTCCTGGGCGGCAACCTGGCTAGGCTGCCGTTAACAGCACACACACGTTCGACGTGTGTGCATTGCCCCCGCTTCTGCGGTAAACGTTAAGATGGCACATTGTGTGACCGTCGTTCACTGAGGTAGCCACTAAGAGTGTTCCCTCGGTTGCGATGAGCGACCCCGTGCAGGGTGCGCTTCGCTGGTCTGCGCCTTGCCTCGTTGGGGCGGGGGTCGGGCCGTCGAAGTACTGCACGGAAAAGTAAAGAAGTTGTCGGGAAAGGGTTGGCGGCCCTACGCACCGGCTGGTTATCCGATCTCTCTAATTTACGTGACCGGTCACTTAACACACGCACGAGCGCACCATCATACAAAACCCTATACTTACGCTCTTACACAAACACAAAATCACACACCCAAAGACACGCAAGCTGCCAGCAGCAACCAACACACAAATTCATACCCAGAAAAAGACACAAGCTGCTAGCAGCGAACAACACATCTGTTCTCACCTTGCTATCTATTTTTTGGAATACTAAGGCATGATTTATTATTACTATTTGAATGTATCTTTGAATAATTTAAACCATAGCAACTCAATTACTTGACATTTATATTCTGTCATTCATATTTTTTATATCCTTGACAAAGGCATCATTGCCGAAACATGTAGGATTATTTTAAATATATACACTTTGAAGTAATAACCAGACCTTTAATCGCCGACTAATTAAGTTTACCTTATATATATATATATATATATATATATATATATATATATATATATATATATATACGCGTGTTACAGACTTGGCTATACTATTATAGTTAAGAGTATTAAGATAAGAATAATATTTTGATTTTAAATAAATAACACTGGTCAACAAATTTTCATTTTCTAAATTTTTCTTTAGAAACTATGTACAATTTTCGTTCCTTTTATAGTTCTAACAATAGTACTCGTAATAATAACAAATTTATTCTGGCACGTCAGGTTTTGAAAAAAGAAATATTAAAAAGTAAATGAAATAAATTGTTAATTGAATCTGACAATACTTGTTGGAAATCCATAAGAGATGAGATCGAATGTGACACTGGAAATTAGTAAAAAGTGTTTTACTTCAACCCCTTTTGAAATAATATTAATTAGGTATGTACATTATATGGAGCTGTATGGTATCGTCCTGTTTCAAATGTTTTCCTTGCTACTTTTCTTTTATATCATTCTTCGGCACTTTCTGATATCAATGCCCAATAACAATCAACCAGCATTTCACTGTTACACATGTCCCAATAAGATTTTTTAATAACAGAAATGTTTTGATGAAACCTTTCGCTGTTTTCATCGCCCATGTCGCCGAGGTTTGGTGGAAAAAATCCAGATGTGTGTGCAAATAATGTATTTTAAGGCTCATCTTATAGCCCAATTTATGGTAACTCCCAAGAAGTTTATTAATAAGTGCTATTTAATTGTCAGATTTTCTGTTTCATAGAAAACTGTGGGTTGCATTTCTAAAAGCATTACAAGTAACATGCTCCAAGTCACTTAAGGTTGCTTCAAATTTTTTATCTCATTGTAGAAGTTTAATTTGGGGTTCCAAAAAAATTCTCTCTTTAAATTTTGCATCTAAGATTTTAGAAAATTTTTGTTTATGGTATTGAAATCCACGACCATCTTTATCCATTGCTTTAACAACATTTTTGATCAAACCTAGTTTTGTGTGTAATGGCGGTAGAATTATTTTATCAGGTTTAAGTAGTGACTTTTGAAGTATATTCTTTTATCCAGGAATATACTGAGCTCTGACTGGCTAATCATTAACAATTTAGTGGGAATTCCACTCACAAAGAAATTTGTTTATGTCTAGAAGAAAAGCCATATTTTCATAAGTTTCTTTTAAGGGAATGGATGGATCAATGTTTCCTACATGAAGAAGGACAGCTTGAAAAGTCAATTTCGTAGCATCGATAAAAATAGGCCATTTTCGGGATGCTGTTAGTCACCTAATGCCAATGCCATCAAATTTTCGAGATTATTGCAGTATGAAGGAGCCTCGTCGGTACTGTGATAGTTATTTCTGACGATTACGATTCTCAGAAATATCTGCGCCTGGAAAGCTAACAGTTTTCATCCTTGGAGTTTAGATCCTAATATTTCTGCTTCGGTTTTTAACAAATTCGAGTCTCGAATAAAATCATTATTCTAACACATTTAATAGGTGTGGTCCGTCCTGTGGTTCTTAGGTACGATTAATAACGATGACGTTCTTGACAAATCCTTCTGGTCCGATGAAGCATGGTTTCATTTATAAGGATATATAAATAAACAAACAATGCGCATCTGGTCTAGTGAAAATCCACATGAAATTCTTGAAACACCCTTGCATTCACAAAAAATAGGCGTTTGGCTTGCTGTTTCTCGTAGACGGATTATTGGTCCAATATTCTTTAATAATACGATAAATACAGAACGATATCGTAATAATTTATTGCTACCATTTGTAAATCAATTACATGATGATGAGCTCCGCGAGGGATATTTTCAGCAAGATAATGCAACAGCCCATAAGACAAGAGAAACGATGGAATTATTGCATTAATTCTTTGATAATCGAATAGTAGACTTTCCACCACGATCCCCGGATTTAACAATTATGGACTATTTTATTTATCCACATCTAAAAAATAGAGTATTTACGAATCGTCCACATACAATTGAAGAACTTACTAATGCTATCCGAAATGTCTGTCAGGAAATTACACCATATAATTTAAGGAATGCCTTCAATAATATGAGACGAAGAGTTGCGCTATGCATAGAAAATGAAGGAGCTCACTTTGAACATTTATTGTAGCTGTTTTTATTATTAAACATTTTATTTTTTCAACTGAAACGTTTGTATGTAATTATTTGTCAAAATGACAAAACCTAATCTGTCATCAGTGTAAAATAACCTATATCACACACACACTGCAAAATAAGTTAACTTAAATGATGGTACCAACTTAAGTTTAAAAAAGAAAAATGTCATTGCCTTCTAGAGGGTAGAAATATATGATCATATGGTATATTAATTTCAAGGGAATTATCTATATTCTATACAGAACCTGACACTTTTACACTATTTGAGTCGCTTGCAATCTACCCTGTAACACAGGAAAGTATTGAAAGTATTATGTCTACATTTCCAAACAAATTTACTGCTGGTGATGAATAAATTCCAAGCTTTGTGGTTAGAGATTTTTGCTACATTCTTTCAAAGCCGCTCACTAATAATTAGCCTTGCTGTCAGAATGTCAACTTTTCCTGATAGATGGAAACGAGCGCGCATAGTGCCGTCTTCAAAAAGGGTAAGGCTACGGATGTATAGAATTACAGACCTATATCCATACTTATATATCCATATATATAAATCAATTTATTCTTTTGTTCGTTCCCGTACATCACCTGTTCAACATTGTTTCATGACAGGACGCTCGACTACTACTAATCTTGTGAGTTTCACCCAATACTTATGTGAGGAGTTGGATTGCCAGGGACAGGTTGACGTTATTACGTTATTTATACAGATTTCTCCAAGGCTTTTGATACAATTAATTATAAATTTCTTATACAGAAGCTTCATTGTTTTGGTCTGAATGTTGCTTTTTGTAAGTTAATCAACCCTTACCTGTCCAGTAGATATGGATATGTTTTCCACAATGGTTTTAAGTCATTGGAATTTGTTGCATTATCTGGAGTTCCACATGGATCGAGTTCGGGTCCTTTGCTTTTTAATATATACACCAATGATTTATTTCCATTAATGTCTTGTCAAGGATTAGCATATGCAGATGATGTTAAGCTCTTTCATTGCATACATAATCAACGTGATGTAAACATGCTTCAAGATAACTTGAGTATACTGGCCAATTGGTCCCAAAGGAATAAACTTGTCTTGAACGTTAAGAAATGTTATGCTCTGACTATCACTAGGAAAAACCGTACATAGTTGTCCTCGTATTATACTTGTAGTACTGCGAAATAAGTTTTCTAATAAAATAAACTTGGTTTAATCAATTACTAGATAATGTATACTATACTATAAATGCATATATGTACATAATTTAAAAAAAAGAATAACCAAAACTGTCAAAGCATAAGTGATAAAAGATAACCAGTGTATATTTATGCGTGTTCACCTTGCTTACTTTTACCGCTATGTTTGTTAACTAATATGCTTCCATATTATTTTCATATAAATAAAATAACACATTCGTTATCTCGAGGCAATATCAAGTGAGATTTAAGTGTAATAAATTAGATTTGTAATGTACTTAAAGGAATTATCAATATATTTTTATTCTCGATAATAGCGCGGCAACTATCGATATTATCGATACACTATTTATAGAGTAAGTTATTGTTAGTTACTATTGATAAAATATGCGCCCATATAGGAGTTACATAATATATGAAGATCGATAAATTATGGACAAAAAACGAATTTTCTACAGCATTTAGATGCAACTAGACATTATTAAGTATTCCCTTCTCTTAATAAAATGACATTAATTATATTTACAGACACTTAATTGACAACTAAATCGAATTGTGGAAGTAGATTTTTATGACAAGTAGTGTTAACCTTTTTTATAGATATCAAGCGAACCACAAAACTTGTATCCTAGGTAAGCCATGAACGACTGAGATAGGCATATAAGCCACGTGTGAGCTTAGGTAATTGACGAAGTGCGTTTGAAAATAATCATAAGTCAAATTGACAAGTTAAAATTTAACCTATTATTAATAGTACCACCTGTAGGTTAGATCACTTAATCAATCTAAGACGTAACTGATTTAATCCATGGCATACTCTGGAAACTTTTTTTGTGGCTCTCTCAAAATGTTGATGTTGAAAGATTTTTTAGTTTTGATAACGATTTGAATAGTAAAAAATTAGTAATTTAAATCTTGAACAGGGCTATGGAAAAACTGATATACTTAAATATTAAAGAAGGGATTCTGGATAGATCTTCTCTACATTCACTGCAATGGGCACACGAGATGGGAAAATCAGGTGAGACTGTCCTGCATAGCTTGTTTGGGATCTCGAAAAGAGCCACCATAGGAAAATTCCGCTTGTAATTTTCTTTAGACATGGAGGATGCTTTTGATAATACCTCGATGTCTCCCAACATTCGATCTAAAGATCCAATGATGGCTGCTTTAAAAAATATCGGAAAATAAAGAGCACCACATGCAATTGGGTTGATAACATGTGACGCAGCTGAGTAATTCATGCCCAAATGCAAAACAAGATGATCTGAATAAGAGCAACAAAAGGTGTCCTCAAGGAGGAGTACTGTCATCATTACTGTGGAGTCTAGTAGCGTGAATAATCTCGTCAGGACAATAAATGACCAGAGAATGTGGACGGAACGGCTTGGTGATGATATCGTCATTGTCCCCGGAGACAGTGGTGAGCATAATCTGAAATCCTCTACGAATTGTGGAGAGAAACTTGAGAATCTTGAGAAGACACTAACTGCTAATCCACAAAAAACAGAACAATATTGAGAGAGCAGATATTTAAAATGCATGTGGACAGTATAGCACCAGAGATTATCTTTACGGCTAAGCTGAATGTATCTACACCTACCAGGAAACAGATAAAAAGTGTCTCGAGCGATCAGGGCGCAGGTGCTGGTATACGTGAAATGCCCTCTAAGAGGAAGATGTTATTGAGTCGGTGGAAATAAATACGACTGTTTTCCAGGCTGAATTGTTTGCAGTTGAAGTGAGAAAGTTAACGAAGCCACTAGGACCTAATGATAATTTTAAATATAACTCGCCAAAAAATAGGTAATAATAAGTCAAACAATAAATATAATCGAAAGCTAATTTAATAAAACATTATTTAGGTACATATTAAACTATTAACAATAATAATAATAATGTTAATTGTCTAACAGAAATGATCTAATTACAGGATAGGTACATATAAAATAACTGTAATTACGGCATTTACATACATATTTACAACTAATAAGGTACATTGTGAAAAGTTTTTCTTTGGAGACTGTGATTAAGTGAAAACTCAAAAAAGGTATAAAACCATTTATAACAATTAATAATCAAAGTAGCGAAAATGGGGTACAGTAAAGCTAACACATAGAAACATGCACCACTTTACACGGCATCTACGAATACACTGATTTTAAAATAAATACACAGATTAAAATTACGTCAACTCACCCTTCTTAAGAAAATTGAAACACCATGTGTTTATTCTCACGCCCTAGATTTTTAAAACCTACTTTTCTAAAAGCGAAAAAAGACAGCTGTATGGGATAGGACCGTTCTTCGAGTTATACGTATTAATTTAGTTTTTAACGATATAAATGCTTTCGTATGCGTCGAGATCTCTGGGATTGATATTCTTTACAAGTTTTAACCTCTTTGATATGACGCTGTGATTCGTGTCCAATACATGGTTAGCGACGCTCGATTTCTCTAGTCTATTAAATTAAATATGTGATATGTATTCTTTAAACGGGTTATTATTGAGCGTTTAATTTGACCTATATATTTAAAATTACAATCGCCACAATATTTTGAATTTAAATATTTTATGAAGCTAACGTTTTTTTCCTCTCTTATCGCCTTATGGCCTGATGCAAGTTTTTGTTGTTAGAGGAATGAACTAACAGCTGTTTTGAAGTAATTAAGCAGCATAATTGTACTTAGCTTCTCTCCACTATGACTATCCGGCTGCTCCATTTTGCAGAAGTGACCAAAGGGTCCCTTCTGCGAAGTGGAGTAGGATCCAGAACACGTGGATTTAAAAGTTTTCCACGCAATCTGAATTCTTCTAGTGTTACCCTCGGTACAATAAAACAAAGCACTGTAGACGGAAAATTAAGCGGTAAAAGAAACGAAATACGAAAAGCGAGATGCGGAAGGTTCTAAAAAGATTTGACTCACCTTTAGATGGTCGAAGAGTAGAATCAATATACAGCCCAATCAAACACAACGCACCAACATTTATAATTGCGGTAAAATAAACTCTGCAGATTCTGATAATTCAACTAATCCCATGAAACATATTCAATCTGCTACCACAATATCTAGCACGTACACAGGTAATATCACTAATCTCCTAGAGGTCAGCAACGGATGTGTCGGTAGAAAAACGTGCACATCTCCTTCTCTAAAATTTTTCACCAAAAAGCTGATGACGCAGTAATATGTTATATTCAATCGGAATATACAAGGGTCGACCAATAAATCGTTAAAACTTGTAGCACTGTTTAGGTAAAATATACTCTTACGTTAAAAAAATCGATGACGTTACAACGCAAAAGCACTATAAGATAGAAAATTTTAAAACTACTAAAAAAACTTCTAAAATTAACGTATTCAGGGATTTTTTTTAAATATATCCAGGTAAGAAAAAATGTTTATTATATTACGAACTCATTGTATACGTGCTAACATTTAATTATCAAAGTAACCCTTCTAAAGGAAATCAACTCAAATTGCTTTTTATCGTGTTCCTGTAAACTAATTATTGTTGTATTTAAATACGCTTGGGGTAACTCTACCTAAAGGCTAATTAATATAATTGAAATGTTATTGCTGTAGTATATATGCACTTTATTAAAAACAATTTATTTAATCCTTCTGAAGAATATTGTACTCATAAAATTATGCAAACTTAAAATGGAATAGTAATAGTGAGATTTAAGAACATTTATTATTAAATTTAAAGTTGGATTTTATGACTTGTCATATGTGGGGGTATTAGCTATTTCGGAAAGGTATGTGTATTCTAGTGCGGAACAGTGCCTAATAATCAAATTTCTCACAAATGAACGCGTCAATTGGACTAAAGGTTTTACAAGACTTTAAAGACAATGTGCCGATCAATGTTTTTGTAGAAGTTGGGGGGTTTGAGTGGTCGAAAACTCTTAAGTGACGGACGAAAACGTGTATAAAATAAATCAAATATGTGACTACGTGCAATTTCATTTAATAACCAAAATAAAGAAGAAGTGAAGCTCTTATTCTGCAAAATAAGCATTAGCCGTACGTGGAAAACTAATACTTTACAAATTGGTGTGAAAAGTATCGAAGATATACAAATAAAGTGACGGTAGTTGAATCGTTTGCAAATCGTGTCTTATTTGCAGTAATTATATTAGACAGGAGTATTAAATGCACTAAATAATAGATAATAAGATATCTATCTCTATGTTCGATGATGCCAACCTTGAAAAATTCGTAATAATAAAAATAGTAATTGCCCAACAGATCTCTCCATTAAGAGGACAATACAATAATAAAATACAGTGTCAAGAAACTAAATTAAATCATACTCCATTAACTAATAAAAGCAAAAATGACAATTCAAATAACGATAATCATAAGAAAATACTCAGTTATTAACTTGTCAATTACGCAAACGTTGGTAATTTACTATGTATCTATATTAAAAGGTGGCGAAAGAGTAAACATGATCAGGTAAAATTCTGTTAGCATTCCTAGCCATATCCGCGATTAGTGTTTCAGCAAATACATTAGTTCTAGCTCTGGCTTCGATGAATGATTCATTTGATCTCGTTTCATATTTTAGCACCATAATGTCAACAGCAGAGAGTAAGTTCGGTGCGTCGATGCCATTGTTGACTAGCTTAATCATAAGGTGAGAGCACTCGCTATCTCTCCGCGATCTGAAAGTGAGGTAAAATTGTGATCCCTTAGTAATTCCTGATAGTCAACTCTCCTAGCAGGATAATCACCAGATAATTTGTACGATAAATATTTCAAGAATCTTCGCTGCACTTTCTCGATCAGTAAGTTCTGGTAGACATAATAAGGATACCAAATCATTGACGCATACTCGAGTTTAGGGCGAACCAGTGTAAAATAGAGCGTCTTAAGCGTATTTAGATTTGCAAATTTACGCCAGGATCAAATAAAAAAACTAAGAGTGCGTGAAGCGGAGTTACAAATAGATAGAATGTGGTCAGTGAACTGCAAGCCTTGATCAAACAAAACACCCAGATCTTTGATTTGTTATTGTCGTGAGATATTGAAGTGATCAAGCAGATAGGTATATATTAAAGGGTTCGATTTTGTAATGTACGTGACGACTGCACTCTTATTTATTTATATATATATATATATATATATATATATATATATATATATATATATAACAGCTCTACAGGCCCTCGAGGCCCTTGGCTTTTATTTCTTCTACTACTTTCTTCCATTTCTTTCGGTCCCTCACTCTTTCTCTCCAGTCTTCAATTCCTTCTTCCTCTATATCCTTTAGTACCTCCTGTAACCACTTTTTCCTTGGCCTTGACCTCTTCTTCGTTTTCCACCCTCTCCTCCGTGCAGTTGATTTCTTCACAATTCTTTGTTCCGGCATCCGAGAGATATGTCCCAACCAACTAGCTCTTCGTGATCGAATTAATTGAGTTATAATTGGTTTTCTATACATTTCTTCTAACTCTGTGTTTGTTCTTCGTCGCCACCTGCCATCCTCCTCCTTAACTCCTCCAAAAATTTTCCTAAGCACTCTCACTTTTATTTACACTGATCCTTATCTTGTTATCGTTACGCAATTGGTAGATATTGTTTACATCCTTTTGCAGAGCTTCGCCATCAGATGTAGAATATATTTTCCCGAAGACTTTTAGGTTGTCCGCGTAGACAAGGATGCGACAGTTAAGCGACAACAGAAGATTATTAATGTAGACATTAAAGAATAGCGGACCAAGGTTCGAGAGGAACACCGGAAGAAGCAGTGAAAATGTAGGAATAAAAGCCGTTATAGCAGACATAACATGAGCGATTATAAAGATAGGAAGCTATCAGGTCTGTTAAGCATGAAGTAAAGCCAAATGAACTTAGTTTGGACAATAATATGGTATATGGTTAATAGCGTCGAATGCCTTCGCGAAATCGGTATAAGCAACATCGACTTGATCTTTTGAGTTAATCGAGGAACTGATATACTGAGTAATTTCAGTCAAATTAGTTAGAGTTAACCTTCCGGACATAAAACCATGCTACTGCGTGGGGATTAAACATCGAATAGATTTATATAGTTTATCAAAAAGCAAAATAGCAATTGGTCTGTAGTTTGCAATATCATTTTTGCTACCTTTTTTTATTTATAGGTGTTATTCTGCTTAACTTCTAAACTTCCGGAAACGTAGATGTGTGAAGAGCAAGATTAAAGATAGCATATAACGGATGACAGAGAATGTAAGCGCAGTCCTTGATTATAAAGTTAGGTAGTCCATCATGACCAGATGCATAGTCTCCCTTGAGGTGGTTAATGGCTGTTAGTGTATCACTCTCTGCAAAGGTTTCAATGTGAAAGCTGTTCAGACTTTCCTGGGGAGTCGGCGAGAATTGCTCGTGGTTGGTATACATCTGAAAAAATTTTCGCAAAGGCTTCAACTATTTCATCTGGATTCGTCAGCTCAAAATCGTCAACTTTTAAACAGGCAGAAATTCTTGTGTTTCCCTTCCTCTGTCCAATGAATAGCCAAAAAGTCTTAGGGTTCCTGGGAATCTCCATTTCGTAATGATTTCATTATCGTACTCATTATACTTTATATCATACATTATACTATCATACATTCATACTATCATACATTATACTATATATCATACTCATTATAGTACTTCTATTATATATATATATATATATATATATATATATATATATATATATATATCTGAAAAATAAAATTTTATCTTAGTGAAGCATTTTTTAATAACTGAAGATGAAATCTGATCATCGCCAGTAACTTTCGAAGATTATATTTAAGATTTTGCTCACCTGTATTTAAAAAACATTTATTAACAGAATCAATTCTCTGTTTCTTAATTTTTCTTAATCTATTTCGTTAGTGGCAGAAAGCTAATATGCCAGTAGATCTTTACTTTTCATGGTACTGTTTCCTTAATATTAAACTACGTTGAATATAAGATGTAAACCAAGATATAAAGTTCTTTTTTGCGAAAAGAAATATTGAGGAACAATTTTATCGCCAACAAATACGTACGTAACATACAAATATCTTAAAATCCGAAATTAATATTTTTAAACGTTTCTTCACACTCTATATATAAAATATGTACATCTTAATATTAGAATATCTCAATTTAACAGTTGATTAACACTAGTGCTAATGATAATCAGAGTTAATTATATATTCGTTGAAGTAGTAAAGCATAAAGCTGCATAGTAGAAACGTCGGTTCAGTAGTTCGGTTGATATGGCGTACATGCTCGTGCATATTGTAAAATAAATAGATGTGTGTGCGGATATAGTAAATTTTGCACCGCAGGCGCTAAAATTAACACGAACCGTAAAGCGGATTCCGTGATTGGAAGAGCAGTTTTGCATGAAAGTTCGCTCGTGTTTAACAGTATTGGAAGTAGTTAGGGGATTGTAACCCTGAGTTTCAATTAAGAGAAAGAATTATTGTTTGAAAAAATATCCATAGTCTTTTCATCATGTTATACAGTATAGATATATTCGCAGAAACTATGAGAGAACCTCTGAGATTAAACATGATCCAGATTTCTATACAATATGTATACCTGATATTGCATAGAATGATTTAAGCGTTAAGTAAATTTCTCCGACTATTATGAAGAAATTAGGCCCCTCTTCCTCTTGTAAATAAAAGAATACCTCATCTTTTCTACTTCTTCTAATCAATAACTACAATAAATTGATAAAATTGACAAATATGTTGAAACTCTATTATACATCGTGCTAGGGAATGCTTTAGCCAAAATTAAAGGACAGATTCTTCATAAAAAGTTCTGCAAAAAAGCTCATTATCGCTTTTCTCTTAGTCATATGGTTTTCGAGAAACACGATGTACTAGATAGACCCCAAAAATTTAGGTATCAGTAGTTGTTAATTTAGGCAACTACTGATATAATCTCCTTTTTTCTATCAAGTGACGTGTTGATTAAAATATTTAAGATATTACTTAGCAATATTAAAAAGTAAAACATTATGTGAAACTGACAGTAATTCTGCTCAATTTAGAATGGTTCAACGTTCCATGCAAGAGTAGGCTGAGATGTCCTTTGTGTGTGGTGTATGTGGCGGAAATGACGCTGTTAGATAATACGCAGAACGGTATACGCATCATAGAATATCGAACAAAAATAGTTTCATAGCGGTGGGTGTACCAAAGACATCGGGAAACACGTTCGGTAGTACCAAAAAACCAAGAAGTGGGAAGAGAACGCGATCAAAGAATGGTGGCTGTTTAGAAAAATATTCTTCAAATTGTTGTCGTAGATCCTTCAATTAGCACTAGAGAGGTAGCTCGCCAAGTTGGAGTTGGTCACTAGACAGTGTGGAGGACTCTTAAAGAATCTCTTTGGTATCCTTATCATTTCTAAAGAGTTCAAAGTTTGAACAGGGACGATTTTGTCGTTAGACGTCGATTTTGCAATAGGCCATCAACACAAATTTCAGAAAACCCTCTATTTTCGGAACAAACTTTAATGACTGACGAATGTTGTTTTACTAGAGGTAGAATTCTTAATTTACACAACAAGCATGTCTGAGCCGATATCAATTCTCATGCACTAATTGAACAACATTTTTAACGTCGATTTTCTATCAATGTTTGGGCTAGAATAATTGGCACCCGACTTATAGGCCCATATGTTTTACCAAATCGTTTAAATGGAGAGAGGTATTTACATTTTTTACAAGAAGTATTACCAGGATTACTATAAGAATTACCCTGCATAAAATGTGGAAGATCTTGAAAGTCGCGTTCTGTCAGCTGCAGAGTTTATAATAAATAAGGAAAATTGACTATCTCGAGTAAGTCAGTTACTAAAAAAACGTGCTGAAGCTTGTCCTGAAGCAAGTGGTGGACATTTTCAACATTTCCTTTAATTTTATGAATTTTGCGTTGTTTTTATTTCTGTTAACGTCATATTGACAGTGCTTAAAATGTCACAGATATCATAGGCGTCTGTAACAAATAAATGCTTGGGCCAAAATTTACAAATCGATTTATTTATAAAACACAAACAAAAAAGTTATATGCCATTTTTGTGAAATATGTAGCGGTTTGGAGAAAAGGCATATTTAAATTTGTTACTAATAAAGACAAGACACAAACAATAAATAAACAATAGAGCTGTGTATTGTTTATTTTATAATTCATTTTTGATACGTACTGAGTATAGAAATGTAGTATAGAAATGTAATATATTGTATCTCGAGCAATATTATTAAATATTTTAATTTCCTTTTCTAAATGTCTTCTAAATTATCATCGATTCAATTAGTAATTTTGTACAGTATTTCTATTTTATTCTGTGCTTGTTTTGGTTAGTATTTCTAATTTAGGTTATGACTCTTGCGTTGATTATCTGAAATCTAATTCTAATCGGAGAATAGGTTGAAACATTGTCTCATAATTACGTTAGTTTCGTCTGTAATATTATCTGGGCAATAATTTAAATAAATCTCTTCTCCATTGTTTTGTTTTTTATGGTTAAGTCAAGTAAAAATATAGGATTCTGACAGCAGTAGTACCTGCGGCCTTGATTTCTATTAAAATACTCTTTTAATGTAATTTTATAATTGTAACTTGTATCTTATTTATTGTTGCAAATTAACAAGTAGTAACTTCTTTAATTGGTATTTTCTTTATTGTGTCCGAATAATAGAGCCATCTTTGAGTAATTAGTATGGTTCAATAGCTTGGTTTTTTCATTATCACTAGAGCTGAGGATGTTTGCGGTACGGCAGGACCGTATGTAGTGCATCCCCACATTTAACTATTTATCTAAATATTCTCTGAAATGATTTGCCGGATCTCATAAATTAATAGAGTGATATTTTAGTATGCACTGGATATTGTTATTATACAAAATCATAATAGCCATTTGTATTTATGGATCATAAATAATAATACGCATGTATTTGTATTTGGTTGTGAATTCAATTTAAACTTAAAACGAATCGTAATATTTTAACGACAAGCCGTCCTTACAATACATGCATTCGAGACAAAGTGTGCAACTCTACGAATAACTTCCATAATTGATCGAAAATGGACATTTTGGAGCTGAAGTAAAGCCCTTATTCTTAGAAAATTTTATTACTGTCGTTAAGAACTATTATTATAAACAACAAAGGCCTTTTATTAGTGTTGAAGTTTTAGTTTCATTGAATTTCCATGTTGTAAGTAGTCAATTGAAAAAGTGTTCATTCACAATATTCTAAAACAAGGTGTAAATTTAACTAAAATCCAGAAAAACACATTCTGATAATATATTACTAGATTAGAAGCTGTGTTTATTACTATTTATTATATTATTTTTATAACCAAATGCAATAAAAGCTACGAAAACAAAAGAAACCTCGATTTATTAAAATCTTGTCACACAGCCTTTCAAAGCCTGGCAGCACATATTTTGCATATATTTTATATATACTACCTACTTGAACTAGGTGAATGAAGTTAGAAGTTATAACTTATAACTTCTAACTTCATTCACCTAGTTCAAGTAGGTAGTACATATAAAATACATGCAAAATATGTGCTGCCAGGCTTTGAAAGGCTGTGTGACAAGATTTTAATAAATCGAGGTTTCTTTTGTTTTCGTAGCTTTTATTGCATTTGGTTATAAAAATAATATAATAAATAGTAATAAACACAGCTTCTAATCTAGTAATATATTATCAGAATGTGTTTTTCTGGATTTTAGTTAAATTTACACCTTGTTTTAGAATATTGTGAATGAACACTTTACAATTGATTACTTACAACATGGAAATTCAATGAAACTAAAACTTCAACACTAATAAAAGGCCTTTGTTGTTTATAATAATAGTTCTTAACAACAGTAATAAAATTTTCTAAGAATAGGGGCTTTACTTCAGCTCCAAAATGTCCATTTTCGATCAATTATGGAAGTTATTCGTAGAGTTGCACACTTTGTCTCGAATGCATGTATTGTAAGGACGGCTTGTCGTTAAAATATTACGATTCGTTTTAAGTTTAAATTGAATTCACAACCAAATACAAATACATGCGTATTATTATTTGTGATCCATAAATACAAATGGCTATTATGATTTTGTATAATAACAATATCCAGTGCATACTAAAATATCACTCTATTAATTTATGAGATCCGGCAAATCATTTCAGAGAATATTTAGATAAATAGTTAAATGTGGGGATGCACTACATACGGTCCTGCCGTACCGCAAACATCCTCAGCTCTAATTATCACTTTGCTCTTTATTAACGATATTTAATTTAGACTGTCAGTATTTTCGGAATCGTCTACAAATAGGTCTACATCCGCAAAGGAAAGAATTTACAAAAAGGATTATACTTGTATTGAATAAAGAGTTTTATGACCGTAGGAAGTAGGAAACAAGACAATAGGCAATATAATACCTGACCACTTACGAAATTAACAAATTATATATTTTGAAAACTTCAAGACCTTGACCAAGACACTTTACATTTATAAGTAGTATCAAATTAAAATCTATGATTTGAATACGTAAATTAAATCCAACTAAATCTATTTGATTATAGGTAAATAAAACTGAAATACAAATTAAATCTATATGGACCGAGCAAGAACAATAAATACTTCCCCTTCATATTTATTTTGCCCGCAATATGAAAAGAATATTCATAACTATTTTCGACACGATATGGCGAAGTGTTTAAATATTTTTATTTTCCAACGTAAAAATGTTTAAATCTACGAGAAAATTTTAGATCCCTTTTCAAATACCATATCAACCACGTAAATCTCACATCTGATATGGCCTTTGATGTTGGAACTTTGATCCTATTTCTCAAAAATACAATTTCAAGTTTGAGTTACCATTGCGTTACGAAAGAATCCTTTTATACTTAACGGTAAGAAAATTCGCATTCGAAACCCAATCGTATTAGAAAACACACGTGCGAAACTCATACGTATCTAATCAGCGGTTATATTAAAAACACTTTTATCCGTATGTTTAGTATGTGGAATACACTACACACACTAAATAATCTGTATTAGCAAATGGATTTAAACAAAATTATTATTTAATTAATATTTTACGCAGCTTTAAATTATATATTGTTTTATTAATTCCGTTATAGATTTATATAAGACACTTTAATTTACCGGATTATTTATTTTAGTAATTAATTTAATGGACAAATTCAGTATTATTAAAAACCATATTCCGTAAACATATTTATCTTTTATTTTCGAAAATCAAGCCGACTTAATTCAACCAATAGCCGTTATTCAATTAGAGAGCTTTAATTAAGTCGGCTAGATTTCTTTTGAAGTTACTTCGAAAATAAAATTGATATTTAGGTATTTGTTTTTAAATTGTGAATGAACTTTATATAATTTTTTATAAATCTTCAACAAAATCATATAGTTTATGCAGTCAGATGCACTGAATGCTCCAAGTATTATCCAGGGTGTCCAGAAACTCTCCTGACAAACGAAGACCGGAGTTTCCTCAGATAATTTTAAGACAATTAAACCCAAATTCACCTAGTCCGAAAATGCTTCCTAAGGGAGCTAGAGTTCTTTGAAGATGGCGCCTTGTATTTATTTTTTTTAAAATTCCTCCAGAACGCTTCTATTTAGAAAAACAAAAACTGGTATGCTTATTTATCCTCCAGAGATGAATCGATTCCATCAATTGCGAATTTCTAGTACCGGTCATAGGCGTCCGTTTTGGGTAGGTCAACGGTTATTTTAAGGCATAACTTTTTTGTCTTTAACTTTTAAGCATTTGTGACACTAGATTATTAAATTTTCTGGTATTCCAGTACTAAAATGTACTCTTACTTTAAGTCGGTAGGATACACCGTTTTCTAGAAAAACCGATTTGTAAATTTTTCGTTTTTTCTTCATTAAAGTTCAATTTTTTATTTTCTACGTTTTTCATTGTAAAATTGTTGTCAGTTCGCGAAGTTTATCTTTTCATTTTTTACTTTGTGTTATTCAAACGATTTCAATTAAAAAAAAAATGGTTTTTACTAATGAGGAATACGCCGACATGCATTTAGTTTATGGCGAAATGAGGTGTAACGCTCGAGCGGCGCAACGTAGATACGCTGAAAAATTTCCCAATCGTCAGCATCCCACTCACTCAACATTTACAGCTCTTCATCAACGATTAAGAGAAACAGGTTCAGTGGTCCCAAAAAATAATGAAACAGGGAGACATAATGATGTAACAGCAGAACATGAAGATGTTATTTTAATGGAAGTTGAGGAAAATCCAGAAATTAGCGTTTGAAGACTATCTGCCATGTACCCCACAATTTCAAAATCTGCCGTAGGAAATATCTTACACAAAGAAAATTTATATCCTTTTCATTTTACAAAGGTGCAAGCACTGCTAGAAGGAGATTTTCCTGCTCGCGTAGAATTCGCCAGATGGTTACAAAATCAGAAAAATCAAGATGAAGATTTCTTCAGGAACATTTTGTTTGGTGACGAAGCTACATTCTCAAAAAATGGAATTTTTAATGTACATAATGCACATTATTATTCGTACGTTGGTGACAATCCCCACGTTGTTCAAGAATTTAAGCATCAGCATAGGTTTAGCATAAACGTCTGGATAGGAGTAGTTGACGATTATCTACTTGGACCTGTGGAATTACCTGCTCGTTTAAATGGTGCTGATTACTTACATTTCCTGCAAAATATTTTACCTGATTTGTTAGATGAGGTGCTTTTAAATATTCGGCAAAACTTATGGTTTCTACAGGACGGCTGTCCGGCCCACTTTAGCAGGAATGTACGAGACTTTCTAGATAATAACTACGAAGACCATTGGATTGGAAGAGGCGGTCCAGTTGCTTGGCCAGCAAGGTCGCCGGATTTGAATCCTTGCGATTATTGTGTTTGGGGATACATAAAAGCATTTGTTTATTCCGTTCCGATACAAAATCGCGCACAACTCTGGCTAAGGATACAAGATGCTTGCAACGAATTTAGAAATAACTTTGGAATTTTTGCAAGAATTCGGCGTGCTCTAAGCAAAAGGGTAAACTTATGCATAGAGACTAATGGTCATCACATCGAGCAACTTTTGTAACAATCTACCTTTGATACTTGTTCTTTTTTTGTTAGTTTCGTTCCATTGTAATAAATAATTTGTTTTTAATTTATTAAATTAATTTTCATCCATGCCTTGATAGTCCAAGCCAACCTCGTCGCTAAAAATAAGTAGGTACATAATAAATTGAACTTTAATGAAGAAAAAAGGAAAAATTAACAAATCGATTTTTCTAGAAAACGGTGTATCCTACCGACTTAAAGTAAGAGTACATTTTAGTACTGGAATACCTGAAAATTTAATAATCTAGTGTCACAAATGCTTAAAAGTTTAAAGACAAAAAAGTTATGCCTTAAAATAACCGTTGACCTACCCAAAACGGACGCCTATGACCGGTACTAGAAATTCGCAATTGATGGAATCGATTCATCTCTGGAGGATAAATAAGCATACCAGTTTTTGTTTTTCTAAATAGAAGCGTTCTGGAGGAATTTAAAAAAAAATAAATACAGGACGCCATCTTCAAAGAACTCTAGCTCCCTTAGGAAGCATTCTCGGACTAGGTGAATTTGGGTTTAATTGTCTTAAAATTATCAGAGGAATCTCAGAGGAACAGATTCGATTGTATTTTGTCTTAAATAGTCAACAAAGCCGCGTCTTCTTCATTTGTAGAGACTCTAGGGCGAGCAGATACTGCTTTTCTTTTAATAGTCATATCTTGTTCCCAGTGTTTTTAATTCTAAAGTTTTAAAACTTACGTTTATTTCTAAACCTACTTGTCAAATAGACCTAGCCTCTTCTATTTTATAAATAATTTTCAACTTTTCATGCTTATTTAAATGACGCGGCATTGTGATAAAACGCAAAGTAATTTATCTTTGACAGATAACTTCAATATAAAAAATGACAAACGTCATACCCAGTCCACTTTAATGTATAACAAATTTATTGTAGTTAATTTTATTGCACAGAACTGTACTTATCTATATTATTGGCTATTAAAATACAATCAAAACTGTAATTAAATTAATACGTTCTGGGGAAACATTTTAAATTTAATTAATAATTTAAATGCAAGGTGTTTTTGTTTAAGAAATAATTATGTAATTCTCATTACTATTACCTTAATTTGATAAATTATAAAGTAATATTTTTGTTAGTAGTGACATCAAATCCATAATAATATCTTACAATATACATATATAAAACTCCTATTTTCTATTACAAATATGCAAACTATTTCTAAGTATTTGCGCCATACATATCGTTCATAACTTCATAATATGTACTTCATCATACTACTGCCCTTCAATATCAGACAGACAGCGTTACGGATCAATAATTCAGTCTGTATTCTGGTTTCCGGATTACTCCTCGATACTTCTAGTTTCCTGATCAGAAACGATTGGTAATCGTCAATAAGTGATTGATTCTATCATCTTCCCTCGTTATTAAATTAGATTTAGAAAGCAATAAAATAACTAATTACGCCTATTGAGAGTTTAATTCTTTAATGTAATAAATACTTTTTTTATAAAAACGTTGAATGAAACATGTCAGAAAAGTATATACAACACAGACATCAGAACATTTTCCATTCTAAAAAAGAAAACGTAAACGCCTAATAAATGAGTTTATATTGAAAAATTTGTGCTAATCACTGTTAATTTATTATAAAACTTTAAGAAATATTACCTCCAAGAAAATGTTCGCAATATTTTAATTAGGTAAGAATATTGATTAATAAGATTTACGTTTAATGTAATTCAGAATTTTCGAATTCATGAATTTTTCTAGGTCGTTCGGTACACTTATATATTTTTGAAAATATTTACTCTGACAGTTATTCAAGAATATTAAATACTCGTATTAAGAACAATTAAATATTATATCATTATCGACGGAAATGTCAGTTAAATTGGCGAACTAAACTTAGCACTACTACTTTTAATCTTTTTGTATCGTTAACTAATTCAGTCGTTTTACTGAATGAATTAAATTATATAACAAGTGTTCATTTGAAAACTCAATCTAGCAGCATGTGATTTACTGAGAACATTTTGAGGTATGTCGTAAATTAACATTTACTACTTAACCTACGAAGTCGTATATTTTGACAGTTTCATACATACAAATAAATAACAAATAATAGGTATTTATTGAAAACTATAACAAATGTTGAAAATGTTGTCCTTCAAGATCAATGCACTTTAAAATCCTCCGTTCAAAATTTCTGATGATATTCTGCAACATTACTGGATTGTTATTAATTTCCATGCATTTCTGTTCGATTCTCTGTAGCATATCATTCAAATTCAATATAGGTGTTCGAAATATGTTATTTTTTAGATAAGGCCACAAAAAGAAGTCGCAAGGTGTTAAATCTCATGAACGTGCAGGCCTAGCAATTTCAGTATTTCGACTAATTATACGCTCATCAAATAATTCTCTTAAATAATCCAAAGATTCTACAGTACAGTGACAAGGTGCTCCGTCTTGTTGGAAATATGCATTTTGAAGTTCATCATCATGCAACCGATTGACAATGGTTATAAAATTTCCGTACGGTACCTTTGAGCATTTAACGTTCCCTGAAAAAATATTGGTCCAATGATTCGCCTTTGGCTTATCGCTGCCCAAACACCAATTTTCTCTGGATGTAGCGATTCTTCATTAATTACATGTAGATGTTCACTACTCCAAATTCTTGTATTTTGTGAATTTAGGTATCCCGTTTTATAAAACCATGCTTCATCAGTAAAGATGACTCTTTGCGAAAGTTCTCCATTATTGTTCATATTTACAAACCAATTACAAAACTGTAGTCTACGTGGGTAATCAATTTCTAACAATTCTTGTACTGCTGTGACACGGTATGGATAAAGTTGCACATCTTTTTTTAATAACTTGTGAGTTGTGCCAACAGATAGGTTTATTTGTTGACTCAAATGTCGAACAGATGTTTGTGGTTCATTTGCCATTATTTCTTCAACACGATTGACAACTTGAGGTGTACGTTTCTTAACTGCTCCGCTGCCTGATTTTCTTAAGTGACTACCAGTTTCAGAAAAAAGTTTTAAAGTTCTATCCAAAGTATTCTTAAATTGTATATAATCTATTACAAAATGTGGAAACTCAACTTGAAATTCTACCATGCAATCTTGAACTGAATAAACCCATAAACTACCAATTTTATTACCACTTCGAAAATAAGCCTGGACTAACAAAATTTTATGTTCTAAAGTGAAAGCCATTTTAAAACTGAGAATCAATTTATTTAAACCAGAATCGACGCACGATTATTTTATGCACTAACTGATATTTGTGATTGACATTATCAAATGTCATTTGGATTTACGTTTACGGAACAACAAACACATACTAATATATTTGCGTCTTATTCAATCAAAATTTCAAAGTAACCTAGATTGACTTTTCAAATGAACACTTGTTACAATTTATTACACTGGTTAGTTTTCTTGTACATCAATACGTGTAGTTTATGTCTTTTGTTATGCTTATTCTGAATCTGATTTAAAATTTGCTCCATCGCGTCAGGCTTTTGATATATTTTTGTAAATAGTTTTTTTTTCAAAAAACGCATTAAGTTTTACAAAATTTCGAAGTTACTTTTGTATAAGAGAGATGCTACTACAATATTGTTCTGTCGAACATTTAGTGGACATGCCTGAATATGTCTTTGCGTATTTCCTACGTTAGAGCACTTAACCCACCCCCATTTTTGCTCTGGAACCAATCAAATTGAGAATTGGTAGATATCTGGCTATGTGGGTACATAAAAAACTACACATGGCTCTTTCGATTCAATGTCAGTTTATGATAGCTGAACATCGTTTTATTTTATAATGTCGCGTACCTGTATAAATAATCCAAACTGTTTCTGTTACGTAGAATTCACTACCCACCAGCATAAGCAGTATTACACCTTTAATAGAAAAGTTATATTTCCACTATTTTGGTTTAACCATCGAAAATCAAGACAAACCATGTAAGCGCTATGCCATTTGCAAGACCTATGATTGCTACACAAAAAGTTTTGGGTTTTCCAATAAAAATAAGAAAAATATTTTATACTACTCTGCCCTCTGCTATTCGTCCGGAAGTCTTGCCAGTACAAAGACCCATAGGTGTTTTTAGTGAAGAATATGATGTTACAGTGGAACAATGAAGTGCTTGCTGATTATGGTTAGACATTTATATCAGAAGTGTCCAAGAACAGTATGAAAGAAAAGTAAAGAGAAAATTATTTTAAACAGGCCGATGCCATGCATCTCCATATAATGTATAAGCAAACGCCAATTAAGTTGGCGCGAGGAGGGGTAAGTTCGCGCAGGATTTAAAAGTAGTGGGGAGATTTGTATTTAGTTTTTCATCAAATGTCAGATAATTCTAACCTCTGAGCGTGTATCACTTTATGATCCCCTAGCAAAAACATTATGTTCCGTCAAACCTCAATGACAAATGTATCTGACAATTACTTGAGTAGTGGGGGTGGACGTTTTTAAAAACGGCTTCTGCCCACCCCCTCCTCGCGCCAACTTAATTGGCGTTTGCTATACATACCTAATTAATATTATTTCATTTACTTTTCAATATTTTCTTTTCCAAAAGCTGAGAATAAATTTGTTGTTAGTACTATTGTTAGAACTATAAAAGAAACACAAATTTTACATAGTGTCTAAACAAAAATAAGAAAAATGAAAATTCGTTGACCAGTGTTGGTGTTTTGGAGTTACCTCGGCGGAAACACTAGCATATAATTATTTGTTGTATTAAGATTGACTATGAGCCGATAACAATTTCAAGTTAAATAGCTTCACTGAAAACTTTTCTGGTGTTTATAAATCACGTTCTATGTCGGTTACCTTGACAGTTACCCAAATATTTCCTCCTTTTACCTTATCGATGTAATAAAACAGTAATTGAGATGGATTCGGTCACTAAACACGAAAAACGGTGAATTCAGTTTTTAATTGAGATTGCTATTATGTGAACTTTTCAGTACTATTCTCAATTTATCACTTCATACATCGACATTACCAGAAGTATGAGAAATTATAAAGCTGATCATGTATTTAAGAAAATAGATAAGTACGACATTTTAAACTACAGGACTATTAACAGTTCATTTTCTGTCTTTACAACAAAGCATACAACTTGTATGAGAACTTAAGTAACTTATCCTCGAAATAACACGGGTGTTACAAAAACAAAGAGAGGAAAGTAGAGGAAAAAATTTTAAGTTAAATTTTATTCTCTCCAACAAAAACAATCTGCGAAATAAAGAAACTATTTCCAGGAAAAAAAGAAGTAATAAACAATTGGAATAAGGGTAGAATATAGATGAAGCAAACAGAAGAACCATTGCGAAATATATATATATATATATATATATATATATATATATAAAGTGTGTTCATTTGAAAAGTCAATCTAGGTTACTTTGAATTTTGATAGAATAAGACGCATATATATTAGTATGTGTTTGTTGTTCCGTAAACGTAAATCCAAATGACATTTGATAATGTCAATCACAAATATTAGTTAGTGCATAAAATAATCGTAAGTCGATTCTGGTTTAAATAAATTGCTTCTCAGTTTTAAAATGGCTTTCACTTAAGGACATAAATTTTTTTTAGTCCAGGCTTATTTTCGAAGTGGTAATAAAATTGATGGTTTATGGGTTTATTCAGTTCAAGATTGCATGGTAGAATTTCAAGTCGAGTTTCCACATTTTGTAATATATTATATACAATTTAAGAATACTTTGGATAGAACTTTAAAACTTTTTTCTGAAACTGGTAGTCTCTTAAGAAAATCAGGCTGCGGAGTAGTTAAGAAACGTACACCTCAAGTTGTCAATCTTGATGAAGAAATAATGAAAAATGGACCACAAACATCTGTTCGACATTTGAGTCAACAAATAAACCTTTATGTTGGTACAACTCACAAGTTATTAAAAAAAGATATGCAACTTTATCCATACTGTGTCACAGCATTACAAAAATTGTTAGAAATTGATTGTCCACGTAGACTACAGTCTTGTATTTGGTTTGTAAATATGAACAACAATGGAGAACTTTCGCAAAGAGTCATCTTTACTGATGAAGCATGGTTTTATAAAACGGGATACCTAAATTCGCAAAATACAAGAATTTGGAGTAGTGAAACTCCACATGTAATTAATGAAGAATCGCTACATCCAGAGAAAATTGGTGTTTGGGCAGCGATAAGCCAAAGGCGAATCATTGGACCAATATTTTTTAGGGAACATTAACTGCTCAAAGGTACCGTACGGAAATTTTACAACAATTTGTCAATTGGTTGCATGATGATGAGCGTATAATTAGTCGAAATACTGAAATTGCCTAGCCTGCACGTTCATGCGATTTAACACCTTGCGACTTCTTTTTGTGGCCTTATCTAAAAAATACCATATTTCGAACACCTATATTGAATTTGAATGATATGCTACAGAGAATCGAACAGAAATGCATGGAAATTAATAACAATCCAGAAATACAAAGGTATTTTTAATAATATAAAATATTATTACAAATCTGGTGTGAAGAACACAAATACAGGTTCACTATTAATATTTTTTGTGAACGTGTCCGAACATATCCCTCCCCAGAGACGTAGATACGTATTTCGCCTTTCTACAGGCTCATCGGTACGCCCCTGCAGGAGAAAGGATATTCTCAGGCACATTCACAAAAAAGAACCACATCGACACATCACCGAAATTATCCAGACCGGGCGTAGAAGTAAATTCAGCGCTGCCTGTTGTCAGACAGCCGAAGTACCTCGCCCCGTCCACATAACCAATGTGAAGTAACGACGCCCTTCCAAAGGTGGCACAGCCAATCTCTCTAGAAACTGCGTTTTGTTTGTGTCTTCACTCATACTACGGACTAACCGCATGTGTAATGTATCAGAATAATTGAAACATACATGAGTAGGTAAAACCCCACCAGTTTTGTATAATACAAAGATATTTTTAATAATATAAAATATTATTAAAAATCTGTCAAAAAAAAAAATTTTTTTTTGTTTTTAAGAGGTTGACGACAAACTAACAACATATTGATGTGATGTTTTATAGTTGACGAATTTTAACATGTTTAGTGCCGTTATTTGCTAAATTTTAACTCTGAATTACACTCCTGATGAAGTAACCAATGCGTTATGAAATATAGAGTGGAATAAAGGAGTTTTATTTTTACTTGACAGACCGCTCACCCGTTAATGAAATTTTTACTTATACAGTACGGTCGATAATACTTTATAGTCTATATATATATATATATATATATATATATATATATATATATAAATCTTATCTGTGTTTATTCGTTCATATGTTTACTTTTTACTCTAAAAATAATATAAGAATTTTTATAGTTGTATTGATCAGGTAAAATATTATAATTAGAGAAATAAAGGTAACTATTAAATCTAAAAATACTAATTCCATATACACTGCACTATAGATAGCCAAAATATTTCATTTATGGTTTACAAATAAAATTACAAAGTACACATTAATGAAAGCCAAACAGTAGCACAATAATACATATATTCAATGTACATCTATCCTTCCAGTAAACAATACTATTAAATCTGAATATAGAATATCATATTTAGTAGTTGTTTATATCACATTGTTCTACAACATCGCCTGTTCGAAAGTTTATTACGCCAATTTAATAAGATTCGGCCACGAGCATTATCGACCAAACTTTTAATTATGAGAAGTTTATGAATTTAAAAATTCCATAGTGACACTCGAATTCTCTATCTATCTTTAGAAAATAAAATTATAACATTGTTAATTTTTGTAAGGCGTTTATTAAGAATTGAATTAAATGAAAATTTTTTAATTAAAAAAGAATTTATTAAAACCAATTCATTTGTGCCTTCAAACACAATATTAATAACGGAACTTTTGTTTCCATTGTTGCGCTATTCAAACATTGCGCTGTTTGCTTTATCAAGCACGAGTATTTAGTTAATGAATACATGTAAAACAATGCATTTAGAAAATATAGTGCACGAGGCTTTGTATAATATTAGCAAAAGTAATAAAAATAAAAATTTATTCCAAAAGAAAATCTTCAACTCATTAATTAATGAAATATTTTTGAACCGAAATATTTAATAATAACGTATGGAACATAAGTTTTGAGAAAAAAATCAAAGGTAAAAATCGATTAGTAGTAAAAATTTTAGTAAAATATAAACCTTGGGAAATTATTATACACTATTGCGTCATACTAAAACTAAATTTACAAAACTGATAAGGGCCGATGGTCCTCAATGGCGCGCAATTTTGGTAGAATTCTCTCCATCATTCTCTGGACGACGTTTATATTCACTTCTCGGATCTTCTGGAATATTTTAACCCGTAACTGTGCTTCATTTTTGGCTTCCCAACGTTTGTTATAAAATTGTCTGCTCAGTACTGCCCAAAATTCCTCAATTGGGCGCGCCTGGTGCATGTTTGGGAGATTGTTCTCCTTAGATATATAATTCACGTTATGTTCAGTTAACCAGTTCTGAGTGATTCTAGGATAATGACATGAAGCCAGATTGGGCCAAAATATTACATCATCATTTGGATGATGAGCATTAATCAAATTTATCAATTTAGATACACGTTTGCATCCACAGCTTCACCTCTAACAAAAATGTTATTCTCTACACACTACCTTTCGTGAAAGATGACCCTTAGATCCAATTGCGTTGATTCCTGTGTCCGGGTAATTAGATATCTGCGGATGAAATCAATCTCTCGTCTAATTAGGTAGATTTCACATTAGCCGATACTAACATAGCAACTTTTCTTAGCAGATACTAACATTAGGCGATACTAACATAGCAGCTTTTCTTAGCAGATACTAACAGCCCTAAATAAATGAGAAAAGAAAAAGAATAAGTGGAAGATTCCAGAGTAATATAATAACATGGAGAACAATGCCGTGATATAATTACAGCCGTCACCTTATCTCAGAACTCACCTGAAACAAACACGTGGTCGTGACACTTTCAAATCCGGGGAAAAAATATCCTCGACTAAATAACACTATACTAGTGAATTTATATGAAATAAAGCCAATTTGTCAATTTCAGTAACACTGTTTCAATTCAAAATGACTTTTTTAGTTTTAACACCCGTCGACTTACTTCAAAGCTGTACTAATAAGAAGAGAACGTCAAGAATGATTGTACGCGAATTTAAACAGAAAGATGGATACGTCATTATTAACAAAAAAGTACTACCCCCATACGGAATATTGAAATCAAAGATTGATAATTACTCAGATATCCTGACATGATTAAAAAGAAATTGAGGACGCCAACATAAAAAATTCAATAATTAATTCGCAGTAATTAAGGGTTTTGGTAATGAGTAAAATTATACAAAACGTTACAGCGATCTACAGCGAATAGTTTAAAAGAGTCTCGCTTAGATGGCTCTCCAAACCAAAAATGTAAAGACCAGAATTAAGTGAAAAATGGTTATTCGATAAATTAAACCATCCTAATAGGTTTACAAAATTCTAATAAAAAATATAACGATGCCCTGTTTACCTAAAATTGCCTAAAAGGAACAATAATTGAAATATAAATTCAAATATACGCACCATGACTTCGCATAAAATTCCAAAATGTCAAACTTGCACTTAGTTACATTCAAAGCTCCGGACTAAAAATTGTTATAGGGACATCCAAAATATTTTTTAACATACAAACTTACATGGAGATATTAGGGTTTGAAATAGCCTATGGTGTTCGATAATTAGCAATTAAAGTAAATAAATTATATTGAACGATAATATTGAATTTTGAACAGCCTATGATGACTTGGAATTAGCAATTAATTTTAAGTAAATTATTAAAAATGCCCGAACGGTATAAGGATCATTTTTAAAGTGTAACAATAGAAAATATTGTCCTATCAGGTAGCACCAGATAATAAAGTGACATTTTAAGGACAATCGAAACTACGCCGAAAGTGGCGATTTTCTCTAGTCCGGCTATGCCGGTGCAGAAGGGAAAAAAACTGCTAAGTCCAGTTGAGGCAGAAACACGCGTCTTTGGTTGAAATAATCGTTGGAAAATACGAGGTGTGTGTCCACGTGTACAGATACACATGTGTGTAATGCACATGTGTTTCATTTGTAACAAATGCGTAATACGTGCTTAATGTATTGATGTACTCAAATTTCTTTGGTATATTATTAAAGTTGGGTAAGTACTTGTATGCACATACGTAATTCGATTATAATCGTTTATTTTTAACGCTTGTAAATTCTCTTACACTTACTTTATGTAATTTAATCACGAAAAAGTATAAACTCAAATATACATACAAAGGTTGATATCTTGTTGCTTTCTCATTTTTGTTTCTATACCCTTAGGATAATCACGCGAATGTATCAAATTTATTTAATGCGCCGTTTGCTATCAATGCTTCGACATCACCGTATTATTTTTTTTGGTTTGCTCGAACTCCCTTGCAAGCAAAAAGGAAAAAGTTTTATATTTAGTCAAAGGCATATCTGGGGATCTTGAGAAATGCAATTACTTTTGAAAGAGAAAATCGTAGCGAGGCTTTGGTTTACTTTTATGTTAGTGTAATTTGTTTTACAAAGTCAGTCTCATTTCTCATCTTCTACGTCCAAGTCGGGGAAATTATATTAATCCACTTCGAGAATGTATCCGTTTTCGAACATCGATGCTAATTTTAAGAACAAATTAATTAAAATTATACTTTCTTTTAAAAGTTGCTATTTTATTGAAGCACAAAGATAAATAAATTAATTAAATCCTAAACTTGTTTAATTTAGAATGATAGCGTAATAGAAAGAGATAGTAATACATATATCTGAATAAATAATTAATAGAAATAAATTACTTAGGAAATGATGGGATTATTGAATAAATAATATCGTTCTACAATAGATGTAGGATTACTTTACTGAAAAGAAGAACCAAATAAGTGACATTGTGTATAGTCTGTTCCAGTCTAGTGCGAATCGCAAGCTTTCACCACCACAGCTGGTATGCAATAAATGTAGTCGATATGAGAAACACGCTACAGGCCCGTATTATCAATATTTGATTATAAATAATAGAAGCATACGTTTTATTAAAATATGATTGTATATTTATGTCGAACTATGTCATAATGACTTGATTACTGTATTATTTAGCGTCCATAAAGTGACGCTTTACGGACTAGTACGTAATGATAAAGTAAAACGATCGGATGTCATATCTGACATTTCTTTTTAAGCACCAATTTTTGTAATTAGCCTATCTCTCTTTGTATAAAGATCTCAACTTGGCCGGGAGAAGAAACTCTTAAGCTTTTGCCGCAATTTCAACAATCATATCCATATTGTAATCAAAAATAAAATATCGAACAATTCAGAGATATTTTTGGCATTTGCAGTATTCAATGGAAAACACGTATCTAGTTAAAGAGTAGAAAAACAAACACGAAAATATTGAATGCTTAAATATTTTAGAGTTTGCTTTTCTCACATCCATATTGTAATCAAAAATAAAATATCGAACAATACAGAGATATTTTTGACAGTTGCAGTATTCAATAAACGCGTATCTAGTTAATGAGTAGAAAAGCAAACGCGAAAATATTTAATGCTTGAATAAGGTGCTTATTATTTAGCGTATGGCTAACATAGATTCTACATATAAAAGTTAAATTTTAAAATGGAGGCCGTTGAGCCAGTCCAAGCTATAAGCCAGTCAGCTATAATATGAAAAGAAGACAGTGGATGACTTACAATTACAAGTAGTTCATGATGGATCAAAGACTTCAATTCCTTCTTTAACACAACAAAATCAACTTTCTGTTGGAACTTGTCATACTGTTGTGAAAAATTATCTGCATCTGCGCTCATACAGGATAATGTCAGTTCAAGAATTTCTGCCAACTGATCCACCGCAAAGACTTCGTTATTGTGAATGGTTTACATACAATATCTGGTTATGTGAACTCACAGAACATGCGGATATGGTCTGCAGAAAATCCTCATCAGTCTCCATTACATCCTCAAAGAAATTCATTTTGGGCTGCTATTTCAAGACAACGATTAGAAGGCCCTATGTTTTTGAAGGTAAATAATAATTATCATCATTTAATGGAAATAGCTTATGTTTATGTTAGGAAACATTAATGTTTAAAGGTACCATCAAGAGATTTTGGAGCCATGAATTAATGAGCTGCATAATGATGAACTTCAACTAGGATATTTTCAGCAAAATGGTACATCACCTCAGTGTGCCCATGAAACTCTGAACGTAATTCAGAATATTTTTATGAACGAGTAATAAGAAGAAACATTCCTAACAACTGGCCACTAAGGTTGTGTGATCTCTCACCATGCGATCTTTATTTGTAGCCTTACTTTAAAAACTCGATATTTAACACACCTGTGAATAACGTAGATGAATTAAGGCATCGAATCATTGAAAATTTTTTTAAAATTATTTACATATTTGCAAATCAATACAAAACTGTAACATAGACAAATACGATACACAATTGGTATTTCAAATATAATTTGATTTGGTAAGTTCGGGAGTCTCAGTCAGAAATTTGATTGGAAATATTGATATAGTACATATTTGTGGTATCTCTAAATTTATGTTGACATTATTTAATATTTTGACAATTTAGTTGTGTAACTGTCACTTAAAAGTTCTGCATATTTTCATCGAATTTTGGAAACATATATGTTATGTGTCAATTTCGACCCTTGTACATTTTTGGTGTCTGCAATATTTATTTACTAATTATCTCTTATTATTTCTTAAATTACCTTATTTTGCAGTTAGATTTGTTGGTTATTATTGAACAACAGAATATATAATAGGTTTGTGCTATATTTATCTACTAATTGTCGTGCTCCTAAATTATTAAAATTTACATTACCTTATATTGCATTTTGGTTGTTAGTTAGTGTTGTATAACTAGGTAGTCTAATAGGTACGCTAATGCTGTTCGTATGAATATTTAACACATTTATTAGATCTTTCAATAACGACGTCTTGCATTGTTTAGTTAATAGTTAGTTTATTTCCATTAGTCGTTCTAAAGTTGGTTATCTGTAAAGACGTTAATTGAGTCAGACTAGGTTCTTCTAAATTTACCAGTGCCAAAATCATAATTTTGTACGTATTTCATAGTTAAATAAATCTTTTCCGTTGCTTTGTGTGTTGTTTACACACTTATAATATGTTTTGAGATTTCGTAAGACTTACATGCGATTTAGATTCATATGGACATGGAATTTGCATATGTGTGCGTTTACTTAATTTCTGCTAAGTCATTTCGATTCTACAAATTCTAATGTAGTATTTCTACTAGGATTGTATCCTAATTATTTATCGGAATTTTTGAAGTCGTCCGACATTGCGTTTAATTCGTATTTCAGTTATTTGGTATTTCGATTTGGGAAGCTACTTGAAGTAGACATACAGTGACATCTATTAGTATTTATTTGTGTTACAGTACGATATAATAGTATTAATTTACTGATTGTAATTAGCGAAATTTAAAAGGAAAGAGGTTGTAAATTAGTAGTATGTTTTCATTGGGGTCGATTTACTATTTGAAAATAATTAAATGTTGGATAATTGGAAGATTCTTTCAAATATTGTTTTTTTGCCATATGACGTTGTTATATAAAGCGCATACAAGACATTCTCGCTCTCATTAATCTTTCGTTTAAGTATTTGTGGTTAAGCCTTCATTGCCAGGGTTGTGATGTATCTAGCTGGTAGAATTTTAATTAAAACATGGTATGTGTTTGCTTACAGCGGGTGTTAAATTCTACTGGGCATTGTAAAGCAACGTTGAAGTTGTTCTAAGGTTTGTTTGCATTGTCATAACACGGATTTAAATGGATACATTCTTCGACCACGTAGGAAGTCTTTAACTTTGTAGGAAATAAAAATTCTTGAACGAGAGAGCTTGTATGGGGCTACTTCCGAATCAGTTAATTAGAGCTTGCTTGTTTGGAGCTAATTCCGAATCAGCTAATTAGAACTTGTATGTGGCTTTTTCCGAATCAGCTAATTAGAACTTAGACATAAGCAGCTGTTGGTCGATTTGCATCTACCACTTGGAAATTGCCGTACCAAATGATAGTGAAGTTCACCATAAAGTAGCATTATTTTGATCATATTCGCAAAAACTTAATTGGTTTACGACCGCTTTCACGGAAACACGTGAATATAAACTTGTATATAATTTAAATATAATTTCATATTTTCTGTCCGTTTTCAGATATTTGTCTAGTCAGCACATTTTTTTTGTTCTCTTGATTTAAATTTATAAATTTTACGTTCTAGTTATCGTTTTGCTTTAACACGTACTTCGTGTAGACAAATCAAACAAATAAAATGTACCTCGTATTAGTAAAGTTAAATAAATAATACGTATCCGTATTAGTCAAATAAAAAATACACACTTCGTGTGAAGAAGAAAAATAAATGGAAGTATCAGTTAAGAGTCGAGGAAGTTGGGTAAAGGCAAATAGCCATTTAAGAAGTTAGGTACTGCCTAAGGAAAATAAACACAGACATTAAATAAAAATGAAAATTACCATAAGAAGAAAGTACTATCTGTCATCGAGTAAAATAACGTCAGATAAATGAAAATAATAAAAACTCCTATTTTTGTAAATATCAAATCATTAATAAAAAAAAAAGTTTTCAAATTCATGAACTAAATTCAAAATTAAATGTCTTATTACAAGGAGTCACTGAATATCAAATACATTATCTGTTCTTTGTTCTCGTTTATCGAGGATCCACGATCCCAATTTAAAATAACAGTTTAAAAAACAATTTTTTTTAAGTAATAAATAATCCCTTGAGAAAAAATAAGAAGATTCTATGTGCCCACGACGAAGAGCTAGTCGAGGAAGGAGTTAAAGAATCCAAGTTTAATTAAAATACTAATGATTTAATTTATAATATATTTTGTAAAAACATAAAGACATTTGTAAAAGATGTAAAAGTTTTATTTACTTTTGATTAGAAATAAGAGAAAGATAAAAATTAAAAGGATATCGATTCGCATACATAATAATATATACAGGGTGTCATTTTGAAAACGTACCACCCTCTATATTTCGGCCCCTATAGAAATTCCAAAAATATGCAAAAACACGTCAAACTTATTTTTAAGGGGGACATTTTGTAGGCTGGTTTTCAATTAAATTACATCAACCCTCTAGCGGGGGTGGACATAACCTCTAAAAATTTAAATGGAAATGGGGGTTGAGTGATACCTCATTTTAAAGGTCGTTTAACCCGCTTTTCAAAAATGCTAAATTCTTGTCCTTTATTTTTAATACTTTTGAAGAAATCAAGTCAAACCATGAACATACAAGTATCAAGTGTTTTGCAATAAAACATTAAAAAACTAATTAAAAGTAACTTTTTTTATAAAATTTTCGAAATGTCCATTATTTTCTAAACAGGATAAAGTCTACTTTCAAATTCCTCTCTAACATTTCGAAACACTTCTGCCTGAAGTTCTCTACATGTAGCTGTTATTCTTCTCTTTAAATCTTGCAAATCTCGAGGCGGTGTTTTATAAACAATCGATTTTAGATGCCCCCATAGGAAGAAATCTAGAGGCGATAAGTCGGGTGATCGTGGTGACCATTCTATTGCTCCTCTTCGACGAATCCATCTGCCAGGAAATCTATCATTTAGCCACTGTCTAACTGGAAGATAGTAGTGTGGTGGAGCTCCATCTTGTTGGAAGTGTAGAAGATCTTCTTGCAAAACCATGTTACCAGCCGCGTCAATTTGATTTTCCAAACTAGTTGTTATTAAGGGGTCTATTATTTCTTCAAGCAAATTTAAGTAGAGCTCACCAGTTAGATTTCCTTCAATAAATGAAGGTCCAATAATAGTATTCCCAAGGATACCAGCCCAAACGTTCACTTTTTCTGGATACTGTGTGTGACATTCCCTAAAAAGTCGCGGATTTTCATCGCTCCAGTAGCGACAATTTTGCTTGTTAACATGCCCATTAAGAAAAAAAGTACACTCAAGCAAATATTGTGCAAGATATTTTGGTTTTCATTTATAAAATCCGTCATTGTTTCACAAAATTCAATCCTTCTGTCGAAATCGTCGTCAAAAAGCTGTTGTAGAATTTGCATTTTGTAGGGGTGAAACTTATTTAACTTTAGTGCTTTCCTTACTGTTTCGTGAAACATTCCTACTTGGCGTGCCACAATGCGAAGTGATGTGGAGGGTTCTGCAGTAAAGGTGCCTAATAGTTCTAGTTGTGCTGCTTCATCCAAGACACGGCTAATATTTCTTTTTTTGTTAGTAACGGAACCAGTTTCACTAAACTTAGCGACTAATTGTAGAACATACTTATGATTTAAGTTACTATTCGGATACCTTTCATTAAACATTCTTGACGTTCTTCTTGCGCATCTTCCACATTCCCCATAAATAAGAATAATTTCAATTCTTTGTTGAAGTGTAAACACCATTTTTTAAAATAATGTAATAAAATCGCAACTTTTACCTCGCAAAACTAATTTTACAATAAAGTAATTTTGGCTAAAATAAATGGAGTGACAAATAAAGAAAAATTTGACAAGAATGTCAAGAATGCTTAAACCAGGGCTCTTTTTTTTCTACGTTAAACTACCTGTACGACTATCACAAGTACTAGTTTAGGTAAATCACATTCTTTCCAATAATAATGTTTAACTGAATAGTATGCGTCTTTATTATTTCGTTGGATATTAGAAGTAAAAATAGTTTAAAAATTTACCGTTATGTAATACCTCAATTTCATTTATTTTAATTCATTAGAGCAATATCACAAAGTGTTTTTGATACCTAAACTTCTTTACAGTTTTCACCAAATATCTCGCGAACTGCTAAAAAGAAAAGGCAAGAATTTAGCATTTTGAAAAGCGGGTTAAACGACCTTTAAAATGAGGTATCACTCAACCCCCATTTCCATTTAAATTTTTAGAGGTTATGTCCACCCCCGCTAGAGGGTTGATGTAATTTAATTGAAAACCAGCCTACAAAATGTCCCCCTTAAAAATAAGTTTGACGTGTTTTTGCATATTTTTGGAATTTCTATAGGGGCCGAAATATAGAGGCTGGTACGTTTTCAAAATGACATTCGTAAACGCAATGCTTTTTGTATTTCGTACTTTGTGTGGTATCTAGTTGTGATAGGAAAAAATCTAAATCATAATCGAAATCACAACATATTTAGTCAATATCATTTATTAAATTTCAAACCCCACCAAACAAAGATAAATTTGTAAACTAGTAATACATATTGCATTAAAATTTAGAATTGAACGTTAGATTAAATATTCAGTAGAGAAATAGGTTCACTGGAATAAATTTGTTCACATTAAATATTGCCTAATCAATAGCTTACTGCTCCAAGGAAGATTTCCAAATAACAATTACTTTGCTATTTAATTTACTTCTTCATAATATACATTGATATTATTAACCAAACCCATGTAATTCGCAATAAATTAACAGCTTCTTCCTTGCTATTTTACTGCCCAATGTGTGTATATTAGATGCGAATTCTATTTTAAATATATGCATTCACAATATGCACATACATACATACAGTAATATCATTTATAATGTGGTGTCAGTCAGTATGGAATTTGTAATAGTCTGGATGCATTATTTCCTGCACTAACTATTCCCGACAATAGAGCGGTTTTATAATTCCAAAATGGATGGTAACGCGAAGACAAGAACTAATCCATATGCATTTTCTACATATGTACATATTGCTATGAATAGTTAGTTCGTAGTTGAATGAACCACTATTCACCACAACACTGTCCAACTTTAATGCTCAATCGGTTAATTCCTTTAATGAGACAGCTTTCCTCTCCGGGTTTCCAATAGGAAAACGTGGTACTTCTCTACTACAAAATTAACGGACGCCAGTACAATCGTTCAAACAAAAGTGTTAAATATAATTAAAAATCACAATTTTCAAGACTGTTTATTATAAAAAAAATAAAAAAAATGATTCTTTATAAAGTATAAAGAGCTGTGTATAACAATAACACATAGAGGTAAACAAAATTTGCTGGTATTGACCGCTAAATAAATTCAAACGTCCTCTAATGAATCGCGAACAAAATTAATACTAATAAATTCCAAAGATACTTTTATTCTTTCACTCCCAGAAAAACAAACTCTAAAGGTAAACAGATACAACTGTCAAACCGAAATCTCTAACACCTGCGCGATACCACAAATATAAAAACGCCAACCTTGAAAATTTAAAACGTTCTAGAATTTAACGTTACAAAAAAAATTTACTAGAAACGAAAAACTATCTTTGTCATCTACTTTTAACTAATATTAAAATATAGAAATTCATACAAACAAAAATACAATAAATGCATACAATAAAGAAATAATAATATAATAAAAATTCAACTTACGAAAAAATATATTTTTTCTTAATACATGAGACACACCTCGAGTAAAAATTTAATTAAATCAAAATTGCGAAGTATACAAACTCGTATAAATTCGGTAATGAGTAAAGCAATTACAACCACTATTAATTCAAAACAAAAACCGAAATTACTTGAAATAAGAGATAAAAAGTTTATCTACAAATATGCAACACTCTTACTCGAGTATCAAGACGTGTCTGTCGGATACATGTAGCACGCATCCAAACATAAAAAATACAGTTCTCAAGTATATTGCCCAGCAAGTCCAAACGGCTTCCAGGAACTGCGCTAATCAAAACCTAACAATTCAAAAATAAATCAAAATAAAATTAGTATTCATAACAAAATTTCACAAAACATACAGAATCATCAAAATTTAATGTTTTAATCAAAAACAAAGTTTTCTTCACAATGTTGCGGAAAAAAATCCATATCAATATGTACTAAATATGCAGTGAATCGTGCTGTTAATTGCTTATTTAATTTCAATTCACACTGCAAAGTAGATTCCCTGCTATGCTCAGTCTGGTGCGCCTTCCTCGAGCTCCTTAATCTTCAGAGTTTATCCGGATGGATACGTGTAATAGAAGTAAAACAATAGGTATTAGGAATTTAAACAAAAATTTCCCCCCCTTAAATTTTTAATAAAAAAAAATAAAAAATAAAAAAAAATTTTAATTTACAAAGTATAAAGTTATTTTGAAATATATATCAAAATGAGGAAAAACTTTGATGCTATATTAAAGCAAAAGTATGAAAAACCTCATTAAAATTGACCGCGAGCAAAAATTATAAATAAAATATAAACAAAATTATCACATGTCAACAATTACGTTAACCCATAAATCAAACGTCAAAATAGAAAATTATCTATTTTTCGCACGCAACCAAAAACTAATTCATGCGCACTAATACATGAAGCAAATAAGTTTTCCCACCTTCTATCGTTCTAAAACATTTTATTTAAACAAAAAAAAACACTTCAAAAAAATATCTGATAACTTTCTTAATATTCATGTGATTACAACAATTTTACAAATCTAAAATTGCTGAATTACTGAGCTCTTCTATATACTTAAGTTATATTAAGAGAAATATACATACATTAATTAATGTAGCCAATCCACTAAAATGAGAGATTTTTTTTCAGATTGGTCTTATAAATTAAAAAAATTACAAGTTTAAAGACTCGTAATCACTCGAGAATTAACTTAACACATCATAAACACCTCAACAAACCACAAATCGACTTTATCCAAAATTTAAATTGAATAAAATTAAGTTCTATTCAATAGCAATAAAAAACACGACCTATCTGCTCAACACTACTAAATCTCTAAAAGCATGAGGGACCCGGAAACAGCATGATACCCCTACCTAACATAAAATAAATCAAAACAGTTACAATATATATATATATATTATCATAACTTCCAAATTGGCGGGAACTGCAAACATCCCACAGACCCGTACGTTCTACAGTTGTGGACAAAAATACACATTATAATAAATTTTACATAAAATATCCAATCTTTATAATTATCTTTCTGAAATAAAATGTATATAAATATATTGTCTTTTATAGTTTCTTTTAATTTCTTTCTTCGGGGAAAAATCCATGGCAATATGTCTATGTATCGCGCTGGTTTATATTTATACCTGGACTTTCCGATATTTTATATCCATATAAGTGCGTATGTTTTCATTATAAGTAATGACTGCATGACGTATTGCATTTTTCAATAGGGTTCTATAAAGAACTAACCTGTATGTTTGCAGAGAACAACAGAGCTTAGAGGAAATACATAGGATGGAGACAGAAAGCAAGCTCGCAATTATTTTTTAATTTGACATATTTACCAAAGTTGCTAATAGATACATTTATATGAAAAAATAACGTAGAAAGAAATATTTCAATCAACTTCAACGAGTAATAAACAGAGCGGACTTGAGCGATTGATGATGCATAGCCCATAGGCATCTGCCTTATATTTGCAATAGGTTTGTTTCTGTAAGCGATCCGTGAGTTTTTAACAATTTGATACGTGTGGTTAGCTGTATAGGTGGCACATCCCTGCATATGCAGTTAATATGTATCTATCAATGCACAACAGAGCGAATGTAATAAATGGTTTGGTAACCGGCAGCAACTACTGCTGAAACAAAAGTAATGCTGACAAGCGAATTGGGTATCGAATTTTGAATAAAAATAATTTACAAAGAACAAAACTCAAAACTATGTATTTTCTGTGAAATATTGAAACATTACTATGAACAACTAAAATTTGCCAAAAACAAATTAGCATATCAATGCAAGAGCTCGCATCAAGCGTTGTTACAAATAATACAAATCTGCATAAAACAAATCTGTATCTGTACACATGGACATACAGCAAGTAAATACGTTCTGTATGTCCATGTGTACAGACACAGATTTGTTTTATGCAGATTTGTATTATTTGTAACTAAAAAGGTGTTTTTTTGTTAAATTAGTTCTTTTGGAAGTTAAAACGTCTTTAAAAATAGAAAATGTCCGTTCAACATCACAACTGGTAATAGGTGCGTGATTAAAATGTTGCAATAGTGCACCATACTTCGAATGTATAGATTTTTCAATCGACTCTGTGCAGAATTGATATAATATATTCAAATCTGGATTTCTGCTAAATACGGCATCAACTTTTTGTCTCATCTTGTTTCCAAATTCAGAAGGTATACTTTTCATTCAAAATATTATTAAAAATCTGTAATACTTTTGTATTATATAAAACTTGGGGGGTTTTACCAACTCATGTATGTTTCAATTTATTCTGTCACCCGTTAGTGTGACTGAAGACACAAACAAAATACAGTTTTTAAAGATAAGGCAGTGCCATCATTGGAAACACTTCGTTAATTCTGCATTGGTTATGTAGACAGAGTGAGTACTTCGGTCGTCTGACAAAATGTACTTCTACGCTGTGAGATACCGAAGTCGTTCTTTTGTGAATGTGTCTGAAGATATGCTTTCTCCAGTAGGGACGTACTGATCTGTAGATGTAGAATCTGTAGAAAGATGAAATACGTATCTGCGTCTCTGGGGAGGGATATGTTCAGACACGTTCACAAAAATATTAATATTGTATTTGTGTTCTTCACACCAGATTTTTAATAATATTTTATATTATATGATTGTTTCGGCCTTTACTTGATGAAATTCCATTATAACTATTAAGATAAAATAAAACAAATTTTATGAATTTCACTTTTTAATTATCACTGTAACGAGTCGTTTCGCACCAACCTGGGCTTCGTCAGACATATTTGTAAATAAGTTAGTTATATGTCTGACGAAGCCCAGGTTGGTGCGAAACGACTCGTTACAGTGATAATTAAAAAGTGAAATTCATAAAATTTGTTTTATTTTATCTTAATAGATATTTTATATTATTAAAAATACCTTTGAACAATATAATTCCTGCATGAGGGCTAATGGCCAGGTTCCACAAAACATTTGGTTTCAGCAAGATGGAGCACCCTCTCACTATACTATTCAGTTATCGTTTGAGATCGATTTTTTGTCCACAGATGGACTGGAAGGAGAGGCGAAATGAATTTGCATTCTTCTGAACTCAATTCGCTAGACTACTCAGTTATTCATTTATCGTTTGAGATCGATTTGTTGCCCACAGATGGACTGAAAGGAGAAGAGAAATGAATTTGCGTTCTTCTGATCTCAATTTGCTAGATTACTCCTTGTGGGACTATCTAAAACAGAAAGTGTATCTTATCCGACCAAGGAATTTGCAAGATTTGTCTGAAAGAATTAATGAAACAATTCGAAGCATTTCACAAGACATTATAGCGAAGTTTACAAAAGAATTCACAGACAGATTGGCCTACTGTTAGGAAGTAGGTGACGTCCATTTTGAAAATCTTATAAATTAAATTTAACTTTGTTTGTATGACCGGTTTATGTTCTTCTCTTTACAAATTAATAAATAAAAAATACTTTAGACCCCAGGTGTTATAGTTTCTTGGAATTGTGTTATTTAGATATATTGCTACCTACGCGAGAAGCAGGCGAGAAGATGACTGAAGATGGTCGAAAACTAACAAAACCGTAGTTGTCTCGCACAATGTCTGGGAGCTTCTATTTACGGTGAATGCCCTTAGTCAGTGGAGACGGGTGTGCGTGACTATAATAACAGATAGAAGGTAGCGTCACTCAGTTTTGCCTACAGAAGCTCAGTCTGAAAACTGAGAAAAGAGAGTGCGCGTTCTTCGGCGCATGCGCATACAAACCACTCAAAACGCACGCTATATATGTACTTACTAAGTATTAATACTAAACTGCTGAAAAGAATACCTGAAAAGAAATCTCAAAAGGGGAAAACCAAAGGCATTGGAAAAAAATACCTAGAATCAATTAACTCGTATATTCAAGACAAAAAAAAATTAATATGTATATTTATAAAAATATAATATATTAAAGTCTTGACCAACATAAGAATATTGAATAATTTACTTGTTCTCGTATATATATAGTAAATTCAATTTGTTGGCGATTTAAGGTCTGGTTTTACTTAAAAAAAAAAAATATATATATATATATATATATATATATATATACTTAAAACAATCCTACATGTTTCGGCAAATGATGCCTTTTTCAAGGAATATAAAATATAAAAAATGTATATCTTATATTCCTTGAAAAAGGCATCATTTGCCGAAACATGTAGGATTGTTTTAAGTATATATATTTTGAAGTAAAACCAGACCTTAAATCGCTAACAAATTGAATTTACCATAACATAAAAAGGTCACGAAATAATTATCTTATATATATATATATATATATATATATATATATATATATATATTCTGCATATCAAAAGGAAAGAAAGTTAATTATAACAATACGAAAAACCAGGTGTTATAGTTTGTTGGAATTGTGTTATCGAGGGGAATTCCCAAATGTAAAAACAATTAAAAAAAGTATAACTTTAGTACGTTACATGAACACTTTGTATATTTACAAATGCTTCAAATGGTGGGTGGCTCTTATTTTTAATTTTCGCGTTTAAGTTTGTTACAGTATCTTTTTTTAATTAGATATTTACATGGTTCCACACATTTACTCATCACTATATGTACGTTTTTCGAAAATTGTTGTTTATTCATTTAGTTTTCTTTATGTAATTTAAAATCTATTTCGTGGAAATAGATATTTCCGAAAATTTGAGTTTCTAAATATTATCCTAATTAACATCGGCGAAAAAACATTAAATACAATTACAATATATTCCATTTTGCTCTTAAAGTTGAGAGTTTTTTTACCTCTTATTATAGGTTACTAATTAATTTTTCTTTTATATAAATACCATATAATAATTTTCCACAATTTAAATTACAGCAGCATCTTATATTAAACATGACGAATATTATGAGTATTTTACATCGTTTCTTGCAAGTGATATAATTTCCTTTTAGCACTTTTTATCGGAGTACCGACATATTAATTCAAACAAATTTGCATGTCTTTGACAATTTCTTTTCATAATTTTGGCAATAACACAGTAATAAAGTGTCACTGAACCATTCTCTTGGCATGCAATTTTACGTTGCATCTTATTGCCGACCCAATTAAATACTATTTCAGTCTTTTGTTAATATCCTCGTTTTTCAAATATATTAGCAAAAGCCAAATTTTGGCCAGAGCTTTCTTTATTCGTGCATGCCATAATTACTGAAATAAACTTACTTATGAATGACGTTAATGGCACATATTTATAGTAGTAAAAATTCCATTTTAGAAATAAAAATGATTTTAAATGAACACAAGCATTCCAAGTACAAATTTAACGACCTAGTATATAATTTCAAAATAGAAGTATCACGGAAAGAATGCCTGAGTTCGAAAATAAAGAATTGCATTTTCTTTTCCAGATTAAAGCTCGTCTGGTAACTCTGCGAAAAGTCTATTGACAATTACTATTATAAACATTATAACATAGGTTCGTGTGGAGTTTCGCGGTGGAGAGAAATTACGAGAAAGTAACACTCGGGGTAAGTCCGAATATTTGGTCGACCATGGAATTTTAAGGATTTTTAGAAAAACGTACAAGTCGAGAGAATATGCAGACCAACTAAATGTTAACTAAAGTGCATTAAAACGTCTTTAAGTTATAGGTAAACTTAAAATTTTGCATAAATGAATATTCCGTGAACTTTCTCAGGGAAACAAACTGTTCGATTAAGAGGGGTTTCTTCGCACTTTATAAGAAACAGTTTCTATAGAAAATTTTTGTAAAGTATCAGCTACACAGTCTAGCTATAAATACTACATAATACAGTCGTTATTGGGCTGATCGCTAAGACGCAGGAACAAATGCTAGACAATGGGCCCTATACGAAGTGATAAGCTGTTGTCAGCCATATGACGCGATCAGAAGTTTGGTTCAGATATTTGGTAACGTGTGGAAGAGCATAGTCGTGGGCGCCCACACCGTTTGTTTTGAATTGTACGGCACAGCTTATTTAAGATTTCACAATATGTTTCAACATTTAGTGTGTCACCCCGAGGCCAAAATCCACAAGCCTCCTTGCTTATCCAAAAACACAGTGCACATTATTTCTCGTGCAGAAATTGGTTGCTTGAATTTCACTTCCTTGGGTGATGTTGAATGTCTCCATTTCATGAGCAACCCATGTTTAGTCACCAGTGACAATTTAGCTAAAAAATCAATCCCCTTCGACACTGAATCTCTCGAGTTAAATTTAAGCACTGGCTAAACTATTGGTTTTATGCAACTCAGTTAGTATTTTTTGTGCCTAGCATGAGCAAACCTTCGGATAATTTAAGCGTTCTGTTACAATTTTTTTCATAGGTAACAGTTTTTGAAAGTTGAGGAAACTATTATTAATGATGAAATCGAAAACTACTGATTCCTCTTTTCTAACATTTCTTCCGTAATATTGTTTTAGCTGGCCAATAGATGCAGAGACCACATTTGAAAACGGTACCTACTTAAGAAACACGCCTCGTATCTGGAAAAGTAGGTTATCCTTAGAAAGTATTTCATAATATATTTTTTACAGCTATAATACTCTTGATTCATGTCATTTGTTATATTCGAGCAAAGACATGTAAAATTAACATAAATCATTTAATAACGGATCTTTCAATAAGGACGTTCGATTTTTAAATGTAAAATAACAAGCTATGTGTGGGATATCCAATATTTTTTTAATTTGAAACAACATATAGTGGCAGTAAGTATGGAATATAACGTCGTTCAAATGTTCACCGCGGCGTTGCTTGGTTCCACGTATTCAGGAGGTTCAATTTTCGATAACTTTGTCGCATATATCTAGCTGAATTTGCTGGATGGCGTTTGTTATGTTAACTTTGAGGGCATCGATTGATCGCGGTTTATTCGCATAGACGTGGCCCCAAAGTAAGAAGTCTAATGGCGTTAAATCGCACGATCTGGGTGGTCAGTACACGTCGCTGCCGCGCGAGATAACCGCGCTTGGGGATCGCTCGGGCAGAATGTTCATCGTGGCAAGCGCTGTGTGGCACATAACGCGTCCTGTTGGAAACACATGTCGTCGGTGTACATATCATCCAGTATAGGCCACAAGAAGTTGCTTATCTCGCCGTCGACAGTTATGGCAATTTTCGTTTTGGAAGAAGTATGGATCAATGATTCTGCCAGACCAAAATCCACACCAAACAGTGACTTTTTCAAGATGTATTTGGTACTGGTGTATCTCGTGTGGATTGGTATCGTCCCAAATCCGACAATTTTGCTTTTTCGTGTATCCATTCATCGAAAAATGGGCCTCGTAAGGTGAATTTTTTGTCGAAATTTTGGGTAAAATTCCAACCGCTCCAGAGCCCAATCAGCGAACACACGCCATTTCCTATGGTCGGTCATCTTATGTGCCTGGGCCGGTTGGATTATATGCGGGTGCAGACCCATGTCCCGACGCAAAATTGGCTAAGTTGCAGAAAGGTCAGGCGAGACAACTTGACTTTCTTGACACTCTCACGCACAGCAGCGATGTTTTCAGCAAATCTTCGTTTCGGTGGCGTACGGACGTTGGCTGATTTTTTGTCGAATCGATCGACTCGAATTGGCCACCAAACGTCAAATAGTCGATTCGGTTGGAAGGTTGTGGGGTGAATATAAATTACGTAATGCGTGACACGTTTCTCTAACGTAGTCCTGATTTTGAAAATAACGTTTGATAATTTGCACATATTGCTCAACACTATAACCTTCCATGATGATTTGCTATACACTACTGAACAATTCATAAAAAATTTGACAGATGTTGGATTTAAAAACATGGCCGCTCTAACCTAACAAACTTCGAGCGTCCCTATTGGAAGACCCGTTACTTATAGCAGTTTCAAAACTACTAACTTAATAGCTTCGAAATGTTAGAGAAACAATTTGAGTTTCCTATTCACAATCGTATGATAAATATTTAACGAATCCCCGTTTGGTATTATAAAACATTATGTTTCCTTTAAGTACTTCAGACGACCTATAAAACAAGTTTTAGTACACATTTACAGTTATCCTTCTTAAAAGTAAAATCTTAACTGTTTTTAAGTTTTATATACTAGAATCTTTTATTTCTTTGAGCAGTTAATATTCCGCAGGGAGTATGTAGGCTGCTTCCCGTCGAATAGCGTTGGCGATACCGGATGTGTTTTCTCGATCCGTTCCTGAAATGGCGTACTCCCGATTTGAGAAGAGTCGAATCCGATTCATCACTTCTATATGAGAAATATTCATTCATAATCTGAGATATTTAATTAGCAAATTCGCTATGGCAACCAGCTCATTGCAAACAGAGTTTACGCCACACCTATCAACACAGGTACGGGCGCAGGCAAAATCCGGTAGCTTCAAGCTCTTCGCTCCTGAGGGCGGTTGTCCCGGATCAATACAGTTCCCGTACCCGGAGGAGACTTCGCCCTAACAACGCTACTAAATATTATGTAGTTGTCCGCCATTATATATTCATCATTGATTCCAGAGATATGAATATATAAATGTCTAAAGAAGATATATTGTCTTATATCGTGACAAGTAATTATACAATAATTAAAGAAAGAACGGTAACTCTGATTGAATGATGTATCGCTATAGTTTTAGACAGTATCTGTGTATCATTCCCAATATAAAGATTATTTAGCCAAATATATATTTTCTCAGACTTATTATTTAGAAATGTATTTAGTAATAATAATAATAATAATAATAATAATCTTTATTGTCCAACAGTTGTGCACAAACCATAAGACAAAATTACTAAATTAAATGCATATTATTTTAGATAAATTAATAACTAATTGAATAAAACGAAATAAAAATAATAATAAGAAGAATGACAGAATATATATATGGAAAGGATAATTGTTTTTTGGGGAATCCAGCAAAATTAAACTCTATTACTTAAGTCAGTTCTTTATTTTTTTATCCCAATATTTCGCATCAAATTCGTATGCTTCCTCAAGGGGTCACTTTAAGAGCAAATGGACATAAATTAAGTACTTATTAACAAAAGCAAGTCGTTAATACTTACAAATGTGAACTGATTTTTTTATGGAGAAATTACTCGTCTCAATATTTATAATGTTTGCAATATTCTAAATTAATACAACTAATGTCAACGGCGTATACATAGTTAACTCCGAAATTACATTTTAAAAGCAGGACAAACACATTTAAAAGAGAGCCACACGTGAAGTTTTGACGAACAAAAGTAGTACTCGCACAAACACATGTTATTGTCACAAAGTTAATACATATAATGTTAGGGGATGATAGTGTAAAAGATACGGGAAAGTTTTTTTTTGAATTCCAGGTGTGTAACATCGAATTGGAAAAGTCACTATTCATAATCAAAGTCAAAAATTTTATACACTGGTGTGCGAAAGTCGAGGTGGCTATTCTTTAAAATGTGTCGTCTTACAACAATTTTAAATTTAGAAAAGAAAAAAAGTGTTATACAATTAATAAATAACACAAAAGATTGAGAAGGACCAATGTGTTAAACGGTAATAGATAATACTATTAAACTTAAATAAAACACCTTATATTTCACAAACAATAGTATATTAACTATATGTACATTTCATGTGCCCTGCACACATCATCAGTAGTAACTAAATTTAAAAGTATTATTTTTTAATACATGTATAGTAAAAATATCTATCTATTTTTTTGGTTAGGGGTGTAAAAATTACAATTATAAATGGTCAACAAATGGTCAAAAAACATGCATATAAAAATATAAAACTAAAAATAAAAATAAAAAATTTTGGTCGTATATTGTAATAGTGCCTGTTAAAATCTATTGGAATTCCAAGAAAGGACAAATTATGGGAAAGACCGTTACCTATGAAAAACAAAACAATGACTGTGTTTGGCATGTCGGGTTCTATTAAATAACAATATAGTAACGTGAAAAAGAAAAATTAGTTATTAGATACTGTAGGTATACAATTTAAAAGTTTATTATTAATGTCATTGTTTAAGAGGTAATTCTTGTATTTTTTCATATGTATGGCTTCCCACATGTCTAAATTTTTGCTATTACATTTTTTAATTAATTTTACATTATCTAAGCTGAAATTATGTCCGGTATCTAAATGATGTAGAGCTAATGCTGATTTATCTACATTGTGAAGTTTTACATGAGCTAAATGTTCTTTGAAACGGGTTTGAATATTTCTTCTTGTTTGGCCGATATATAATTTTGGGCAGGAATTACAGTTAATTCTGTAAATATCTGATTCTTTCAGTGGGTCTGTGTTAACAACATCAACATCATCTACGTATCTTGTTCTGGCAGTGATACCTGATTCTTTCGATATAGTTTCGTTTTTAAATATATTAAATACCCAATATCCATCAATCAAGTTTACGTATGAGTTGGATAAAAACAAATCTTTACCCTTCTTAGATTTAAAAATTACTATTTTAGACAGGAAGTTTGAATTTGACATTTACAGAAAAGAAACACATACTGACAATTACATACATAAACAATCAGACACTTTTAACAAATATAAAGAAAGTAGTTTTTATTTTTTAATTAATAGATTATTATCAATCCCTCTATCACCAGTGAATTTTAAGAAAGAACTAGACCACATAACAAAAGTAGCAGAATCCAACGGATACGATAAACAATTGGTGGATAAAATCAAAAACAAACTAGAAAAGAAGAAGCTAAAAACTTTTAAAACCAGATTAACTCCAAATACAAAGAGTAATACCAAAAAATATTGCAAAATTACTTTTCACAAAAGTTGGCAGAATAACGTAACTAAATTGTTAAAAAAATATAATCTAACTCCTGCATTTTCCAACACTCATAAGTTACAACAACATCTTCAAACAAAGTTAGTTAACACAGACCCACTGAAAGAATCAGGTATTTACAGAATTAACTGTAATTCCTGCCCAAAATTATATATCGGCCAAACAAGAAGAAATATTCCAACCCGTTTCAAAGAACATTTAGCTCATGTAAAACTTCACAATGTAGATAAATCAGCATTAGTCCTACATCATTTAGATACCGGACATAATTTCAGCTTAGATAATGTAAAATTAATTAAAAAATGTAATAGCAAAAATTTAGACATGTGGGAAGCCATACATATGAAAAAATACAAGAATTACCTCTTAAACAATGACATTTCACCTATTAATAATAAACTTTTAAATTGTATACCTACAGTATCTAATAACTAATTTTTCTTTTTCACGTTACTATATTGTTATTTAATAGAACCCGACATGCGCCAAACACAGTCATTGTCTTGTTTTTCATAGGTAACGGTCTTTCCCATAATTTGTCCTTTCTTGGAATTCCAATAGATTTTAACAGGCACTATTACAATATACGACCAAAATTTTTTATTTTTATTTTTAGTTTTATATTTTTATATGCATGTTTTTTGACCATTTGTTGACCATTTATAATTGTAATTTTTTCACCCCTAACCAAAAAAATAGATAGATATTTTTACTATACATGTATTAAAAAATAATACTTTTAAATTTAGTTACTACTGATGATGTGTGCAGGGCACATGAAATGTACATATAGTTAATATACTATTGTTTGTGAAATATAAGGTGTTTTATTTAAGTTTAATAGTGTAATAATTTCACAAGTGCTCAACATATATACTACTGGTAATAGATAAGTTAGTATTTTGTTTGGTTTGTTGTTTAGAATTTATGTTCATTGAGATGGTTAGCAAGAAAGCATATATTGCACTTAGGTTGTTCGTATCAGATCTAACAACGCTAATTCGATGAATTTCAGATCTGATACGAACAACCTAAGTGCAATATATGCTTACTTTTTAGAAATGGTCTACATTAACAGAGACACAAATAACGTTAATTATAGATTAACTAGACTCCAGAGTCGCAGAAGGAGTTGTGAAAGAGTGCCACGTATTCGAATATTCCAGAAGACAATGGATTCATTTAAGGCAGCAGCAAATAATTCACTTGTTTATCAACATTTTATTTCTGAATCCATTTAAGTTGATCCAATTTGCATGGATGTTAGCAAGGGTTTTGATCGGGTTGACCATGATTTGCTGCTTTGGAAATTAGAATCTTACGAAATTATGTGTGACCTCTTATCATGATTCATGTCTTTTCTACTAAATCGATGTAGATTGTACTCATTGGCTTCAGTAGATACCGTTCGTTTTCTGATCTGTCGGTGTTCCATACTGCAGTCACTTGGGCCCATCTTATTCTTACTTTTTAAAAATTATATTTGGCACCGTGTAAACTTCAGCAATTTTCTTTTGTTTGCCGGCAACCTACAACTTTATTTTCCGATATCCTCTCAACAGGATTATATTCGCCTACAATGAGACATAAACGTCAGTTCATTACAATTTCATACGACAATATACGAGGCGCTGCCCAGAAATTCCCGGAATTTGAATGTGACGCGCGAAGGCATGGTAGTATAGCTCTATAGCGCTAGTTGTGTTTATATTTCTTGAGTTGTGTTTGACTTATTCTACGACACTACAATATCTAATGTGCAATAGCAAAGAACGTGCATTAAATTTTGCTTTTTGTTTGGCAAAACGGCAGCTAAAGCTCTAGAAATGCGTAAACAAGCGTTTGATGAGGATGCTTTAGGCCAGAGGCAAACTTATGAGTGGGACTTGTGACTTCTTGCTGTTTTCGAAGTTGAAACTCAAGCACAACAGGGCGCCGTTTTGAGACAATTAAGGAGATTCAGACCGAATCGCAAGCGGTGTTGAACACCTTAATACGGGAAGACTTCTAGCACTGCTTCCAGTAAAGGAAAAATCGCCGGAATTGGTGTATTCATGCGAGAGGAGAGTACTTTGATGGAAATAGTGATTTTTTCACATTCCGGGAGTTTCTGGGTAGCACGTCGTATATACAGGGTTCTAGCGGTAGAGCAAGATCTCTTTCTCAGGAGTCGATTCTTCTTTTTTAAAAATAAAATCTTATTTGGTCTCATGAAACAACCACGAGCATTTACACTTATAATAATTGTAATATCACAAGCATACGGCAATAGGTCAGATAAACGGTAAATAAAAATGTTGAATGTAATTTGTGGAAATTTAAATTTAGTCGATATTTTTTTTTTTTTGATATATGGTTCAAATTAACAATATATTTGAATTAGCAGATAATTGCGCGTAAATCACGTGTCATAATAGGCTTATAAATTATAAACGTATTTATAATAGACATATGGTGTAATAAATGTGAATAATATTGCTTAAGCTAGTGATTTTAGCTGATTAATAAATTTATAAAAATATAATTTTAAATAGATCATCTAGTTTCAGGTAATTTTAGTCTATTTAATGTTTCCGTCTTTAAATTCTATTACTATTGTACAAATAATGAGGTTATGTTGTTATGTTATGCAAATATGGATATAAAATAAAGATTTTTATTTGTAATTACGTGTCGTCCAACGTCTATTACAAAAATTTTCTTGGTGATATAGGATTTGATCAGGAACAGACGGAAATTTGATGCAGGTATGTTTGAGGCAACCAGATACTGGGATGACGCCAACAGTTTTTATTGTAGGATTGGTCCGTATAAATTAGGAATGCTGTTCTATATTATTGTTAGGACGATGTATGTACACAGTCTTCTTGTATTGGGAACGTGTTCGGTTATTATATAACAGTTTTTGTATTTTATATAATATTTTTAAATTTTGCAATTATTTTTAACATAGTTTATTCTTACAAACACTCAAGCGACACTCTTATCTTTTGTTTTTTTTTCCGTGACCTGCATACAATTTATTTTTGCTTAATACAAGTATTTAATTTTGTATTTATTCTAATCGACTTATTTTATATCTCATATTAATTGACATTACCGTTATAATAAAAAATTATAATTATAAAATAGTAATTACATTCTTTTTTTATGTCTATTAATGTCATATGTAAGTTAAAATCAATGATTTCCGCGATGAATTAGTTCAAATCAAACAATACTACGGTCGATAAAATAGATTTCCATATGATATTAATATTATCAATCTAGTTAATTATTTTCGGAATTAAAAATAAATTAACGAATTTTGCTAATGAAAAGTGATCTACATAAATAATAGAAATTATACTAAATAAATTTTCTAATTAAATCCGCGGTATCAACTTGTTTAATATCTTACACTGTAAGTGTATGGTCTTCTTTCATAATACTTATTCTAATGCTTATTTCTAACATATATGTTCTTTTTCTTCCAGTTTCTGGACACAAGAATATGTATATGTATACCGTATGAACGCCGGGTAGTGATTGATCTACCACAATGTAGTAAGACGAAGACGAATAGCGAGTTTATGTGGTTAGGGTTGAGAGAGTATATTCAATCTGTTCTACTGTCTAACTGTACGGGCGTTCCATTTCTTTATCCAACACATTCTACATACGATCTAAGTACGAATCAAATAATCTCTCTCTAACACATTGAATATTCCTATCAGTCGCTCATTGTGTTCAAGCAAGGCGAATATACTTGCAGTTGGCCAGTCATTACTTATATATCCATCGATCGCACGACGTTGTGCACACGGTATATATATATATATATATATAATTGAAAAGAAATTATCAACCGTGACATATTATCAAAAATTAATTAAAATTCGGGTAAGCGGTCAATTAAAAAACTCCTTTATTAAATTACCCTATATTTCGCGACAGACTTTGTCGCTTCTTCTGGGGTAAAAAATGTAGAGTTACAAAATAATAAAATTGACGTACAAAATATAAAAATGATTAATCAATTTTATATTTTGTACGTCAAATAATGCCGTTATGACAACTAATAAATTATTAGTTGTCATAACGGCATTATTTGTCACTTTCCGTTTAACTACATTGTAATGTCATTTCTTGCTGCAGAGTTTAAAAACATTAAATTTTGTGTATAATTTGAGTAGTTTTATTAATGGAAAGGCGTCATTTACCGCGGGCAGAAATGTTAGGTGTTATTGACATGTTACAAGCTGGGCGGCTTCAAACTGAAGTTACAGCCGAATTTCAAGTTACATAAAGCGTCATAAGTTATTTATGACGCGACTATAGGGATACTGATGAAGTACGTAATCAACATCGTGGTAACAGTCGGATTACAACGGCAACACAAGACGTTACGTCCAAATTATTCACATACTTAATCAAACCTGCACTGCTCGGCAACTACAAAATCAGTTTAACCAAACATATGGCGTACTTATTAGTGACAAAACTCTTCGCAATAGGTTACATGAGGTACATTTAAGATCTAGACGACCCTTAAGAGTTCCACCTCTATCAGGAGGTAATCGCGGAGAACGTCTTTTATGGGCACAGGATCATTGAAGTTGGACAACCGAACAATGGTCATATGTAGCGTTCTCCAAGAAGTCCATTCTTTCAGAGGTAGTACAATCATGGTATGGTCTGGCATAAGTATTGATGAAAGAACAGATCTCGTTTTGATTGATCGTAAAATGACAGCTCAAGTTTATGTGGAACAGGTCATTTTACTTGTTGTTGTGCCATATGCAGGAGCAGTATGAGAAAATTTCAATTTCATGCAAGATAATGCGCCTCCACATGTGGCTCGAATTGTAATGAATGTGTTAGAACAGCAACACATTTCGTTGTTAGAGTGGCCAGCTCCGTCTACGGTTATGAATCCGTTAGCGCATCTGTGGAATAAGTTACAATGGAGGGTTACAAATTCAAATGATCACATTAATGATACCCGAGACCTTTTTAGGGTTCTTCAAAGAGAATGGAGAGCAATACCACAGGAAGAGATTGGCAATTTAATTTTAACAATACGTAACCGTATTAGGGCAGTAATAGACAATCGTGGAGGTTATACTAATTACTAGAAGTTGCTTTTGATGATATGTTTAGGATTGTTTTCTAAATTTAAACATCTTGAAGATTTAAGATTACATTGTTGTAAACAAAATTCGTGTTTGCAAACTCGAGTTTATTAACTCTTCTTGAATTGACTTTTAATTTTATACTTTTTGTTGTTGAATTACGCTGTGAATATAAAAACCTGGTCAATAAAGTTGCTTAACAATATATAATAATCTTTTTTCTCTTAATTCTGTAATTATCCCTGTACGATTTTGAGCAGTGTATATATATATATATATATATATATATAACAAACACTAATAAACACTAAACACTATATATGTATATGTATACCATTTCTATATAATTATTATCTATTTTTACGATACTTAAAGAAGTCACGCATTGCTTTACATACTAGTTGCAGTTATAAATAAAACTCAGTATTCAACATTAACTTTGTTTTCCTGTAAGTTACTCCCTTGTTGCTGTTATATCAAGCGCGGCTGGAGTGTTCTATATATAGGTTTATTATTATTGCCGCAATTGCAACCTTGCCCTAGATACAAGCGTCGGGAGTTGTCGTAGTATATTACACTGCATTTTCATCGAAAGGTCAATGTTATGAATATGATAATCGCTTGTAGAATGCTACCGAACTAAATACGTGGGAGGATTAGAATAAATAGATAGGTATTTATGTTTTCTAATGCAATTTAAACTTACAACATGAACAAATTTCCTTGCGATTTTCCTAAGGGTAAAAATAAAATGGAATAAAATTTCAGGAGTAAATATTGAACATTACCTCAATTACGAAGACAATTTTATTTATGGAGAATTGGAAAATATGTATTTGTATAGCTAATGGCAAGGCTAGCTTGGTTCAAATAATACATATAGTGGAACCTCGCTTTACGAGTATAATTCGGAACCTTACTCTTAATGCGAAACACTCGTTAAGCGAAACAAGTTTTCCCGTATAAATTAATGTAAAATATGATTATGCGTACCATGCCGAAACAAATAACGTATAGCCATTAATTAATAAAAAATTCCAATAAAATGTATTTGTAGTAAACATGATCTGATCCAGTGGCGGTTGGAAACAAAATTTAGTAAATTATTTGAAGTTTAATATAACATATCACTTTTGTAAATAGTTAATGTCAATAATGTCGTACAAGCGTGATATTTGTAGAGATATTTATAAGTTGGTTGGACAAGTACCTAAACGCGATATTGTTAGTATCTGCAGAGAACAAGATATTTCGGTTTCAACTAGCTATTAGACAATAAAAGATTACCAGGGATGGTATCTCTTGTATCAGTTTACCTAAAAGTGGACGACCCAAAGTTTTAAGCCGACTTAATGAGGGAGGGTTGATTAAAAGAGCAAAAAACACATCGGGAGTGTCAACGCATAAGATATCTCGAAGATACCATATTTCATGCTCGACTGTTAGTCGACCATTAGCTAGAAATAATCCAAATTATCGTAAAAGAAGAAAGGCTCCAATATACACCGCCGGTCAATTGAAAAGAATTCCCAGGTGTTGCTGTGCTGCTACCTACGCGGGAAGCAGGAGCGGCGATGGGGTCTGAAGATGGTCAAAAACTAACGAAACCGTAGTCGTATCGCACACTGTCTGCTTCTATTTACTGTGTATGCCCTTAGTCAGTGGAGACGGGTGTGGGTGACCAAAATAACAGATAGACGGTAGAGCCACTCAGTTTTGCTTACAGAAGCTCTGTCTGAAAACTGAAAAAAGGGATTGCGCGTTCTTCGGCGCATGCGCATACAGACTACTCAAAACACATGCTATATACTGACTAAGTATTAAAAAAAATACTTCACAGGATACCTGAAAAGAAATCTCTAAAGGGGAAAAAACCAAAGACAACGAAAAAAAATACCTAGAATCAATTAATTAGTATATTCACGACAAAAAAAAAGTTAGTATGTATATTTATAAAAATGTAATATATCAAAGTCTTGACTAACATAAGAATATTGAATTACATATTTACTTTTTCTCGAATATATATATATATATATATATACCGATAGGACCAGCTCTCAACGGGCCATACATAGCAATAAGTGGCAACAGCGAATCCCCTCTACGCGCAGTAGCTTACATTACCATACATTGCAGAGTTATGAATTTAGTAAGACTTAAACCGCGCAAGAATATAGTCGTTTGCATATTCGTTCTGTATACGTAATTTGCACATTTGTTTCAGATATAATAAGGTCGTTATATCTCCAAGTTATTATTATTGTATTCTTAGCTGCTACGGAAAAGTAATTTTAAGTAATAAAAAAACAATAACGTTTATTGACGTTTTATTTATTTACGTTTATCTAAAAGATAAAAGTAAAAAAATCAATAATTCTGCAAAATAAATTTTAATTCTAAGAAAGTCACTAAATATAGGATTCGAAAATACCGCCCTCTCTCCCCAAACAATAGCCGAGCCTATTGTAAAACTCCCGCCTCACTCCCTCGAGATTTCTAGGGGTTATTGTCTCGAAAATTCTAAACAGTTTAACTTGCAACTGTTGCAACCTTTACGTTTGCACAGCTAGATACGAATGACGGGCAATCTATTGCTCTCGATCATCAGACGTATGTATGCGCACGCGGAGTGGCATCGTACATACGTTGCCCCATCGCATTACGTTCCATACGTATATTGTTGCGTATGGCCCGTAGCGGGCTGGACCTATGTGTATATATGAACTTCATGTGTATGAGAATTAATAATTATTAAATCTCATTTTATATGCATTTGTCGCTATAATTTGTTGCATTAAATTCTACAATTCGGCAAATCACTTTTGCCCTAGATTGTAGACGCAACAAGCCGCGACGTCAACTGTACAAGTTGTCAGTACAAATGAAAAATTGTGAAAAACTTATCTGCGTGGAATGTGCAAATATCGACATTTCACTGTTTTTACAGATCATCAGTGCACCTTATCCGAAGACAGACATTATATTCACTTCTATACTACGTGTATATATACGAACTGTAATGGACTTCATGTGTATGAGAATTAATAATTATTAAATCTCATTTTACATTAGTTACATTAGTATAGAAGTGAATATCATGTCTGCCTTCGGATAAGGTGCACTGATGATCTGTAAAAACAGTGAAATGTCGATATTTGCACATTCCGCGCAGATAAGTTTTTCACAAATTTGTCATTTGTACTGACAACTTGTACAGTTGACGTCGCGGCTTGTTGCGTCTACAGTCTAGGGCAAAAGTGATTTGCCGAATTGTAGAATTTAATGCAACAAATTATAGCGACAATCGCATGTAAAATGAGATTTAATAATTATTAATTCTCATACACATGAAGTTCATTACAGTTCGTATATATACACGTAGTATAGAAGTGAATATCATGTCTGTCTTCGGATAAGGTGCACTGATGATCTGTAAAAACAGTGAAATGTCGATATTTGCACATTCCGCGCAGATAAGTTCTTCACAAATTTTTCATATATATATATATATATATATATATATATATAGTAAACTTAATAAGTCGGCGATTAAAGGTCTGGTTTATTACTTCAAAGTATATATATTTAAAACAACCCTACATGTTTCGGCAATGATGCCTTTGTCAAGGATATAAAAAATATATATATTTTAATATTATATATATATATATATATATATATATGTATGTATATAATAGTTTTACTTTTAAACAAACGTAGCATTTCCTAATGTACCCCAGAATTAACTACACAATTTATTACAAACAGAATATTAGCGGTAATAAATATTTTACAATATACCAAAAAAACTTTTATTTTAAATTCAAAAGTTATTATATCCAAAATATATCGTACAATATGCAGCTGGGCATGAAAAAACATTTAGTTTCACAGGCGGCAATAAAAGGTTGTCCGCCAAAGAAATGTGTTACAGCAAAAAAATCTATGTACGCATATGACACAAAATTTCAGTTAAGGGAAGGTTTACACACATTCAAGTCGAACTCGAATGTCTGAGTTTTCAAGGGCCGCAACTGTACATATATGTATAGGAGATTTTCTTTATTGGGCGATTTAAGGTCTGTTTTAGTTGAACATTTAGTTATTTAAGGTGCTTTAACTCTTAAGTACATGTTTCAACACTTACGGCATTTTTCAAAGAGTTTTTTTTTTTAATATAAACACTCAATTACATGTAATTATAAAAAGTGACAGTATACTCGTATTATATTTTGTATTATCATATTTTATTTGTTACGTTTCATGGTTTTTATATAATGATTTAAAATTACATTAGGATTTTTTCTTATATAAATTCATGTTTTACATATTGTTAATTCTTTAATAATCCTTCCACACAACATAAGGAACATACACACCAAATTTTATCATAATCGATTATGTAGTTTGTCTATAAAGAACAAATGAAATGATTTTGATTTATATACACATATATACATATATATATATATATATATATATATATATATATATATATATATTATATATATATATATATATATATATATACATATATATATATATATATATATATATATATATATTATATATATATATATATATATATATATATACATATATATATATATATATATATATATATATATATTTTAGCGCTTTTGTATTTTTCCTAGCTTTTATAATTATTATAACTACTACTTAACAATATAATATTGTTATTATTATTACGATTTATGTAATTGGTACTAATTTCAATAAATGAATACAATCGAAACAGTTTCTCTAACTACTAAAATAAACTAGATTACTGTTAAATAAAAGAAGCCAAGCATGTAACTACATATAACTCCAGATTATATTATTTTGCGAGCGATAATAACAATATACTACACACAAGTAATTGATCATACTGTATATATGTATCTACATGTAATGCAGAGAAACTCCACAACCAAGTTTGCTTTATTCAATGAGAGACCTTTCAAGCGTAGCTAGGTAGAAAATTGGGTCGGGATGATCTTGAACTCACCACTCAAATAAGCTCATTCACGAAGCCTGTTCGATTTTGAAGCATAGAATTACAAGGTTGGAGTTGAAATTTAAAACGAGCTTGAACATGAAAATAATTTGTTCCTTCCGTCAATATCTTTTATTATTTTTTCCCGATAATTTAATGAGAAAGATAATTTAATATTAAATTAAATTTGCCTTTGTGATGTGTGTAAAAAGAAAGATGAAAATAAATCCACAGAGATTTGCGAGTATAATGTAGTGAATATATGTACCCTATTTAGTATAGTATAAAGGTAACGGAATATTCTAAATGATCTCTTAAGATTATATTATATACACTACTGAAAAAATAAAAGTAGTCACTTTTTTTAACTAGTTAATTGACGAAGGAGATACTTGTTGAACCTTCATTATAACGCTAAGAAATAAGTAATTAAACTTCTAGTTTCAAAAATTCTTTTATTGTAAATACCACTACAATATTGTTTCGCCATACAATGGCTTCATCAGGTGGATGAAATACAGTATTTCATCCACCTGATGAAGCCATTGTATGGCGAAACAATATTGTAGTGGTATTTACAATAAAAGAATTTTTGAAACTAGAAGTTTAATTACTTACTTTTTTTAACTTCGATATTTTTTTTTATATTTTAAGATATTTAGATTAAACCTGAAATATACATTGAACCGCCATTTATTCACTTAATTACAAAATTGTACTCGAATACTTCTTGTTATAGTCAGCTTATAACCCCAAAAAATGTTGGAACAATACAAAAACTGAAAAATGAAAAAAAATAACTTAAGAATAAATGTTTGAGCAGTTTTTGAACCATTTTAGTGCTAAATAATATTAGACTAATTTGCCAGTTTACTAACATTTAAAAGAAGCAATGGGTCAGCAATTAACGCCGATAGAAGTTAGTAGAGCTATAACTTTACTTAAAGAAGGATATTCACAGCGTTATGTTGCCCAATAGCTTGAGGTTGTGCAGAGAACTGTGTGGAAGCTTTCGAAACGATATCGATAAACAGGTACCATAGCAAGGCGAGCAGATACAGGTCGACAGAGCAAAACTATGGCAGGTGATGACCGTTTTCTGCGATCGCAAGCCTTTCGAAATCGGACACAAACTACACGTGAAATGCAAGAAGATCTAGTGAGGGCAAAAGGAATAAGAATAGCGACCAAACCGTCCGCAATAGGTTAACAGAGGCTGATTTTAGAGCAGCACGTCCTGCAAAAGTGCCAGAATTGACCAGAGAACATCATCGAAGAGATTTGAATTTGGAAGAGAACACTTAAACTGGACACTTCACCATTGGACACCTAGTTATGTTTAGCGATGAGTCCAAGTTTGTTCTGTTAGATAACAATGAACGTCTAAGAGCCTAGAGGTTGCTTGGAGAACGTTCCATCCAAATACAGTGCATGAAACCGTCCCTTTTGCTGGTGGATCCATAGTGGTGTGGGGTGGAATAACAATATATACTCGCCCGGACCTTGTTGTTATTCGCAATGGTGGATTAACAGCTCGAAGGTACATTTATGAGATTGTAGGGCCTCAAGTGATCCCTGGAGAAAATATTGTTGGTCATATTTTTATGTAAGATAATGCCAGACCGCACGTTGCTCAAATCGTCACTGATTATCTTGATTATCACAGTATCCGCGAAATGGGTTGGCCCGCAAGCAGGGCAGACATGAATTCAACTGAACATGTTTTGGATCAATTAGTGAAACGTGTTCAACGGCGTCCAAATCCTCCTGAACAACTGAACAATTGGCACAGGCCTTAATTGAAGAATGGACAATTTTCCCCAAGACGCTTTGCGAAGGATTATTTGTAGCATGCCAAGACGCTGCACAGCACTTATGCATCCAAGAGGAGTTCGCACTAGATACTAACTTCACAATTTTTACAAATTAGCAAAGCTGTCAGACATTTTTTAATTTGATTTGATTTCAACCACTTTATTTTTGCACGTGTTGTTAATACATCAAAAAGTTAGTAAGTAAGTAGGTGGTGCACCAACTCATGACCCACTGTGAGTGACAAAAATTTGCAAAAACTCTGATTTTCTTGAATTTTTCTTTATCCAAGTATATGTTTTTATTACGTTACTGGAATCTGTTGAGAATTTTCTTTTGTAAAAATCAAGAAAAAATACAGTTCAATTTGAAAGGGCAAAATTGACTCACATTTTTGGTAAATTATATGTGAAAAAAAGATAATTCGAATTTCTGTATGTAGTCTTTCCGAAACCGTATATTTTGATGTATAGATCATGCTACCTACGCGAGAAGCAGGCGCAGCTATGGCGTGTGAAGATGGTCGAAAACTAACAAAACCGTAGTCGTATCGCACAAGGTCTGGGAGCTTCTATTTACTGTATATGCCATTAGGCAGTGGAGACTGGTGTGTGTGACAATAATAACAGACAGAAGGTAGCGCCACTCAGTTTTTCTTACAGAAGCTCAGACTGAAAACTGAGAAAAGGGATTTCAAAACTCACGCTATATACTTACTAAGTATTAATACAAAAATGACTAACATAAGAATATTGAATTATTTACTTTTTCTCGTGTAGACTACAGCAAAATTATTTTAAAACTAGTTCGAAAAATATTAAATTCTCAACAAGTCATAAAGAAATAAATCCGGTGTAAGAATAGATTTAAATTGCAATAATTTTGCTTTTAAATAAACGCAGCTTTTCCTAAGATATCTCAGAATTAACCTCACAATTTATTACAAACTGAATATAAGCGGTAATAAATATTTTACAAGATACCTAAAATAATTTTATCTTAAATTTAGAAGTTATTATATCCAAAATGTATCAACATATATCTTACAATATGCAGCTAGACATGAAAAAGACATTTAGTTTCACAGGCGGCAATAAAATGTTGTCAGCAAATGAAATGTGTTAAAGAAAAAGGTCTATGTACGAATATGACACAAAATTTAGAATTTAATTTCAATTAAGGAAAGGTTAATTTAATGTTTAAATGCTAATGATATATATATATATATATAATATTTTCAGCCAGGTTGCCGCCCGCATTGCACACACCACTAGGACCGGTCCTGGGCGGCAACCTAGCTAGGCTGCCGTTAATAGCACACACACGTTCGACGTGTGTGCAGTGCCCCCGCCTTGGCGGAAAATGATAAGATGGCACAAAGTGTGACCGTCGTCGACCGAAGTAGCCGCTAAGAGGGTTCCCTCGGTTGGCGATGAGCAACCCCGTGCAGGGTTCGCTTCGCTGGTATGCGCCTTGCCTCGATGGGACGGGGGTCGGGCCGTCGAAGTACTGCACGGAAAAGTAAAGAAGTTGCCGGGAAAGGGTTGGCGGCCCTGCGCAACGGCTGGTTATCCGATCTCTCTAAATTTACGCGACCGGTCACTAAACGCACGCACGAGCGCGCCAACATACAAAACCCTACACTTGCGCACTCACACAAACACAAAACCACACACCCAATGAGAGACGCAAGCTGCCAGCAGCAACCAACACACAAGTTCATACCCAGAAAGAGACACAAGCTGCTAGCAGCGAACAACACATATGTTCACACTTTGCTATCTGTTTTTGGAATACTAAGGCATAATTTATTATTATTCAATTGGAATGTATCTTTGAATAATTTAAACCATAGCAACTCAATTATTTGACATTTGTATTATGTCATTTATATTTTATATCCTTGATAAAGGCATCATTGCCGAAACATGTAGGGTTGTTTTAAATATATATACTTTGAAGTAAACCAGACCTTTAATCGCCGACTGATTGAATTTACTATATATATGAATCTACAAAAATGATTTTTAAGTTGAAATATAAAAAGATAGGCTGAAGTTACAATGAGTAGAGGTCTAAAAGTTACCCTAAATTAATTACGACAGGATATAGAAAACAAAAACAAAATATCAAATGAAATTAGACTATACAGATTAATATTAATCATACGAATTACTTGATTCCCTAAATACGTCTTGTCCTTTGGAGATGGTAATTATCATCGCCCTTTGAGAGGAAAGCTCGCTACGATACGGTTTTTTCATTCTTTCTGGCTTAGTGGTAACCAGCTAATTTAACTCCGTGATAGTCCCAGATGCTATAGGATGCAGTGCCTAGATGCAGTCTTCAACAGAGAGCTTACTTTTCCGAAGATCGGATTGGAACGCCACTCTACACACAATTTGGTGTAATTTATTTTCCCTTCTAAAGTCGCTTCAAATAAAATTGGCTATTTCTAATAATTTTAATCCTTCTTCGACTTGATCCGCATTATGTGATATAACGATATGTCGAAAAGCCGTGACTATAGCTTTCTTAACAGAAGATTTGCACTACTTTACAAGATTTAACTTAATACCACGATGATCGGAGCTCGAATGTCGCAATCACCCGCTGGCATAGAAAATGATATGGGGGATGATACAGTTACCAAATTTTAAACACAGATAGCGATATACGTACCCGTTGAACGTATTTAAATGATTCGCAAACAAATTAAAAATTAAAAATGGATATTAAAACGTAACAATCATTAAAATCAGGTAATAAATAAAGTCGTTATAGCCTTGGGAAATGTTTGTGGAACATCCGATATACGCAAATATTACAAGAAAATGCTATCTGTTTCCTAAACTTGGCCAACTAGGTTATAAAATGCAAAAATATGTAAACTTTATTTATAGTTAATCAATATCCTCGGCAAAATTGTCAAAAGTCAGTCGGAGTTCTTCAAGGTAACTCCCAATATATGTTTTTATAAGACAATAACAGCTCATAAAAATTTAAATATATTTGCTTTTGTGAACCATTTGTTCAAAAATAACTAAAACAAAAATAATATTAATATTTAGGGCGGTGTTTAACGCCTTGAGGTGCGATTAGACCGAAATAAACATTTTGCGTCCAATATTTTTGGCTTCTCTATAATTTATTAAATTACAATAATTGGAGCTTCGGGGTTGCCGTATGTACCTTGAAAGCTAATGTTTGAAAATCATAAAACAAAGCTTAGTTGATGGAGAAATCCCATTATCCTTTACTTAATAGATTAATATTATACATAATATCAAAAGCGGAGGAAAATAATAAATGTTTATCTATCTCAAAATTAGCCTAATTAACTAATTAAGCAATGCTTTTAAAAATAGATAATCATAAATTTATATACGGGGTGAGGAAAAGACAACGTATGAAAAATGGAAAGATCCTATTATATAAAAAACGAATCCAAAAATTTGCGAGTGAATTATGACACGAACCCCAAAATTAAAAAGCCCCTGAAAATTACATTATGCGTCCACTATGAATTCAGAATATCTATAAATAATAAATACTTTCATTGATTTTACACACGCATAAACACTACCGCGTATATGTGTGTGTTACATACGTAACAGCTGTCGATGTTATCAAAACTGTAACATTTTTGTATGTCAAGTTTCGCTAACTTCAATATATTTACGTACGAAATCAGCTTTTTATACTTTTATTTTGTATTCAAGTGAATTATTAAAAATTAAGGTGCGTACTAAACGGAGCATTTCACGTTCTTCAGCTGCACGATTACTTTCGTCAGATTATTTTAGTATTTGGTTCAGTTTCACTGTTTCTTTGCTCTAAATAATACTATATTACAAATTTAGCATTAATTTACAAACCCATTTTAACTATGATACATTGATGTGAGTCACGCGATGACCGTAATGGATGATGTGACCAGAATCATACGTCCGAGAACTTTCCTGAATAGAAAAATTCGAGAAAACCGATCTCGCCAGAGAGTACTAGAACTATTCAAGCAACAATCGTGGCTTAGTGTAAATGTGAAATAAATATACAAAACATTTGAAACAGTGTTCGGCAGCTAGTAAAGTGTGTCTTTTAAGATGTGTAGGATTATAAATTGAAATAAAAACACAAGGTAAATGATATTCTTTTTTTTAATCAATAAGATAGTTTTATTACATTAATGATGGAAGATGGTTTCGGGCATATGGCCATCACGGGAGCGTCGTAGACATGTCATCCTGAAGCATCAATTTTAGACTACTTATTCGAGCGTTTGAGGCCGTATGTTACGAATGGTGCGGCCGATGTTGGTTTCCAAGGCTGCAATAGTTGTTTTCTTGTTTGCGTAGAGCAATAACTTCAAACAGCCGTACAAAAAATATTCTAGAGGCGTCAAATCGCATGATCTTGAAGCCCAATGTGCTGGTCCATTTCTGGAGATAATATCGCCGAACACTTCCTTCAATAAATCGACAGTTTCGCCATGTGACACCGTCTTGCTGAAACCAAGGGTCTTCCAGACCATGTTCATGCAATTCTGGGAATAAGAAATCGTTGGACATTCCTCTATACCGACCGGTATTGTCGGTGATTTCGTTTTTGAAGAAGCATGGCCCGATTATGCCATCGGGACACAAACCGCATTAAACAGTGCATTTTACGGGGTGAAATGCAACAACTTTGCTTATTCACAAAGCCACTGAACCTCATCACTGAACTCAATTTGACCATAAAACAGTGGATCGACTTTCAACTGTTCAAGCGCTCAATTACTGAACTGACTTTGAAAACGATGATCGGTTGGCTTCAATTGTTGCACCAATTTAATCTTGTAGGTATGTAAGCCAAGATCCTTGCGCAAAATCTTCCACAAAGTCGATGGGCACAGGCCAAATTCTTGTACCTGATTAGAATCGATGAATTTGGATCATTCTTAACCCTGACCTAAACGCGACGATATTTTCTGCACTGTGCACTCTACGCAATCTCGTGTGGATGGGAGTCGAAAAGAGTAAATTCAGTGCAAAATTTTTCAATTGTGTTGTAAATAGTCGTCTCAGTTGGCCGATGATATATGCCGTAATTTGGGCGAAACATTTTGTCGACATTTTTAACTGAACACTGATTTTAGAAATAAATTTCCACAATTTGCAGACGCTGCTCGGCTGTAAGTTTTCGCATTATGAAATGTCAAACAATACTGAATAAAATGGTGGTATGACTTGTCAAATTAACTGTTATAATGTCGGAGTTTCTCTCTATTGAAAAAGAAAGGTATTAAAAGAACACACATTATGAGATATTTTCATAAAGCTGCAAAATTGTTGAAAAATTACGAAATTAAACCAATTTGCGATATATAATGACATTGATATGTGAAATTTTACTTTTTGAAAATAATATATTTTAAGTACCCCTCCCCCAATTGACTTGTAAACAAAACCATAACCTATTTTGAAAATTTTCCATATCTATGACCAGGAGCATTAATACCCTGATATTCTTGAAAAACGTTAACTTTTATTGGCTGAATAGTTTGTGTCCGGTTCTTATATATCCTATCCTTTAATAGCCCCATAAAAAGAAATCGTACGGCGATAAATCTGGAGATCTTGGCAGCCAATATATGTTAGCATATTTTGATATAACTTTATTAGGAAACATTTTCTTTAAAGTAAGAAGAGTCTGCCTACGTGTATGAGCTATCGCATCATCCTGCTAGAGGCATAGGTTGTTTCTCCCCAATCTTCATAGTGCGAATATAACAGTGACTGCTTGATAATTTTGCTCGAAAAAGTATGGTCCGACGATTTCAAAAATCGATACTCCACACCATCTGTCACTTTCTGGTCATGTAGAGGTTTTTGATGTAACTGTTGAGGATTTTCCGATGACCAAAATTGAAAATTCTGTTTACATATGAAACCGCTTAAATGCAAGTGAGTTTCATCCGTCATTAACAAACAACACAACAAATCTTGATCATCATTCAAGATTTCTAAGCATTCTCTGCAAAATATCATGCGAAATGCGCGTTCCTTTAAAGACTGCGCAATCTAAATCTTATAGGGCTGAAAACGTAAATCATTTTTAACAATCCTACGAAGATTTCTTTAAGAGATTTGCAGGGCTGACGAATATTTTTTTCGCAGATCGCATAGGACTTTCAATGTTCTTTGGTGTCTGAACAGTTGTAACGCCACCTTTAAATTTTGATTTTGAATTTATCCATTCTAATCAAAATTGCGTGTATAGGTATGAAGTTTAATGTCAAACTAACTGACATCACATTATTTGATTTTTCATAGCAACCTATTTAAAATTTTTCATACCAGTTGCCGAACCCTGTATAAATGTGTATATAAGTAAATGTTATTATTGCTATAGTTATTAAGTGTTATCAGTGTATTTTATTATTAATATAGTGTGTTTTTAATTACCGTCAGTTTTATTTAAACAAAACCTAGAAAAATTGTTTCACAATACTAAAAAAGTTTGTGGACGAAGACTTTCAGAACTGACCTAAATTAGCTTCATTTCATGGGTTTACGTGAATGTTCTTTTTTTGTTATGAGAAGTAACAAATAAAAAATATTGAGATCGTGTTGGTCTGTAAGCTTTGTAATTTGGTAACAATCTACCTATTTCCCTTAATCGAAACATGTTAATGAGAACACGTAAATATAAATCATATCGAACGTACATATTGCAGTGAACTGTGCCTTTGCTTATGAGGTCAGCTCACAACAATTGTCCGGATGCTTACAGTCGTAGATACTTCTGCAGGAGACTTCCTTCTCTCGAGGTTTCGCTGATTTCTCCTCAGTGAAAGATGTGGAAAATAACAACAGTCAAATAAAATTCACACTACTACTTAACTAATTTATTTCAAAAAAAATAAAAGAAAAAAAAATCTCTTTTCAAAGTGCAAAGAGAGCTAAAGCAGTATAAACAGTAGCTGGGAGGAAACAGTTTATGTGATAAATTACACGCGCATACAGAAAAACCTCCTATGACTCGCGAGCAATAATAAAACTAATAAATAATTAAGAAAATTGTCAAATTCAAATATTTACTTTACACCCAAACTTCAAACGTCAACAGAGACCAACTGTTAACCACGCGTGTCAATGATCAGATCATGCGCAACATAAACATGATAAAATATTCCCTCCAAAATCCTGACTAAAATAGTTCTAGAAAATCTTGACATAAAAAACTCCCTCACAAAAACATGATAATTTTCTTAAATATCCATATAATACTCTACTATAAACAATAATGAAAATTTAACATATAAGCACAAATATCAAAGAATAATCTCGAAATCGAAATTTATATAAATCAAATGTGTGAAGTACTTACATCGATATAAACACCTTTACACAAAAACTAGGGCGAGAGATACCAAATATATTTAAATTTAAAACAAACGAGATCACCAACTCTCGTAAAATTCGTAAATGAAATTAAATACACATCATAAACACAATAAAATAATATAAAATAAACCGACTCTAAATCCAAAAACCTGAATGTAAAAAATGATGTTTTTTACACTCGACTATGACAAGCAACGGAGTTGATATCTCTGAAATTTAATCGGATGCATGATCCGGCATCAAGCGAAAAAGCTACAGAATTGGACCGCGAGACGGACAAATAGTGTACAGTCACTGTCTTAATAAATAGCTCAAAAATCTAAACATGTGAATATACCTAGATATAAAACAAATATGCATGTTAAATAAATGTACTAAATTTTCTTATTGTCCATAACCAGTTTCTTCGGGGAAAAATCCACTGCAATATGTACACATTCAACTATTGAAACTGAATCGTGGAACAATTCTTTATATCTTTAGCGCTACCTCTACTCTTTATAGTCGGTCCCTCTTCTTCAAATGTAGTCATGGAACAAATATTTTTGTAAATATGTCATTTGGGGAAAATATTTTGGATCCCTATAATTACATTTCTCATTTTTCATACGTTATCTTTTTCTTTGAAGGGCACCCGGTATAGCTAACATACACACATAAACGTAATTAAGGAGAAACTAACATTGCTATATGCCCCCACGAACAGTAGTGTTCAGCCTACTTACGTAATACCTACTACTTATGACTTACACATTTTGTCTCAATACATGATTGCCCCGGAGATCTTTCGGCTGTAGACCAGCTCAGTTTAGAGGCGAGTGGAGGGGAGTTCTTATATCATTAGGGCGCCACAATGTTTATATCTTTAGCCCTAACAGATAATATAGTAAATTGGTAACTAGGTAACTACGTGTATCGTTGCTAAACCAGAATGTCAAAATAAAATGGTTATACCAACTTGGCTAACCACGTCACAATAAAATACTAGAATGATTCAGAAAAGATTAAGATTTTAATGAATAAAAAAAAATATATTTAAATTTGATCAAAGCAATAATAACATTAAAGTAGTGATACATGTCTTAACAACAAAGTAAATTCTGGTCATGAGTAAAAGACTCACCCAGTATAATATATGAATTTTCATTCATATATTATATTGTGCAGATAACAAATTGACTAATATGTAAAGTTAAACCATATGCACATAAAAGCAGGTGCTTTAGATAAATTCTAAAAAAAAGATCAAAAGATTTAATAAAAAAATTAAGGTTAACGTCTGAAATGATTTGATCAATATGGCAAACAAGTAAATTAATAATTTATCAATAATCTTTAATGGCCCTTATATTGATATTGACACACTGTATATGCAATCGTTATTTATATAACACACAATTACTTATTTAATTGCGTAAATTTCAATTTACAAAAAGTTATACCAAAATAAATCTATTAAGATTTATCCTCACTGTATGTGCAGAAATATAGTATTTATAATACAAAATGAACTGTTCAGTAATTTCAATAATAATAATTACAGAAATTATATTACCCAAATTAATCCTAGAATTTATGTTTCCACACAGTATATGTAGAAACTATTCTTACATAATAAAAAAAAATTGAATAATTGAATCAGTTACATATTTTCCACTACAAAAAAAAAGACAAAAGGCAAATTTATTCTAAACTGAATGACACCAATATCTTAAAACAAGAAAAAAATAATTAATCAATTCATATACTGATATATGTACAAAATTATACAATTTTTTCTTCATGTGACAATGACGATTAATTATATCGTATAGTCTCCAAAAATGTACTTAATATAAGTACTATTTTATGAAATGTTTCTTGCAGGAAGGGAAAAAAACGGCGACCTCGTAGTTCATAGTAATTTAATTTAATGGAAAATTTTCAGCATACCGGTCTTTCTAGGATGTGCGGAAGCTGATTCCTTCCGTTTTGCTCAATTTTTGGGGTTATTAACGCCCTTACCAATTTGCTCTGTTACATAAGAACGAGAGAAAAAAATATAAGAAAATGGAGTACTCTATTTAAACCAATGACTCATTAGGATAATGAGGGCTTCTACAAGATATTCTCGAAATCACTCACCTTGTTCAATGATTTTTGCTGTCTATAAAATGGCAGATACAACACATGGCCGGGAAAAAATATATCTTCTTAAATTCGTGACTATTCACAATAAAATAACGGTAGGACAATACCTCGTTACTTTTACCGGATTAATTAAAACTTAAAAACCGCTATTGCGAACAGAAACACTGTTTTATCAAATTCTAACCATTAAGACAATTTTTCACCATAAAACCATGGAACAAACCATTCAGACTTGAAACAAGAGCCAAAATGAGGTAGAATCTTGCCCCATTTGCATTTTTATTAGAGCTGTTGCTACGTCTTACAAGTAAAAAAACAATATTTGTAAGAATATTCCAATTATCTCATATTAAATTATTTTCAAAAAGGAAATCAACCGCAAAGAAAACATACTACCAATTTACAACCGCTTCCCTTTTAAATTTCACTAATTACAATCAGTAAGTTAATACTATTATATTGTACTATAACATAAATAAATACTAATATATGGCGTGCTAAGCCGACCCACAATTAGCTTTCAAGACAAAATACCAAGTAAATGAAATACTAATTAAGCGCAATTACGGGCGACTTCAAAAAGTCCGATAAATACTAAATTCCTATTCTCAGAATATTTTGTATTTCACATTACTTCACGAAAATGCAATTAATTTGCAACAACTGCCGGCTATACATTACATCTGTTACATTACATTACATTAACATCTGTTTCCTTAATGTGACTTAAGGGTTTCCAATGTATTCGCATCCATTTCTGCTTTCTTGATTACGGTTGTTACAGATTCTGACTTCAGATCTCTATAAAGCTCTTGGCTTTACCAAAAAGAGAAATAGGTTTCAATTAAATTTTATAATAATCATAATTATTATTATGAAATTTAATTGAAAGCAAAAATAAATTACGAAATCTTAACAAAAATAATTTCTTTATTCAAAATATTCGCGTTCAGCAAAACGATATACATCGAATGATTTTTTATGCAGTCGATTGCAATGTGCTCGTTGTTGGTCTGGACCACTTGGCATTTAATCTTGGTGGTCAATCACCTTGGAATCGCAAGAACGAATGCATTATTTTGATCTTGATATCTCCAAAGGGATTATTTTGGAATTCTGATGTCCACCATTCATATTTTCGGTTTCCTTGAGTTTCTCAAATGATGTCTTTGCAACCCCAATTCCGTACAGCTTTGGTCATCCATTAATTCATGTTGAACAATTTTTAAATTTATCTTATAAGCACCTAGTTTTTCGATGAAATATTATTTTCAGTATTCGAAGTACCATTTCCACGAATCTCATCGGATTTTTTCAAATTTTTTTCAAAATCACAAATTTTTCTTCGGTCGTTGCATCAATTTATCGGCCTGAACTTTTATCATCCACATGATCTCTGCCTTGTCTGCATCGGCCATAACAGTCAGAAACCTGTGTTCGTGATAAACAATTATCTCCGCAAGCTATTTTATACATTTGGAGCGTTTTTGTAGTACTTTAAGTTTACTTCTAACGTAATGTCGATTCTCTGTTCTTATTTCACTTAAATGTGTGGTATCTTAGCTTCCAGTGAACAAAACGTTATAAAATTTTGATATATAATTTAGGACGGTTGATACTTCATAAATCAATCTCTAGTTAATTTCGTTGGAACAGAATGTATAATCAAAATTGCCTCTATTACATACAAAACTGTTACTACCTTCCAACAGACGCCAAATCTTGGTTGCGTAATATGACTAATTTTACACATTCTTCTAAGTGCGTTATGATAATTTCTCAAGAGTGCCAAAGGTATATTGTTTTGTAAAATTTGCATATTACATTACAAATTATCATATTTCTCGTGTCTATAATTATTCTGAATTGCTTACTATGCATAACGGTGCTGTTAAAGAGATGGATGTTCATAATATCAGTGATAAATACATGAAGGCGATAATACCTCTCCAGAGAAATACGTTATTGGAGGGATCATTTTCGTATAATTAGTGAAGTTATATAATAATTCTGAAATATCCTCCTTAGCTTCGCTTCATAAATTTGATTTTTCGAGCAACTCAATAATTACATATTAGATTCTCCCTAAATTACGTTTTTGTATGTATCTCAGCTATTTATAAATTTATGATTATCTATTTTTAAAGGCATTAGTTAATTAGATAGGCTAATTTTGAGGTAGATAAACATTTATTATTTTCTTCTGCTCTTTTGATATCCTGTACAATATTAAGCGATTAAGTAAAGGTTAATGAGATTACTCCATCAACTAAACTTTGTTTTATGATTTTCAAAAATTAACTTTCAATGTATATTCGGCAACCATGAACCTCCAATTTATTGTAATTTTCTAAATTATAGATAAGAATTTGGTTACCACCGGTTTATTATTGATAAAGCGTAAATTATAATCTATGTTTATGATATTCATATAATAAGATAAAATCAGTAGCTTTTTACTAACTTAAATTACCACATACGTCTTTCACTAACACATCATTTATCACACAAATCTTTGATCAGCTTTCTCTTCAACCTTCTGTGTTTGTCAGACTTATCTGTACTGATAGCTGAATTTTGTGTTGACGTACAACTATTTCCTACGCGAATATCTCTGATCTCATCGTTGGATTACGGTTGTTATAGATTATAATACACAAAAAGACAAATAAGTTTCAATTAAATTTTGTAATAATAATAATAATCATCATGAGAGCAGATGTCAAAATACTGACATCTGCTTTCAATAACTGGCATCTGCTTTCAAAACAGGCATCTGCTTTCAAATCTGACGATTGCTTTCATAACAGACATCTGCTTTCAAAACAGACATCTGCTTTCAATAGCTGACATTTGCTTTCAATAACTGACATCTGCTATCAAAACTAACATCAGCTTTCAAAACTGACTTCTGCTTTCAACTTGACATCTACATTCAATAACTGGCATCTGATTCATTAACACTGTTACCTTATAATGCATTTCTAAATAGCTTGAACAAAGGTCTATCGTGGCTTAATTGGTAAAAGCGACAGTTCGGCAAACTGTAGACTTGGGTTCAAGTCCCAATGTAGACAATATTTTTCAATTAAAAATTTCGTATGAATTGCTTAGTAATTTGTAGACAGCAATGTTTACATCCCCACTTACATTGCAATTACATACTAATTTGATATTTGTAAATATTTAATATAAAAGCCGAAAAACTCTAATAATTTATCAATTGTTATATATACATAGATATTGTTATGAGACATATACTGGTAACTGAAACAGGGGGAAAAAGAATTAAAATATGTTAAAAAATTTAGATTTAAGTTATAGTAAACTCAAGTGTAATTTATCAAACAAGTTAATGCCGCGTATTTAATTGTGAAATATTTATTAATAAATTAGAATATCCGAAAATAATTAACTTATTTGTTAATATTAATTTCATATAGAAATCTTTTACAGTAGTGTTTTTTAATTTGAATATCTTTTCGCGGGAATCATATGTTTATACTTATGCGCATATGAAATTAATAGAAATTAAAAATAACCTAAACGTCATTTAAAAATTAATACAATTAATTTTAAAGGATATCTAAACATTGATTTCATGTAAACTAATAATTTTAGAAAAGGTATAAATTAAACACTTGTAATAAATTTTGGACGAACGGAGGCCTAGTTTGAAGCAACAGAAAGTTGGCGTCTTTTTGGTGAACTCGTAAAAGAACGCGTCGTTTTTGCAAGCACAAACTGTAAGTATTAGAAAAACATGTTAAAAAAGTATAATACTCACCGATAAGTTGTATCACGGCGAAGATAAATAAATAGTTCAACATTTCAATACATAAATTATAGCGCACGCAAGCCATTAAAGGTTAGAAAACTCCGAATATAATTAGCAGTCCTTTCTGTTCTTCCCAGTCCAGCAGAAATACGTAGATTCCGTATTCCAGTAAGAAATTGTTCCTGTTTACCTTCAGATTCTTCATAGTACCACAAACAAGTATTTATTACATTTTATCTAAAAGAAAAATATTCGAAATTTATGTAACCTATTAAACAGTTTAGATACATTTTAAAATTAAAATAATAGAACAATAGTTTAATTAGCACCTACCTAGTAATGAACGATTCCTCTTAAGATAATTTTCAACATCATAAGTAATTTTTTTACTTTGCAAAACTATTTTTCTTTGTATATTTAAATTCACCATAACTATATACACATGTATATCTGACGGCGTATTGTAATCAACAACTGATCGCTATAGTTTATATTATTTAAAATATCAATGAAGAAATATTAAATCTTGTTATTCAATATTTACATCAGACATTTTTATTTCTATTTTAAAAATCATTATACATGAGTTGTATTTTATTTGCTATTTAGAAAGTTTGAATGTTATCTATTTATTAAAAATTAAGAAACCAAGGTTTGAGTACGACAGAACTGGCTCCTGTAGATGGATCTCATACTCATTAAAAGAACAATCCATATATAAAACATTTCATTTAATCAACAGATAACCCTGAGCTAACCGTAATACATATAATTTTTATTTATATACTATTGAATTTCGTTACAACATAGGCACCAACAATTTATGCGACATCTTATAAGCATAGATGAAACTAGCTTGCCCTGACAAGGTAGCTATCTGAGAGATAAAACTACCCATTTATTTGTCCCGTTTGTAATAAAATTAACATTCATATATTTAAATCCTATGTCAAAAGGCGCTGAAACTATGGTACAATCTCATTTTATTATAATCAATGTTTTTCCTTCATCATCAAAACTGTAACCCATATACCCGGTATATATATATATACCGGGTTTAATTAAAGTGAGGGGACAAACTGTGGGAGCGTACTTTCCACACAAAAACATGAAAGAAAGATCATATCAATATATGCCCGCAAAAGCACTGTTCACGAGATAGAAAGAAAAACATAGTTACATTCTTCTTTTAACTCAATTCGCGCATGGACACGCCGCGTCATTGTAATTTTTGTCGCGCCGTTTCCTAGTAGTTACGAATAGACTCGCAAGCAGCAAAAATGCGTTGACGTAGCATTTCTAGGTTATTAATTGGAATCGCATACACTAAAGCTTTCAAGTGTCCCCATAGATAAAATCCAATGGATTAAGATTGGAAGATCTTGGAGGCCATGCAACTGGTCCTGATCTGCCTATCCATGTATTTGGGTAGGTGCTGTTAAGCACAGGTCGAGCGAAATCTGCAGGAGCTCCATCCTGCATGTACCACGTGTTAATTCTTACTTCTAAAGGGCATTTTTTTGTAGACCTGTTAGAAAATAATGTAATATATGTTTATTAGTTTTTTGTCGTGTATTCAAGTAGTGTAAATTAGAATAGATTAGATTATATTTAGCTCTTTTTCATAATTTTAAATATGTAATTGAAAGTATACTGACAAAAAGAAGGTAAAAACCTCTATGGCCCATTCTTTAATGAAAGACAAGCAAAATTCAAAATTTAAAATACAAACATACACTGGCTAACCTAATGAACATATTACAAGATCTTTGTAAAAAAGGGACACTTTTTGTACCTGATTCGATCCCACTTTATACACTTTATGAATAATTGAAATTCATTTGGAATTATGTTTTTGATAAACAACGAAATAATAAAAATGTTCTAAGCTTGTTCTATCGCAAAACATACTATTTTCAGTTTGCAGTTAGTCATTAATCAAAGCGCCGATAAGAAAACGTTTAAATACATTTATTTAGCAAGATACGTGATTTTGTACAAATTAAGTTGTTTATTTCCTTTGCTGAGACAGGATTCGATCAGGCAAGAATTTTTCGTATTTTCAAACATAGAAAGTGATTTTAAATTTAATTGTTTTAAGGACACATGAAATAATATAGCATAAATTGGTATTGGATTATTTTTCATAACGCAGGCAAGAAAGTTTCTTATCTGTCTATTAATATATATACGAGTATATTAAAATAATACACTTTTTTATTGGTTTAGCGGCCTTTAATGAATTTCAATGTTTTTCTCTACGACGTTTCGACTCTTTTTATTATTAAGTCTTTTTCAAGTGACTAGAAACAAAAAATTAATACAAGGAAAGGTAAGAAAATATGTTTACATTGTATGAATGAATTAAAAATTAAAATTAAAATAATAATAAAGTAAGGAAAATTAAATGATTACATTTGTATGAATGAATTAAAAATTAAAATTAAAATAATAATAAAGTAAGGAAAATTAAATGATATAAAACTCACCGATTTATTCCGTTTCAAAACACATATTTGTGTACATGTGTGGTCGGACATGCCCGAGACCTTTCCAGGGTCGACCGCGTCACTCAGAATATTTTGTGTGACTAAATGTCTTTGTTGGAGAAATGAACACACCAAAAAAAATTTTATTGTTCCCATTGTAAATACATATACTATGTTTCCCTGACCATGCTAATTTTAAAACGAAATAGGAAATTTTATTTCTCCAACAAAGACATTTAGTGACGCGGTCGACCCTGGAAAGGTCTCGGGCATGTCCGACCACACATGTACACAAATATGTGTTTTGAAACGGAATAAATCGGTGAGTTTTATATCATTTAATTTTCCTTACATTATTATTATTTTAATTTTAATTTTTAATTCATTCATACAATGTAAACATATTTTCTTACCTTTCGTTGTATTAATTTTTTGTTTCTAGTCACTTGAAAAAGACTTAATAATAAAAAGAGTCGAAACGTCGTAGAGAAAAACATTGAAATTCACTAAAGGTCGCTAAACCAATAAAAAAGTCTATTATTATATATTAAGACACGGCCAATAAAATAAATAAGAAAATTAAATTCTTATTAACACTAAATATACGAGTATATATACTTCTAACGTAGCCAAATCTCAAAGAAATAAAACACAAAGTACACTTCTTCGGATTATAACACGTGCATCTTATCAAGATAAAATGTTATAAATTTCCTATTTTGCTGAATATTGTAAAAAATAATAATTTACATTTTAATATGGAAATAACGTCAAATTAAGAGAATAATAGTAATAATAATAATAAATCAAAATACAGGCTTATATAGTATGTAGCATAAACAGAAAATATATACAGGGTGATTGGTGCATCGTTTGCCAAATTAAATTAGCCGATAGAAGGAGGCATTTGCTGTCTCTTAAGGCATATGACGACATGATCATAAATTTTCCTCAAATTGCTGATCTTTGGCCAGTTCCCAGACGTAAAAATCTAACGGAGTTAGGTCTGGGGAACGTGGAGGTCATGGAATACTATTACTCCCAATCCATGAATTTGGAAACATATTATTAAGGTACTGCTGACGGTGAATCTCCAGTGTGCAGGACAACCGTTATTTTGAAAAACAATAGGCATGTATTCATACACTGCCACCTTTAGATTATGCAAATACTGGAGTGTGTTATGAAAAGAGATTGGCTTGAAATAAAGCGATGGAAATAAAGTGTTTTATGTAAAACCGCATAATGTTGCTTTAGCGACAAAAGAAAATATTACAAATAATGTTGGGATACACGTTAGATTTGCGATTTAAGTGTAAAGTTATTGCCGAGGAAGTTAGTGAGATGGGGCCGTATGTAGATACAAGTGCATCGGATTTGACGCAGGCCAATCAATTAGTAATGAGATGTAGACGAAGTACTCTCCGTACATACTTTCCAGATAGAAATTCCGAGTAATGCAGCTACATTTCTTATGCTTCTGGTGGATTTCTCTTCAAATAGTCAGAATCTGTTCATCGACAGCAATATTATGTCGAATTACAGTTCCAATTGATTTCTTGAACTTTAAATTTCCGATCTGGCGTAAGCGTCGATAAGTATTGTGAAATGTATGGAAGGTACGTAATTATCTATTTATATAAGCGTTCATGGTAAATCCCTTGTACTTCGAGAGCAACACCATTGGCTCTTCCATAAGCCATGTCAGCGTATTCTTTATTGGAGAAAGTATCCATTGGATCAAAAACAACAAATCAACAAAATTTAACAAAAGCACTAACAAAACGAAAACACTAACAAAACTCAACGGAAAGAAAATGACAGTAACAGAATGAGAACAGCCGCGTGCGACAGTCAAACCCCAACTAAAAAAAAAGCGAACCCGAAAAAGATTAATACACTTTTGCATTCGGTCGAACCAATTTTCTAAGCACTTTTTCCACTTCGATTGAGGTACCTCCAAAACATGCCTTTTTAAAGCATCAACCGCTTCTTCGGGCGTCGAAAAACGTTAACCTAGTAATTTATTTTTGATTAGTGGGAATAGAAAAAAGTCATTGGGTGCCAAAATCAGGGCTGGTACGGCGGATGACCCATCAATTCCACCTTTTCAGTTGTCAAAAACTCTCTTGTTTGAGCCGATGCGGTTGATTTCCCTTATTTTTCCGAATACTTATAGCAAGGAAATGCTTGTGTACTATTCAGAATTGACCTCCGACATTGGCCTAATGGTACAGTTAATAATAATAATAATAATATTGTTTATTGCCCAATAGGTCAAACCCAATTAGAGGACAACGATAAACAAATTCAAGTACATACACATTTATTGAAAAAAATAATAATTACAGTAATAATAATAATACCAGAGTAACGATAAACATAATATAAATTCTAAAATAAAAACAAAATATAAATTCAAGACAACAAAAAAAGAAAGGCTGAAGTCTTCATTCTCAACGCGTCCCTAACGCCGTCTCCAAGTAAATATGTCGAAGTATTTTTGCACCATTTTGCACCATGTACGTCAATAGGGCCTTCCAGAAGTTGTTCATGTTTGGTGTCCGATGAGCAAATGTGGAACATTACCGGGAGGTAATGCGCGGAACACGAAGGTCAACGCTAGAAAGCAAATAGTTGTCACATGTCCGATTTTTCCGAAGAAACAAGCGACCATTTGCTTCGAAGTGCTTCGTACGCGAACTACATTTGTTGGATTTAGCTCATCTAGAAAGATCCATACAGTCGACTGCTTTTTACTTTCGGGCTCATACGCGTAGATCCATGACTCGTCACCTGTTACGATGTCATAAATATACATAAGCCTTTTTTTGAGCGATTGTAAAATTATCTGGAAACCAACGTGAACAATTTTTTTAACGGCCAAATGTTCGTGCAAATTTGAAGGTATGCGGGTCCTACTAATGCTAAAGGATACCTCTATCTCGCGATAAGTTGCATGACGATATTCAAATGTTTCATGTCATAGATATGTTTTGAAGCACCTCGAACATATTTTTTTAGCATTTCTCGACCAATCGACACAAGCCTTTTTTTGAGCGATTGTAAAATTATCTGGATACCAACGTGAACAAATTTTTTTAACAGTCAAATGTTCGTGCAAAATTGAAGGTATGCGAGTCCCACTAATATTCAAGGATACTTCTATCTCACGATAAGTCACATGACGATCTTGAAATGTTTCACGCACCGCAACAATGTCTTTCGGAACAACAACCGATTTTGGACGACCTTCACGAAATTCATCAGTGAGCGAAACACCGCCACGATTGAATGCAGTATACCACCGATATACGCTGGTTCTTGATAACGATTCATCACTAAAAGTCGTAATGCATTGTTATGATAATCCACGTCGAAATTTGTAAAAAATAATCTCTCGGAAATGTCCACGAGTTAATTCCATTTTTAGGCTGAGATGAATTTTTTTAGAGCCCTGTAAACAACACAAATAGCACCTGTACTTCAAACCGTTCTGAGTAAGTATTCTGTCAAAAAAGTCGAATTATTTACGATAGAAACATCGGTTGTCAGATGGCAGCACCAGGATCGCCTATTCTCGCAATATAAAAGACATCCCTCGTAGAGAAGTAATAGCTTTTTCCTACAATCGTTAAGAAATTCAACATTCCCACACGAGTAGGAATTGAGTGCGGGCAATGACCACTTCCCGCACTAATGCGGAAATGTTAAAAAATAAAAAATACAGATTGTACCTACTCACATTTGAGACCTATTATTATATATGTTGATACAAAACAGTTCCTTAAATTATTAAATTGCACACCAGTTAATCTTTCGGATGAAGAAATAGGAGAGGAAGAAAAAGTAATCTCCTTCAACGCAGAGGAGGAATTCGCTTTCATCGTGGAAAATGTATCGTCCTTAACCATAGGGGATGATGATTATGTACAAAAATCTGTTTTTCCAATTTCTTCTTATTTTGTATCGATGATTCTATGTATCCTTCTGCGACACTTTGTAGGATTGTGATTGTAGGAAAAACATTGATCATAACATTTGCGGGAAAGCAATTCCGAAACTCGTTTCGGAATTGCCATTTTCCCGCACTTTTTATGAAAATAACTATTTTGTGTATCAACATGTATTTTGAATTAAATGTTGCAACTAATATTTAAAATTTATTCTTGAAACTTGTTTCTGTAATTTCCTCTATCAGTGTTGGATATATTATTAGAATTTTTAAATATCACGCTTAACATTAACTTGTTTACAAATCGACTGCTAATATGTTATTGCAAATTAAAAGTCACTAAAGATTAACATTTGTAAACACTGCCATCTATCATAAATTTCAGAATGAATGTCGCATTAAAAAATTAAATTCGAGGTGACGATGGTTTGCAATAACTCATGAAGACTTTTAAATGTTATTACGACAACTTCTGTAGAAGTAGTACACAAAATAAACGATGCTGGACGAATCAAGTTTCTAAAAATATTACTCGGATAAAGTACACTAGACAGTTATAGGGCGTATCAGGACACAGCAGCGATAATTTCTCCTGGGCAAACGTAGACGAAACTTCTGACAGTTTAGAGTATTATATCGTATTGCACATATGCTGTAAGATCTTTAAATAAAGTATTACCAACTTTTAGTCATCCTTTTACGAAGAACGTGTGAACTATTAGAAAGCTGTTAATAGCCCTTCCAAGTTGTTTCACATTTTATCGTAAAAAACAAGATATATAAAATAAAGTTTAGAACATAATGTACATAGACAAAGCAAATCTTTGTTTGAATGCTGCACGGAGACTAATACTGTAAGATATCTTAAGAGGTACTATATCTATTAGAAATTTAATTCCTCTTATACTGTACAATGATGGAATAATATATTTTCCACCTCAACAAGGAAACACAGTTTAATTTCAAAGCTAGTATTTAGTTTTCTACATATAGTCTGTTCGCACCTAATTTAAACTTCGACTCGTGTCAATTTGACAATTAAACCACTCCAGCCCTACGGGCTGTCGTGATTTAAATGCTTGTCAAACTGACACTCGTCTTCGTCGCTATGCAACAAGCATTCGTGAAATTATCGATAAATTCAAAGCTCTTATGGTATTACTACAGATAATCCTTTCTTTAATAACTTGTTATATCCGAATCTCTATTTTAATAATAATTTAAAATAATTTTTAGAACATTTTAGAATTAGTTCGGGCTTCGTAAGCTTATTGTATTGCATTTACGTTAATTCATGTATCCTCCACGACTAGACCTGGCAACTCTGTACGGTGTTCCCATAAGCGTAAATGCACGCACAATAAAAAATGGGCAAATATCTTACTTTTATTTTTCAACATGGTCTCCATTAAGGCTAACGCATTTTCTCGTAGATGTTCTAGCATTTCTAATGCTTCTCGAAAATAAGGCTTGTTTAACCTCTGCAAACCACTGATTTACTGCACATATCGCATCATTATCTGACGGAAATCGTTTACGACTCGAGTGTTCTTTAAATTTTGAGAACAGTTGGTAATGACTGACGGTCAAATCTGGCGAATATAGCGGATGCTCAACTAACTCGAAGCCACTTGAACTATTGCAGCTGTTGCAATGGGGTACCTGTAACTAAGTGTGTTATTCTGATGCAAAATAGCACCTTTGCGTAACTTCCCACGACGCTTTTCCTTTCTCAACGTAATTTGAGAATTAAACTGGCATAATAAGCACCTGTAATCGTGGGCTCCCTTCCGAAGGAAATCTACTAAAATTATGCCTACAGCATTCTAAAATACCGATATCAATGACCTTCCTTGCTGAAGGTTGCATCTTGAATTTTTTTCGGCGGTGACGAACCTCGAAGTGTCCACTTCTTACTCTATATTTTGGTCTTTACTTCATAATAATGGATCCAGAATCCATCCGTTGTCACTAATCTTGTAAGAAAATTTTCTTTTCCGAAATTTTCAAGTGCCCTTTCGAGTTTGCTTGTGTGCATCTGTTAACATTCGTGGTACCCATATTGCAGACAATTTTTCATGTTCAATTCGACTGTAATTATATTATATACCATATAGTGTGAGAGACCAGTAGCTTTAACTATTTGTCTAATAGTCACTCGTCGATATTACAGCATGGTAGTGAGAGTTCTGGGCGCTCCACCTGCATGTTCGTCTGTAAACGATTGTCTACCACATTTAAACTAACGACACCACTTTTTAATTGTCTCATATGATACTGCAAGTTCCTCTAATGTATCCATCAAATCTTAATGAATATGAATTGGGGATCGTCTCTTTTAAATGTAAGTATCTAATCGCCGCTCGTTGCTCGACAATCTCCATTTTGATACTGATATGTGACTCTCTCGGCCTCGGACGTCCACTATAGGCTCATTTAACGGGTTCAGACTTGTAAGTTTCTAGCGCTAGTCTATTCTATAATGTTAAAATTCTTCTTCAGGTAGTCGAGTTCTTTTGGTTAAAATATGTATGGATGTAAACATAATTACTTATAGAAACATACATTACACTTTTTATATACTAATTAATACACTGTTGGAAAAAGTGACGAGCACACCCTGTATACTCTGAAGAAGTACTTCTAAGGCAATACAATTTGGTATGGAAGTTGTACTAACGAAGCATAAATTACCCTTACCTGGAGAGAGGCGCAGCCCTGTTGGGAAGCGATGCATTAATAGCGGGACTATCCACCGCGAGCGGCGCGTATCATCGCTACACGACGAGGAATGGACTCAATAAGTCGTTGTATGGTAGCGAGAGGGATGTCCAACCATGCAGCTTCAACTCGCCTCCATAGCTCCTCAACGTTACCTTGGGCAGCCGGATAACGTTGAAGTCTCCGACCGATCATATCCCAGACATGTTCGATCGGATTGAGATCCGGAGAAGGTGCCGGCCATGGAAGCATCCGTATATAGTTCTCTTCCACAAATGTTTGGGCAACACGTGCAGTGTGTGGTCGGGCGTTGTCGTGCATGTATAGAAGACGTGGGCGCCGTCGAACGTAGGGAAGCACAACGGGCCGTAGCACCTCATCTACGTAGCGGCGAGCCGTCATCGTATGCTGTATACACAGCAGACGTCTACATCCACCATGTGTAGTAGCACCCCATACCATAATGCCCTGCTGGCGGTGGATAGGGCGTGGTTGAATGCACTCCTCGAGGTGATGCTCACCACGTCTCGATGAACCAAAATTCGCGCGTGACCAATACTTAATTCGAATCTTGATTCGTTGGAAAACAAAATGTGCCTCTACTCGACAACCCACTGATGTCTAGCCTCCACCCACTGGCGCCGTGTACGGCGGTGCTCGCGAGTCAGTGGAATCCGCTGCAATGCACAGCTCGCTCGCACTTCACTTTCTAGCAAACGCCCCAGTACAGTTTGCGTAGTGAGTACGCCTTTCCTTCTTGCTGGCCAAACGGCTCCAAGTTGCTCCAAGGAAGACGTACGCGACGCTAAAGCGCTGTACACAAAGGCGCGATACTCGCGTACTGTGTTCGCGCGGGGCCGTCCCGCTCACGGCTAAAGGCGCGTACGACCTTGCTCCGTCCATTCTCGCCATGCCCGCTGCACTGCTGATAAAGACCGCTCGAGGCGGCGCGCGATATCACGAAAGGATACTCCTGTCATGTGCATCCCCACAACCATTCCTCGCTCAAACTCACTCAGATAACGCGAACGGCCTTCCATTACGCACAAAGTACGACTACAGCTACCCGCTTCCACCACACTAACAATAACCGGTTTCTCCCTCACCGCATCGGTCTCCATGGAGACAATATATTGCAGCTGTCGGAGGCACTCAGTAAAAAATGCAGCGATAGAAAAAGTAAAAACTCGCTGCGCAAATTCGTCTAGCGGAAACATTATGCTCCGCTATATCTACGCGTTTATATTTACACGTTCAGATTATACAGGGTGTGCTCGTCACTTTTTTCCATCGGTGTACATATATTAAACAAAATTATAAAAATAACTTACATTTATTAAAATAAAAAATTAGTGTTTAAATGGTAGAAAAAGTTCTAAAATAATTTTCTTCTGCTCCATACTGAAATGGAACTCGTTAACTCCTCTTTTCTATCACGATCAAATTCTAAGATTTTCTTTATTCAAAAGTTCTCCCTGTTCTTGTTGCCCTTCTACTTCTTTATTATTGCACTGTTATTATTATAACGAGCCATCGAAAAAATTCATAATTGGAGAAGACTGTGAAATTGGGTTGGTACTTTAGCCACTTCCACATAATGACACCACATTATTTGACATTGAAACTATAAGTTTGTGTCAAATTTGTCAAAACTCTTATTAAGAAAATTAAATTTATTTAGATGTAAATGGACAACATTTTCAACAACTTCTGTAGCTATATGTAAATTTTGATTATGATTTAGATATTAAATAAATTATTTGTTTTCTTTTTTGTTGTAGTATCATTTCAATGCCATAACCTTTTTTTTACAATGAAACCAAATGAAACTGTCAAGCATCAAGTAATGTGTCATTATGTGGAAGTGGCTAAAGTACCAACCCAATTTCACAGTCTACTCCAATTATGAATTTTTTCGATGGCTCGTTATTTTAAATAACTAATGCAATTGCATCTATGTGTTTTTTTATTTTTTCTATTCAAATGTATATTGACCGTTTTGCAAGTCAAATTTTTCCCTGTGACATTTCAAATTATTTTTTTAATATCCATCGCCATAGAAACTTCCTTAATTTTCATATTGTTTTTTTCGAAATGATACTTCATGTAATTTTGTTAAGCGTCTAAAGTTACAAATTTATAATACCGATTAATTTTGTTTACCAAAACATTATGTACACAGTGCTTTCAAAATACCGCCAATATTTAGATTTTAATGAAAATAGAAATAATGTTACAAACAAACCTTTCACGGAAACATATCGTACAAATCAAATTATTTTCTATACACAATTCAACAAAAATAATATTACAATACATAGCAGATCACAATGCGACGTAAAGGTAAATAATTGTTTTGGTTTATAAATGGGTCAGGCGCAGAGCAAAGGGATCACTCATAAATAGATAGAACATAGTCCGAACACGGCATTAAAAAAATATTTAATTTCGACCCAATATTATGTTAACCCTTTGTGTCCCATGGTATTAAAAAAATTTAAAAAATAGTGTAATTATGTTTTTTTCGGTTTCAGAGCACTTCAAAATGCCTACATTTTTTTAAAATTTTTTTTTGCTTTATAATAACTATAGGGGGGCACTGGGACTTACAAGTCCCGTCAGTATTTAAAATGGCCAAAATATGGAATTGAAGTAACTATATGAAAAGTCGGTAGATTTATAATAACATTTTATTGCATTTCATGATACTGCAAAAAACAATTCTTTCTTTCATTAGCGCACAGATATACACCACATGCTGAGCATTTGGAGTGAGGACGGGATTCGATTGCCATTGAGGAGCATACCTCACACCTTCTTCGCTCCTTTGTGAATACTGTCCAATGACATCCTCTGTTCCCTAGTCTGTCATCCTTAGAAACACTATAGTTGTATTTCCTACGCTTGACCAATGAAGTTGTAGAGCCTCCAGATTGATTGTGTGACGTTAGGTTACTGGCTGCTTTCGACTTACCTACTGTGGTAAAACTGTAATTCATTAGGCCCATGCTTACGCTACGTCGAAAATCCAACAATGACATCTGTTCTTCTGGATTCATGCTTTTGTATACTACATAGCTATTTACAAATACCATATCCAGAAGTCCGAAGAACAGTCTGTGCCACCATTTCTTCGAACGTCTGTCTACACAGTAGGCTTGCCGTAGTCTATCGGCGTGGTCAACACCGCCCATATAACGATTATAGTCAGGTATTATATCTGGACAATTTACTTCAATGCGTCTTTCATCTTTTTGTAACCGTTTTATGTTCGTCATACCGGTTCCATGAAAATTAGATAGCATGTAAACTACTCTATTGTCACACCATTTGAAAAAGGTGATATCCATCCCTGAAACCCTATAGTCAACATCACCTCTGTTCATGTGTTTGTCCACTGTCATATTCTTTGGCAATCCTCGTCTATTACTACGAATTGTGCTGCATGCTAAAGTACCTTCAGTCTTCAACTTTTCAAGTAAATTCACAGTGTACAGTAGTTATCGAAGTAAATTTTTCTGTTTTGGTTCCAATAGCTTTCTGTTAGAGAGAGGACTACCCGTTCCCCAAGGCCATACGTTCTAAATTTATCTTGAACTGCCTCATCTTTACCTTGGTATATGACAAACTTTTTGATATATCCACTTTGATCGGCTATGCATCATAATTTATAACCCCGTTTCATGGGTTTCATAGGGTTATATTGCTTGATGTTAGATCTGCCTTTGAATAAAATAATGCTTTCATCCACAGAAAGTTCTCGAGTACCATTGAATAATAGGTCAAACTGCCCATTTACAAACGGTCTTATTTTGATAATTTTATCTTTATTACCTTCAGGAATAGCTGCATTATCATTCAGATGCAGGAGTTATAATATTTGTTCAAATCTATTCCTTGACATCGTTTTAGGTACTAATGGAACACCTAAATCTTCAGCTGACATCCAGTAATTTTTATAGCTAGGAAGAGCATGGTATCCCATAAAAAAGTTTATGCCAATAAAAGCTAATAGTTCGTTCTCTTTCAAATTCAAGATTTTGTTTTTCTGTGTGCTGTACAAATTGCTTTGATAAACAATATCAGTTACAGTTGATGCCCCTAACATTTTCAAAAAATAGTCCGTACCTGTATGACATTGGATAAAACATTCTTCTTCAGGTCCTTCTGGAGAGGAATAAGTAGAATCTACTGTGTCCATTGACCTTTTTTCCATTTTCTATCTATTTCTTCTTTTCCGTGTTTTGTTTGTGTATTGTTTCCAACAGTCCCTGACTTATTCGTCTCATCTTCCCTTTATAACTCTTCCATACATTGCTGATATGCTTGGTTACTTTCAGCTATTGATGGAGAGATATCATATTCTTCATCATCGCTGCTTTCTTCTTCAGTATCGATATTATTATTCAACGGCAAATTTTCTATCCGTAATTGTTGCTGTTCCAATTCGGTAACTGCAGCTTCGGCTGCGGCTAACAGTTCTTCATCATTTAAAAATTTCCTTACCGACATTTTGTTATATATAACACTTCACATACACAATCTGCAATTCAAAGAAATATGGAATACAATAAAGATACATTCATATTTACTTACATGATTTCAGATCTAACGGGACTTTCAAGCCCCTAAAATTAAAACTGTTTTAGCCGAAATATAAAATTCCCGAACCGAATAATTTACATCTATTCAGACTTTTCGAACCACAATATGTCTAAAATCGGGCAAATATATATCGTAATATCTGTTCAATAAACAATAAAGTAATTAGAAAAGTGCACAATTGTACATAACCTTACATGCTCAACAGTGGGCTGATATATTAACTATTGCAAGCATTCAACGCCATCTAGAAGACAACTGACTTACTTATATGCTATATTAGAGAGTACTTGAACGTCCCGTAAGAAATAAACGAGATATTGCTCGTATTGAATGATTTTTAGCATATTAAAGTTGGTGGGACTTAAAAGTCCCGTTGGAACACAAAGGGTTAATATTGGCGAGCAACGAATACAAAAGTAGATAGATTACTTACATATTGGGAAATTAGAAAGGACGTCTACTACATATATGTCGTATAAAGGACATACATAGAATTCATGTCGATACATGTTAGTATGCGAACCAAGGAAACAAAAAATCATTTGTTCGACATACAAAAACGAGACTGAACCTAAAAATCAAATGAGAAAAAGCAATCAGCAAAGCGATGGGAAGGTAAACAAAACTGGGAGCCAATAAAAGTAACAAACTTAAACTAGTAATAAAACTACTACTAATAAAACTTACGGTGAAAAAGAGCTACTTTATTTCTTTATTTCTTTTTGACTACCTTCTTTTAATTTTATTGAGTTATAATTCAGTTTTTATCATAAGTAAAAACACAAGAGCTTTTTTTTTATCGGATAAATTTCTCTTTGTAACGAAATTATTTTGCCAATCAGTAATTTGACGAGAAAAACTTACATGAAAAAATCGCGAGACGATAGTCGAGCGATTTTTTCTAATGTAAGTTTTTCGAGCGAAATTACTGATTGGAAAAATATTGAGTTAAAAAGAAATTTATCCGATTGAAAGAAAAGCTCGAGTGTTTTTTGGCAAGATAAATTAACGACATGAATAAAACTTTTTAAATTGTCTCCATATTGACGATTTTGTATTTCTTGTGTTTTGCAGTATTGATCTTTTGATATTTGTTGAAATTTCCCCAAACCGACTCGTATTTTACGTTCAACGATACTTAATAGTTATTACCTGTCAGCTGCCAAAATAAATTAAGTGATGCAGGGCTACTAGATATGTAACAGGAAGAAGCATTTTTATCGGAGGAAGAAGCATTTTTATCGGTGATAAAAAGCTATGTAGGTTTTTATCGCTGTCAAAGTGACAAAAATGTCACCCGCATATGGACATTTTTATATAGGAGTTAATTTATCATAAGTAAAAACACAAGAGCTTTTTTTTTATCGGATAAATTTCTCTTTGTAACGAAATTATTTTGCCAATCAGTAATTTGACGAGAAAAACTTACATGAAAAAATCGCGAGACCGAAAGGTCGAGCGATTTTGTCTAATGTAAGTTTTTCGAGCGAAATTACTGATTGGAAAAATATTGAGTTAAAAAGAAATTTATCCGATTGAAAGAAAAGCTCGAGTGTTTTTTGGCAAGATAAATTAACGACATGAATAAAACTTTTTAAATTGTCTCCATATTGACTATTTTGTATTTCTTGTGTATTGCGGTATTGATCTTTTGATATTTGTTGAAATTTCCCCAAACCGACTCGTACATTTTACGTTCAACGATACTTAATAGTTATTACCTGTCAGCTGCCAAAATAAATTAAGTGATGCAGGGCTACTAGATATGCAACAGGAAGAAGCATTTTTATCGGAGGAAGAAGCATTTTTATCGGTGATAAAAAGCTATGTAGGTTTTTATCGCTGTCAAAGTGACAAAAATGTCACCCGCAAATGGACATTTTTATATAGGAGTTAATTTATCTAAAGAAGTTATCTATTCAGGCACTTTATTGCTGCGTTATATAATCGCAACGTAGTCATGTTAATTACATTTACGTACTTAAAAAAAGAGCTAGAACAGTTAGAAATAGAGCAAGAACATAAAGAATACAATAAAAGGCAAAATGTAGTACTAGACTGAGCGAACAGAGTGGAAGCGGCAATGTAGATTATAATCCACGTTATTACTTTCACACCGCTTATTGTCAGTGTTATGTATGAGTATTGTACGTTTTATGTTGAAAAATTTCAAGTGTGCCTTGCAATAATATAGATCAAAACAGTTTGGTTTTCTTGTACACCAATACGTGTAGTTTATTCCTTTTATTATGCTGATTCTGAATCTGATTTAGAATGTGCTCCATCACGTCAGGATTTTGAGATATTTTCTTAACGCTTTGAGGCCGAAATTAATTCGAAAATTGTGAAAGTGAAAAATAATGAGAATTTTTGATAGAAACGTGTTCATTAACATACTTATTTAATTGAAATAAGACTTAGACACACCAAAAATATACAGGATTATCCTGCAGGACGTAGTTACTAATACTAACGACTAAGAACTAAATAGTAATAAAGCCACAAAGATTACTTTGCGAAATTGGAATAAACAAATAAACAAATGACGCAAAATGATTTTTTATTTTATGTGAAACAACGAAAAACAGTTCCTGTCTTTATTTAGGCATAACCCAACTTGGCAGGTTGAACTTTTCCAAATGGTTCTATGAACATCTTTGAGTGTACTACATTTAGCGCACCGGAGTGAGGTAGATCTTTCAGGCATATCAACAGCATTTACATAACGCACTTCGTATGGTACAGCCTTTTTGAAACTATTTGGAGGTTGATCTGAAAAGGGTCTTCCGCGCTTGGCAGATTCATTAATACCTATAAGTCCTCGCGACATAGACATTCGAAATTGTTTTAGTACAGTACTTTTACAGTTGCATCTTTGTTGGAAAAGAACAAAGGCAAAATTCCGATGCCGCCATTTATGAAATTTTCTACCAACATCGTAAAGGCTTTTGATCATATCAAAACGGTCAACATATCCCATATGAGTATTATAATCCCGAATCATCCTTGGATACGGTATATCTTCAGCAGAACCATTTTTATTTTTCTGGAAGTAGTCTCCATAATTGAGAGATCATGGTAGTTCCCTAAAAGTAGGACACTTCAGCGGTCCATCCATTTGAGTGCAGCTGTTCCATCCTTTGAAACACGCCAGTTAGCATCTCCACGTTTTAAGCTTTTGTCTATTTTGAGTTCGGGGAAGTGTTTACACCCCTTTCGGATAGTTCCACAAGAATAGATTTTATCAACTAGTAACATTCGCTGGAGTTCGATGGAGTTAAAATAATTGTAAAAGAAAAATTTGTGGTTTTTGCCTTTCAATACTCGAGAGAGATGCATGACAACTCTAGTACCCAATTTTTTTTCTGTTGCTTGAGCAACTTCACCGGTATAAATTTAGAATTCGCACATGTATCCTGTTGAATCTGCTCGGACCCAAACTTTGTAGCTTCGCTTTATAGGCCTCATGGGCATGTATTGGCGGAAGCTACCACGCCCTTTGAACCTTATCATGCTCTTGTCCACGGATTGAAACTCGCTAGGCTTCATGAACGACATAAATGTTTCTTGAAGCTTAGAGAGTAAAGGTCTTAGCTTATATAGCCTGTCGTAGTTTTGTTCACCTTTTTGTGGTTGAACTGAATTATCATGGAGGCGAAGATTACTCAAGAACCAAGCAAATCTGTCTGTACTAATAGCGGAACTAATAAAAGTATCTCTCATTTCATCGTTAGAGGACCAGTAATCTTTGAAGCTTGGGAGTTTTTTCGAACCCATAGGGATATTAACTCCCAAAAAGATTTTAATCTCCTTTGCAATAGTTGGTTTGAAATTTATTCCTTCGCCATATCTCTGAAATGCGTATAGGTTGGTTTGAAATACTATGTGGGTAATGTAATCTTCGGGAAACAAAAGCAAGTATACATCCGTTGGTGTCTCAATATCATCAAGCAAATTCAAACCAGTTGATTCTGCGAAAGTACCAGGTTTTGAAATGTTGTAAACATTCCAGTAATCTGGAAGGAATATATCAGGTCGTCTGGCGAGTGTATATCGTTATCGGAGGTCACGTCGTTATTCTCGATAAATATATGTCCATATTTTGAATGTCAAAAATTTATTTATCATAATTGGGAACGTCAGATGATAGCAATTCATGATTCATAACCTCTTCTAGGTCATGTGCAAGAGATTCATCATCGCTTAGTATTTCTTACAGAAGGTCAAAAACACGATTTGGGTCCATATTTTCAATTTCAGAAAATTTCCATGCAGCCATATTGGCTGAAATGCAAAGAATTTACATTACAAAATATGCTTCACCACATTTGCTGTTAAATGTTAGGATTAAAAATACTTTCAGACAATCTACCAACAAAGAATAAAATTCCAGACGAAAACAACATATTTTCTAAAATAGTGCTATACGTTCCTAGTGGCCATCACGGGAAATCACACAAAAATCTGCTAACGTCAAGTCTATTTAGAAAAATAGAGATTATTTTTACAATTGATAGTAAATATGAATATGTTGGAACGCCCACCTTCTATTTTTGAAGCAAAAATATTACAAAAGCTATAAAAAATAGGAAACTAATATATAACCTCGAACACGCTTGAAACGCTATCAATTCGGCATCATAAATGTCACTGAAGACGATCAAAAATCGTTGCAATTGCCAAAGAGAGTAAAAATTATGTCTAGGCAACACATTAAACACCGTGGTTACCACGTCAAACCTGTAGGAAAATAATGGGATTGATATTAGGAGCTTGGTTTTCACTGATAACCAGTAGTAAAGGGTTTTAAACAGATTTTTTTTAATTGCATTAATTTTTTCAAAATTTCAAAGTTACTTTTAGATAAGAAAGATACTACTAAGAATATTGTTCTGCCGGACATTGAATGGACATGTCCGAACATATCCTTACATGTTTCCTACGTCAGAGCACTTAAACCACGCCCATTTTTGCTCTGGAATCAATCAAATTAACAATTGGTATCTGGTTATGTAGGTATATAAAGAGCTACACACGACTTTTTCGATCATATTCTCACTGCGTCTTCTGATCCAGCAGTATTCCAGTTGAGATAACTTACGACGAAATATCGTCAAGCGAAGCCGGAAGAAATGGCCGGGCGAATTATTACATTAACGAAACTAATAGTGAATCCCAATATGGTTGAACGCTGGCCACCTGAAATGCTTGAACAAACACAATCAATAATTGATGAAACACACAGCGAAAGTGGCGTACAACAACTTCTACAGACATCCCCGAGTTTCTTCGTGGTAGACCCGGATCAACCGAAAATACAAGTCAGGATAACAGAAAACAATACCGAACCGCCCAAAGAAGAAAAAAAACACCGCCGAACACAGAACAAGAAACAACCTGAAAACAAAACTGATGACTTTATATACCCGAAATTTACAAAGAAGCCGAAAACAGACGAAACAACAATACCGATCGAAACAAAAAAATCATACGACGCCCTCGAAACCAAAACTGAAGAAAAAATGGAAGATGAAACAACCGAATTCACCCCACAGCCATCAACATAAGCCAGCACACCCAGGGTAAGTGACAAAACAAACACCACACAAAACACAAGCACCGAAACACGCAATACACAACGCAAAATCGCACCAATAATAATAACAGAAAAAGACAAATGGGCACACATACGACAAATACTTAAAACACATAACATTAACACCGTACAAAACAAACTTGTGAAACCTGGTATTCACATCGAACCGAAAACTGACGAAGACTACCGTACACTTAAACACATACTCGTCACAGAACACATTGAATTTTACACATTTCAATTAAGAAGCGAAAAAACACTAAAGCTAGTTATGCGAGGCATTCCTACCTTTATCAATGACATAGACATTACAAACGACTTGACTGACCAAGGCTACCCGACATTAAAAATTAAACGTATGAACGGTAAACACGGAATACCTGCACCACTTGTATTAATCGATCTGACGACACAATACAAATCAATCTAAAACGTACACGACTGCTGCGGACTCACAATTAAAATTGAACCTCTAAACAAACGGACAAACATACTATAATGCCACAAATGCCAGACTTTTGGACACCATCTAAAAAAACTGTAACGTAAACTACAAATGCATGAAATGCGGAGACGAACACTCGACACACCTATGTACAAAGACGAAAACAACCCCACCAAAGTGTGCAAACTGCGGTGGTCCTCACCTTTCCACATTCATAAACTGTCCTAACAACCCAAACAAGCCTGCAAACAAAACCACAACCAAACCAAAATACATACCAGCACCACCCCCAACAACTAACCCCTGGATACAAAAACAAAAAAACACAACACCTAACAAAATTGACGAATTAGCACTTGCCTTAGGCAATATGCTAATAACATTACACTCTACAAACGCAACAACACAACAGATACAATACTTTGTAACGCAAACACAGAAAATAATTACTCTTTACAACAACAAACAGTAAACACACACATGACTGAAACGCAAAAGACCGATGACCAGTGACTTAAACGCAAAAAAGCGACAAACACACAGACCAAACACACGCAACACGGGACCGCAAAAACACACGATTATTTATTAATCAGACACAAACACGTCACAACCCTGGGAGATACGAAACAGTGGAGTGGAAATGGAGGCAACTTCGACAACAAAACAAAATTCAAAGGACTCATGTATATACTTTTTCGATTCAATGTAAGTCGATTCGTGATAGCTGAACGTCTTTTTATTTCATAATGTCGCGTGCATGTATAAATAATCCAAACATTTTCTGTTATATTTGTAGAGAATTCACTACACACCAGCACAAGCTGAATATTACACCTTTAATGGGAAAGTTATATTTTCACTATTTTTGCTTAACAATTGAACATCAAGACAAGTCACGGGCTCTCAAATTTTTCTGCGCAAGTTGTGCTGTTACTCTGAGGAGCGGGTCAAATGATAAGAAAAGCGCTATGCCATTTGCAAGACTTATGATTTGACCTGAACAAACTAACCATTCGATCGACTGCCACTTTTTCTGCACGAAAACTTCCGGGCTTTCCAACAAAAAGAAGAAAAATATTAGCTATGCTAGTCTGCGCTCTGCTACTCGTCAAGTACGTCATTCGGAAGCCTTGTCAGTAACAAGACCCATAAGAGTTTCGAAGAAAGAATATTATATTTCAGAACCAGAAGAAGTAAGTGTCAAGTTTTCGATCAGCGATGATGAATATTTGCCATCTCAACAGGACAGACCATACCTAATAAATCAGTAGACTCGGCAAAGAGTGGCAATTTCCAGTGCAGTTTCGAGAGCAACGTAGAGGGGAAAAGCGCGCTGCACGGAAACTCAAGCGTCCGTATCAAAGCATACTAGTTCAGTATAATTCTTCTGGTCGTTATGAGTGCATGTCAGTGCACACATACTTAGAAAATGTCGCCTTTAGGTACGTTTCGGGAACGGCGTATTTTGAAGAAACTAGAAAACGTAATAGCGAGTACGCCGGATTTAGAATACGAAGACGATATAATTAAATGTGTAAGGTGCGACGACTATTTGACGTGCACCAGCAGGTGGGAGTATGAACGCCACCTAAAAAGTATAATCACTGTTCTATAATCCGTGGCAAACGATACAGCGAACAATTAACATTTAATATAGGTGTTTATTTAATTATATGTAATCTACAAAATGATTCGATGTCGTTTGTCGATTCAAATCGTGGATGATATTCACTCACACCTATGTACGACGGAAGGCGAAAAAAATGAGTGTGTAATACGAAAATTTGAAAGTATTATTGACAAGGATTCAGATTTTCTCATATTAATACAAATTTGTGAAGGTGCGTCGAAAGATCCATTAAGTTGTCACAAGGATTACTTTAAATTTGCAAATATAACATCACTTGATGTAGAACGGTCGTTTTCATCATTGAAAAATATTTATTCCGTACGCCGTACTCATCTGACTGAAACAAGTGTGCAAACATATTTAATGATTCAAATATTTAATAGATGACACCCAGTTTGTGATTTCATGTAAGCTTTTTAAAACAGTAAGAGTTTCAGCACGTTTTATAATATATTTTTTCTACAAACACCGTTAAAAGTTGACATTTTGATACGGCTAACTTCAATTAAAAATGCGATTTTATAGCGTAGCGTGTTAAAAGTAAATTGACATGACAGTTTGTCAAAAATGACAACATATATTAAAATTATTGAAAATTACATATTTATTGGATAATTAATATTAAATGTACAGTTTGTGTAATTCGAGATATTTATTTCCTGTGTTGCAGTACTTTCAGAATTATTATTCTCGCTATTACTTCATTTTCTTTATTAAAATACGAACTCATCTTTTGTATGAATTGTGACTTAATTTGACATAATTTAACGGCTGCGTCCAGTTGTGTCAAAACGTATTCATGAGCTGTCAAATTTGGTCAGTGGAGTTTCTTTATATTTTATAATAAAAAACGTGTTTGTAGAAAAAATATTGTACGATACACATGTTAAAAATGCTATTTTATTTCACTCGTAAATTTTTACTCCTGAAATAAAAATGCCACTTTTAACACTTGTATCGTAAATAACTGTTTTATCATTATTTTATGTGTAAACATTCTTGCATACGCTCGCCTATGCTCACTCATGAAAGTCACGAACATAAGTGATGCAAGTACGTAAACGTTACTGAACGCTCGCCTTGATACGGCCGCTAGGCCCGTTCACGTTGTTCTCCGCACTGCACTGAAACTTGCCCCTCTTTGCCGACTCTATAAATCAGTTAGAATTAGATGATCTTATTCGAGACCTGAATTTGTCAAAAACTAAAGCAGAAATACTAGGATCTTATCTTCAATAATGAAACTTAGCTCCAAGCGCACATATTTCTGTGTATCGCAATTTTCAGAAAAAAACTATCACAGTATACCATACAGCTCGATATAATTACATTCCCAATTAATATTATCTCATTTTCTTTTCAATACCTTTTTTTCTAAAACTTGACGTGTTGTTGTTATTACTATTGTTAGAACAACAAACGAAACGAAAATTGAACATAGTTTTTTCTAAAGTAATATTAAAAAAATTTGTTGACCAATGTAATTGATATTCCATTATAATCTATTTCTATTTCACGTAAAATTTCTCTTTTGTAAAACACTTAGTGCTGTAAATACCTGATATAGATTATTTATTATGATTAAAAGTGTGTTCATTGAAACGAAATAAACGATGAGTTACGATAATTAAATAATCGATTCAACGTATGGTATAATCGAGTAACGACTGGGGCGACCTTGGAGTATCTTGTCCTGGTACGTCACGTCTCCAAGATCGCTAAAGAGTCCCGCTTCCAGTAGTGACTTTAGTTTTAGAAAAATAAATCCTCGCAATGGAACAAATTTGTTAAATAGGGTAGGTTCTTAGACACACACACTTGCTTTCTGGCCAAAAATTTCTGTATAACCAGTGCTTTGTTAGGAGTTGCACTGTGATGGCGCAAAAGCCAACTACCTGGTGTTGAGTGGCGAAGGGCGAATCCTTTTCCGTGGTTCTTAAGACACTCAAATAAAAATTTATACAGGAGGCCCAAAATGACAGAAGGGGTTTTAATTCCTTATAAATTTTTATTAAATTTTTTTTGTTTTTGTTTTCAGTATTTTGTAAAGAAGACTTGGGAATTTAAAATGGAACAGTACACAATTGAACAACTTGCCAAAATCGTTGAACTTTATTTCTCAAATCAACGATCCATTGTTTTGACTCAGCGTGCATATCGTCGTTATTTTATTTTAATGTGCGGGTTGGACCCTCAGAGTCAACAATAAACCGTCTGGTTGCAAATTTTCGAGAACAAGGGGTAGTAAGGAACCTTCCTGGTGCCGGCAGACGACGAACGGTGCACACGGATGACAATATTGAACGGGTACAGGAGAGTATTCGGGAAGATGGAGAAACATAAACCAGGAGACGTTCGACACAACTTGGCCTCTCAAGAGGGTCGCTGCAGAGAAGTTTGCATACAATAAGAATGTTTCCATACAAAATTCAGCTTGTCCAACAATTGAAACCGACAGATTACTATCAACGACTTGATTATGCAATTTATTTTCGTCAAAAAGCAGAAGAAAATCATGATTTTATTCATAATTTAATTATGAGCAACGAATCCCATTTCCAATTAAATGGGTTCGTTAATAGGCAAAACTGCAGGATATAGGCTACGGAAAATCCAAGAGTAGTTCAACAGCGAGAATTACACCCACTTAAGTGTACCGTTTGGTGCTGTTTCGTCGGAAATGATAATTGGCCCATATTTTTTTGAAAATGAACACGGTGTCGCCGTTTCCATCACTGGTGTTAGATATCGGACTATGTTGGAAAATTTTTTAAGGCCAGCCATGGAAAACCATCCGCAAGTATGGTTCCAACAGGATGGAGCCACAGCGCACACTGCGAGAGACACAATGGCTCTTTTACGCGACATCTTTGGTGAACGAATTATTTCCCGTACAAGCGATTTTAATTGGCCTCCGCGTTCATCGGATTTAACCGCTTCAGACTGTTTCCTTTGGGGTTATTTGAAAGGAAAAGTCTATATTAATAAGCCTCGAACCATACAGCAATTAAAAAATAATGTACGCGACGAAATCAACAACATAACACCTGAAGTTTTGCGAGAGGTAATGGAAAATGTTTTGGAAAGAGCACGAATATGCGAAGCAGAAAATGGCCATCACTTGCGAGATATAATTTTTCATAATTAAATTAAAAATATTCTCCATTAATATACTGTATTTAAAATTAAAAAAAAATAATAATTATGTCTTAAGTCTTAAGTAAGAAGTTATAATGAAGTCAAACCACTACGGTCATTTTGGGTCACCTGTAGTAGTGGTCTGTTTCTTAGGTAAAAAAGAGTGACGAATAATTCCTTTGCTTGACTTTAAACTTTTACAGATTTTTTATTTTTACAGATGAATTTTTTTTCCTTTTTGGTAAAGATGATGTCTTCCATTTCATACTTTGGAGTTTTGTTTTCGAATCATAACGGAAAACACCAAGTTTCGTGTTCCGCAACACTGAAATTCGTAAAATTCTTTTAACTACAAACAGTTTGAAGGGTGTACCTTGCGTGCGAGACACGGTTATATTTTTTACCTTTAGACAACGAGTGCGACACGAAGATTTCCTTTTTCTTGCTTAAATCTTCCACTAAGATGTGACGAATTGTTTCTAGGCTAACATCAAACTCAGCGAGAATATCACAATCATATAATGTCAACTCGTTCTCTCTTTTTGGCGGTAAGACGACCAAGCTCTGTTTAATATTTTATTATTTCCGCGTCACTTATAAATGGTTCATACCACTTGAATATCTACACACGAGATAAACACCTATTCCGATATACTTGTTGCACAGTTTAGGTTGCACTTTTTCTGAGTTTAAAACCAAATTTAACGCTCGCCTTCCACTTCATACTATTAATGTGGCGATTTTCTACTATCAACACAAAGTTCTTGTCATACGTAGCGTGCAGTAATAATTTGTACACGAATGTTGGTCATTTCTCTTTTCTTTACAATAAAATCAGTGGCATTATTTAATTGTCGGATTCTATATGTGAGCAATATAAAGAATACGATCTTTAGGAATAAACAAAAAGAAAAAGAAAAAGAAAAAGAAAAAGTTAGAATATTGCTAAGGTTGACATGTTATTATTATCAGGATAAAATAAAACAAATTTTAATGAATTTCACTTTTTCATTACCACTGTAACGGTCGTTTCGCTCCAACCTGAGCTTCATCAGACATATAACTAACTTATTTACAAATTTTTTTAACACAAGTATACGGTAACAAACACATGTTTTATTTTAAATAGTTGAAGGAATGGGTACTTTTTATTACTAAAATGTCTATGCACAAAACTTTCACCACGGTTTATACAATTCTGTTCTTAAGTAATAAAACTAGGGGTTTACATTATATTACAGGGAGGTAAAGAAATTCTATGGAAAAATACAATATGTGACTGTTTGAATATCAAATAAATAAATTGAGTAAGGGTGAATTATTTGCTTCTAATTGATCATTTAGGATCTTGTCGGTTTTCTTTAATTTATTAATTTCAAGTGATTCTAATAAATTAAGTTTTTTGCCCTTATTTTCTACGCTTAAGATTTTAAATTCTTTGTTAAAATTGTGGTTCGTTGAATTAATATGAGACGCATATGAAGATTCACTTTTATTATTTCAAAATGAAGAAAAATGTTCTTTGATGTATTTCAAACGATCTGCCTGTCTGTCCGATATACGTCATAGGGCAATTACCGCAGGTTAACTCATAGACTCCTGACTTTTTATTGTTGTTTGTTAAATCTTTATTGTTTTTTATAAATTTGGATAAATTGTTGTTAGTTCTATACGCTGTATTATCAAACTTTCTTAAATATTTACAAATTTTTGTGCTTGAAGAGCCTATAAACGTGATCATTTTAAATTTTTTTTGGGTGTTATTATTTAATATTGGGTAAACTTGTGATATGGCTTTTGTAAGGAGTTTTTTATTTAAAATGTTATCTAATATATTCCTTTTATATCCATTGTTGATAGCTATTTGTTTAATTGAATTTAACTCTTTCTCGAAATTTGTTTGGTTCAACGGAGTATTGATTAATCTATGTATTTATCAAATGTGGTTTGATCAATTTTTGAGCCAACTCTTTCAAATATAATCTGCGGTCTTGAATAATTTCGGTATTATTTTTATATATTATTGGAGAGTTGATACCGCCTATATCCAAAATTGAGAAAAATAATCTTAGAGGCCATCTACAACAGAACCTAGAGACAGAGTAAGTTGACTTCAACTCATCTACAACATCGACTCCGCCTTTTGTCAAATTATAAAACGTGATTATCTCCGGTTTTGAAGCATCTCCAGATTCTTCATCGATTTTATCATCACTATGAAATGTAGATAACATAGAAACAATTTTGTTTGGTTTCGGTTTGTATGAAACTAAAACCATAGGTTTGCAAAATGCAAATATGCTGCTATTTAGTGGTATAATTTTAGTATTCAACGTCAAAGGCGGTATCTCTTTTTTATTTTTTCTTAACGTTCCGACAATAGTTGTTTTCATTTGAATCATGTCTTTGGGTAGTGGTATAGATGTGAAATTGTTATCCATCGTAACGTTTCGGCGTGTGTTCAAAATTGGTTGCGTTATTCGTTTTACTACAGAGCTTGCCGAGTTATCCAATTTAAATGGGCCTTCAGGCTGTTTACCTGCATAAACTTCTAAGTTGCATGTAAAACATTCTAGAATCTACTAAGGCCCATATCTTCAAACCATATTTTGCTGGTTTATTCGCGATGTACTGCCTGAATTTGCACCGGCCACGAAAATTTTCCAGCATTTCATCGACTGTGCAGTATTCACCAACTTGATAGTTGTTTAGGCATTTCTCTACAAATTGCTCGAATACTTGCAGACTTGGAGCTAAATTGTCATATTTCTTTCTTTCCACTATGTCAGTTACGTTATCAAATCTAAGAGAGCGTAATAAAAGGTGAAATCTCTCTCTAGACATTGTAAGCTTGAAGCATTCTGGAGCCGTGCCATCGTTCGACCAGAGTTCCCGAGTGCTCAAATATTGAGCCTTTTTTATCCCAGCCATATATAATAGTCCAATGAGAGCATATATTTCTGTGTCATTTGTTGCACGACAATCCCTATCTCGCGTATAATTTTGGCGTAACTTGTCTAGAAAAATATTTGTAAAGTTCACAATATGTCGAATCATATCAGGCGGAAAAAATAACTCCCAGCATTCTCTTACAGATTTTGCATTTTTTGCAATGGAGGTGACACCGGGTAAATGACTAACAATATTATGTCTCGGAGTGCGAGTGTTAGGATAAGGCGAGTGGGCCAACCAGCGAGTTGTGCCATCTTTACCAATATAATGATGTTCTCCATCAAATTGAGGCTCTGTGTCAACTATGATATCATCATTTTCGTTATCACGATCTGATTCTTCTGTGTCTGTATTATAGTCACTGTGTTCACTGACATTGTCACTCTCCACTTCATAATGATCTCCATCATCAAATAAATTTTCTGATTGCTGGTCAAGGGCTGGTTGAGTAGCCATCCATGTTGGTTGTGGATTTGATTCTGCATAATGTTGTCTTGCTAATTCGACAATTTTCTGAGTTCTACTCATTGCCATTATACTAAAAAAATAACATCGTCATATAAATATGTCATTTTCACTAATATAAAACATTTAGTACACGACTAAATACTAATAAATGCAATACTTACATAAATAAGGTTAGAAAAACACGTCAATGCTATAACTCGCGTAGTGAGAGAAACGTCAATAGGCAAAACAAAACACCAATGCCGGAACTAGCGCCGTGAGCGAAATGCTCACGCAGTCTGCAAGTGATTGACAAGTTCTTCCTAGAAATTGCTTCAGACAACTAATTGGTGTTTAGGTTGCATTTATAAACAGAAGTGATACGTAAACTCAGCTTTCCTCAGCCTCGTTCCTATATCTCAACCCTCTTTAAAAATACAGCAATTCTACAATTCTACAATTCTACAGGCGCGAGTTCTGCAGAGTTAAAGAAACGTTGGAATAAATGTGTTAGTGTTAATGGTTCTTACGTGGGAAAAAATTTTTTTTGGTTTTCTAACTCGTTTCTTTCATAGCTAGGTAGATAACTTAAAAAGCTCCTCTCGTACTCTCTTCTAATAATAATAATTGCTTTATTGTCCAACGGTTATCAACCAATTACAGGACAAACCAAAGAATGCACACACATATGTAAAAAAACATAAAATGAAAAGATAATTATATCTAAAAATAAACATGAAGAAATACGTATGCATATGAAATACATGCAAACAATAAAAAAATATTTATTCTTAGTCTTTTTGTTTCTTATGCTATGGCATTGAAAAAAATATCTGCATAATACACCTCAGCAATTCGGCACATGGTCATGAGCGGAGAGTCATGCAACAAGTTGGTCCTAGAAAAATCAAAGGTAGGAGAGGAACGAGAGGGTATATGTGGAACATGAAAGTTGATAGAAAGTAAACGAGGACAATCAATGGTACCACGAACAATCTTCCACACAAATCTCGCTCCCAGAGTATCTCGAAGATGGCTTAGCGATTGTAAACCATGTCTTCTAAGTAGCAAATTGTAGTCCGTATTTCGCTCGGGATAGATGCCATCAGTTTTAAATTAAGTACTTTAAAAAACGACGTTGTATCTTTTCAATTGACAACTGAAGATAAATATAATTAGGTGACCAAACAGGAGAAGCATACTCTAACTTACTAAGGACAAAACTATAATACATAATTCTGAACAAAGACATAGACGAGAAGAGTTTGCAGGTACGCAAAACAAAACTAATGTTTTTGAAGCAGCGACATACAAGTTATTGATGTGTGCCAAAGTTAAGCGAGAGTCGAACAAAACACAAAGGTCCTTTATGTTATCAACCTTATTAAGAATTGTATCATTTACAATTTACAATTTACAATTGTATCATTTACGGTATACAGAACAATATTGAGACCAATATTAACATACGTAAGCGAATCATGAGTACTATCAAATAGAAATAAAAGCTGAATACAGACGATTGAGATGAAATTTCTGAGGGTAGTGAAAGGCATAACAAGAAATGACAGAGTAAGAAATATTGACGTACGAGAAGAGCTACAAATAGAACCCATAATGGAATATATAGAAAAGAAACAATTAGGATGGTGGGGACACCTACAGCGTATGAGGTAATGTACACAAACTAAAAGAGTATGGACGTCCAAAATAATAGTCAAACGAAGACCTGGGAGGCCGAAGCAAACATGGGAAAGGGAGGTAGCCAAATTGATAGGGAACAGAGGAGAAACAGTACTGAACGCAAGAGAAATTGCCAAAGATAGAAAAAAGTGGAAAAACTTTGTACAAAATACTGACAATACACATTAGTTAAGAGATAAATATGTAAAATCCCTACACCGAAAGGTAGAAAGGGAACTTAGATTATATATATATATATATCATTTACAAAATAACTGGAGTTAATAAAATTAACATTTTTTGTGTAAGAGACGTAGCAGCATTTGTTGATGTTCAATCTTAATTTACAAGTAGAGCACCATTGGGAGAGAATGTTAAAATTCACGTGAAAATACAACACGTCGTTCCATGTTTTAATGGAGGAATATATTTTCAGATTATCTGCATAGGCAAGCAGTAGACAAGACATTTAATTTGAAAATAAAGTTTGTAGATAATAATTAGTGGAAATGTTTGGCCACAAAGAGTTTTTAAAAGATTTTGGTAGTAATACGATTAACTGCCACCATATCTTTTGAGGTTCAAGGTTATGAGGTTATTTATACAATAATTATTATTTATTTAGCGTATGGCATTCAAACACATCGCTACATACCAAAAACAAAAGTATACAACATAAATAAATCAACGACATAAATTAACATCATCAGTAGTACTGATGATGTGTGCAGAGCACACGAAATGTACATTTAGTTTATTAAAACTATTTTAGTGAAAAAAGTGTTTTGTTTTATATCATTATTTCAATATTTCACAAGTGCTCAACATATAATACTATAAATAAATTATTCACAAATATCCAATGATTGAATGTAGTCTACGCACTTTCCGTTGCATTCAAAAATTCTCAAAACGCTTTCCCTAATCACCCGGGGACAACAATATGACGTATAATTTGATGCATAGCTCTGCAGTCATATCCCGGGTCAGCAAACTCCATCTACAGGCTATCCGGGCACCTTCCACTGATTGAATCTGATTCTGTTTAAGGTTGACTATGTTTTTCGTATTCCTAACTCCAATCCTGGAGAAGTTGCACTATAATTTTATTGATGCTTATAGCCAGGAGACCCAAGTAATTCTGAATTATCTAGCTGCCTTTAGAGCTAGTTAGCGTTATCCAGAATGCACTTGTAGTATTCTACTACGGACGCGAAATTACTTTACACCCAATAATTATTGCTATAAGATAAGATAATAAAACTTTTACTTAGGCTTAAAACAAATTATATTCTTAAAGACAAATCCTGAATGAAATAACGAGTAGCAATTTTTAAATCGTTCAGTTTCAATAAAATCCAGATATTTGAATTCAAAATTCGAAATGTACATTTAGTTTATTAAAACTATTTTTGTGAAAAAAGTGTTTTGTTTTATTTCATTATTTCAATATTTCACAAGTGCTCAACATATAATACTATAAATAAATTATTCACAAATATCCGATGATTGAATGTAGTCTACGCACTTTCCGTTGCATTCAAAAATTCTCAAAACGTTTTTCCTAATCACCCGGGGACAACAATATGACGTATGATTTGATGCATAGCTCTGCAGTCATATTCCGGGTCAGCAAACTCCATCTACAGGCTATCCGGGCACCTTCCACTGATTGAATCTGATTCTGTTTAAGGTTGACTATGATTTTCGTATTCCTAACTCCAATCCTGGAGAAGTTGCACTATAATTTTATTGATGCTTATAGCCAGGAGATCCAAGTAATTCTGAATTATCTAGCTGCCTTTAGAGCTAGTTAGCGTTATCCAGAATACACTTGTAGTATTCTACTACGGACGCGAAATTACTTTACACCCAATAATTTTTGCTATAAGATAAGATAATAAAACTTTTACTTAGGCTCAAAACAGATTATATTCTTAAAGACAAATCCTGAATGAAATAACGAGTAGCAATTTTTAAATCGTTCAGTTTCAATAAAATCCAGATATTTGAATTCAAAATTCTCCTTTGTACATATTACTTCCACATAAAAATCTAATACGAGTGTACATTGAAATAAACAATGACATAATAGGCAGGCGTAGATAAAATTAACACTAACTTATGCAATTGTTTCATACAAAGCTATGTGGTATATTTGCGCAAACAACATTGGTAGTAAAATGTAAGTGAAGTGAGGAAAAGTAATTGAATGCTCATAAAAGTCGTGTGACATAAATGTTTATTTAAGATGCATAAAAATAGTCCATAATTTATAAACATTTATACAAAGTTCGTAGGACAGTTTCTTTTTAGTTTCGACGAGAAACAAGGTAATCAAAAGAGCTGTAAAATATGAAATAACTCGAAAATACATCGATTATTATTAACGTAAATATCAAATTCGAAATTACACACAAATGCTTTGATGTTAAGTTGAAAATAAATAGCTTCTTGTAAATAATATTTATGTAATAAATCCAAGTTTAATTGAGAATCCGTTTCTATTATATTTGTTGTTTTCGATTACTTGATTGTAAAAATTATTTGTAATGACTAAATGACAGAAGTAGACTCATGCATGAAATCGTTTATGCTTGAAATACAGGTTTTTTTCTCTATTCTATAGTACTTATACAAGAGTTTAATTATACAAAAACATTTTTAATATTACAAAATATTATTAAAAATTGTGTTGTGCCCCTTAAAATTGCTCTCAGGGTTTTTTATTTTACAAAAGGGTTCCTTGAAACTAGGCCTAGCATCTAATGTAATAAGGAGAGAAATAATACGATAGCATGTTAAGTTTTATATACCTTTATTATTCACACTTTGTTAAATTAAACATTAATTTTTATATGTTAAAAATATCATCAAATTTTAGTAAAATATAGAATGCAAATCTTATGTATAGTCAGAAAATATTCACATTTATATATATATATATATATATATATATATATATATATAAATTTAGTAACTGACATCTGATTCATTTACACTGTTACTTTATAATGCATTTCTAAATAGCTTGAACCAAGGTCTATTGTGGCTGAGTGGTAAAAGCGACAGTCCGGCAAACTGTAGACTTGGGTTCAAGTCCCAACATAGACAATATTTTTCAATTAAAAATTTCGTATGATTTGCTTTGTAATTTGTAGGCAGCAATGTTTACATCCTACTAGTTTGATATTTGTAAATATTTCATACAAAAACCGAAAAACTCCAATAATTTATCAATTGCTATATATATGTAGCTTAGAAGATCTTGTTAGACTTCAATTATTAATATTTCAAAACACAGCTGTGTATTACTTTAGACCAGTGAGTTTGTATACAAGATGCTAAAGCACGACACAGTGTTTTTATTAAACTTTAAATAAAATATAAAATTTTGTGGATTTAAAAGTAGTATAGATTAATATTACAAAAGAAAAATGTGTTATTTCATATTTTCGTGGCGAGACTTTACCCTGCTACATAAAATAGTCCATAACTTACGATATATTTTAATTAATATGTCAAATATTTAACAAGAGTTTAAAATTGCGAATTCAGTACCCAGATATCCTTAATTGTTCGTGACATTTTTTTCCCTACTTACAAGTTTAAAAATAGCTGTATTTTATTATTTGTTTTAATATAGAAATTGAAATTATACACGATCAAATAAAATGTCCACGTAAATCAAATAAACTTATAATAGTATATTAAAAAACAAGTTTCATAAGGCACCATTTTGCCGCACGAGATCAGTTTAGAAAACGAGCCGCGATAGCGGCGAGTTTTCTAAAGAGCGAGTGCGGCAAAAGGCCTTATGAAACGAGTTTTTTATACTATTTTTTCTATTTTGCGTTTTTTACATTAATAAATTGCTTAATTTGGAATTATTTAATTTGAAAGTTCAGAGTTTAATTTTTATATAAAGCATGCAGTTGGTCACATTGATACTTGACATTTTCAAATTCGCTATCCGCGAAGTATATTATATTACATATTATTTATTAATTTTCGTAAACATTACTTGATATTTCATTTAAAAATATAAACATGAGTGACATAGAAACATATATATGTTGTTGTCAATTGTATACAACATACGTTGTTTGTGTAAAATACGAACATATATCATATCTGTCAAATGTACATAAATTCTTAAAATCATATGACAGCAATGATATTTATTTCTGTATTCGAACAACGCCAACATTTAAAAATGAACAAAAGTGTATCGAAATAGAGCTCATTTCGATACTCTTTTTGGTTTCATAATGAGTTCATTTCGAACGCAAAATAGAAAAACATATATATGTTGTTGTCAATTGTATACAATATACGTTGTTTGTATAAAATACGGACATATATCATATCTGTCAAATGTACATAAATTCTTAAAATCAAATGACAGCAATGATATTTATTTCTGTATTCGAACAACGCCAACATCGATACTGTTTTGGGTTTCATAATGAGTTCATTTCGAACGCAAAATAGAAAAATTTAATTTTAGTACTTTAAAGTCTTGAGTGTCTTTGTTATATAATTTACTTGTCGAATTCATTATTGTACATGTGATCGAATTCGTCGCGATATTGATCCATACTTTCTTAAAATAAAATAAAATAAACTAAACGATATTATTTCGTGACCTTTGTATGTTATGGTAAATTCAATTTGTTGGCGATTTAAGGTCTGGTTTTACTTAAAAATATATATATATATAAAGCAATCCTACATGTTTCGGCAAATGATGCCTTTTTCAAGGAATATAAAATATAAATGACAGTATATTAATATCCTAATGTCCTAATGACATTAACAACAAAGTACTAACTTTGTTTATCATTTACAAATCTTTTAAATAAAGTCAAGTGTCATTTCATTCATTTTTCGCTAGACGGAGCATTCTAAGTAAATACATTCCTGATATCACTCTCTTACTCTATTCATTTTTATCAATATATATGTTCTATTTATTTTTGAAAGTCCCCAACAAAACTATTCAAATTTTAACTTTTAATATATTTCATTAAAATTAAAATGCTTTATATTACTTGTACTTAATTAAAAACTACCTAACAAAAGATAATTTCACTTCAGTAGAAAATGTTAAAAATCCTTCCATTGTTGAGACTTACCATGTTATTTTTACCTTCTTTGCATACAAACTAAGAAAGCGTCAGATAGAGATTGTGAAAGTATAAAAATAAATAAAGAACTTCTCGCCAAAAAAATTACTGCCTTACTTAGCTATAAATTCATTTTTTGCATTTTAATATTGACCTTTTCTTTCCAAATTTGTGTCTGTGAGCGTTGAACAAGAAAATTAATTTAATCGTAATATATTACAAATAAAACAATTTGAGTAAAAGAAACGAATTTAGTAAGAGTATCTGACTATCTTCTCAAAACGCGAACGAAAGTATAAAGATTTTCAGTTAATTATAATTTTAATAATAATAATAATGCTTATAATTTTACAAAATATTTCTAAAGCGTATGTGCTCATGCTTTAGAAAAATAGCAGCTTTTCGCATTCAATGATATTAGCGATATAATTTATAAATCTAAAAAACTGCGCCCAGATTTCAACCCTATGGAATTCCTGATGTGGGACAAAATACATCAGATTGAAAATTACGGTATTCGACGTATTACTTTTCAAACAAATAAATAAAATTTCAAAAATCTAATCAACCGTAAAGACAAGTCTGCGGTCTCAAATGAATAATAAATTTTATTTGATGCTTTTTAAAAATCAGTGAATAATACATAGCGTTGTCCTAGACTGTTTATTACTTGTGTGGTATACAGTCAGATTGGTCATCATAGGTTTTTTAACCATGTGTCACGTTGGAGTAATGTAACTCTTAACAGAGTAAATATGATTACAAAGTAGCGTTTAAAATAATAATAGCAGTTTTCCTCTGTAGACCTTGAAGGCTTACCGGACACATCGGGCTGAAATGACGTCATTACGACGGACGATATAAATAGTCTACATCTGTAAATACATCACGCAGTTATTGAATAGCACTATTCATTCGGTTAACCGCACACAAAAATTAGATGTGCATGCGAATGGGAAATTTATTTTATGACAATATGATATACACAGTAACAAAGATACAGTAATAAAATGTACAGGTAATCTTGCTTGTAATAACATACAAAAATTCCAAGTTTCTTAACTAAATTATTAACTAAAACTTGGTATTTACCTAATTCTAGAATTATCGTTTATTGTAAGTTTAATATATGTAGATGTTTCAACATGTAAATTATTATTAGGATTATAATTATTATTATTATTATAAAAAACTTATTCCCATACCCAATATCTAATAAGTATAATATTATAGTACATAATCGGTAAAATCCGCTAGTATTAAATTTTAATACATTTTTACGAGGGACAGTCGAGAAATTTCGGGAATCTGGCAGCGCTGTTTGATAAATGATACATATGCACTGATTTACTACAATGTGTTAGAAATATGTCGTTTTGTCTGATTGTCAAAATATCAGTCAGCTATGTAGAGTGCCGTTTTAAAGAAAATGTAGTTAATTCATGAAAATGTTCGTGCTATGATTTATTATAATTTTTATTATGGTATAACTCAATATCAATTCATCGAACGTTTAGTTTCTACGTTCAGTGATGAAGTGCCAACAAAGACAATGGTATATTGCTGGCTCCAAGAATTTAAATGTAATCGGACTTGACTTTGGGATCAAGCAAGGGAAGGGCAGAATCTGTTGTTGCGGAAAATATCGATGATGTACCGTTGACGAAACCCAAATGAAAACGCCAAAATTTAATGGTGTAATTTACATTTTACATCATAGTCGTTTGTCGCATTTAAATTTGACACATCTTAATTATCGTCAAATAAATTTTTTAAAATGCCTCAGTATTTAACTGGAGCTCAAAAATCGAGAGCTATAGCAAAATTGGAAGAAAATTGGTCTTTAATTGAAGTGGTTGCTGATTTAAATGTCAGTAAAAGTTGCATATTTTACGTTATGAAACGTTGGCAAGAACAACATAGATTGCGTTCAGACACGGCGTAGGGAAGGTTTCTAATGAATGCTCTCGTAGAATATATCCGTCAAAATCCTTTTGGGATGGCTGTGCTAGCACGAGAAGAAACACTATTTCCAGGATTTATCAGAACAGCTCAAATGCGTTTAAACCAAGCTGGTTTAAAAAACTACGCTGCTGCCCGTAAAGTTTTGTTGTCGGCAGAAAAAGGAAAGCTACGAGTTTGTCGTCCTGGAAACTCAAGATTCGTGGAGAATTATAAGTTGGGTACTACTAATAGTTGCCACTTTCCCGTCAATCTTTGGGCGTGGATAAGCGTTAACGGTCCTGGAATGTGTTGGCAAATTGATGGGCGATTAACAGCCGATAATTACATAAACATTTTAGAAAACAGTAAGAAAAGCTTGTCCTGACAATTTTACCTTTCAACATGATGGTATACACTAAATGTTTATAATAATTGATTTTTATTACCGTAATATATTAGGATAATTCTCCAGTTCATACGGTTTGAATAGTAAGAGAGTGAGTCAACAACAACAACAACATAAATGTTTTGCCATGGTCAGCAAGAAGTCCTGATTTGAAACAAATTGAAAATGTATGGGGCTTCTTAGTCAAAAAGATATATCAAGGAGATTTTAGGCCGGCAAACTGCGGTCAATTCTGGGAATTTATTGAAAATGATTGGAAAGAGCTCGTAAATTCCTACTACATGCGACATTTAATTTTGTCCATGCCAAGAAGATTAGAAAGTGTTGTGGCACCCAATGGCTCTGCTATAAAATATTATTAACACTATTTAATTTTTCTATAGCCATTGATTTTCTCTTGCATAAATAGTTTTTATAGTTTTATATGCGTAGATGTTAATTTAATTTTGTAACAAATAAACCGTTTCTGTAATTTTATATTCTTTTTATTAGTTTATTGCACATTTAATGTAGATAATACCGATTCGACAAAAAGGCACTAATAAAAGTAATGTATATATGCTATCAATATTATCCCCTCCCTTTGTAATAGCACTGGCCAAAGCCAGAATTACAGTAATGAATTTGAATAAAAAATCCCATGATAACTAAATAACTTTCATATTTGGGTTGCGCCGACTGTACGTCGAATGATTGGAGAAGACCGTCTTGTAACGTATCATGAGATTAAAGCATGTTTGGCAAACATGCTTTAATCTCATGGTACGTCCTAGAAATGTGCAAACATTGTTTGCACATTTCTAGGACCTCGACATATTTGGAATACTAAACTTAGCCCTCAGGAAACTTTGTTCTCGTTGAATACTGCATAATCTCTCCAGGACTCAAAAAGACGAACGCGTAAAATGGTGCAAAGCAATAGCAAAAAAATTTAATCGAGGACCTTCTAAACATGTCTATGACATAATTATATTGTGGATATATTATCATTACCCGGAAACAAAATAACAATAGTCAGTTTGGTTGTTTCAAGGTAAACTTCTGCCAACAAAAGTTGTTCGCTAGCGAAGCACTAAACAAATGATTGCGTGCTTCATAGCTAAATCTGATCCTATTGCTACAATTATTCTGAAGAATCGTCGAAATGTAAATCCAGAATGACATGCAACAGTTTGCTTGCCCGAAGTTATTGATAAATTGCGAAAAAGCAAATAAACGTGCAATCATTCATCATCATGATAATGCTGCTCCGCATACCGCTCGCGAACAGTCGATTGCCCTGGTCAACACAGTTTGGTTTTCTTATACACTAATACGTGCAGTTTATGTCTTTTGTCATACTGATTCTGAATCTGATTTAAAATCTACGCCGTCGCGTCAGAATTTTGAGATATTTTCTTAAATAGTTTTTTCAAAAAACGCATTCAGTCAGAAAGATACTACTAAAAATATTGTTTTGTCAAACATTGTGTGGACTTATCTAAACATGTCCTTGCATGTTTCCTACGTCAGAGCAAAAAAATGGGAGTGGTTTAAGCCCATTTTTACTCTGGAAAAAATCAGATAAGAGTTGGTAGATATCAGGTTATGTGGGTATATAAAGAGGCTCTTTCGATTCGAAGTCGGTTTGTGACAACTTCACGTCTATTTATTTCATAATGTGGCGTACGTGTATAAATATAAATAATCCAAACAGTTTCTGTTACGTATGTGGAAAATTCACTATCCACCAGCATAAGCGGAATATTACACCTTTAATAGAAAAGTTATATTTTTCACTATTTTAGCATTTGCTTCGCGTACTGCGCTATTACTCGGGGGGGGGGGGGGGGGGGAGTCGAACAGCGAGAAAAGCACTATGCCATTTACAAGATCTATGATTTGGCGTGAACAAGTGGATCGTTCAAAAAACGCTAAAATTGCTACTTTTATTGCAGGAAATGGGGTTTTCCAACAAAAATAAGAAAAACATAAGTTATCCTAGTCTGAAGAAACAACTGTTAAGTTATCGACCAGTGATAATGAATATTTGTCATCTGAAGAGGACAGACTACACCTAATAAATCAGTTAGAATTAAACGATGTTACTCCTGAATTGGTCAAAAACTAAAGAAGAAATTTTAGGATCTAGACTCAAGTACGGAAACTGTAGCTCCAGCCTCATATATTTCTGTGTATCGTAACCGTCAGAAAGAACTATCGCAGTATTTTTTAACTGACGAGGGTCTTTCATACTGCAATAATATCGACGATTTGATGTTGGCATTAGGTCACCAACACTATCCGGAGAATGGCGTCCCTTTCATCGATGCCTCGAAATAGAGTTTGGGAGCTGTCCTTCTTCATATAAGAAACGTTTATCCATACATCCCCGTTGGCCATGCAATCTAATTATTTTTTTCCAAAACCTAACGTGCTAGAATAAATTTGTTGTAATTACTATTGTTAGAACTATAAAGAAAACGAAAATTGTGCATAATTTCTAAAGAAAACTTCAAAAAATTAAAATTTTGTTGACCAGTTTTATTTCAGAAGTAAAGCTGTCAAATTAATCACTCATCCAGCCAGCAGGCCATAATCCAGTGATGGCTTCTTCTGGACAGAAAAACCGGTGGCCTGCATTTTTTTTTATTGTCGTAAAAACAAAACGGGCCACCATTTTTTTCTGTCCAGAAGAAGCAACACTGCATTCAAGAGACACATTTTGAGTACGCCAACTTCAGAATGGCGTTAATGTTTTATTGATTGGTTTGAACGAATAAAAATGTGCATAGAATTTAATGGTGAATATTTCCACACAACAATAAAGCCATTTATTTACGTATTAAATGTTTCCTTCGCAGCTTTTCCCGAAATTTTTCAATTATCCAATTGTCGTATGTAAACAGTCTTTCATTTGATAAAAAATTATAAATTATATAAAAATACCCAAGAAAGTCATTACTTGCAGGAAATCTATAGTTCTTCGGACAAGCTTTTATTGAGTTTACTGAATTATTCCTTACGATTTAATAAACCCAACACTGCGTGAGTCATTGTATTAGCTGGCAACTTAGATTATTTGCCTAACATAAATGAACAAAATTATAATTACACACTTTGCAATTTCAACTCTTTAGATTTCACACCCGAAATCATTACCTTCTCTATAACATGTTTGTACAGACACAAAAAATAAATGAATTTAATGTACATTCTTCTATAAGCAGTGAATTATTTCGTTTTGAACATAATTTATTTTTATAATACATCGCCTTTACTTTTGTAGCAATAAAAATGTCTTTTTTAAATCTACCATTGCAACTACATGTAAAAATAGAATACAGTAATGGATACACGTCTGTGGCCAGAAAACGATAAACATCGTTAGATCCTGACCTAGGCAATAACAATCGTGTTATATTCTGCTGTATAATAAAATAATTGACCATCCAGTGGGTGCAACCGTCTCCGTGCATCGCGTGACGGCAAAAGGAAGGAATTTAACAATAAAATAACAGTCACAAATGCTGCTGCATGTAAAATCAGCAAATCAAATTGCTTTGAAATAAAATTTTCAATTATACAACCTTATTTACATAATATAAATTTTTAAGATACTATCTTTTACTGAAGTATTTTGTTCAGTCTAATCTTATATATACACAGGCTAGATTTCAAAAAATGAGTAGAAAATGTTTTTTTTACAATCGAGTGACATCATTTCTTTGTAAGTGGCAGTTTTTTCTCCTTTATTTTTTTAATACCTAATTGATATTTACTTTTATTTAATGAAGTATTGAAACATATACACCGTGTGTATAAAATGTCGCAAAAAACTACACGCAGTGACTTTATTCGTTCGGTTCTGAATCAAAAATATTAATGTTAAAATTTCGTATCATGCTGCGTATATATTCGGGAAACATTTGAAAGAAACATACATTTGGTAACACTATAGCCGCATACTATTGTAATTGTAGATATCGCAATAAAATGTCAAAATTTGACAGTAATGATTTCCACTGAAATCACTTTGAAATACAAACTCATTGTCCTACAACGTCGTCAAATGTGTTTTTTGTGAAAGTACGTTCATGAAGAAATGTTAATAACAAGCTTTTAAATCAAATGAAAACGTTGACGAAATAATGCGAGTAAAGACCGGAAAGTTTCTAGAACGAAACACACAACAGGTTAAAAAAGGTATATAACCCCTTACCACAATTATTAATCGTATCCTAAATACGTATTTCGACAACTAAGTTGTCATCATCAGTAGGTAAAAACCACTAATTAAAAAGTCGCACATAGGGCACAGTAAAGCTAGAAAACCGCTCACGCAACAACGACTTTACACCGCGTCCACGTATAGACTAATTTAACATGCGAATCTAAACTACGAAAATATCGAAAAACACTTACTTCTTAGGGAAAGGCATTCACATCTGTTTATTCTCCGAGTTGAAATATATCGACCGAAAGAACGACAAACATTCCTTTCTAAAGGGAACGGCACTAAACATGTCCTAATAACTTCAATTTTAAAACGACGATGACAGAATTATGGTAATACAAATGAAAAGAGACAGCTGAAAGCAATCGGTGATCTATCGCTATTCATGGAATATTGTTTATTCTTCGCGATATGTATACTTTCATAAGCATCAAGTTCGCGGGGTTTATTAATTCCTTTGACCAGCTTCAACCCTGTAATCGACACATTATGTAGTGTACTTAAAGCGTGGTTGGCAACGTTGGATTTATCCGGTCTATTGTATTTAATATGTGATATGTGGTCTTTAAAACGGGTTATTATTGGTCGTTTTGTTTGGCCTATGTATTTCAAATTACAATCCTCGCAACTGATTTCGTATATACCTGATTTCGAAATAGAATTAACTCTATCTTTCGTATTCCCTAGGAGACTTTTGATAGTATTTTCAGACCGAAAGGCAGCCTGGAGACCTCTTTCTTTCACAACTTTATTAATGTTTTTCGTGACGGGGTGGTATGGTACATGTACTTTTTCTCCTGGTTACTTTGAGATATCAAAGTTGTGGATTCGCGGATTGTATTTTTTATTTTTATTTTTCTAATTAATTTATTGATTATTTCTATGTCAAAGCCATTGTATGTCGCAATATTTTTAATGAAATCCAGTTCTATTTCATTTTTGATACACGGAAATGCGAATTAGACATGTTCGTTAATCAATTAAATTTGAAATTTCCGACGATTAAATTTACAATAGAAAAGGAACACAATGGTAAGATATCATTTTTAGATACTTTACTGATTAGGAATAAACATAAAATAGAAATCGACAAATAAAAAATACAATCCGCGAATCCACAAGTTTGATATCTCAAAGTAACCAGGAGAAAAAGTACATGTGTTTACCATACCACCCCGTCACGAAAAACATTAATAAAGTTGTGCAAGAAAGAGGTCTCCAGGTTGCCTTTCGGTCCGAAAATACTATCAAAAGTCTCCTAGGGAATACGAAAGATAGAGTTAATTCTAATTCGAAATCAGGTATATACTAAATCAGTTGCGAGGATTGTAATTTGAAATACATAGGCCAAACAAAACGACCAATAATAACCCGTTTTAAAGAACACATATCACATATTAAATACAATAGACCAGATAAATCCAACGTTGCCAACCACGCTTTAAGTACACTACACAATGTGTCGATTACAGGGTTGAAGCTGGTCAAAGGAATTAATAAACCCCGCGAACTTGATGCTTATGAAAGTATACATATCGGGAAGAATAAACAATATTCCATGAATAGCGATAGATCACCGATTGCTTTCAGTTGTCTCTTTTCATTTGTATTACCATAATTGTGTCATCGTCGTTTTAAAATTGAAGTTATTAGGACATGTTTAGTGCCGTTCCCTTTAGAAAGGAATGTTTGTCGGTCCTTCGGTCGAGATATTTCAACTCGGAGAATAAAGAGATGTGAATGCCTTTCCCTAAGAAGTGTTTTTCGATATTTTCGTAGTTTAGATTCGCATGTTAAATTAGTCTATACGTGGACGCGGTGTAAAGTAGTTGTTGCGTGAGCGGTTTTCTAGCTTTACTGTGCCCCATGTGCGACTTTTTAATTAGTGGTTTTTACCTACTGATGATGACAACTTAGTTGTCGAAATACGTATTTAGGATACGATTAATAATTGTGGTAGGGGGTTATATACCTTTTTTAAGTTTTTACTTAAACCACAGTCTCCAAAGAAAGAATTTACACAACAGGTGTTTTCGGAGTAAAATCATATTTATTTTTCTACATAGTCGTCTAGTAACTCTGTACATTTAGTCCAACGTTTTCCAAGATCTTCCATTCATTCAGAAAAATAAGTACTATCAAAATCTTCCAAATGTTCATTTACAACTTCGATCATTTCATTATTCGATGAGGATTTCTTTCCAGCCAACCATTTCTTGAGGTTCGGAAAGAAGAAAGAAATAGGAAGGGGGCAAGTTTGGCGAGTACGGTGCATGTTCAATTAATTGGAATCGTATAGTTTCGCCATCGCAATTTCCGACTTGTGTGATGAGGGCATTGTCTTAGTGAAATCAGACTTTCTTCTTTGCCATATGAGGCCTTTTGAATTTGATTTCTTCGTCCAATCTCTCTAATAACGATGCATAATACGCGCCTGTTATTGTCCTCCTGTGTTGCAAGTAGTCAATAAAAATTATTACTCTGGAATCCCAAAAGAAGTAGCCATCACCTGCCAGCCAGCTGACGACATCGTCTTGGTAGGTTCACCCCGTACTGTCCACTGCTTTGATTGTGTTTCAGTCTCTGGGGAAAGTAATATAGCTACGTTTCATCGATGATTACAAAACGTCTCAAAAAATTTACAGGATTATGCTTGAACGTGTCCAGACATTTCTGAGAAATGGTCACACGAGCTTCCTTTTAATCGTCTGACAGCAAACGCAGCACCCACATGCAATGCACTTTCTCATGTTTAAATGTTGATGTAAAATGTAATATACGCAGTCATGTGATATGCTTACTGCCTCTGCTATCTCTCTCAACTTTAATCGGTGATAATTTATTACGATACCCTGAACTTTTCTAATGGTTTTTTCATCGGTAGATGTTTTTTTTGGTCTCCCAGAACGCGATGCATTTTCTATGCTTGTTCGACTAGGTTTGGATTCACCAATCCAGTTCGTAACGATTGCATGCGGCGGTGAAGACTCTTGATGAACTTCGTCTAATTCTGTTTTAATTTCTGTAGCATTTAAGCTTTTCAAAAAAGAATGTTTAATAACTGCACGAAGATCGATTTTATTCATAATTAAGAAAATGCGGGCACTGTTTACTTTGCTTAGCTATAACGGGTTTACTTTATGCATTATCTGTCTAAAAATTTGACACCAGTTATATAAAAGATGGAGCACTCAAAGCAAATTACCGGTACGCGTGCACAACGCCATCTTCTGGTTCGTTATAGAAGCTTTCCAACCTTCCCTCGTACTAGTAAAAATTGTTCTTTAAACTAAATTCCAGCTATCTCTTCTAACAGATATCGAAGCGTAGGGCTTAGTTACGCACTAAAAGTCTGAACTTCAAGAACCCTGTGAAAACAAACGAAGCATGATACGACATTTTAACATCAAGATTTTTTATTCAAAACCGAACGAAAAATATCGGTGCATGTAGCTTTTTCTACAATTTATACACACGTTATATACAGTTACAATTTACTTTAAGATATTAATTAATATTTATAAAACTGAATTATTTTTTTTAATATTTAACTTTTTCATTAGCACGCTAAAGGAATTGAATACAAAATAATTTTTATACTGTTTTGCAATGGAAGCATTTGGCAAATACTTTCTCAGAACGCACTTAAGAAACCTCTAACCACATTGCTGATATAGAAACTTTGTACTCCTTTTTTTACTCAGCCATGACTGCTATCCTGAGGCTGAAAGCTTGTGGTGTCCTGATAAGGTTGTAGGGGAGCATATAGAAACCACAGGAACGATACTGGGAGAGCCGATATTACACTGCCGCCAGATAGTATGATACCTGAGATTATGTATACAGCTAAGCTAAACATATCCAGACTGATCAGGGAACATGCAAAAAGTCGCTGAAGCAATTGGGGTGCCGGCATATGACACACGGCTGAATCGCAATCCAATCGTGGCACAGGTGCAGGTAGATGCGGAATGTGCCTTAGAAAGGAGATATGATCAAGTCTGTAGAAATACGGTTTTCCAGGCTGCATTGTTTCTACTCGCAGCCTGCGCCGAGGAAATTCGGGAAGCCGGCTGCGCAAACAAAAGTATCAACATAATTACTGATAGTCTGGCAGCTATTAAAGTCATTATGAATTCATCTACCAGATCTAAACTACTGAAACATTATAAGCAGGTCCTCGATAGACTGGCACAAAACAATACTGTGTCACTGATATGGGTGCCAGGACATAAGAAGGTGAAAGGTGATGAGATTCCTGACGAACTGGCAAAGAAAGGTTCTAATACGAACTTCATAGGACCAGAACCTGTATGTGGAATCGCTAGATTCCGCTACAAGGGAGATCTAGTTATGGCTAGAAAGAGAAGAAAAGAAATTGAGGCTAACGGAGGGCCAACCTAATTCGTAGTAATAAAAAAAGAAATTAAACCGGCTTGATAACTGGACATTGTTATTTAAGGAAGCATCATGAGCTTGGCTAACGAGCCCTGGTGTAGGAAATGTGAAAATAGGAGGAAACTAGCCTTCATATAATATGTACTTGCGAAGAACTGAAGAGATCCAGGCAGTAATATTTTGGAACGGATCTATTGGATCCTACGAAGAAACTCCCCCCTGGGGAGGATAGCGGCGTTTGTCATGGACACAAAACTAACAGAGTGGAATTGAAAAATCTATTGGGGGTGGGACAAAGAGGAGTATAAAGACCGGCACTTAGGTAGGCAAGCAGTCTACCTAAGTACTGCTTCAGTTTTACAATCGAAGCATTTGGTACATATTTTCCCAGAACGCACTCAACATATCTCTAACTATATTGCTGATATATGAACTTTGTATTTCTTGCGTATTGCCAGCACGATATCGTTTGGGAACTATGAAGTGTTCAAGTGTTCTATCTTTAAAATGGTGGGTCATAGATTTTCAAGAAAATTCCCGATAATTTATGAATTATATCTTATGTGTCGCCTATCTTCGTTGTGCAGTAACACCCTATTTAGGCCTTGCTGGATTAAAGCTGATTCGATATACGCGGTCTGCTCCAATCTTAATAGAAGCAGAAAATTTACGCTGATTGCCGCCGTATTTCATTAATTCGTATATAACAGACATGTAGCATCCTGGATGCCATAGGCAATATCGACCTCACTTGGCAAGAACTAAGTGATAAATGCATAAACGAAGTATGGAAGAAGGTGCCGTCAGAGGTATGTAAAAGATTCTCACCTAGAAGAGCCCTACCGTAGTCGAAATTGTGGGCCCAATCTATACAGCAGGACTATTGAATGTAAACGACGACTTTCAATAATTGACAGAACAAGGAATTCAGGTAGAATTTGCAAACAGTAATTCTGAAGACGAAAAATTGGAAGAATCTCTAAAGATTTTCTTAATAAACGTTAACCGAAATCATTGATCAAACTGTAGCAAATGGTTCAGATTTTGCAAGGAATGCCAAAGCAAAAGAAGGCGTTTTATATTCAACCTAGTGTTATTGGCGTTTGCTTATCAAAAGAAAAAAAAGCGACAAATGACACTATACGACTTCATCGCAAGACAAAATCAAGAATTTCAGATGTGCTTGGACCTTCATCACAAAATTAAACTCAGTTTATATATTTATGTGCGACGTAACATGCAGTAATGGGCAAATGTGTGGACTCTTGTAAATATCTGTTAAATTAAAAAGATATTATAATAAAGTTTTAGGTAGGAAAATTAGGGATGGAGCGCCATCATTTGAAGTATTTTTAAATATACACAGTGTTTAAAAAAATCTAATGTACTAAAGTGATACTTTTTTTAATTGATGTGTATTTTTTGCATTTTGAAATTCTCCTCGATAATAAGATTTCAACAAACTGTAACACTTAGAGTCTAAGGTATTTTTTATTTATTTATTGGTAAGGAGAAGAAAATAAACTGGTTACACATAGTTAAAATTTATGGGATTTTCAAAACGGGCATCACCTACTTCCTAAAAGTAAGCCAATCTGTCTGTAAACTCTCTTGCTATCCTCGCTATGATGTCTGGTGAAATACAGTAACGTGCATATTGCAAAGAAAGAACAAATATAGATAGAAGCAAAACAATTGGCAAAAAAACTAAATGCAAACTGATGAGATGAAGTACTTGAGAAAAGTTAGAGGAGTGATTACAAGAGACAAAGCGACAAGCAAAACATAAGAAAGGGCTTAGAAATACAGTCAACCCTAGAATTTGTTGAACATAAAGACTGAAATCGTGAGACCATTTAAATGGTGAGGACATTTAATAGCTATGCCCAAGCCGATACAAGCAAAATTAAACAACTGATGCAAACAACCGAAATGAACACTCTAAGAACGATAGTGAAAAAAACAAGGAGAGATCGAATTAAGAACGAAGCTATAAGATAAGAATGTAGAATCGGGGATGTTAGATACGCTAGAGGAAAGAGAAAGCATGAAGCGAGCACGTCCAACGAGTTGATGAGAGGAAGTTGATAAAAATAGCAAGAGACCGAAGACCAGCAGGAAAAGGAGATCAAGGGAAACCGTTTAAAAAGATGGAAGAAAGCTGGGTCTCGACTTCCACTGAGAAAATCAAGTTTAGGCCTAAATAACACAACAAAAATAAGAAGAAAATACTTAATGAGGATGAGCGAATCGAAACCAGTAAAAAGAATATGGTACAGAAACGTAGAAATGGGAACGGTCTAGACTAGTGGTTCTCAACCTTTTTTCCTTTGGGGAACACCAAAGTACGTTTCAAACTTTTACGACAACCCTACATGTGATTTTTTACCTAAATGCAAAAAAGGAAGCACACAAAGTAGATACATACAATACGTTTTTTTCATTATAGAATGACTATGAGATACAAATTTTAAAATTTATTATGCAAGATTTTATATAGAAAAATATAAACATAATAATAATAATAATAATATTTACTGAATCAAGAAATCCTACATAACAGTACAAAAGATAAAGTAACATAAATTAATAAATGAAAGTACAAATGGAAAAGGATATAGGATAAGTCAAAAAGAAATACATGTGTGGTAATATGACGATTAACAAAATCTAAAAAAATCATAGTATCACATTTGTTAATTTAACTATTAAGATATTCCATTGTACTATAAAAACAATGTGTCAGCATGTAATTTTTATTATACCTCTTAAAAAGACCTATGTGTGCAACCTGCTTAATATTTTGTGGTAATTTGTTGTAAAACTTAATTCCTATTAATAAAGGATTAAATTCAGTCAGAACTAAGTTGTGCGTAGGTATCTGAAGGTTACCTTTGCGACGAGTGAAGAAACTATGTAATTGACTATTTTTTTGGTAAAGTATGCAAATTCTGATATACAATTATTAACACTTCAACTATATACAGACATGGTAAAGGTAATATTCTTAGAGTCCGAAACCACGGTCTACAGGATTCAGATAACTTCAACCCTATTAAGTTACGTATAGCTAGTTCTTGCATTTTAAAAACTCGTTGCATACTGGATGAAGATCTTGATAATCTTGATTCAAAGCCGGAGTAATAGTACGTCAATAATATTTCTTTTTGCACCAAAACCCAGTCAGAATAAAACGTAACATACACTTGCCAATTTCTTACACAATTCATACCACGTCAAGCCAGTATCCACGAACACGCCAGTATCCACGAACACGTCAAGAAACTTAGTATAATGCACTTGTTGTATAGATTTATTTTCAACTCTTAACAGCAAAGATGCGCTGCTTAAGAGCGCATAGAATAAATTTTAAGCAGGAATATAAAAAATAGCCATTAACATCAGAAATATAAAAAGACATAAAATTCAAAACTAGTGAGATACTTGTTCCTGGCCATTTTTGCAAAGTATATCTATACGCGGACGAACTCTTGACAGGCGCATCTCGCCGTCCACATCAAGCAGGCTATTGCTTTATTCGCGATATCCGGAAATTCACTTCCGATTGAGATCCAAAAATCATCGATAGCATTTTCTTTAAATCTCGATCTCAGGACTGTATCCGATGATATTTCGGTAAGTTGCTCTTTTTCGGAGCTGTTTGATTCTGCTTTGCGTTTTCCTCGTCAGATGCAATCAACCATTACCAGCCAGTAGTCGAGATCCAAGGAAAGTATTTGGATATCCCTACTTGCAAGTCAAATTTATTATGTGTTCCTTTATTTGATGTTTTTCCTCTGTATTCAACTCACTTGATGCGGTAGCCGTAGCTGGAAAAGCAGTTAGATCGTCCTCTCCTATGGCCAAGATCCAAAGCGCGAGTTTTTTTTGGAAAATGCGCTGAGTTTCTCACTTGATGGTATGGCCGTTTCATGCCGTCCCTGCATACTTGAATTCAAAGCATTAAGTTTGTTGAGAATATCGGAAAGGTACGCCACCTTGTGTGCTAAGGTGGCGCACCTACAAAAGGGGTTTTTAAGACATTCACAGTAATCAAACTTATTATCATTAGTTTAAAAAAATGCAAGTAGTTCCGTTTTTAAGTTCTAGAACTCTGGCAAGTATTTTTCTTTCGGAAAGCCAACGGATTTTGATGTAAAATAACAACACTTTATGATCTGCTCCCATTTCTTTACAGAGTTTCTCAAACATTCGCGATTTTACAGTATAGTTGATCAATGAAACAACGGTTCACCCAAATGATTTTCTTCCGCAGTCTTCACCATTAAAGCCTTTCTATGTAAAAAGCAATCAGTAGTTATTACTGATAGGTTTTTTATCCCTCACAAAAGTTAGAAACACCTTTATATTCCCATATTTCCGTATTTCCAGCGCCATTAGTATATATAGCAATGCAATCCCGTCCACTTGAGTCCGTTACCTTTGAAAGAAACTGTCAACACTAGCAAATATATCAGCTACAAGTGGTTGTTGTTTCCAGTTCGCGATCACATAGGTATTTAACAAATTATTATAAAAACAGACTAGGCTATTTCTAAATTTTTTATTAGATCTATTTCTAACATATGTTTCGGCTGTTATGCCATTGTCAAAGAGTATCTTAAAACTAACTTACAATACGTGTCCTTTTAACTTTTATACCTATTTTTTAGTGCTAGGGCGCTGGTTGGGACATATTTACAATCACGTCTATTATGGGGGTGTTAACAAATTCTAACTGTGTATTCGTAATTATTCTATTTTGTTTTTGTGCTTTTTTAATTTCTAGTATTTCTAATAAGTCTAGTCTTCTACTTTTTATTACGTTATGTAACACGGTGGAGCTATTAATGTCGGGCAAATGGCTTTGTTCGATACAATGTGTCGAAAAAACTGTGTTTTTATTACTATACTTTACGTCTCTTACGTTTCGACACACTGTATCGAACAAAGCCATTTGCCCGACATTAATAGCTCCACCGTGTTACATAACGTAATAAAAAGTAGAAGACTAGACTTATTAGAAATACTAGAAATTAAAAAAGCACAAAAACAAAATAGAATAATTACGAATACACAGTTGGAATTTGTTAACACCCCCATAATAGACGTGATTGTAAATATGTCCCAACCAGCACCCTAGCACTAAAAAATAGGTATAAAAGTTAAAAGGACACATATTGTAAGTTAGTTTTAAGATACTCTTTGACAATGGCATAACAGCCGAAACATATTGCAGTGGAATTTGCTTTGAAATTGCTTTATTTAATTTTAATTCACACTACAGCTTATTTTTTTTTATCGGCTATTCAGTCTAGTAGAATCCTTGAGCTTACGTCTCTGGGTCGATCCTCGCGGATGTTGGTAATATCAAAAATAAAACACAAGGTATCAGATAAATTATACACGCATTTTCCCTTTACATTGATATATTAAAAATAAAAAAAAAGAAAAATCCCTCTACAAAGTGTATAGGGTGCTAAAGCATCATTAAACAGTAGCAATGAGGAAACACTCTTTGTGAACATTGACTCGCACACAGAGAAAAACCTCTTGTGAAACACGATCAAATATAAAACTAATAAATATTAGTGAAATCTGTCAAGTTTAACCTTTACTGTGACCCCTACAATCAAATATCAAAAACAAATTAGTTTTCAAAACTCACGCTAGTTGAAAATTTATTCATGCAACAAATAACATGATAAGATCCATCCCCACTACAATCTCTCCAACCTTAAATTCCAAAAAAAAATGTTCTCGAAGTATAATATTAAGAAAAACAACTTCCCTTAAACAAAAAACATGACAAGGTTTCGCTAATATCCATATACTACTTTCAAACACATTATTATTACAATAAATACAAAATTTATAGCACTGAAAATAATCCTAATATCTAATAAATAAATAATATAATTTTTATCAACTTACATTAAGTTTTTTGTGTGATTTCGAAATACACGAGAGGCATCTTTTTACACAAGATTTCAAATAACTATGAAAAACTTCGCAAAAATCGAATTAAGGTTTTCTTGCACCTTATACTAAATGCAAAACAAAGTACAGACCGACTTTATAAAACAAAGAATAAAATTTATTATTTTATCCTTTTTTAACTAAACACATTAACAGTCAAGATACCTCTGAATCAAAAATGAAAAATTCTTCATATCCGCCTGGCTATCCCTTCCATCTATCAAATCAAAATATACAGACAATACATCTTATCAAATACAATATCCGAAAAAGCGGCAAATTCAATTCCTTTGGTCCACCTAAATATACGAGGGCTAATCACAATTTCATACATTAAATATTTTATTTATACAACATTAGATATATCGATCCCCATCTGAAATAAATAAATATACAAGTGAAATAGCTAATTTTTTTATAAATTGTCCCTAGTAAAGAGTTCACTAATAGTTCAATCTTTTTCCTTGCTTGTTCATGGAAAATCCATGGCATAATTCCCCGAGATTATCCGAGAACAAAGTCAGAACATCACTGAGCTTTTTTCAAGGATAATCTTCAGCACAGCACTCGAGACAGTACCGCACCCTGTCTTGGTTCTCGGCACTCACTTGTTGTATTAGTGTTAAACAGGATCCACGTCGTTCTGATGCTGTAGTGTGATAAACGGATGCAATGCACTGATGTGATATCGTCCTTTTTTCTTACGTCCATCCATCGAATGCAGCTCATACGTCACATTATTGAAGCATCTCGATATCCGATAAGGTCCTGTATATGGCAGATCAAGCTTCTGACATTTACCTTGATCTCTTCTGCCCAAACGATAACTTTTTACAATCACCACATCTCCAATATCAAATCTCGTTCTCGTCGTAATCTGCTCATTTTGTTTATTTAGATATTTCTGTGCGTTTATTGTTATTCTTTGTGCAACTTGGTTTTTTAACTGTACCAGGTTGTCAACCCTTTCATTTTGTGTGTTCCAGGGTCGGACAGGTTTCGTCCCATACATCACAGTCGCAGGACATTCCAGTGTGACAGTATTGGGTGTATTATTGATGTTATCTTCGACATCTTGGACATGAGCAACCCATCCTGCATGATTTTCGTAGGTTTTGATCCTTAGAAACTTTATTATTTCCTGAATGTATCTCTCACATGGATTCCCGCATGGATGACGTATGGAAGAAAAAGAAATTTCAATATTACGATCATGTAAAGCAGTCTTAAATCTATCATTATTAAAATACGAAGCATTATCAGCTAATATTCTATTCATTTTCCCTTGACGCATAATCCATGAGTCAATACATTGTATAGAAGTATCTGTATTATATTGTGAAGTGGGAAATAATTTAACAAACTTTGAAAATACATCAACCATTACTAAAATATTTTTATATTCGAACTCTCCTGGAATAAGATTCCCTAAATAATCTATAGCTACCAATTCTAGTTTCTCATGAGTAATTATACTCTTTATTTCATACTGACAGGTTCTATTCTTATGTTTGCCTAAACGACAAGTAATGCAATTTCTAACCACATCTTTAGCGATTATGCGATCTTTCTTTGCATAAAACGCCTCTCTAAACACCAACCATACTTTATATCCCCCTATATGTCCCAAACTTTCATGAATTTGTAACATCGTTTGCCTTGCATACACATCATTTACAGCAATATAACTTATTGCCCTAATCACTTTCATAATCAACCCCTCTTTCATAACAAAATTTTTATAATTATCCTTAGTATTTAATTGTTCCCTTATTATATTAAATCTTTCATCTCGCTGGACCTGAAGGATCATGTCAAATTCATAATTCCCCGTAGCATAGTGTCTATTATATTCATTTAACTCTACGTAATGAAATTTACTTTTACTGTTGTACATTCGTGACAACGCATCGGCAGAAACATTTAGAACGCCTTTAATATGCTTTATTTCAAAAGTATACTCTGACAACAATAGTGACCATCGATACACTCTATTATTTTTAAAACGTGTATTCAAAAGTGATGTCAAAGCTGCATGATCTGTCTCCACGACGAAGTTTTTTCCCAATAAATAATATTTGAGCTTTTGAATCGCGTGTACCACAGCCAACATTTCTTTCTCACTTATGGTATATTTAACCTCATAGCTTTTCAAAATACGAGAGATAAAACATATCGGTTGTTCTATCCCTTCGTCATCTATTTGAATTAAAACTCCGCTTATAGCGACATCACTAGCATCCACTCTTAAAACAAACTGCTTATTAAAATCTGGTAGTATTAATTTTAATTGATTATAAAACTCTTTCTTTAACTCCTCAAATGCATTCATTCTCAATTCTGTCCATTTAAACTTTTCATTCTTTTTAAGCATTTCATACAAAGGAACACTAATACGTGCCAGGTATGGTACAAAACGTTTATAATAGTTAACCATGCCTAAAAATCCTCTCAACATTCTTATATTCTTAGGTAGAGGATACTTCTTAATGAGTTCCAATCTACTCTCATCTACACTTATATATTTAGTACTTATATTATACCCCAAAAATTTAATTTCTTTCTTATAAAATTCACATTTACTCAAATTTACCTTTAACCCTTCTCTGGCTAATACTTCCATGATCTTCTCTAAATGTTGTGAGTGTTCCTGCTCATCCCTGCTGTATATTAAAATATCGTCCACGTAATGAACCACAAACTCTTCATAAGGTTCTAAAATTTGTTGCATGGCTCTAATTAAAGCTGCTGCCGAACTGCTTAACCCATATGGTACAGTCCTAAATTGATATACTCGTCCATCTACCATAAATCCACAATATTTTCTGGACTCCTTTTCTAATGGAACCAACCAAAAAGCACTTTTTAAGTCCAATTTACTATATATTCTTGCATTGTAACATTTCGCCAATAATGGTTCTATCGTAATAGGCGTCTCAAATTGAGGCTTTGTTCTTTCATTCAGTCGACGTGCATCTAGACATAATCGAATGTCTCCTGTTTTCTTTTTTACAACTACTAATGGGTTAACATAACGCGTTTTACCAGTTTCAATAACACCATCTCTCAGCATCCTCTTGATTTCATCATTTACTTGTGATTGAATATTTTTAGGAATGGGATAATTTTTCACCTTAAATGGTCTCGTCTCATCTACCTCTAAGGAATGTTGGTAATTTCTGGCAATACTAGGAAATTTATTGACTAACTCTATATTCTTTTTAATTAAATTTTTTATTTCTACTTCCTTATCCTCTCTGCAGTCCAACTTAATCATATCTAAATCTTCAGGGAACTCCACTTCTCCATTATCTTCCTTGCCCATATCTTCCATCATCATAACCTCTTTTTCTTCGAAATCCTCTTCTTCTATATTATTAATAACTTTTTCACCATCCTCTTCACATTCCTTAATCCATTCAACGCTCGTATTATTAATTATTATATCCCTTTTTTGTATATCTATAATTGCATTAATCTTATCTAATAAATCTACTCCTAGTATTCCATCCCTTCCTAATCCTTTTAATACTATAAATTCTCCCAAGAACTTGTTATTACCTATCATAAATTCAACAATAAAAATTTTATTCACTACTGTTAAAATTTTCTTTGTAGCTGTTACTATTGTTATTTTACTTGTGGGCATATATTTCCCCACATTATTTTTAATCAAACATTCAATCACATTCTCATCTAAAAATGACGTTTCACTTCCTGAATCAATTAAACAACTTAACTCTTTATCATTTATTTTTATTTTTATATGTGGTACAACCGTGTTTATTGCGTATTTCGACTGTTCATACAATGCATTACATTCATTCTTTTTGGTTGGTTTTATTAAAAATCCTTACTACATGCTAATTCTACTTTCCCTTGTTTATCTTTCGTTTCTAAATTAAAATTACATCGACTATCTTTAGGACGTGTCCCAGTATAGTTTTTAACTTCTGTTAAACTTTCCTTTCTTATTTCTTTACTATGATTATCGTCTATTCGACCTGGTGAAGCCATTCGATTATTTCTATTACTATAGTTATTTACTCGCTGAGGACTTGAATATTTATTATTATTATTATTTTCTATTCTAGCATATGGCGATCTATTCATACTACGATCTATATAATTATTCTGATATCTTTTACCATATTCCATGTCATCTAATCTTTTCAAAAGTTCAATAAATTGTTGCATGTCACTTATATTCTGAATGGCTACTGCCTGAGTAATTTGTGCATCAAAATGAGTACTTAATTGGCATATTAAATCTCTATCAGTGATTTTTGGTTGCAAGTATTTTAAAATTGAATGTCTCCTCATAACGTACGACGCTCGTGACTCATTACTATTATTATTATATCTACCAACTAATAAATCATTTCTTACCCTTGTTTGTCTCGTTGTTCCCCAGAATTGGCTGGTAAATCTGACCTCGAACTCCTCCATCGTCTTCACCTCATCCGAGATCATGTCCCACCAGGTCATTGCATCGTCCTTGAGACAGTTCCCTATTTTCTGGAGCTTCTTTTGGTCCCCTTGCACATCCTCTAGACTTTCCTTTAATTTTTTTAGAAAACCCATGGGATTTGTGTTCGCCATACCATAGAACTTCGGCAATGGTTCATTTTGTACTGGTACAGGGATGAACACAGGTACACTCTCTTCACTCTTCTCTTTTCTCACTTGTTCAATTTGTTTCTGCATATACGTTAGTTTCTGTCCCTGCCACTCTCTTTTTTCCTTTTCTTCTAAAAATTGATCTATGCTTACAGTGTTTTGTGGTATGTTATTTTCATTTGTTAACGGAAGTGATTCATCTATTATGTCTTTATCTGTTTGTTTACTGCTATTTATGGGCACCATTTGATCTACTATCTCTTCCAATTTTCTCTCCATATCTACTTGTCGTTGTTCCATCCTATTCATTTGTTGTTTCGTTTCATTATGATTTTGTTGTATCATATTCATTTGTTGTTTCATTTCCTTATGATTTTGTTGTATCATATTCATTTGTTGTTTTATTTCCCATATCGTTTTCATCATAACGTGCATTATATCCATCATCCCTCTACTGTCACCTCCTTCCTGTCCTGCTTCATGTATGGGGTTTAGATTGAGATTACTTATACCTGCACTCGCACCTTCTAATGATTCTTGACTACCAATTAATGGTGGCTGTCTCCAGTCATTTACATTCGGAATATCGTCCATTCTGCTTGTTATTGTTTACTATATTTTCCAGATGTATAAATTATCTTGTATTTCCAAATTATTTACTTATCTTCAAATCGCCGACACGTTGGGCTGCCAATTGTGCAGTGGAATTTTCTAGCCCCACGTTGGGCGCCAATTGTGCAGTGGAATTTGCTTTGAAATTGCTTTATTTAATTTTAATTCACACTACAGCTTATTTTTTTTTATCGGCTATTCAGTCTAGTAGAATCCTTGAGCTTACGTCTCTGGGTCGATCCTCGCGGATGTTGGTAATATCAAAAATAAAACACAAGGTATCAGATAAATTATACACGCATTTTCCCTTTACATTGATATATTAAAAATAAAAAAAAAGAAAAATCCCTCTACAAAGTGTATAGGGTGCTAAAGCATCATTAAACAGTAGCAATGAGGAAACACTCTTTGTGAACATTGACTCGCACACAGAGAAAAACCTCTTGTGAAACACGATCAAATATAAAACTAATAAATATTAGTGAAATCTGTCAAGTTTAACCTTTACTGTGACCCCTACAATCAAATATCAAAAACAAATTAGTTTTCAAAACTCACGCTAGTTGAAAATTTATTCATGCAACAAATAACATGATAAGATCCATCCCCACTACAATCTCTCCAACCTTAAATTCCAAAAAAAAATGTTCTCGAAGTATAATATTAAGAAAAACAACTTCCCTTAAACAAAAAACATGACAAGGTTTCGCTAATATCCATATACTACTTTCAAACACATTATTATTACAATAAATACAAAATTTATAGCACTGAAAATAATCCTAATATCTAATAAATAAATAATATAATTTTTATCAACTTACATTAAGTTTTTTGTGTGATTTCGAAATACACGAGAGGCATCTTTTTACACAAGATTTCAAATAACTATGAAAAACTTCGCAAAAATCGAATTAAGGTTTTCTTGCACCTTATACTAAATGCAAAACAAAGTACAGACCGACTTTATAAAACAAAGAATAAAATTTATTATTTTATCCTTTTTTAACTAAACACATTAACAGTCAAGATACCTCTGAATCAAAAATGAAAAATTCTTCATATCCGCCTGGCTATCCCTTCCATCTATCAAATCAAAATATACAGACAATACATCTTATCAAATACAATATCCGAAAAAGCGGCAAATTCAATTCCTTTGGTCCACCTAAATATACGAGGGCTAATCACAATTTCATACATTAAATATTTTATTTATACAACATTAGATATATCGATCCCCATCTGAAATAAATAAATATACAAGTGAAATAGCTAATTTTTTTATAAATTGTCCCTAGTAAAGAGTTCACTAATAGTTCAATCTTTTTCCTTGCTTGTTCATGGAAAATCCATGGCATAATGTTAGAAATAGATCTAATAAAAAATTGTGAAATAGCCAAGTGTGTTTTTATAATAATTTGTTAATTACAAAATGTTTCACCAAGAAGTGTCTGCTACGTCAATTAATGAAACTCAACATAGGTATTGCTCAATAGTTTCTTATCCGCAAACAAATTTCACAAAAGATAATTGAGCTTTTGCGGAACTGTCAGTGCTTTCGTCTAACTTTAGAGTAAATTGCGTGTTCGTTAAGTTTTCTATAACATTACTTTGAATATCGAGTGGCATGTCCTTAATGCGCCTATGAACTGTATCATTTGAAAGAGGTACTTTTGAAATCTGTTCAACTGCTTCCGGTCACAGCATAGTAGCAAAAATTTCTTTGCACGCCCCAAAAAGAATGGGATTTTCTGGTGAAGGTTATTCACAAAATAATAGATCGTTGGTTTTAGAGTTGAATGCAAAGAATATATCATTATTATACAATACATGTTTAAATACGTATAATCACGTATAATCATGGGCGATTTCATGCAAATTGGTCTACCCCAAGAAACGATTTGACGATAATTTTTTATGTCCTTAAATCTAGAACGATATCATATCTGCGAAAGATTAGAAGACATTAAAAATCTTGGGACACCGCTGGCATATATTCGCGGCAGTAACGGGTATATTACAAGAAAAGAACAAAAGATAGAGGCAAAGCAACTGACTAGAAAAAGAAAAGAATGGAAGAAGTTCATCTATAGTTGAAGTTCAAAAAAACATCCCTCTACTATTGCATGGTAGAAGGAATTACTGATTATATTTAAGAGACAATTAAAAAAATATGAATGAGAGAATGGTTATTATTAGCAATAATGAATACTAAAATCGTAAATGCTGATAATTTAGCTTTGACTTAATGTGAATGTCATGCGGTTTTATGGGCTAATCTTCTCAGTTATGTGATTTCTTTATTGCGTGGTTTTAAATTTCCCTTTTATTAAATAATAAATTTATGTAAAAGCAATTGACTTGCAAGGAGAAATAAATAAATTCTGTTATTTCTTCAATTCGTTGTTTAAATGCGATATTAAGTTTTTGCTATTTAACTTTTAATTCTTACTATATTGTGAATTGTATTCTACAAATAAGTACTGGAATAAATAGCTTTTGGCAAAAATCCTGAAATATATCACTTTTGTTTAAGCAAATACACATTTTAGCTTTGAACTAAATTCTCGATCGCTACTTTTTTAATCGAGGGCTTTTCTTAATGTCACCCATGCGTGCTTAGATAAATCTAGTACTTGTCAAAATAACAGCATAAAAACTGTTTTCGTATTTTCAAATCTATGTTAATCATTGTTAATAGTCCGATTTTCAGATTTTCAGATTTATTACACAGGTCTAGTGAATAAAAAGGTTTATAAGAATTCGTATATATTTCTCTTTGTAACAAATATAGTGCTTTTATAAAAAACATCTTCCGAGTAATAAAAATTATTCCTTAATTAGTTTTTGTAAGTCGTTTGCTGTTGGAGATGGTTTCCCTGATTTTACTTTTTGTTTAAGGTGAACTCCGACAGCCAAATATCATGTCACTTCACAGGCACAGACCTAATAATATACGGGCACACATATTCCAAATATTTAGTAAGCCTACAAACGAATTCGAAATGCGGTTTAAGTTCGTCTTAGTATTTACGTATATACATATTTTTTCACACAAATGATATGTCTAGTAAAAAAATATCACAACTTGCAACACAGTTGAACTATACATAAAAATAAAATTTAATTTCAGAAAAAATATTTTCTTGATGGAGTGCTAAATGCATTTTACATTCTTGAGGGAATTAAGTTTTACGTAATTCTACGTATTTTGAAAAAAAAAATCATATTTCGGATAAGAACGTAGAACGTAAAAAAATTTAGAAATTGCCGATACCGTTCGATGTGAGCTTTAGAAGTGTAAAAAGGGAAAGAAAACCTTCTTTTCGCATGAGTTTTTGGACGGCATTTCTGAGACGTAATCGACGGAACAACTGTAAACCCTATGAAAGTTGTAATCTAGGCACCGACGTTTTTTTTCCCTGCAATCACAACTAATTTTTTTGAATCTCCAACTGAGGAGAATCCATCGTACATCCCGATACCTGCTGTGCAGACACCAACATCCCCTAGCAATCTCCGTGTCAGAAGAGCAACACGTGAACTCATATGTTTTGTAATGGTATAATATTTTGACTCTCTTGCTCTGAATTACCGGTTAGTAGACTTATAATCATAAATTTTCTAACCTTTTAGTTTTTAATTATCAGTTCAATTTAAAATCTTAAGTAGCATTTCATAAATTAATATTACATTTTGATATATATATATATATATAATATTTTCGTGACCTTGGTATGATATGGTAAACGTAATAAGTCGGCGATTCAAGGTCTGGTTTATTACTCCAAAGTATATATATTTAAAACCCTACATGTTTCGGCAATGACGCCGATTTTATATTTTTTATATCCTTGACAAAGGCATCATTGCCGAAACATGTAGGGTTTTAAATATATATACTTTGAAGTAATAAACCAGACCTTTAATCGCCGACTTATTATGTTTACTATATATATATATATATATATATATATATATATATGTAGTTACTTGTAATTTAGTTTCAATTTGATTACAACTTTATTTGCTTTGGTGTTATATTGTTACGTTTTGGAAAAAAAAGGTCCAATTGAATTAATTCAATTTATTTTAATAATTAATTGAATTAGTGGTGACATAGCACGATTTGATTTACAACTTCTTCAATCTAATCGAGTTTCGCTTGCGTGAGATTCGTTAAGAACGTTATAGATGTCACCTTAATTTTTAGCGCATATCCGGTTTGCTAGCATTTATCTGCATTCGTTCGTTGATCATTGTCTGCGCAGATTGTGCTTTATTTAAGTGCGAGAACGTTGTCTTTGCGGTAAGAAATATCTTATCCATTTGAACATTGTCTAATAGTTGTCTTTATTCCTGTAGGATATATTTAAATTTTAACGTGTGCCTGTTAGAAAATTTTCCCTTTTTCTGCGGTTTAAACGGAGTTAAAACTTCGCGGGAAAAGCTTGGCAAGCGAACACGTTGTCCAACAGGACTAATTTTCTTTAAACGATTTTTTTGGAGAGAAACCGTGTGAAAACGGCCTCATTTTCCATTCAATAGCGATTGTATTTAAGGCTTGGTTCTTAAATCCTTCTAGAACGATCATCGACGTCATCAAGATGGCGATCTAAAAGCGAAATGGATGGCTGAAGTATTTTGGCGGTAAACTGAATGAAATCTTTCAATAGTTTTGTTTATCCCTTTGGAGGGCATTTCCTATAAAGGTTATAATTTAGACCTTAACAAGGAACAGTTAAAGTAGGTGTTAGATTTTCTTTTCTTGATGTTGTTTAAAATATAAATACTAGTCATAACCTCTTTTGGTTATGTATGCTTGTGAACACTTAATTTAAGTAAAGGCTCTTGAGGAAGCCGTTAATTAAATATTTTGTGCCTTCGATGCAATTTAAACATTACATGTGATAGCATGAGTGAGTGATAGCATCGTAAGATTCTGTTAGATTTATACCTTTCATTTAATTTAGAGCTCTGTTTTGTGATGAGCATTTAATTGGTTTTAATTCAAAAGTAATTTACAGTCAATTCTTTACAGCACAGCGATTAGATTATTTGTTCAGTTTCATTCATTAATTTACTTGTAACTTAATTAGCCGTGCAAGGCATTAATCAATGTATATTTAGTAGATAGGTGGTTACACACCAAGTTACGATCTATTGTCTGTATTATTATTTATATTGTTGTCTAGCTTCATTAGCAACCAGGTGATATTTGTATTGTCAATCTGTACGGGGCATTGGTCCTTCAGACGGGCCTACGTTCTGTTTAAGTATGATTTTGGGATATGTTGTTGTTTTGATTAAATAAGATCGTTATAACCTTATTGTACAGAACCCAGAATTAAGTATACTTAGTTGCGTTTTACTGAAACTTTTGTTCAGATACGTAATTAATTTAATTCATATTTTGGTTATTTTAATTTCTTACCTATTAATACAGGGTGTTATTCTTTCGTTTGAGATTGTTTATTGCAATTCATATTTTGTTTACTTTAATTTCTTACCTGTTAATACAGGGTGATATACTTGCAATTTATACTGTTTATTGTATTAATTGATATGCGCTGGGGGCGTATCAGTTAAATTTCATTTATTTTGGTAGTTCAAATCTTTATTATGGCCTTAGTGCTAATTGTTTAGAAGATATATTTCATGAATTTCAGTAGTTCAAATCTTTATTATGGCCTAAGTGCTAATTGTTTAGAAGATATATTTCATTAATTTCAGTAGTTCAAATCTTTATTATTGTCTTTGTGATAATTGTTGGCGTTATTATTTTGTGCTTTCTCCAACTTTTGTTCACGCTTAATTGCTCTTACGTCGACTTATAATTTTTGTCAATATTTTAAATTTTCTTGAGCCTACTGTTTTTTTGGGTTTATATTAAACTTGTTATAGTTGATGTCATGTGTTTATTTTATACCTATCCCACAAGTGTATGAGTTAGGCAAAGGTGTTTTGAATCAGTAACAAGTAGTTTGGGGTCAAACTAGTTTGCTTTTGAAACTACCAGCATCCCACCCGCTTCCGTGTTACGGGGCTATTCTGCAGGGGAAATACGGTGGCGCCTACATTCCACCTCGCGACCTTTGACCCGCGACGCTCTCCAAGAATCGATTGAGTTGGCCGGCAGAGTATTTCCTTTGGGACGTTCACCAACAGGTAGGTTCAAAGCAAAGGGGGTGGCCCAGCAGAACATCTCGCTCCTACGTATAACTACTTGATTGGTATTTTGAATTTTGTCGCGAAAAGTGTATATATATTAATTTTTATCGTAATATTTTCTATTCATTAACCGCTTTTATACCTTTATTCTCTTAAGAATATTCTAAATTTATTTTTAACGTGAAAATTTTTCTTGTCTGTAACTTTTTTTTATGTGAGCTATCTGTATTTGGCCACCTAGTATAAACAAAAACAAAACTGTCTACATGTGTGCTTGGTACCTAATATAATATAGATTATTTGATTTATAAATTATTGAAATACACGTAAAACAATTTTATTGCTTAATTACTATACTGTAAAGTTTTCTCTTGGCACCATAGAAAAGTCTACTTTATTAAATTAATCTGTAATTTAGACTTTATTTTATTTTTATTGCGAAATAATTCATGATTCTTTTGAAAATTTATCTTGTTTTTTTACTCATCATATTGTAAGCTTAGTTTCATATTATACATATACAAGGTGTCTGTTTTATTTTTATTTTGAACAGAAGTTTGTTAATACACGAGTTAACTGTTATCTTTACCTTTGTTTTTTTTCTATCTTTAGCAAGTTGGAGTTTGTACATTTATTTTCACGTTGCAGATATCCTGTGCAGAATTTTGTTGTTTCCTTTTTGTAATTAGCGTTTGTATTTTTGGAGTCTGTATGCACATGCGCCTAAGATTGCGCAATCCCTTTCCTCCATTTTCAGACTGAGCTTCCGTAAGCAGAACGAAAATGAGGTGAGGGTGTCCTGCATAGCCTGGTGAGAGGGCTCGAAAGGAGCCTGTTGGCAAGACCTGGGGACTAAAACCAAATGTGGTACACTGGTTGTACACAGCAGTAATAAGACCAACGATTCCCTATGGAGCAGTTGTCTGGTGGAGGAGGACGGAGCGGACATCGTCGGTGGGGCTCCTCACGACTCTCCAGCGACAGGCCCTGTTGGGAATCACGGGAGCTATGAACAGCACGGGAACCGCTTCCATGGAGGCCATCGTGGGTCTCCCTCCGCTGGAACTATTTATAAGGGCGGAGGCAATGGCTGCGATACCGAGGCTGAAGGCCAATGACGTATGGTGTCCTAACAGGGTTGTAGGGAGCCATACAGATATCACAGGAACTATACTGGAAGAGCCGATATTTCAAATGCCGGTGGAGAGTATGGCATACTTACACCGACCAGGGAACAGGCAAAAAGTCGCTCGATCGATTGTGGTGCCGGTACCTGGTACGCTGACGGATCACAATCTAGTCAGGGGGCAGGTGCAGGCATATGCGGAATGTGCCCTAGATGGAAGATATCGATATGTCTGGGGAAACATACTACGGTTGTCCAGGTCGAATTGTTAGCAGTCGTAGCCTGCGCCGATGAAATTCGGGAAGCCGGCTGCGCAAGCAAAAAAATTAACATAATGACTGATAGTCAGGCGGCTATTAAAGCCATTATGAACCCATCTACCAGGTCTAAGCTGGTGAAATATTGTAAACAGGTCCTCAATAACCTGGTACAAGACAATACAGTGTCGCTGATATGGGTGCCAAGAAATGAGGAAATTAAAGGCCGTCAAACTGGCCAAAGAAGGTACTAATAGGAACTTCATAGGACCAGAACCTGTATGTGGAATCACTAAGGATTCCGCTAAACGGGATATCTGCTTATGTCTAGAAAAAGAACATAAAAATAAATGGAGGTTAACGGAAGGTCAACTCCATACCAAAACACTACGAAGGGGGCTGGACGGAAAGTTTTCAGCCAACCTAATTCGTAGTAGCAAAAAAGAAATTAAAATAATTACCGGGTTAATAACCGAACATTGTCCTTTAAGGAAGCATTTGCTTGCTTCAAGCATGGGCTTGGTTAGCGAGCCTTGGTGTAGCAGATGTGAAAAACAGGAGGAAGCTAGCCTTCATGTAATATGCACGTGTGAGGAACTGAAGGAACTCAGACAGAAATATTTCGTGAGGGATCTATTGGATCCTTCGAGTGTACTCAAACTTCCCCTGAGGAGGATAGTGGCTTTTATCAAGGACACAAGACTAACAGAGTGGAATTGAGAGATCTATTGGGGATAGTACAAAGAGCAGTGTGCTCAAGTGCCTGGACGTGGTGGCGTCCAACCCAAAACAGAGAAGAAGAAGAAGAAGAAGAAGCAGAACGAAGTTTTCACTGACTAAGGGCATACACCATAAATATAAGCTCTCAGACTATTCTGCGATTCGACTACTTCAGCAGGCTGTCGATATTATTAGGAATAACGCAGCAACCATATTAGTAACGCAGCGATCTCTTCTGCAACGTGCTGGTTGTGTATCGAACAGAATGGTTTTGTAATTTATTGTAAATAAAATAATAGAAATATATTAAAAAAATATATTTGAGAGTCAACGATTATGTTTAGAGCATATGTTTAGATGGACGTTTCAACTCTAAATAAGTTCTGCAATTCATTCTAGATTCTATAATATTGTATTACAATTCGAAATTATTTAAAGATATATAAGTAATATATAAATACAGTACCAAATTAATTAATAATATACATAACCACATTATTTGTATGTTAACATTTCAATTTATGATATTTTCGTGTTCTTCGTATCCCGTTTCGGGTAGGCCGTTGAAAGGAATAAATCTCCACTCTAATTAGGGATGAAAGAAAATCTAGAAACTTGAAGGGAAAAAAATATTTCCACTTCACGCTACATCTTCGCCCTTATAAAGCTTACATAATACATTAGGTTAGAGATCAAAGGTAACTCGTAAATGCTATTTAGAAAGAAAAGCTACTGATCAGAACCATTTTTATTCTAAGTAATAATATTTCAGAAAAATACCTAATATGTATTTACTACTTTCTCAGAAGATAAATTTATAATTAAACTCGAAAATAAAACAATGATTTGCAAAAATAATCGTGATTAAAACAAAGCTTAATCATAATGAATTGCCTTTGCCAGATATAACTAACTTTAGCCTGCATATGTATTAAATGTAACACATATTGAGCTTCAGAAGAAATTTAACTGCGGAGTAAACAATGTTTAATATTTAAGGGATAATTTGTTTTTATTGTACGTGTGTTACAAGTGTGTACAAGTATTATACAAATTATTGTGTTTCCTCAGGAAATTATAAATACTAAGAGAAACACAACAAACATCCTAAACATCCTATGAGTGTTGCGTCCCAGTAATAAACAGCTAACATTCCTCGGAGATGGTTTGTGTGCTTTCATTTCGCAAATTTAAATTTTAGCGTCGTTGCTCATACGTAATTGGCTACTGAATTGAACGCCACTTGCTAACACGAGAGATTTTAACAGTTGCCAACTGATTGAAAATATTCGTGACAGAAAAGCTGAGTATTGAAGTCGGCATGATTTCTCAAAAAAAAAAACTCCTGGACCAGATAATCATATCAGAATTTCTGTTATAGAACTCATTCCATCAATTTCTGAAGCGCGCAATCATGGTGGACTAAAAGTAAATAAGTCGTTTTCATTAGCTTTCTTGTATATTGATCTACGCCGCCTAACAAAGAAAAAAAATATGTTATCTTTCAATATAGTCTTCTGCTTGCTCAACACACTTATTCCAACGATATTCTAAATTAGTAATGCATCCAATGTAGACTGGTGAATTCAAATCCTCGAAATAGCTATTTACACCACCAATTACCTCGGAATTAGACGAAAATCTCTTACCACCGAACCATTTCTTCAGGTTTGGAAAGAGATGATAATCGATGGGAGCCAAATCTGGTGAAAAGGGTGAATGAGGCACTAACTCAAATTCCAATTCATGAATTGTCGCCATTGAAATTGCAGACCTGTAGCCAGGTGCGTTACCCTGATGGGAAAGCACTTTCTTCTTTGATTTTGTCACTTAATTGTTGCAACAAATTGGCATAATACTCCCCATTTATTATTTTCCCACTTTTTAGGTAGTTGAACAAGATAATTCCATGATAGTCCCCCCAAAAAAAAAACAGTTGCCATAACTTTACCTGGTAACAAAACCGTTTTTGACTTTTTTGGTGGTGGAGAATCTTCTCTGGTCTATTGTTTGGATTGTTTTTTAGTTTCTGGAGTGTAATGGTGGACCCACGTTTCATCGATGGTAATGAAACGACGTACAAACTCCTTCTGATTGCAGCGAAAACGTGCCAAAAGGTCGCGAGAAACACTTAACGATTCACTTTTTGCTCCAGTGTGAGTAAGCGCGGCAGCTAACGCGGCGAATATTTTTTCATTTCCAATTCTGCAGTTAAAATTCTGTACACACTGTCATTTGAAATGCCTACAATGTCTGCTATCTCGCGCACTTTTAGTCGACGATCATCCAAACCGATATGGTGAACTTCTTCAATCAATCCGGAACGGTAACAGTTTTTGGACGTTCTCTACGAGGTTCACCGCTTGTGCTCATACGACCACTCTTAAATTCAGCAACCCGGTTTTTAACCATTGAAAACGAACTTGCGGATTCTAATAGTGGTGAATCCAGCTCTGCTTTGATTTTGGTTAGTGTTATGTCTTTCAAATGAAAGTACTTTATCACTGCTCTTAACTTAGTTTTTCCATTATTCCATAAAATCACACGAGACGTTCATTTTGGCGGACCGTCAAAAATAGACTAATTGACAGATCGCTCTGTATTGTCATATTCAACCTATTGAAGAATGATTCTACAGAACGGTAAAGAAGATTTCTGCTAATTCGCGCCATCTCTGTATTAGCAGACGTAGTTTCCAAACAATTCTCGTATATAAAGCATCTACAGTTAATAAATTATTAAAAAATTATTCTATAATATATATTTACCAAATATATCTAATTGGACTGACAATCTTTAAAAAATTATTTGAACAGACATCACACCAAGCTAATATCTTTCACGTCTTGTACTAATTTAGATACTTGCATTTTCATTTATACAGGCTTAGTTAAAAGTATGGAGACGGCGATTTATTGTCGTTAATATTCATTTTAGGGAATTATGTTCAATATAAAAGTTTGTTAGGATATTTTGATCTACATTTGAGAATATTTGAACTTTTTTTTCTTCAATTCTTTTTTAGTTACGCCTGTCCGCGCAGATTTTTTTAAATGAGAACTAGTAAATTTTACTCTACCATTCGATAGAGAATTTTTTTCTCATTTGAAAAATATTTTTGTTTTTTTAAAATTCATTTTAATAACTTTTTTATAAGAAAAAGCCGGTTCATGTGTTTAACAGATGTTCGGTACATCGCAGATAAACAGAAGCGTAGCGATAAACAAACTTGAGCGACATAATTTTATCAGTGGTCATTGTGTACGTCAAACCTTTGACAGAAATAATTGATTTGTGCAATTTGTTGCTGTTAATATTAACAATGGCGAGTTTAAGTGAACATGAACGAATTGAAATACTTATGATGTTGGGTTATGGAGATAGACGCAGAAGTTTACAAGACGTTAGTAATTTATTTAATGATGCGCATCCAAATAGAAATCCAATTTCTAAATCCGTTGTTGGTAAAACTTTAAGACGCTTTGAACAAACGGATAGCGTTAAAGATTTGCCAAGGAGTGGTAGACCTAAAACAGCAAAAAGCGATGATAACAAACTGGATATTTTATTGGCTGTATTTGAATGTCCCCATTTATCAACCAATCAATTAGCGGCCAATTTCAATATTTCACAGTCATCGATCGTGTCATTTTTAAAAAGTGAAAAGTATAAACCTTATAAGGTACACCTTGTACACGAGTTAACGGAAGATGATTTAGATAGGAGATTACAATTTTCTGAAGAAATGTTAAATATTTGCAATAATAATGAAAATCTTGTCAACAATATTCTTTTCTCTGACGAAGCTACTTTTTGCCTAACCGGTGAAGTAAACAGACATAACTGCAGATACTGGTCATCGGAAAATCCCTCTTGGTTTTTGGAGCACTGTACGCAGTACCCCCAAAAGGTTAATGTTTGGGTTGGCATTCTAGGCGGTCACATTATCGGTCCCTTTTTCATCAATGGCATTTTAGCTTCGGCTCTGTATTTGCAGTTATTGCAAAATGAAATAATACCTGCTTGTGCTACGCTCTATCCTCATGAAAACAATGAACACCTGCCCAATGACAGTATCTGGTACCAGCAAGATGGCGCCCCACCACATTATGGTGTAAATGTTCGTCAATATCTGGACAACGTTTTGCCCCACAGATGGATTGGAAGACGAGGAACCATTGAATGGCCAGCCCATTTGCCAGATTTAAGTCCTTTAGATTTTTTTCTTTGGGGATACGTAAAAAACAAAGTTTACAAAGATAAGCCCGATAACATCGAAGATTTACAAATCCGAATTACCAGAACGATACAAGAAATTCCCCGATATTTTTTACAGAACTCTGATCGGGGTTTTGTAAATCGATTGGGTCATTGTCAAATTACTAATGGACGACAATTTGAACACTTACTTTAATTTACTTTGTTATTAATTTGTTTAATTTTTCTTATAAAAAAGTTATTAAAATGAATTTAAAAAAAAACAAAAATATTATTGCAAAGAGAAAAAAATTCTCTATCGAATGGTAGAGTAAAATTTACTAGTTCCCATTTAAAAAAAACTGCGCGGCCAGGCGTAACTAAAAAACAATTGAAGAAAAAAAAATTCAAATATTCTCAAATGTAGATCAAAATATCCTAACAAACTTTTATAATGAACATAATTCCCTAAAATGAATATTAACGACAATAAATCGCCGTCTCCATGCTTTTAACTAACCCTGTATATGCTAATGCCATGTTGATATAATTCCCTGTATGTAATAAAATTATGCGACCAACTGTCATTAGGAAAACGAAATAATGCTTGTATTACCATACATATTATACATATTTGTGTCAACTTTGTTGGTGCACGAATGGAGAAATCCGAGTGGAAACATACAAAAATACAAATATTATTTAGACTATTCTTATTTTTAAACTAGGATGCATAAATAGAAAATTACTTTTAAATTGTAAAAGTTATCAGATTAATCACATCATCCTGGACGCCCTTTTTTAATTTTTATTATATTGTATATTATCTAGTATTTATCAGTTTTTTTTTATGCATTCACTCCAAAGGCAACATTTAATATTGTAACGTTACTTCCCTCTTAATTTTAAATATAAACCCTACTTCAAGAAAGTGACAACGTAATTGATTATTATTGTATTATTATAAATAAATGCATTAAACATGATTAAAGAAAATAAAGAAATCAAAGGGCTCCTTTAACTAACGGATTATCATAAAATAAGGATCATATTTTAAATTATTATAAACTTTTTAACAAATTAAGTTAATAACAAAAAATAAATGAATTCTAATTGCTTAAGAAATGGGATTTAGTATGCACAAAACCAGTTATGGCAATTGCTCAATATGACCTCCAATTTGTTGTTGTAAGATTACCAACCTTTCCTCCAAATTGTACACAGCATTCCTTAACATTTCTGGTTGAATTGCACGAATTTGCTCCATAATATTGTCTTTTAATTCTTGTAGCGTGTTGGTCGTCTTCTAAACACTAAACTATTTAAATAACCCCACAGCCGGTAATCTGCTGTGTTAAGATTAGGTGATCTTGGTGGCCATGAATTTGCGAAATGTCTGCTTAACACACGATCTTGAAAAACGTCGGTTAACAATTCTTTGACTGGTCGCAAAATGTGCGGGGGTGCTCCATCCTGCATAAAAATGATGTTTTCAATTCCGTGGTGGTCGTTTTGTAGTTGTGGAATAACATAATCTCTTAACATTTGCAAGTATCGTTCACCGTTTACAGTTACAGATACGGCTTCTCCATTCTACATTTCTTCGTAGAAATACGGACCAATGATCAAATCAGCTGTAGAACCGCACCAAACGGTCTTTCTTGTCATGAAGACCTTGTTGAACGTCTTCTTGTGGATTTTCTGCAAACCAGATGTGCCAAAATGTGCCTCATCTGTCCATAAAATATGGGATAACCATTCGGGTTCAATTTCCATCTGAGTCATTACTCGCAAAGAGAAATCGTACCTAGTATCCAAATCTGCCTCCTTTAATTCAGACAGCATTTTCAGTTTATATCGATACATTTTTAGAATTTTGCGTACAATTTCCCAAACTGTGGTATACAACACCTACAGTTGCTTGGATATCGCATTTGCACTGCTGATTGCTAGTGGATTACCTCTGGCTATGTCCTGATTTTCATGAAGAACCTCTGCAACTTGGACATCACTAATTCTTGGTCTTCTTGATCTTGGTAGGTCAGTTACAGACCATGTTCTTTCAAATTTTGGTATCAAATTGCGGTACGCTTTCATTTGGCAGGGCCCCGCTCTCAAACCCATTCTCGTGCGAAATCTTCGTAATCGAGCAGTGTAATTTCTGCCGCATTCATAATAACACTGACTAAACCAATTCTTGTTTGTAAATCCATGCTATTACAGTTTGAGTCGTTCGAACTCTACGTCTACTTGAGTTTTAATTTTAAAATAAAGCTCCAAATTGAATGATTTCGTTTTGACACTCATGTCAACAATTGTAATGACAACGCTTTTGTTTTTCATAGATGCAGTACAATCTAAATCCAAAAGCAAGTAGATTCCATTTAGTTTTTGCTACTTACTTTATGATTACCCTATGGTTGTTCGGGTATTCTAGAACACTTTTTGTGAAACTCGCGAAGACATTTAGAAAATTTTAGAAAAACTTTTTTTGTACTCGCTATCAAAGCATCTATTTTGAAAAAACATTGTCGAATAGTTTTTGCCACTAAATATAAAGCATGCACTTTACACTTTACACTTCTAACGATCTACAACCGTGTTGTGAAAGAAATCTTCCAACCTAGATTTTTCTCACGTCTCCTTCACCATCTACGTAATTGTATTGCCAGTACACTAAGGCCCTCTGCACATTATGCGCCTAATTATAGTAGTGTAATCGTTTCGTCATGCCGAAACGAATACACTTGAAGACTTGACTTCTGCACACTTGGGCGTCATGCATAAGTCAAATCTTAAGATTGCTTATAGTTTGCTAGCATTGAAATTTTTACTATTACTTTACTATGCTTTACTATTACTATTTATTATGCTTAATGAAAAACAATTTTCAAACGGTTTTCAAAACTAATAATAATTTATCAAAACACATTAAAAACGATAAAACAGATAAAAATAAAAAATCTGGAGTCTATAAGTTAATATATGGATGCGGTAAGGTACATGTTGGTCAAACAGGAAGATTGTCTGAAAAACGCATTGCCGAACATTGTTGTTCGTTTAGAAAGAAAAACAAGATTCCACTTTTGCGAAACACATGTTAGAATAAAACCACACTTTCAATAAAGATTTTCAAATTCTGCATTTAAAAAATAAAGGCAATAAATTAAATTTACTCGAAAGTTTAGAAATCAATAAATTAAATCACAAATTTTACTTAATGACCAAGTAGATATAAATAACTCGCCTTTGTTAAATTTATACATTTAAAATCTGTTTAAACGATAATAGAAGTGTATATTTAGTTTATTAAAACAAATTTAATGCGTAAACATGTTTAGTACCCTATAATATAATAAATAGGGCTGTCCAGATGAACCGCATCTTCTCACTGCCTACAATATTTGTGTAAATTCATAGATTTCTTTAAAAACGTTGTAAAACAATACTAACCTTGTTGATTTTATATTTCTTTAATTTAGTTTGTAATATACTCTTTAGCTGTAAGTACCTGATGAAGCCACTGTGCTGGCGAAACAATTGTGTTACGATTGAGTATTAAAAAGTGAAGATTTTAACCGTAGTTTCATTTCTATTTTAAATTATGGATCTTCATCAAGCAAAATCCGAATCAATTCAGTTAACATATAAATATAACGAATCTTGTTTTTATGACAAAACATACGAAGATATGAAATTTTGAATTAAGTTCTGTTCATATTACAAAGATGTTACACTGTGTTTGTATTTAAATAAGACAAAATAATTTTCTCAGTTTAATCTGTAAATTTCTTTGTTTTTTATAATGTGTAAGTATACATACATACAAGGTGTCCCGTATCGTTATGTTCAAATTTTAGGAGTGTAAAGTAGACTTCATTTCAAGTAACTAAAACGCAAAAATTGTATGTCCATTTTTATTTGTTTCAAAGTTACAGATCTATGAATATGATTGTCAGATCATGAAAAAAATGTAATCCTAAAGTCAATAAAAACTGATTTTATTTAAAAAAGTTCAATTAGTAATATTTTCGAAATGTCCACCTCCTTGTTGAATGCAGGCTTGTGCCCGTAGGTCAACAGAAGAAATATTTATCCGAATTTCATACTTGTTTTGTCGGATTTGCTCGGCAGCCAGGTGAATACGATCCAACAACTCTTCTCTTGTGTTCAAAACTTGCGCGTAGACTAAATTTTCCTTGTACGCCCATAAATAAAAGTCAAGGGGATTAAGATCGGGTGATCTAAGTGGCCATGCAACAGGACCACCTCGACCAATCCATCTTGGATAATTGACGTTAATCCAATTTCGGACACCAATTCCGAAATGTGATGGTGCTCTATCCATGTGAAACCATATGTCTCGTCGAACATCCAGTGGGACATCCTCTAAAAGACCTGGCAGTTCGTCAATAAGAAATTGAAGGTAATTGTCCGCATTTAACCTCCTAGGAAGAACGATAGGACCAATCAACAAGTCATCGATTAGGGCCGCCCAAACGTTAATAGAAAATTTATGTTAAAATTTAGATGGGCGTATAGTTTTGGGATTTTCTGATGATCACCTGTGCAGGTTTCTGAGATTTGTAACACCGCTTCTCGTGAACGTAGATTCATCTGTCCAGAGGACTGTTCTGCAGAAATTAAAATGAAGCCGTGACTGTCTTAATATCCAGGTAGAATAAACTGGACGAGCATAGTGGTCTGCCTCAAGCAAAAAGTGTCCCCTGCGATAGTGATATGGATATAAGCGCTCACGGTTTAAAATTCGTCAAACTGTCCTTCGTGGCACTCCTAGTTGTCTAGCGATTCGACGTACACTGAGAGTTGGATCCCTCGTAACAATAGCTACTGCTTCTTCCTCTAAGTCTGCTGGCAAATTTACTCCTCGGTCGAAAAGATAATCACGCAGACCTAATTTCCGAAATTATTTGTGTAAACGTTCTGTAATGAGGAATGCGCCTATCGGGAAACCGATGTCGGTATTCAATAACTGCTTGACATGCACTGCCGTTACAGTAGCCATACACAAAATGCATGTCCGCATACTCTTGAGAAGAAAATCGGTAAGGCATTTTGAATAAGGAAAACGTGTCCACTCACTAATAAGCTGTTGTATGAACTGAAATGTAATGTAATCCTTTATTAAAAAATGCAACGTTAACAGTCATCTGAACATTTGTTTATTGTATGATATTCCTGGTTCAGCACTTACGAAATAAGTAAGAACCTTCTTTATCATAAATCAATTTCCAGTACTCTTTTTTGTTGATCTCCAAGATATTACTGTATGCACTACGGCACGTGTTCATTTATTTTAGGATAGCATTTTATTATGCGACGTTAACAATCACAGGCCTGTTATTGAATCGTATAACTTTTTTTAAATAAAATCAGTGTGTATGGACTTTAGGATTACATTTTTTTCATGACCTGACAATCACATTCATAGATCTGTAACTTTCAAACAAATAAAAATGTATATACAAGTTTTGCCTTTTTGTTACTTGAAATGAAGTCTACTTTACACTCCTAAAATTTGAACATAACGATATGGGACACTTGTACAGGGTGCGGCAAAACAAACAGTGCAGTTGCGATGGGCGACTACATCCGCTGTGGTGAGGATGGGAACCTGGGAGGGGATTCATTGTGTCCGGTAACTCACCCCGTTTTCAGTCGTAGCAATGGTTTGGAACGGAGAGCATCGCGGCTTCGCCGTTCGCACGTTTTTTGAAAGCTCTAGTGAGGGCAGCTGTTGAACAATCACCAACACGCTCTGCCCGGAGACATGCAACTGCATTAAACATGTCCGACCGCTCTGTAAGGAGGATTTTGCATAAGGATTTATTCTTCGATCCCTGTAACATTATGCAGGTTCAGGAGTTGATGCCTCCAGATTTTCAAAACCGTGTGAATCGCGCCCAAGAAATGTTAGACCGTATCCCACCAAGGTCAACGTTCTTCAGTAGTCACTCCCCGAAAGTCACTGTATGGTGTGCCATTTCCAAATTTGGGGTTATTGGACCATACTTTTTTGAGGAGGATGAGCGTGCAACAACCGTCACCGCTCGGCCTTATGTTTCGATGCTCGAACATTTTTTTGATCCACAATTGGCACTGTTGGCTGAAGAATAAGACCTTGGGGATATTTGGTTCCAACAAGACGGGGCTACGGCCCACACAGCGCAGATTTCAATGACAAAATTGCGGCAGATGTTCCCTGCGCGCCTCGTCTCTCTGAGGGGCGACCTGGGGTGGCCGGCGAGATCACCGGATTTGAGCATTTGCGATTTTTTCCTGTGGGGCTACCTCAAGGAAAAGGTTTTTCAGCATCGTCCTCACAATTTGGAAGAACTGAAGATCCGTATTCCAGAGGAAATCGCCGCCATTCCGATCGATATGTGCCAGAACGCAGTTGAAAACTTCAGAAATCGCCTACATCAGTGCATCGCTTCTGGAGGACGTCATCTTGCTGATGTGATCTTCAAAACTTAAGTGAAAAAATGGGGTGTAGTACTGACTCAAGCAGAATAAACCACTTTTTCGTAAGTTGTGCCATTTTTTTTAATAGCCCATCAAAACTGCAATGTTTGTTTTGCCGCACCCTGTATAAACAAGAAATTGACATAAAAGGAAGGTAATTTTCATTTGACAAATAGTGAAACGCAATAGATAAACGCGGAAAAGCAAAATAAAGTGATTGTTTCTTCCTCCTGGTTTGAAGGAAGTCGGTATGTGTAGACCGAAGTATGTGTTGAAATAATACAATATTTTTTCTATTTACACTAATATATTTACAAGTTTAATCTTGGAGTTCCGTTAAATAAATGCTAAATGCAGTATCTGGTCTTAATATTAAAGACCGAGAAAAACTGGCTTATAAATAATATTGCTCCTATTTAGATCACTGAGATCTTAGTAGAGCTGTTTGTTAGATCACTGAGACCTAAGCTTTAACTCGAAGAGATCGTACTTGTAACTGTAGTGAGCTCTAAGAGATCTTGTTTGGAACTGTAGTGAGCTCTAAAAGCTCTTGTTTGGAACTACTTCTTCATTACCTTATTTTTCGGCAAGAAAGTTTTCTCCCCGCCAGTCAAAGAGAGGGAGAAACCAATGAAAAAGAGAATACGCAAAATTCCATATAACCATTTTTGCCTTTCCAAGAAAAGTATATGCTGTAGTTTCCGTCGTCATAAATGTATTAAAATAAACAATATACGCCGGAAACCCTTAATTATAGAAAATAAAATAACTCTTAAAGTAATAAATATACAATGCACAGAGATAACCTAATGTTCGCAGAATCGTATCGAAACAAATTATTAAGTCTATTATAATAATATATAACAGGAAATATGTACAATAAAACTTATTCTATTATAATTATGCTTATTCAAATACATTATTTACCTAATAGATGCAGAGGGTTGTGCCTGTAATAAAAATAAATAGTTTTTATGACTGTAGAAAATAAGAGAATGAAGAAATGTAATACCTGACCAGTCCTAAAGTAATTAACAATATTAAATATCTCTGAACTCCAAGACCTTTTCTATATACAATATATAATATTTACAATTTAAAAACTAGAATGAAATATATTATACCTACATCTAAATAAAACTAAAAATTCAAAATTAAATCTATTTTGCCCGAACAGTGATTCTATATTTTGAAAATGCAGATCGGGAAGCGCATTTTGTAGTTTTAACACTATAAAAGCTATCTAGACTGATACTTTAGCGGCCGCATAGTAAGTCAAGCTTGTAACTTCCGTATTATTTTAGGCTATATTTGGTTTATAGCTATTTTATCATAAAAAATCAACGAAATAAAAAACAAAACGTTAAACCCTTGAAGCCCCAATCGGCGGCGGTGTATAAAGAAATCGAAGTCGAAAGGTCACTGGTTGTTTTTAGGTCGTCAGTTCTATCTCCGAAAACTAACATCGAGATCATTCACCTTGGCGATTTCGTCAACACAGCTAATACGATATTCGGCGTACACGAGTACGCACGACACCATACACATACCTATGTAAATATTTCATACGACGATGTCTTAATTACCGCTAATTGCATAATTCATCCCCTACTTAAACATTTCGCCAGCTATCGATGTCGCGCCACGACTCCACTCTCGAACGAGACCGTATTTCAACATGCGTCACAATACTGGCACAGAAATAGAACCTCCCTTCTTAAATTGAACGATCTCTTTGCATGCAAAGCTTGTCCATAATGTATCGAAAATGACAGTATCAATGGGAGAAAGGGGCGCAATATAACAATTTGTTATCCTGGCAGAAATTTATTTATATTATCCTGTTACATACATATACACAATTATTTATGTATATATATATATATATATATATATATATGTTTAAATATACGCACAATGCATATTTATTTATGTATGAATGTACACACGTATAGTCATATATAAAATATAAAAATTCTACTCGTTAATGGTCGTATTTGTTCGTGAACGGGCGTGCGTTGAATAGGAACTGTGACAAGCATGCAGCGGTCCCGGGCTTGGCTTGCTAGATCTGCTAGAAGAGATCGGCTTGCCTTTAACGACGGGTGAGGGCAAGCAAGTTTGTATTACGTCTGTTTTAAACGGTTATTTTTTCCGTGACCGGCTTGTGTTACAATTAACGTGCTCTGTATCAAAATACATCAATGAAACGTTAATCATTTCAGTGTATTCAACGTGTTATACGTACGTTCACATCATATAACACCGTGTACAATATATTTTTCATATATATTCTTTATGTACGTAGGTTAGTTTTTCTGGATATAATGTACGTTGATGCGTATCTTAAAAAAACTTCATTCATCACTAGAGAATAAAGTGTATTTATCTTACGTTGTTTACCAATTTACATACATACTTGACAGAACGTAAGACACTTAGAGTCAACTCATTATATATAATATATACGCCTCGAATTACTGTTTTATTTATTATTTTTCTGTTTGGATAAGTTTAAACTTGCTGTACTTGATTTGTTGTTGGAGCATGGCTAACTGACCTTTCTATATTTACTACACATGTAACATGTACAACCACATGTTACTACGATAAGCAGTGTAAATTCGATCTAAATTTACAGTTCAATATTTTTAGATATCTTGCACATATATATATCTATATTTAAGTGCTAAATGCGATCGACTCAGACAAAGTATTTAATGAATGGATTCCCGCGATGCGTTCATCTAATTCGCTTGCATGTTTCAGCATAATGTCCCTTTAAAATAAATCAGCTGATGTATATATATATATATATATATATACTTTTTGTTTTATTATGTATTATTTATTTATCTAGGAGGTTCTAGTCGAATATTTTAAACAACATTGAACCCTATATGAATGGCAACATCCTCATTACATTCTATTTATATGGTGGGTTCTATTTCATTCACTAGTATACATTTGCGTTTGAAGTTTCTTGCTTTTACTGGAGATTTTATGAATTATTTTTTTTGCGATTAACTCTAATTTAAATCTGTCAATTTGAGCATTCAAGGCAATTCGTATACAAATAGTTTGCAATAAATTTCCCCGTTTTTTAAATTATTGAGATATGTCCCCGTCTGATTTATGACTAGACTGTTTGCTGCATCCAATCATGAACATACGGACAACTATTTGTTTACCAACATTTCATAGTAGTTTGTCGTTTTAATGAATAATTAATATTGCTAGTTGTAATCTAATCTAAAGAATTTTGTTATTTGACATGGTATCGTAAACGTAAAATATATATATATTACGTTGAGGCTGTGATAAAATTATTTATTTTATATTTCTTGTGTTATACAAATATACTTTGCAAATATTTAATTTTAAAACAATTGGGTCATTATTTATCCTAATAATGTATGTACCAAATAAATTTGGAAAATGAAAAAGGCATTTTGAAAAACACTTTTATACATTTTTTACTCCATTGTTTTAAGGGATGCAGCAAAATGTCTTGGATGGATTGGTTACTTTTGCCTGTTATAATTTTCACAAAATTGGTTCCTTTTCAATAGAATCCTAAACAATTTGTTAACAAATAAGTTCGAAATGACGTAGGTATAATTTAGAATAGGTACCCTAAAAGGTCAAGCCAATAATTATAGCTTCATCGTTACTTAGTAGAATAATGCTACTAACTTTCGTTTTCAATAGTTGTTGCTAATTGATTACTGTATATGCTGTTGGCTAAATTAAAGGTTATTGGTATGTCACATGGCATGCATAATAAGTTCTTCAAAGACACTGGTTTATTAAAGAAACGTTTTCCTGACTTCGTGATGATAAACCTGAGTCTAAAATTAAGTTGATCAGATAAACATTATTAAAATTTATGAAAACGTTTTTACAGAGATGTAATAAAGTAATAAAAAATACTAATAAATAAATGGAATATTAAATAAAAAATGCTTCAATATTATCATTAGCCTTTTTTAATAAGAAATATACTTTAATTGCTTATAAATAACAGCGACATTATAAATTATTGTTTATCACGACTTTGTGATTAATTCATATAAGATAGGTACTTGCACAGATTTTTGATTGTATTTAATTTTATTGAATTAAAATTATGTATTCTAGAATTTTATAGTTTCACTTCTATAATCAATTTATTTCCAAATTTCCAAACGACAAAGTCATCTTATCCTTAGAAGGTCGTTAACTAGTTACTTTAAGAAATATAATCCATTTGAAACATACAAAACGTGTATTATAAAATACAATATTATTCGTGAACAAAAGCCAGCATCCATTTTAGGCTCTTTAATTTAATCAATCAACTCGGCATACCAGTTAATTTAATATTTGTTTATCTCTGCGTTTGATTGTAAGTTAATTTTATTTCAGTTTGTGTACATATATATAGTACGTACACATTATAATGATTGAATTTATTTTATATATTAGAAACGTCTACAATCAATATTATTTGCTGGCAATTAATATATATTTGTAGTTTATCAGCATTGGACAGTCATTACTACCAATTTCACTATCTACACTAATCGAATAACACGCAATACATATTCAAAGATAAGAGTTATACGTATTACCAATTATTGCGAAAATTTACATACAAGTTAGATTGGTACATTAACATTTCATTAAGAATATAATAAAAAGCAAATTTACTTATTACACAGAAATTGTGACACTTTATTAATATAATATAACACAGTTTAATACCTTATCTAATAGCATCCCTAGGATTTGTCATACTACAAAATTGATTTAGGAATTATACAAATGTAAACAAAACAGCTTTGAAGTCATAAGTAGAGTTGTTATTTTTATATATACAAATGTTACACATATATACATCGCGTTTTGTAAAGAAGGCGTATCCGTAAGGAATTATAACTCAGCGAGACATACTGATACATGTGCTTATATCATCACAAGTTCAACCGCCTCGCGTCGAAATCTACGCTTAACTAGAATATAAAGATCTGGCCAACATACACGACCTATCACAATGCATGCAATGAATCTGCTTATCTTCAAATTCGCAGTCTTTCTTTTGTAAAACTGTGTGCGTCTCGTAAAAAAAAACAAAACTTTTCGCAAAAATCCCTTACGATAAATAATTTCAAAAGTATTTTTAATAATATAAAATATTATTAAAAATGGGGTGTGAAGAACACAATACAAGTTCATATATGTATTTTTGAATGTATCTTCTCCAAAGACGTAGATACGTATTTCACATTTCTACATCATCGTCGGTACGCCCCTGTTGGAGAAGAGACACATTCAACAAAACATAACTACCTTGCTATCTCACAGCAATTATTAAGACAGAGCGTGAAGGAATATTCAGCGGTTATTATATAGACAGCGCTGAATATTCCTTCACGCTCTGTCTTGTCTGTTGTTGAATGGGTCTCTTCTCCAACAGGGGCGTACCGACGATCATGTAGAAATGTGAAATACGTATCTACGTCTTTGGAGAAGGTACATTCAAAAATATATATATATAAACTTGTATTGTGTTCTTCACACCCCATTTTTAATAATATTTTATATTATTAAAAATACTTTTGTATTATATAAAATTGGTGAGGTTTTACCCACTCAAGTATGTTTCAAATTATGTTGTTATAAATAATTTCTTTCTACTTAAACCTTATCGGACTGTATATATTAACAAAAGTGCTGAGTTGTAATTTCATACGTGTTCTTTATAAAATACCATGTATTTTGAAAACATTCGTAAGTATATACTAACTTATAATGAGTAGGATTCTGCAAGGTGGAGAAAATCTGAAAATCAACTAATGAGATATATCTCAATATCTCCATGTTATCAAAAAATATTTTTAAGAATAATTAAGATTTAAAGTACTGGTAATACTGTACATGTCGATAAGCAAAACAGATTTGAAACTTGCTTGTTAGACGTAAGTTATTAATTTCATTTAATTATAAAATTTCCACGTGCGTTCTTTTCTCCTTTTTAGCAAACACCTCCCCTGTAATGACATTGGAGAGTAAAGCTTCAATCGGACAATATTCTACCAGAAAGCGTTATTTTGAATGGTATTGACCTCACAGTGTTAAGTGATTCATTGTGTAAAAAGGGAAAGAAAGATAGACTCTATTGTGCTGGTTAAGTATTAAAACAAGGTGAAAAACTGTCGATATAAGCAGTGCAGTGGCGTGCTGTAGGGATGGAAGTGGTAGGGAGCTGACAGTGGAAAATTCTGGAAGGCGTCGTGGCGACCGGCAGTGCGGCCTGTGCTCGCTGGTCGCCCGCGCCTTCCGCAGGGCAGTATGTGGGGCCCCCAGCCGAAGGGGAAGTGGGGATTCATATCAGGAATTGACACCACAACCAGTTGAAGAAGGGCATGCGACAGTAAGTATTTATTGGAAATTTGTTAGTAGGCCGCGTTACCAGTTTGGCTTTGGTAACTTATTTAGGGTTTTAAATTCATAAAAGCCATTGAAACCATTGTAGTGATATAGTATTCCTCAAACTATCTTTACAAAAAAAAATGAAGAGATGTCAGCTACGCTTCTTATAAAATTAGAAAAACAGTTTACACATTATCTGAATGCAAAAATATGAAAACTTAGCTTCTTAAAAGTCTATCATATACACAGTGCATTCAAAAAATTCCGGAATTCACTGTTTATGAATAGACAAAAGAAAAATAAATAAAGTCTACTTGTTTTTCTATACATATTTTTGAATGGTAGTACCACAGATAAGTTATAACTAGAGAACGGACACGCTTACCACCCAGTGCAGTACTGGCGAAAGGCTGTATTTCTAAAATATTTAATTTTATTTATATAATTGGAAAACGAACGGGTGGTGATCTATAAAATTACGAAATACATATTTATTTGTTTAAAAGTTGTATTTATAAAGTTTTTAATTTTATTTCTATAATTGGAACATTTTTATTTGTTCATTTTGTCGTTCAAGTTGAGTAAAGGAGTATTAATATTGACTAGCAATAGTTTCTCAAGGTTTTCTTCTGTCAATTTTGTTCTATTTGAATTAAGTACATCCTTATAAATAGAAAACGTCCTTTCTACATCGCAACTGGTTATAGGTGCATACTGTAAATATTCTTTTATTTCTTCATATTTAGCCGTTAGATTTTGTGGAATTGTCTCCATACATAATTGCTGCAATGTAATTAAATCTGGATTTCTATTAAGAATTGCTTCAAACTTTTGCCGAAGGCCACATCCGAAGTCACTTGGAATACTTTTCAAATTATTAACAGCCACATCTAATGTGGTTAATCCGTCATTTAATTTGAGATTTCGATTTTCAAAATAAGTGACTAGTTTTGGCAATTTTCCAAAGTGTTCGTGAAGAAAGTACAACTGATTTTTTAAATTTGGGATTTGTGTGAGCTCCTTGCACTCACCAATACTTCTAGCATCCTCCTTTAGCAGTGTTACGAAATGTTTTAGACTATCGAAATTCTCAGCATAATAACCAGTAGCTTCCAGCCATGTTCCCCATCTAGTTATTACTGGAGTGGGAGGCAGTGACAGAGATGGAAATCTTTCCCTGAAAAGAGCTACTCTCAATGGTGCTCTTCTGAAAACTTTTTTAAAAGCTGATACAAGTCTATCAACTTCCGGAAAAGTGTCTCTGATATATTCACAGATTCTGTGGAGAGCATGTGCTACACAAGTAATATGCAGCATATTACGATATGTTTTCTTCAATAGTCTGCCTGTTTTTAACATATACGCAGCACTATCACTGACAAATAAAAGTATTTTCTCTTTGTACGTGGCGTCCGAATGAAGCATTTTTTGCATATTCTCCTTAATGGTTTCAGCAACTGTTTCCGCATCAACTCTATTTATAACACTTGTTGCTATTACATATGAGTTATAGGGAATAGTTGGATGTAGTACACCAGCTACAACATTTACCACACAGCGTCCTAACATATCCACCGTTTCGTCGGCGCTTATCCATATGTATTGATTCAAAAGATGGCTTCTAATGCGTTCTACTGTTCTCATATAGCACCTAGACACATAATATTTGGGTAAAGTTCATTCATCAGGAACATTTCGACCAGTATATTTTTTCAGAAATATTTTTAAAGTGGGATTGCTAACTTTATTTAATGGAATATTAGCCGCCATAAAAGTTTTACAGAGTTCAGATGTGTTTGCGATCCTAAGTGACGAATTTTTGACGATATTTTCCGGATTTTGTAATAAATTTCGGAATCACTGACAATGGACATACAATCAGTATGACCGTCAATCCAACTCGCCATTGTTTTACAATGCCGTTCACGACATTCTTCCATATCATGTCTGAAAAAGTAACTTAAACAATGTTCTAGATCTAAATAAATAAAAACTAAAAGTATGTGCGTAAGTTATTGAAACTGAACGAAATTCAATGCACACTCTTACGTCGAAATAATTTTTAGAAATAGATTCAATCAAACGATATTAAACAGGATCTATCACAAAAATTACGATGTAATTAACAGTTAAAACTATGAAAACAAGAAACTTACTTACAGCACTTTATTTATCTTACGAAATATAAACTAATAAATAAAATACATTATAAAAACCCCGCTTCTATCTACGCTCATGAAAACACTTTAAAAAGCACTATATTCTCGGAATACAATAGCTGGCTTGTCCATTGTTATCGCGGCGAGACCAGGTGTCCGAGTAAGTCAAACAAATACTTCATTGAATTACGCCGGGATGTACTGAGCGACGTTATACACAATTTCAATTGCCGATTGCGTTTTATGGAAATTGCGTCCGTTCTCAAGTTATAACTGATAGCTGAAGAGAATACGAAGCTTGGCACGAAATTTTAGCCAAAATGGAACCCTATGAAGCGCACGAGTAGGTGCCTACCAATCTTGTGGCATAACGATATGTTCCCTTTCTCTACTTGTTCTCGCAGAGCTCTATATGTCTTAAAATTTGTAATAAAATACCTAGCATGCATACAACCTGCGTGATTTTACGTTTTTGTTTTTTGTACGGTATCGGCTATCTGTAAGGAACTTATCTGTGGTAGTACAGTCGTTGACCCGTCAGTACGAAATCTTGAGCTAAGAATACTCGTCGCTTTTCTTTGTAATGATTCAATGTCAGCGAAATAGTTACTTTATAGCGCAATTTTTTCCAAATAGAAAAGAGTTTGATGGATCTATCCATAGCGAATATGGAGGGTGATTAATCCCAAAGGCTGCTCACTGTGATTACATTCCATAAGCGCCGATATAACTGCGTTTAAATTAAAATCTACAATTGATAGAGTACAATGAAACACTATTCACACATGGAGTCGCCGATGACCGCAAATAATACAATAACCAATTCGCACTTGCCGAAATCCAATTAGTTACTGTATGGCCTAATGCTTTGTAACTTTACCAAATAGCTTTAGAGAGACGTTATTGAATTATAGTCCAAAATGGACAGCCTAGTTCCAACATGAAACTAAGTTAGAAACTAAGTAGTGTTCAGCCGTTGTAGTGAAGAAGAAACTAGTTACCGGAATGGTAAATATCAGCACGCACTTGCTGTATTTAGGTCAAAAGATCTCTATAACAAATCATAAATCATATTAACTGTTTAATTTCGAGAAACAAATTCGAAGTGGATTAAGTTTTAAACATCGAAGAGAGCTATGTGCACCTTCATACGGATCAAAATTTTATTCTGTTTTCTATCTACTAGACGTTTCATATTGAAAACACCACGATTCTTCTGCGATAGTTTTTAAGAAATCTTCAGCGCAATTTCTTAATTCATTCATAAAAAATATGCAGAATAGTGTAAACCTTTTTATACTGACATTGAATAGCTCCGATACCATACGCTGTAAATTCTTGTAAATCCTAGTAGGATCAAAAGAATTCTTTTAGTATGTAATTTTGACCATTGTAAATGTTTCAGAAGCACTTTTGCCATTTTTGGAGGAAAATTTTTATTAGAGTGATCACCAGGACGGAAATCGTGATATGTAGATTCACTGCCGAAAACGAAAGGCGACCTATATATAAAATCATCTACTAGAATACACAACCATTTCTGAACCATCACTACCACTAATCTACCCTACTATGATCAAAAGAATTCTTTAGTATGTAATTTTGACCATTGGAAACGTTTCAAAATCACGGAAATCATGAAATGTAGATTCAGATATGTGACCCTTAGGCACTATTAGGAGGGGATCACTGAAATTTTTTAGAAAATTAAACGGGGTTTAGTTTTAAAAAAAATTAAATGATTTTGTTGTTTTTAAAAACATTTCTCTTGAACATCAATACATTTTTGCATTCGATTAAACCAGTCCTTAAAACAATGATGCTACTCTTCCTGAGACACTTCATAAACCAGGTTTTTATAATGTTCTACTGCTTTATCTGATGACGTGCAAGTGATTCCACGCATTTTATCCTTAATTTTTGGAAACAAAGAGAAATCACAAGGTGCTAGGTTAGGACTGTACAGTGGAGAGTCTGCTAACATATAGGCCATCCAGATACTCAGTTTTTCATTTTGCTTAATGTGACGATATGGAATCGATCGACAACAAAGTTTTTTCACGTCTAATTGTTGATGTAAGATGTTTTGAATTTCACTCATACCAATGTCCAATGCTGCCTTGAGGAAGACCATTTTTAAAGGTTTTGCCATTACTAGTTCATTTGTTTAGCCAGGCTACGATTACTCAGTATATTCTGGATAAGTTTGCTTAATTTAGCATATGGAATTATTTTTTTGGAATTTAAAAATCATTCCGCTCTTCCAGACTGTGTCATAGACACTGGAAATATCATCAAAAGCAGCGGATGATTTCAGGCCTTCTGAAAACCTGTTTCAAGATTCGTTATTAACGCCGAGACTTGATCACAGCAGTTTCTTCTCGTTCTTAAACCGGCTTGCCCCTTCTTGATAATCTCGTCGATCAATACATCAATACGGTGGACGCTATTATATTGTAGATAAGCCATTCTAGAAGTTTATAGCAAACAGATAATTGAGCTATAGGTATGTAACCTCCAGGATTTACCGGAGACTTACTAGCTTTTAATCTTGCAAGGATTTTTCTTTTCCGGAAACTGTTAGGGATGTCTCCAAAATTTAGGATGTTGTTATAAATGTTTCTCATCCATTCTCGAGCAGCCATTTCAAGGGTTTTGATGAATTCAGGAAATACAATGTCAACACAATGCGTCTTTCTTAACTTAGTCGTATAATGGCCGAATTGATTTCTTCAATAGAAAAAGGAAATAATCATTGCGACTCCTTGGGGCGACCAGAAACAGTATCCTTAATTTCTCTTTTAGTATCCCTAGCAAAAGCTCTGTCGACAAGCATATTATTTGAAATATTTTGGACTCTTTCAGCAATATGTTTGGGGTCCATGGCCCAAGTTTGTTTGCTTTATATACTAGAGTGAGTAAAACTTATGTTTTCGATCCTTTCTCGCCATTTGCTTTTCCGAGCCTCATCTAATTGATTAAGAATTTAATCAGCTAGTTCATTGTCGCCACTCACGTCTAACTGTTGATGTAAAATATTTTGGATTTGACCAATGCCCATTGATGCTCGAATAAATTCATATGATGTCCGTCGGTCATCCTCAAGCATTGCTGGAACAACGGAAATATTCTCATCAGTAACAGCAGTTCTTGAGCATCCTTCACGAAATTCATTACTAAGAAATACCGATCTCTATTTAATTCGTTGTATCAATTATAAATTGATGCCCTAGATGAGGCTTCTTCACCAAATGCATTCCTAAGCCGATCTTAACATCGTTTAGGCGTTAATGACGATTTAAAATCATAAAATAATAGTCCGGAAAAGTTCTCTAGAATAAATCTAACGAACTCTACGGCAATAAATTCGCGAGAAAGCAAAAAGTAACTGTTAAATAGAAACAAATTTCTTTTTTGGGGGGAAAACATGGCCATTCTAGATTTTTCAGTGTTGTCCTTCTATATCCAGAAACTTCAAAGTTTTTGTAGTAAATAAAGCGATATAGATGGCGTTTTTAAAGGAAGACGTTTCGGAACTTTTCGAATGCACCGTGTATTTACTTTTTAAGAACTCCAGATAGGAACATTTTATTACTAGTGAGTAGCAGTAAATAGTTTCGTGCACTAGTGATGAGCATGAAAATAGTTATAGCTAATAATTTTGCAGTTGAGTTTTCAATACTAGTAGTAATTAAAACAATATTTTCATAAAAATTAGGAAGTTCGTTAAAGACCAAATATAGTTTTTTTAAAAATTAGTGAATATGTGTCATCAACATGAAATGAGTTTTGACCACTGTAAATACATATTTGGACGGAAAATTATTCTGATAAATACCACTAAAGATTGGGGGATACACTTATCTTGATGATTCATTCGGTTTAATTTTGTAAACTATTTTTGGATCGGAGTTTATTTTTACATAGGAGCCGTTCAAATTTAAAGTCGAAAATGAACAACAAAACGGGCAAGATTTATTACAAAAAGCAAAGCGCAAAACTTTTCATCAGTATTTTAGGAAAAGTGCACCATCGTTAATTAAATAGATTCTTGTTATGTACATAATCAAAGAACATCTTTTGATTTTGTGTAACTATTGCTTAAGGAGATTACTTTTAAAGTAGAACATAACTCAATTACGATAGCTAATACATTTATTTGTACACGGTGCGACTCGGAAATAGTCAATTTTTGAATTCAGCAGTACATGGTCAAGTTTTCGAGAAAACAATTTATTTAAAAAGAAAAACATAGGTTACGTAATACCATTAAAGAATATTATGTGTGAAAAATTATGTCTGTAATGTGACCACCAGTTTCTTGAAGACGAATTTGAAGTCTTTCCTTGGGTTTGGTATCCACTCCTTTAAGAAGGTTGCCATCGATGCTGTCCATCTCATGTCGTATTGCAGCGTTCAACTCTTTAAACACGCGACTTTGAGGTAGCCCCATAGGAAGAAGTCGCAGATTGACAAGTCTCGCGAGCGAGGAGGCCACACAACATCGCCAAACCTGGAAATCTGTCGATTCAGATACAAAGCTCGTACAGCTGCCATCGAAGCTTTTGCTGTGTCGGTGTGTGCCACAAATTATGTCCACCAATTCGTCGTCTACGGAGTTCCGGAACATAAAAGTTTAACATGTTTATGTAACGAACAGAGTTGACTGTCACTCTTCGAAGAAGAGAACTGGCGGGAATTATGTGTTGCCCAATATCGGCAGTTTTGTTTGTTTAAATCACCATTTAGGTAAAAATGCGCTTCATCACTCATCATGAGCTTATGTACCATCGCAATCTTATAAGCATAAATCCTAGATCTTTATGGAGAATAACGGCCCCCGCAGACTATAGACTTTCCATCGGCCGATAGTTTAGTCGGGTTCTTGATCAGCTCCAAGATATATGCAAGTGCACACATTACAACAATTCGGTATCGGCCGATAAATAAGTTTGATCGGCTACACGATTGTCTTCAAACTAAATTGTCTGCGAACTATCGGCCGACTGCTTAATCAGCATGGCGTTCTTTCCATGCGCGCGCACTTGGCGATTGTTTAGTCGTCTGATAGTCTCAATCCTCTCCGAATTTTGATGCAGACGGTCGTGCGTGTTTTATGATGGCTCTGCTTGCCGAAACGACTATCGTAAATTTGATAGAAAAAATTGAAAATAGACCTGTGCTTTATAAAAAAAAGCTTGAAAGAGTATGCTGACGCGAATCTTAAGAAAAAACTATGGGTGAAAGTCTGTGAAGCAGTTCCCGATTGGAATAAGCTCAGGCCAGAGGATAAACAAAACAAGAATAGATCGTGTAAAACTTTCTCTGCAATAATCACTGTAGATGGGATGTACCCAATACTCCTGGTTTCTTTTCTTGATCCTTATCCTCCGTTGTATAAGAGCAATAATAATAGTTCGGAACATTTTATTGATTATCAGTTTGCATCGCTCTTTTCAAGAACACCGTACCAATTAGCAAATTGTTTGACAGTAATCGGCCGACTGTAGGCAGGTCTGCGCACTCACCACCGACCAGACTGTTTAGTTGGCTCAGTGTGCGCGCTAGCAGCCCAACTCGACTAAACTATCGGCCGATAAAAAGTCTGTAGTCCGCGGGGGCCCTAAGAACACTGAACATTTCATTATTTTACAATTCTGCAGAATGATAACGTACTGAGCAATCAGGACTTCTAAAAATCGCTTGTCTCACACTTTCCATATCCTCTGGGATCCGGAGACATCTCTATGGCCTGGAGATTTCTTTCATCACGGTTCCTCTGGTTCTGAAACTGGTAATCCAACGCAAAATGATTCTGTAAGATCGTAAGATTTCCGTGACGCCCGACGTTGAAATGCTGTCGGAATTCAGCGCTGCCTGTTGTCAGACAGCCGAAGTACCTCGCCCCGTCCACATAACCAATGTGTAGTAACGACGCCCTTCCAAAGGTGAATTTACTTCTACGCTCGGTCTGGATAATTTATGTGATGTGGCGATGTGGTTCTTTTTTGTGAATGTGTCTGAAGATATCCTTTCTCCAGCAGGGGCGTACCGATGAGCCTGTAGAAAGGCGAAATACGTATCTACGTCTCTGGGGAGGGATATGTTCGGGCACGTTCACAAAAATAATAATAGTGAACCTGTATTTGTGTTCTTCACACCAGATTTTTAATAATATTTTAGTATATTATTAAAAATACCTTTGTATTATACAAAACTGGTGGGGTTTACCTACTCATGTATGTTTCAATTATTCTGATACATTACACATGCGGTTAGTCCGTAGTATGAGTGAAGACACAAACAAAATGCAGTTTCTAGAGAGATGGCTGTGCCACCTTTGGAAGGGCGTCGTTACTACACATTGGTTATGTGGACGGGGCGAGGTACTTCGGCTGTCTGACAACAGGCAGCGCTGAATTTACTTCTACGCTCGGTCTGGATAATTTCTGTGATGTGGCGATGTGGTTCTTTTTTGTGAATGTGTCTGAAGATATTCTTTCTCCAGCAGGGGCGTACCGATGAGCCTGTAGAAAGGAGAAATACGAATCTACGTCTCTGGGGAGGGATATGTTCGGACACGTTCACAAAAATATTAATAGTGAACCTGTATTTGTGTTCTTAACACCAGATTTTTAATAATATTTTATATTATTAAAAATACCTTTGTATTATGCAAAACTGGTGGGGTTTACCTACTCATGTATGTTTCAATTATTCTGATATGTAGAGTACTATCAAAATTAAAAATTGATTATTCCCGAGTCGCAACCTGTATTAACGGAAATATATTTTTAATTTGCAATATAACAACATATAAATAAAAGCCTATAAATAATAAAATATTAAGTTTAATAAAGGAAAGCAGTTATATTAAAAATAAAGTTTGACATGTTTTCTGACGAGTCAGTGTATCTTTTTTCTAGGTTATTCAATAAGCCAAAAGTTTCATCATTTACACTAATCATTGTAACACTGTAATTTTTTATTGGATTTGGACAGTTTTCTTCACAATTGTCTCTTTCTTCATCGGAGTTTGTTCTAGTATCGTTCTTTGAAATTCCGGAATTTTTCGATTATAGGGTTAGCACTAAAATTTTTTTTTTGTTTTTGCGTTTTTATTTCATTCTTTAGTATTCATACTTATTAAATCTTAAACATTAATTCTGTCGATGCTAATCTATATTGCAGGCTGCACTAAAATTGATAACGGTATAGTATTTTTACGATAACAGATCAGTCACGTCGTAACCAGTAATATCAGGTATGAAAACCTAAGTGATTCAATTTACTAACGTAGTAGATATAATTTTTACGACATTTTAGAAAATTTGTATGTTCAGTGTTACCTACTGCGTGCATTCTTGTCACGTATGATATCCGCCTTGCATCTTTCAGTCATCGTTACATATTACTATTGCTCATTTTATTTTTCTCGTGTTATTTTTCTGCAACAAATAGTAAAAGTATGGATTACTACGGTGACATAAATACAGAAAATTTTCTAGAATATTTCGAAAATTAGTTGCTTAAAAATTTAGAAAGCTCAGTTATTGTTTTGAATAATGCGATCATACTACAATCATAAATGAACCTCCTACTTCATCTTCAACAAAATACTAAATTCAGGAATAGTTAACTAAAAATAAAATCAACAAATAATTACTAACTTAAATTCAAATACATAATAATTTTTATTTAAAGGTATAAACCGTCGCCTACTTATGAAGCTGATGAATTAGCAAAGCAATATGCTTTGTATTTTTAACTCTATAATTAATTTGAGGAATTACAAAACATACTACTCTAGTAATATAGTAATAATAATAATAATAGCCTTTATTACCCAACGGATACAAAAATCCACTTAAAGATAATATAAAATTACAAAAACAAAAACATATGTTGCAGTGCAAATTAATTTACACATTTAAATCCCAAAATCGTAAACTGCTTACAAGTAACCAGAAGCAGAAGCAGACAGTTATCGCAGGCCTGAAGATGGCGAATGTGATTTTGCCGAAACGTCGTCCAGAAACCAGCACCGGTCTTTACAAAGACCAAACAGTGGAAACGCGGAAGAAAACCCGGAATCCAGTTACAACACATACTACTACCCGCGGAAGCCTGAAGGAAAATATGTATATATACGTATATATATATATATATATATATATATATATATATATATATATATTTATTTTTTTTTTAAATTAGGTGAATATAAATGTCAAATGCTAAAATATTTAAAATGTTATTTCGTTCATGCACATTACTGACATTGATTTTGACATTTGTCGAAACACATAATGGAGCGATGTTGGCTGCATAACATTTCCATGCATTGAGGCGTTCTTTTTGAAACTGAACATAGGCTATGTATAGAGAGATAAGAAAAACTCACGGTATATATGTGTATGTGTGTGTGTGTGTGTGTGTGTGTGCACGCGTGTTCGTGTGCGTGTGTTTATACAGTAGTATCAAAGCTATGCGAATATGAAGAATACGTATAAATGTCTGACTGAAAATCAACAAACAAATTTCTTTCATTCATTTTCATTTATTCTATAGTTACCGAAATACAGCTGTAATTCAAATTCATTGACCTGCAAAAAGAAAATCAATAAAATTCATAAATCATACGTTCCTATTCATAGATAGTGAAGATTATTGTTTTCTTTCCAAAACACACTCGGCCGCACATCTGGCGATGTTTTTCTGTGGATATCAATAATAGCTTTTACGTCGAATATGCTGATAAACATATGCGCATTAATTTCAATGTGATTAAAATTAATTAAAATACATTGAACGTTAAACTTCTTTTACAAGTGAAATTATTATATGTATGATGAAACAAAAATCGTCATAAAACAAGAAGCTTGATGTAACATGTCCATGGCGTGTCCAATGGGAAGATACCTTGTTTCTAATTATTTCTATGGAATTATTTACATATACTTTTCTTCCTTAAATTTGTGTGTGGTACTGACAAATACCTATAGAACAATACAATTAGTCGGTAAAGAGAATTACTGATGAATTAGAGGTGGAAGCTCGTATTACCGCCCGTATATTTAACTGCGACAGGGCCGGACTCGAATAAAGAAAAATTATTTTCTTGTTACTCGTGAAAATTGGATCGCGATTTTTTGTGTAAAGGCACTACTCTCATATACAATTCACCCCTCTTTTTCTTTGGCGCTATGCACAACTACCATTATGTATGTATATGTATGTATGTATGTATATGTATATATATATATGTATGTATGCATGTGTGTATTATTTTGTAAAACATTTCAAGTGTGCCATGTATTTTAACAGCTTATGTTTTTATCGAAAATTCGTTCTTTTCCAATATGCTTGAATGCAGTGCAGTAATGTTAGTTTCTGGTCACAATTTTATACAGTTCTGTTTATCTATTTAAAATTTCTTTGCATGGCCTGCGTTCAAGTATTATTAAAACAAAATAAGTCATTATCATAATTTGAAGGCGTGCTTAACACATTTTAGTGCAGCCAGTGTATTAAATTATATAATTTCAAATTAACTACATGTTACAAAGGTATTTTTAATAATATAAAATATTATTAAAAATTTGGTGTGAAGAACAAAAATACAGGTTCACTATTAATATTTTTTTGTGAACGTGTCCGAACATATCCCTCCCCAGAGACGTAGATACGTATTTCGCCTTTCTACAGGCTCGTCGTTACGCCCCTGCTGGAGAAAGGATATTCTCAGACACATTCACAAAAAAGAACAGTAAATTCAGCGCTGCCTGTTGTGAATGTGTCTGAGAATATCCTTTCTCCGGCAGGGGCGTACCGACGAGCCTGTAGAAAGGCGAAATACGATCTACGTCTCTGGGGAGGGATATGTTCGGACACGTTCACAAAAAAAATATTAATAGTGAACCTGTATTTGTGTTCTTCACACCAGATTTTTAATAATATTTTATATTATTAAAAATACCTTTGTACTATACAAAACTGGTGGGATTTACCTACTCATTTATGTTTCAATTATTCTGATACATTAACTACATGTTGACTATTTCGTGCCAAAAGACAACATTTTACATGCTCGCATAGTGCATAAGTGTCACTGAGTAATGCACATCTTTAATTTTTTGTATTACAAAATTTGTTATTGTAATATGTGGCGTTGGATTATATTTGATATTAATTTAATGCAAATATATGCATATTCTTGTAAATAAACAGTACATTATTAAAAATGCTTTACTTCTACATTTTAGTTGATGTTTGTCTTCACTATAATAAATATATACTAGTTTAAGTATATTACTTCCAGTTGTTTCTAATATTAGAAACTTTAATTATAATGTGCCTTTATTGAAATTCTTATTTGGAGTGACCTGTGATATTAATATAAACCTGGTAACATTGAACAATATTAATGATATTTTTAAAGTAAAATTTTACAGTTGTCGCCTATTGTATTGCATTATCTTTTGGTGTAAAATATGTAAAACGAATCTCCCAATTCCAAAATAAACTTTTTATTGTAATTCTAACATAAAAAATATTCTACTTGATATACAAGTTTTAATGAACTAACATTCAAACGACATACAACAAATTTTACTTAAAAAATATAAATTTTTTTCAATATCACCAACTTTATTATAAATCATAGGATAGATACTGTAAATAAAAATCTAACTGAAGGCGAGGTATATCATATGAACAGCAACACAAAACTATTAAGATAAAATAAAACAAATTTTATGAATTTCACTTTAGTCACAAAAGTGAAATTCATAAAATTTGTTTTATTTTATCTTAATAGTTATAATGGAATTTCATCAAGTAAAGGCCGAAACAATCATATAACACAAAACTATTTAAAATAGATATAAAAATGTCAGTTAAAATCTTCCGTTTATTAATATGTTATCTCAAAACGACAACTGTTTCACCAACACCGTGGCTACGTGAGGTACGGACTAGAGCAAGTTACAAACTAACATCTTTTAAATGTGAGAATTTACACAAATATTGGATTAAAAATTTTGTGACTTAGCTGGTCAGCCATTACTTTTATACTATTGAGAAACAGTTTTTCAATATTTTCAGTTTTTTTTAATTTTTATTAAACATTTTTCTTAGTAAACATGTTTCCCAAAAGTATAATCGGCTAATAGCCTAGTGCTAGCGCACTAACTAATCATGCCGGCAGTCCCGGGTTCGGATCCGGGGCTGGGCTGTCCGAGTAGGTTTTCGTGGTTTTACTTCTCGTTTAAGGCGAATGCCGGCAGATATACATCTTAAGGATAATAAACTATCACTGAATATATAGAAAAGTGCTGTTATTAGATACTCGAGGCGAAGGTATGTGATACATAAACGATCACGTATTGGAGTGCAAGAAAACAATAACAGACCTAGGAGTTCTATTTGATAGTTCGTTTAGCTTTGATGACCACGTTGATAGTATAAGTAAATCGGCTTCGAAAATTCTTGGATTTGTCATGTGTAACTCCAAACTTCTGACCAATCTCGAACTATAGACTTGAATAGTGCTGTGCATCCGTGAGCCATCCTCAAGTAAACAGATCATCCTGCATTCTGTTGGCCACGTTGGAAAGAATATAGGTAGGAGTCCGTTTCAAGACGTTTGTCTTCGCAAAGGAAACCATAAATGTAACTTCGTGCCTGAAGTTCATAGGAGGAACCAAAAACGACATTCGCTATAATATGAACGTGCAATCAATAATGTTTTCCATCAGTTTAATTAGGAATTTCCTACAAATATTCTCTCTTCTTACGCTTAGTGATGACATGCCATGACGTAAAAGCAAATCATCCTGGGATACACCACGTTCCGGGTAGATACCATCAGTCTTGAATGTGAGGCACTTCAAAAACCTATGGTAAGCACGGTCCAAAGGAATGGAATCGCAAGCATAAATGGGATACCAAATTAATGAGGCGTATTCCATTTTGCTCAAAACATAAACATGGTACAGTGATTTAAGGCAAGTGATGTCTTTAAAGTATTTTGATATACGCATAATAAATCCCAGACTTTTGTAGACATCGGAACACATATGGATTATATGGGATCTGAACGTAAGATTAGAGTCAAATAAGACTCAGAGATGCTTTATTTCAGTTTTACTGGTTAAGATATTGTTTTTAATAAAATACGAAGACTCGTGAGACGTAGCAGAACGAGTATAAGTGACCACGCAGCATTTGTCAATATTTAATTTAAGTTTGAAACGGTCACACCATGCAACTAATACGTCCAGATTTTGCTGTAGTTTAACGATATCGGCAGTTGTGGAAATCTCAGAATATATTTTTATATCATCTGCACAGGCGAGACATTTCACTTGGAAAAGGAGATCATTCATAAACAAAACAGATAACAAGGGACCCAAATTTGATCCCTAAGGAACGCCAGAAGGATGAATAAAATTATTGGAGCAGAACCCATTATAGGTTACGTAGCATTTTCTTTGAAATAGATAAGACCGAAGAAGACTGATAGAAGTTGATAGAAGTTTAGTTTTATTTGGAAATGAAAAACTTGACAATCAGTATAACACAGTTAGTCATAGTTGAAATGTAATAAAGCAATACAATATAATGTAAGTACTTAAGAGCCTTGGTAGCGTAGTGGATAGAGCATTAGTCTAGAGAACTAAAGGTCGTGTGTTCGAGTCCCACCTAAGGACGAAATTTTTCAAAAAATTTCATATAATTAGCGTTGTAATTTGTAGATAGCAATATTTACATTTTCACATTACTTCGCGAAATGACATCCTAAGTATTAGGTGGACACAACTTGTAAAATTAGTGTCGAAATGTTAATAAATTAATATCACAACTTTGTATATTTCAGATTAAATTATATTTATTTCAAATTTACTTTTTATATTTTTAATTTTCATTTTTGTCATTCAAGTCAATTACGCGAAATTAAAAAAAATATTTAATTTATTTACATTTGAATTTTATATCGATACTAATTGAACACGCCCACTTTTCAAACATAGAAAAACCGCGAACAGGTTATACTTATATTCAAACTTGTAACCTAGCCTAATATCTAAAAACAATTCATATATGCATGTAAATTCAAATATTAATTTTATTTTTCCATAAAAATCATTATTACTTTTATAATGTAATTAAAATAACTGGCTTTAAAAAATATAAATCAAGATAATTTTTGCTTTCTAAAAAGGCTTTGGTTAAAATAAATGAAGGTTAGCGTCGGTATTAGAAATTGCATAGCGTTGTATCGAAAATATAGTTCTCCGTTTTTAAAATTTATTAAATACTGAAATATAAGTGATATAAATTAAAAAATATGTACAAAAGGTGCCTATAGTACTAAAGCAACGTTTGAGACAATTTTTACCAGATAAAAATCGGTTAACTGCAACAAAACTACGATAGCATCTTTTGGTGTTGGACACCGAACATCGAAGCTACTGAACGTAATAAATTTTACGTACCTGCATTATTCCTATTGAACCATATCCAACATCAAACCTTACACAGAAATACCTGTACCATTCAAGAATATCTGTTCCGTTCCTGCCTGGCCGAATACCCTGATTTGCCGTAGACATCCAGTCACATCGCTGCCTTTTTCTACAAATTACAGGTTCATTTATTATCTTGTAAAAGCATAACAAATAATTTAATTTATGATCAATTCAAAATTTACTTAAAATATCTTGATTTTGCTTTGAAAGAATAACTATCTTGATTAATTTAACGTTAAGAATATTTTCTAGTGAGAATCCTATAGTACTTACCATTTAACGTTGTTAACTAATTTATATTATAATAGTCTTTGCTTATAAAACAACAACTGGTAAACATAACTACAATTACTCACATATTGTAGTGGATTTTTCTATCCAGAGAGAGAGAAAAAAGATGGAAGATTTAAATTTTGTACAACATTTGAATTTTATTAATATTTATTATATTTGTAATTATATTTTTGACTGACTCTGTATGTTTATTAGTTTAAACGTATGGATGCGGACAGTTGTGGTACTATTGAATTAGATGTAGGAATTTTTCGCGGTAAATTTTGTTAGAGATATCAAGACTTCCAAAGTGACCGGTTGTAGAGGATAAGAAGTTCATTTTTTATTCTCTGTTTTTAGTAAAATCGGGTTTTTAATTTAGTTTATGCATTTATTAATGTGCATGTAATGTTATTTCGATTTTTACGAGAGTTGGTGATCTCGTTGTGATATTAAATAAAGTATGATATCTCTCACGTAGTTTTTGTGTTATCAGTGCTTAGATCGATGTAAGTTCGATAAAAATATTTAATTTATATAATTGATACTACGATTATTTTCTTATAATTAATGTAATGTATTATTTGTGATAATTTTGATATTTAAAGTAGTATATGAGTATTAGAGAAAATTGTCATGTTTCTTTTTTAGTGGAGTTTTTTTCTTCAAGATAATATTCTAGAACGTTTTAAATTCAGGTTGGATTTTTTTAGTTGTGGGTTGATTTTAGTCGTGTTTTATTTGCGCATGACTGTAAGACTATTACGCGGTTTCAATAACTTTGTAGTTATTGACATTTTAAATTGTAGGGGTTAAAGTAGAGGTCAAACTTGACAAATTTCTCAATTATTTATTAATTTTATGTTTGTTCGAGAGTCACAGGGGGTTTTTCTCTTTGTGCGAGTCATATTCATAAAGAGTCTTTCCTCCTAATGCTACTTTTCATTTTGCTTTAGCTCCCTATACATTCGGTAAAGGGATTTTTTTTTTCTTTTGTGTATTAAAAATTGTAAATTAGCTAACTGAGTCTTTTATTAACATTTATTGTTTTACTTCTAACATAACCTGGCCCTCATCTGAGAAGAGCGACCCATGAGAAGTGAGTTCGAGGAATCTACTAGACTGAACAGCCGGAAGCATAAGTTGTAGTGTGAATAAAAAAATTAATAAGCAATTAAAAGCACATTCCACTGCAATATGTTATTACGAACATAAATTTATAATACCTCACTTGCCGCTTAGCTAAGTTACACATTTAAATGTATAGATATCTTGTGTTGAATAAATATTTTATACTTGTTATTTTAAACAAGTTTTTTTATTTATCTATGCGTCGCTAAACCTATCTCAATTATATTGTTAATTTATTATTTATCAGATTTATAAGAGTGTAATTACTTGCGATGATCCACGCATAGAGTCTAATAAATTCAGTATCTTTCTCATGCTCTAACGACATCTATTTGTAATCGAAGATACTGCGTACTATCAACTGGTAGACCAATATTAAAAGTTCAAATTAAGGCGCCCAATACATACATAATCTATCAGTTGAAGTACTATTATTTATTTATTATTTCGTAGCTTCGTCAGCCTCTTTTCAATTGACGACCGTACGTGGAGACGTATCTTAACAATTTGCAACTCTTCATGAGGCAGTATTGTTTCAATATATATATATATAAGGAATAATATACAAGAATACAAAAGATCATTATGTAAATAATAAGTTGTTAATAAACGTACTAATATGAAAAAAAAACATCCGTGAAATTATATAATAGCAATACTGTCAAATTGCAATTGTAACAATACGCGTATTATTAGTTCTTAAATTAACACATACTATATCATTAAATATATAAATATAAAACAAGTTCTCGTTGCAAACACCTGAAAACTTTTAATAATAGCAAAAAACACTAAATTTGGCAACAAAATAAGATTGCAGCTTCTAATAATAGAAACATATATTTAGAGCATATTTCGTAACCCTTAATTTATCAAGTATGTTTTCATTCTAGGTTTCTCGGTTAACTATTTTTGACTTGCATTTTCAAAATATTTTGATAATTATAAGACTGATTTATTTATTTATCTTTTATATAGTTTCATTTTCCAAATATTCTCGACACAGGAAAAATATTAAACGAATGAGTTTAAACGCATGTCGAACTGTAATTCGAAATTTATGAATCAACATTGTCTGTTCGAAGCTTCTAAACATATATTCCCAATACTTACACATTTGACCGTAAATGAAATGTTCCGCAGAAATTTGTATGTGTTTGTGAAAGCGAAAAGTGTACAATTTATGAAGATTTTATCTTTAAATAAAGTTGATTATGCGCGCATTGCCAATTACTAGAAAATTTTGAGAACAAATTGGTTTCTAAGAAATAGGAAATAAATTATATTTAATATATCTTCTTCTTCTTCTTCTTCTCTGTTTTGGGTTGGAGGCCACCACGTCCAGGCACTTGAGCACACTGCTCTTTGTACTATTCCCAATAGATCTCTCAATTCCACTCTGTTATTCTTGTATCCTCGATAAAAGCCACTATTCTCCTCAGGGGAAGTTTGAGTACACTCGAAGGATCCAATAGATCCCTCCCGAAATATTTCTGTCTGAGTTCCTTCAGTTCCTCACACGTGCATATTACATGAAGGCTAGTTTCCTCCTGTTTTTCACATCTCCTACACCAGGGCTCGCTAACCAAGCCCATGGTGTACAAATGCTTCCTTAAAAGACAATGTCCGGTTATTAACCCGGTAATTATTTTAATTTCTTTTTTGCTACTACGAATTAGGTTGGTTGAAAGCTTTCCGTCCAGCCCCCTTAGTAGTGTTTTGGTATGAGTTGACCTTCCGTTAACCTCCATTTATTTTTATGTTCTTTTTCTAGCCATAACCAGATCTCCCTTTTAGCGGAATCCTTAGTGATTCCACATACAGGTTCTGGTCCTATGAAGTTCCTATGATTACCTTCTTTTGCCAGTTTGTCGGCTATCTCATTGCCTTTAATTCCCTCATGTCCTGGCACCCATATCAGCGACACTGTATTGTCTTGTGCCAGGTTATTGAGGACCTGTTTACAATATTTCACCAGTTTAGACCTGGTAAATGGGTTCATAATGGCTTTAATAGCCGCCTGACTATCAGTCATTATGTTAATTTTTTGCATGCGCAGCCGGCTTTCCGAATTTCATCGGCGCAGGCTGCGACTGCTAACAATTCGGCCTGGAAAACCGTAGTATGTTTCCCCAGACATATCGATATCTTCTTTCCAGGGCACATTCCGCATATGCCTGCACCTGCCCCCTGACTAGATTGTGATCCGTCAGTGTACCAGGTGCCGGCACCACAATCGATCGAGCGACTTTTTGCCTGTTCCCTGGTCGGTATAAGTATGTTCAGCTTAGCTGTAAACATAATTTCAGGTGCCATACTGTCCACCGGCATTTGAAATATCGGCTCTTCCAGTATAGTTCCTGTGATATCTGTATGGCTCCCTACAACCTTGTTAGGACACCATGCGTCATTGGCCTTCAGCCTCAGTATCGCAGCCATTGCCTCCGCCCTTATAACTAGTTCCAGCGGCGGGAGACCCACGATGGCCTGCATGGAAGCGGTTCCCGTGCTGTGCATAGCTCCCGTGATTCCCAACAGGGCCTGTCGCTGGAGAGTCGTGCGGCGCCCCACTGACTATGTCCGCTCCGTCCTCCTCCACCAGACAACTGCTCCATAGGGAATCGTTGGTCTTATTACTGCTGCGTACAACCAGTGTACCACATTTGGTTTTAGTCGCCAGGTCTTGCCAACAGCTCTTCTGCATCTCCAGAAGAGCTGCGCCGCCCTGTCTGCCACTTTGGCTAGGTGTCTGCTCCAATTCAGTTTCGCATCAAGTGTTATGCCTAGATACTTCACTTCATTGGTTAGTTCTAACTCTTGTCCAAACAGCTTTACGCTGCCCAGATCATTTAGTTTTCTCATGTTTGTAAAGGCTACCAACTTGGTTTTTTGAGGATTGACAGTTAATCCCTCCTCAAGGCACCATCTTTCTACAATTCGCAGAGCATTTCGCATGATGCTCGCCACTGTCCCCGGGAATTTCCCCTGGAACACTATGACAATGTCATCGGCGAACCCCTGCGTCCATATTCCCTGGTCATTTAATGTCCTGAGGAGATTATCCACTACTAGACTCCATAGTAGCGGTGACAATACGCCTCCTTGAGGACACCATATATTTAATATATTCAAAAATAAGTTTGTTTGTAGTTCAAAAATTTTGTAGTTGGTTACAACAATCTCAATGTGTAATTATTTAGTTAGAATTTGTTTAATAATATTTTCATTGAAAATAAAATCATGATGAATTTCTATACAGACGAAGGTATGCGAGGTTCGCTTGACGGTACCATAGAGGGCGCTAGGATTATTAATATTAATACCCTTTTGATATATCATAACCTTAACAAAGATACAAAATTTTAAGTATATGTAATGTATTTGTGGTGGGTCAATTTTTTTTTTCGATAAAGCGTTTAGCAAGAAAGTATAGATGATACTGAGTAAAATTGCTGAAGAGACCATAGGTGTAAATCGAATGTGGAGCCCCCGAAATTTTCAAAATAGATATTTTCCTTAATAAATTTATATTATTTTCAATAAAATTCCATAGAAATATAGTAGATTGCTGAGAATAAGTTGGCTGGAAAAATATTTCTGCCACCTTTCAAGAACCACCAGTGAAAATCTAAGTTTTTTTTTTATATTTTAGTGTAGATTATTAATATTAAAAAATAGCCTAAAATAGATTCTTAACTAATAAATCATTTTTCTATGATTTTTTTTTCATGAAAATATATTTTTTCGTTCTCTAGCGTCACAAAAAAAAAGGGGAAAACAACAAATCGGATTTGGAGCCCCCGAAATTTTCAAAATAAATATTTTTCTTAATAAATATATATATATTATTTTCAATAAAATTCCATAGAATTATAGTAGATTACACAGAATAGATTTGCTGGAAAGGAATTTCTGCCATCTTTCAGAACCACTATTAAACTCGAAGTTTTTTAAATTTGAGTGTAGATATCACTTATTAATACTAAAAAATAGCCTAAAATTGATCCTTAACTAATAAATATTTTTCTATGATTTTTTTTTCATGAAAACATATTTTTTCGTTCTATAGCGTCACAAAAAAAAGAGGAAAACAACAATTTCAAATTTCTAAATTATTATTGATATCGAGAAATAATCTGCAAACAAGCTCTGAATCTAGATTGTGACATAAGCCTTATTATATTTTTGTATTTTGGTTCATCAAGTCATGTAAATGATCTTAATTTGCCGACTAATCGTGATATTTTAAAATATAATTTCTTCTTGAGTGACCTTGAGTCACTCAAGACTTGAGTAAACTTGAAAGGCATTAAACTCTTACTCCCCATGTAGCAGATAAATTGATCATATCTAGAGTAAATTTAATATTGAAATCAATCACGGAAAAAGTATTTTAAAAAAATTAACTGTTTCGCTTGATAAATACTAAAAAAATTTAAAAAAAGAAACATGTAAGGTCCCGTAGGTAGGCTGGATGAAGGTAGGCAGGAATCGCCATGTAATGTGTGCTTACGGCTTTAAGCGACTAGCAGTGATCGCCATGTAATGTGGGCGTCTTAAGCCCTAAGGCAGAATCGCCTTACGTCTGGATCGTCTATGTAATGTGCTATGTAACTGGAGGATCGCTATGTAATGTGGGCCGTTTGTGCGGCCACATTGTTGTACAGGTTCGAGGCTGAGCGGAGAATTAAATGATACACATTCGAAGTTCGGTTCACATACTATAATTAATCAACGCTTATAAAATGAATAACAATACTATTTACAAGATATACACATTATACTTAGTTCAACTAAGACAGGGTAGAACGTGGTTATTAAGATGCACCCAAAGTTCGTACCACTGACTGGTTGTTACTATCCCTATGACTTAAATAGTTGATTTTCATCGTTAAACGTGTGTACACGCATGAAGTGTTGCGCTGTTATTAAACTAGTTTTTGGGGACTAAAAATATTCCTACTGTAGCAGGTTTTGCATCTGATTATTCACTAAAACTTAGTGAGAAACAATATGTGACGCTTGTGGAAATGTGAATTCTAAGACGTGAGTAAATGGCAGATAAAATTACATATATATAATAATAATATTCGTACATATAGATAAGTGATATTGCCGAAAAAGCGGAATAAAAAGTGGGTCGCAAAAACACGCGTTTGTTTTGGTTACGATTAATGCTAGAGTGTGTTATTTATAAATGCAAGAAAAATGAGTAAAAAATGTAGGGCATGCAGAAACGATTTTAAAAGAAACGAAAAAACTATAATCTGTTTTGAATGTGAAGATGAATTTCATATTAAATGTTTGGGAATAAATACAATCACAGAAGAAAAACTGCAAACAATATTTCAAGTAGAAAGCATTAAGCTTGTGTGTTTTCGATGTCGAAATAGTAGTATGCGTTTACAAATAAAAGAATTAACAAATAAATTTGATTCCTGTATGGAGATGATTAATGATCAAAACAATGTTATTAACAAAATGAACTTAATGCTAGAATCTTTAACCAAAGGAGAATAGTATATTAAAAAACGAGTTTCATAAGGCACCATTTTGCCGCACGAGATCAGTTTAGAAAACGAGCCGCTTGCGGCGAGTTTTCTAAAGAGCGAGTGCGGCAAAAGGCCTTATGAAACGAGTTTTTTATACTATTTTTTCTATTTTGCGTTTTTTACATTAATAAATTGCTTAAATTGGAATTATTTAATTTGAAAGTTCAGAGTTTAATTTTTATATAAAGCATGCAGTTGGTCACATTGATACTTGACATTTTCAAATTTAAATCTTGCTATCCGCGAAGTATATTATATTACATATTATTTATTAATTTTCGTTAACATTACTTGATATTTCATTTAAAAATATAAACATGAGTGACATAGAAACATATATATGTTGTTGACAATTGTATACAATATACGTTGTTTGTATAAAATACGGATATATATCATATCTGTCAAATGTACATAAATTCTTAAAATCAAATGACAGCAATGATATTTATTTCTGTATTCGAACAACGCCAACATTGAAAAATGAAAAAAAGCGTATCGAAATGAAGCTCATTTCGATACTGTTTTGGGTTTCATAATGAGTTCATTTCGAACGCAAAATAGAAAAAATATCAATACTAATAGACTGTATAGTGACATAACAAAAAAGAACTCTGAAGTACTTGTTGTGAAACCTAAGAATGATAAACAAAAAAGCGAAATAACTAAAAAAGATGTAAAAACTAAAATAAATCCAGGTGAATTGGCGGTCGGAGTCGAAACGGTAACAAGTACCAGTAGTGGAGGAATTGTTATAAATTTTAGCAATAACGAATCGAAAGAAAAAATAAAAGATATAGTAAGAAAAGAATTGGGTAATAAATACGAGGTTATTGAGCCAAAGCTTAAGAATCCAAAAATAATTGTAGTAGGAATAGAGAGTGAAATAATAGATCAGGAAGATAAGGAAATTCTAGATAGTATACTCAAGCAGAATGCATTAAGAGAGTTTGATGATGATACAGATGATAAAATAATAATTATAAGAAAATATAAACCAAAAGCTAAGAAAGATTACGGTAACATTGTTATGGAGGTAGAGACTAATTTATATGAGAAGTTGATAGATATAAGAAAAATAAACATAGGATGGAGAAAATGCTCTTTATACGAATATGATGATGTAATCAGATGTTTTAAATGCGCGGGATTTAACCATTTTGCCAAAGATTGCAGAAATGAAGTAGCGTGCAGCAAATGTGGTGGTAATCATGTAAGCGCAAGCTGTAATAATCTTACAGAGAAATGTATAAACTGCGTAAGAACGACTCAAAAATTAAAAATTGATTTGGATTCCAATCATACAGCTTATGATAAAAACTGTCCATGTCTCAAAAGAATAATTGATAAAATTAGAACAAAGGTGAAATATGAATAGCAATTAATAAAAGATGATAGGAAGTATTACAAATCTGTTGTCTGTTTAAATTGCCAAGAGTTTTTACACAATAAAGATCAAATAACAGATTTAATCAAGAATTGGCAACCACAAATTCTATGTCTGGTGGAAACACATGTAGACGATACTGTTGAGGATTTGGAATTGAAGATCGCTGGATACAATACCATTGGGTGTAATACAAATAACCGTAGAACTGGTGGTATATTGGTTTATCTAATGGGGTGTATTAAATTCAAAGAAACATTGAACTTAAAGTTGGAATATGGGTGGATTGTTGAATTTGAGTTAAATATTAGGAATGAAAAATATCTTATTGGTTTCATATTATTTAATGCATTATAATTACTTTAAAAACTTTAAGAGAAATCTGTTAGAAATATGTTAAAAAATTTGAGTGATCCATGTAATTTCTAGGTTGTAGCAGTGTAAAATAGTTAATTAAGTAAAATGTAATGAAACGTTATGGTTGTACAATAGCTTTGCTAATAAAATACTTACTTACTTACTTACTTACTTAATTGTAAGTTAAAAGCAACAAAACGCTCGTGTGGCTTCATGATGGAGCAACATAATGATTGAAAGTTGACAATAACTGAATATATGACAGACATTCTAGAAGAAATATCCAGTGAAACTTTCAACATATATATTAGGGTGGGCCAAATTATATGGAACATATTTTCCCCATTAAGCGTATAGCAAAAAAGTAATCTATAGATAATTCTGAGTGAAGTTGCTGAAGAGACCATAGCTCTAAGTCGGATTTGGGGATTTTTTTAACGCACTTCGGAAGCGGATTCGTTTGCAGTTTAATGTGAACATAGAGAGAATTTCGTGTTTTGATAAACACTACAACTACTTTTTCGAATAGAATAGCCTTTAAAACCAAACAAAAATATTTAAAAGTGTTACGGGGGTTCTGGTGTTTCGCATGGAAAATTCAAAAGTGGTTTCCTGCACTTTGTTGTGGTCATATGAGTATATGACACTGAGCAACCAGTTCCTTCGTTTGCAGTACAGAGAACTACGTTTGAACCACTCCATGCGAAAGACCATAACCTAGTACACTTGTTCTTAAACCAACATTTCCACGTACTTTCATTCTGAACGAGTCTCAACATTGCAAATTGATTGCATTTTCGCGAAGTAATGTGAATGTAAATATGCTTTCTACATTTTATGACGCTAATCATTCGAATTTTTTTAATTGAAAAAATTCACCCTTAAGCAGGATTCGAACGCACGTCCATGGTTTGCCGGATCATTGCTCTGCCACTTGAGGTATTAAGGACTGTGGTTCCGAATACATCGGGAAACCCTAAGTTACATTAAGGAACAGAATGTTAATATTTTGCTTGTAGTCGGCATTTGTTGCAAATTTATTGCATTTTCGCGGAGTAATGTGAATGTAAATATGCTTTCTACAGTTTATGACGCTAATCATTCGAATTTTTTTAATTGAAAAAATTCGCCCTTAAGCAGGATTCGAACCCACGTCCTTGGTTTGTCGGCTCATTGCTCTGCCACTAAGCTATTAAGAACTGTGGTTCCGAATACATTGGGAAGCCTTAAGTTACATTAAGTAAAAAGATGTTAAGATAGGATTTTCATGTTTTCTTTAAATATATTCACTGATAACCCTAGACAATAAACAAAACGTCTGATATATAAACAATAAATCAATTTGGTCAAAGATGCCGATTGTTAATAATCCTAGGTAATAAACAAATTTGCAAATGTAAAGAATTCTTAGAACTTAAAGAAAGTTTTTACAACTTGTGTGTGCTAATGAAGATATATTACACAGTGCGTTAAATTCGAAAATGAACGTTAAATATTTCTAAAATTGTAAATGCATATATTCGAATTCCTAGATTTACTTATATTTAACAATAAAAAATGTTCGAAGTTAAAATATTACAAAAGGATTTTAAATTTATCCTGTACATGTCGTATCATATAAGATTCATTGCGTTGCCACATACGCAACCTGCTTTGGCATATAGTCTTGCTGAAAGAAATATTTAGTGTCTAAATCCAATTTGGTAGCACTGGAAAATTTGCCGCTTAAATGTCCAGGTATTTAAATTCATTTAAATACTGTAAATAATAACCAAATTTTCTGTTCCATTCGCACACACACGGAGCGCCCCATTCTTATTGATCCACTACCATGTTTAACTGTTAGACTTGAATTATTGCTACACGTATACCATTCGATTGAAAAATATTAAATTTGCTCCCGTCAGTAAACAAAATCCTATCCCAACGAGTACGGTCAATATTAGTACGAACAATATTGTTTCGCAAAGTTCAATCTTTTCAGACGATTTGTCTTATTTATGGAGGCTGTCTTCCTTGTCATACTCCTATTTAGATCTTATCTGTACTTCTTTATTAAAATGGATTTTAACAAAAGCCAAATCTATTGTGTGTGTTATTTATTAGTCGGGGTGTTTAACTTACATAAGCCGTGCGTTCTCGAGGACTTAATAATATTGTACGAGGTATATCAGAGCGGGCTTTGTCTACAACATATTTTTTTTTATGATATATCTTATTGTGCTTTTACTTCGGCTTAACAAATTACCCATATTTTTATACGAGTTGCTTTCGAGATGCCACTTTACAGTCATTCCGTTTTCGCATTTTGTTATTTCTGCCCTTTTGCAGACCATTATAATAATCTAATGACTAATACACCGCCCACAAGCTCGGATGGACGATAACTATGTATTATTCAGTTTTGGTGTTCGGGATTTCCCGCTTTCCTAAGAAAGTCAATATTAAGCGTAATACCAATATTTCTTCTGCGTGAAAGTCTACATTACAAAACATCCTTATTTTTATATATTATACAAAATTAAATTAAAATTTATTCGAAATATACAGACTGTCCCGTAAAAAACGCCAACATTCATAATTCCGTTATTTATTGTCCGGTTTTATTTAAACAAAAAGTAAATTTAATAGCATCAAAAACACTATAAGATAGCAGTGTTTTATTTGTTTTCAATTGTTTTCATTAATGTCAAACGACAGTCAAGTTTTTTATTTTAAATGGCAACATATATATTTTTGGCTATATTCGGATTGTTTTTTTTTTCTGAATTCAACGATGTATAACATGTTTATTTTTGATAAACGTTTATTGCAAAAAAAAAACTTTATAAATTTCATCTTTGTCTTCCATTATTTATAAATATTCGAATGTGTCATGATTAGAGCTGGGGATGTTTGCGGTGTGCCAGGATAGTATTCAGTTAAACGCACGAATATATAATATGCAAAATTTCAAAATTAAAAGTCATTTAAATGTGATAAAAACTTATAGGAATCGATAATACAAGGGTATTATTACATTCATATAATGCAAATATTTATTTCGAAGCAAGTATGCCGAACTAAAATATTTCATGTTTATAATGTCTTCAAAATCCTGTTTACAAAGCACTCTTTATTCAAACACGTGCATAATAAACAAATACTGCATTAGATTGATAATATTACACATTTACAAATAACTATGCAAAATTTCAAAAATAAAAGTCATTTCAATGTGATAAAAAACATATAGGAATCCATAATACAAGGAAGGGTATTATTACTAATAATACCCTTCCTTGTATTATGGATTCCTATATGTTTTTTATCACATTGAAATGACTTTTATTTTTGAAATTTTGCATAGTTATTTGTAAATGTGTAATATTATCAATCTAATGCAGTATTTGTTTATTATGCACGTGTTTGAATAAAGAGTGCTTTGTAAACAGGATTTTGAAGACTTTATAAACATGAAATATTTTAGTTCGGCATACTTGCTTCGAAATAAATATTTGCATTATATGAATGTAATAATACCCTTGTATTATCGATTCCTATAAGTTTTTATCACATTTAAAAAACTTTTAATTTTGAAATTTTGCATATAATATATTCGTGCGTTTAACTGAATACTATCCTGGCACACCGCAAACATCCCCAGCTCTAGTCATGATTAGAGAACGGACACGCTTACCACTCAGTGCAGTACTGGCGAAAGGCTGTATTTCTAAAATATTTAATTTTATTTATATAATTGGAAAACGAACGGGTGGTGATCTATAAAATTACGAAATACATATTTATTTGATGAAAAGTTGTATTTATAAAGTTTTTAATTTTATTTATATAATTGGAAAACGAACGGGTGGTGATCTATAAAATTACGAAATACATATGTATTTGTTGAAAAGTTGAATTTTTAAAGTTTTTATTTTTATTTCTATAATTGGAACATTTTTATTTGTTCATTTTGTCGTTCAAGTTGAGTAAAGGAGTATTAATATTGACTAGCAATAGTTTCTCAAGGTTTTCTTCTGTCAATTTTGTTCTCTTTGAATTAAGTATAGCAAACGCCAATTAAGTTGGCGCGAGGAGGGGTAAGTTCGCGCAGGATTAGAAGTAGTGGGGAGATTTATATTTGGTTTTACATCAAATGTCAGATAATTCTAACCTCTGAGCGTGTATCACTTTATGATTCCCTAGCAAAGACATTATGTTCCGTCAAACGTCAAGACAAATGTATTCTGACAATTAGTTGAGTAGTAGGGGAGGACGTTTTTAAAAACGGCTTCTGCGCACCCCCTCCTCGCGCCAACTTAATTGGTGATTGCTATACATCCTTATAAATAGAAAACGTCCTTTCTACATCACAACTGGTTATAGGTGCATACTGGAAATATTCTTGTATTTCTTCATATTTAGCCGTTAGATTTTGCGGAATTGTCTCCATACATAATTGCTGCAATGTAATTAAATCTGGATTTCTATTAAGAATTGCTTCAAACTTTGCCGAAGACCACATCCGAAGTCACTTGGAATACTTTTCAAATTATTAACAGCCACATCTAATGTGGTTAATCCGTCATTTAATTTGAGATTTCGATTTTCAAAATAAGTGATTAGTTTTGGAAATTTTCCGAAGTGTTTGTGAAGAAAGTACAACTGATTTTTTAAATTTAGGATTTGTATGAGCTCCTTGCACTCACCAATACTTCTAGCATCCTCCTTTAGCAGTGTTACGAAATGTTTTAGACTATCGAAATTCTCAGCATAATAACTAGTAGCTTCCAGCCATGTTCCCCATCTAGTTATTACTGGAGTGGGAGGCAGTGAGAGATGGAAATTTTTCCCTGAAAAGAGCTACTCTCAATGGTGCTTTTCTGAAAACTTTTTTAAAAGCTGATACAAGTCTATCAACTTCCGGAAAAGTGTCTCTGATATATTCACAGATTCTGTGAAGAGCATGTGCTACACAAGTAATATACAGCATATTAGGATATGTTTTCTTCAATAGTCTGCCTGTTTTTAACATATACGCAGCACTATCACTGACAAATAAAAGTATTTTTTCTTTGTACGTGGCGTCCGAATGAAGCATTTTTTGCATATTCTCCTTAATGGTTTCACCAACTGTTTCCGCATCATCTCTATTTATAACACTTGTTGCTATTACATATGAGTTATAGGGAATAGTTGGATGTAGTACACCAGCTACAACATTTACCACATAGCGTCCTAACATATCCACCGTTTCGTCGGCGCTTATCCATATGTATTGATTTAAAAGATGGCTTCTAATGCGTTCTACTGTTCTCGTATAGCACATAGAAACATAATATTTGCGTAAAGTTGATTCATCAGGAACATTTCGACCAGTATATTTTTGAAGAAATATTTTTAAAGTGGGATTGCTAAGTTTATTTAATGGAATATTAGCCGCCATAAAAGTTTTACAGAGTTCAGATGTGTTTGCGATCCTAAGTGACGAATTTTTGACGATATTTTACGGATTTTGTAATAAATTTCGGAATCACTGACAATGGACATACAATCAGTATGACCGTCAATCCAACTCGCCATTGTTTTACAATGCCGTTCTCGACATTCTTCCATATCATGTCTGAAAAAGTAACTTAAACAATGCTCTAGATCTAAATAAATGAAAACTAAAAATGTGTGCGTAAGTTATTGAAACTGAACGAAATTCAATGCACACTCTTACGTCGAAATAATTGGTAGAAATAGATTCAATCAAACGATATTAAACAGGATCTATCACAAAAATTACGATGTAAATAACAGCTAGAACTACGAAAACAAGAAACTAACACACAGCACTTTATTTAACTTACGAAATATAAATTAATAAATAAAATCCATTATAAAAACCCCGCTTCTATCTACGCTCATGAAAACACTTTAAAAAGCACTATATTCTCCTAGTACAATAGCTGGCTTGTCCATTGTTATCGCCGAAAGCCCAGGTGTCCGAGTAAGTCAAACAAATACTTCATTGAATTACGCCGGGATGTACTGTGCGACGTTATACACAATTCCAATTGCCTATTGCGTTTTATGGAAATTGCGTCCGTTCTCTAGTCATGATTGTCATGAAACATTGGAAATGTAAGTATTATAAATATTATTATAAGAAACAAAACACTTTACAATAAATGTTGAAATTGTAGAGTATAAGATTTACTGGTCTAAAGTAATACACAGCTGTATTTTGGAAGATTTATTGAAACTTAACAAATATTTTTCAATGTTATATTTTTAGATATATAGATATGAGTATATTTTGACTAAGATATAAAGATTTCCATACCATGTTTCATTGCGAAATAAAAATATAATTGATGATATTTAACACTTTTGAATATTAATGTATATTTTTGCAAAGTGCGAACAATAAATGTATTACAAATTTATATAACCCCTTACCACAATTATTAGTCGTATCCTAAATACGTATTTCGACAACTAAGTTGTCATCATCAGTAGGTAAAAACTACTAATTAAAAGTCGCACATGGGGCACAGTTAAACAAGAGAAACGCTTCCGCACAACTATTATACACTGCAACCCTGCATAGACTAAATTTAACAAGTCAATCTAAAACTACGAGATAAACGCGTACCTACTTTAGGAAAGGTCTAAACATATGTTAAATTGTCGGACAAAGGAACGGCAGACATCCTCTCTAAGGGGGGCGGCACTTCGATTTTTAAAAACTACGATGACCCACTATTAAACTTAGATAAACCACCTATTATTTTCAACAAACCAATAGTATATTTAAACGTATTATCTCGAGTACATGTATAGTAAAAATATCTATTTTGGGTAGGGGTGTAAAAATATTTCCAATTACAAATGGTTAAAAAAAATGCTAAAATCGGAAAGTGTGGTCGTATATTGTAAAAACTGTACTCTATTGAAAATTCTAAGAAGGACAAAATTTTGAAGGAACCGTTACATATGAAAAAACAAGACATCTGACTGTGTTGACTTATATTAAATGACAATCAAGTAACGTGAAAAGGTTCTATGAATTATTAGATATTGTTGGTATATAATTTAAAAGTTAATTATAAATAGGTGACATGTCATTTCAAATTTCAAAATGTATTACACTTAACATGCTCTCGTATTATTTCTCTCCTTATTACATTGAATACTAGGCCTAGTTGCAAGGGACCCCTTTTTGAAAACAAAAACCCTGAGAAATTTTCTAAATTATGTCTAAATTATGAATATGTGTGTATGATTCGTTCATGTTTAATAATTGACGATTCATATTTAATAATTGGGGCCCATTTTGAAAATCAAAGTACACAGCAGTATGCATATACGAAGGGTATTTTTTAAATAGGGCCCGTTTGTGAATGAGACTGAGAATGTGATGTGCGATCGCCGCAGTACGCATGCGCGTCTGCTCCCAACATGCCTTGCGCGCGTTTATACGCTATTTGCAACGGTATCGTATCGCCTGTTTGCGTTTCAAGCTGTAAAAGTTTATAATGCTTAAAAAATTGAGTCGTCCGCCTATCTGTAATTCGATTCTTAAGTGCAAGAAATTCGACAGCAGCGGAAATTCACGGTCAGATTTGTGAATTTTACGGTGATAATACTGTCAGAGACAGTAAAGTTCGAAAGTGGGTTCGAAAGAATATTCAAGAACGGACGGGTTAATGTGCTTGATGAGACACCCCCTGACCGACCTTCTCTAATTCTTGAAGCGTTGGTGCTTGAAGTGAACAACAAAATACGAGAGGACCGACGATTCACGATTTCAAAGTTGTCAACTAATTTTTCGTTATGATGTTAATTGAGTTATGTACACCATTGTTTCGGAGAAGCAATAAAGAGATTAGACTGTGCTTTATCTTTTCCGACTTGATACGTTCAGGAATAAGATTAATTTTTGGACCACATCGTTACAGGAGATGTGACTTGGATGTCTCACATGACTTCTGAGTCCAAGCAACAGTCAATAGAGTGACGCACACGTCATCGCCAACCAGAGTTAAATCCAAACAGACACTTTCAGCACGAAAGGTTAAGGCAACTGTATTTTGGAACAGGAAAGGGATTTGGTTAGTGAATTTTATGTCGAGAGGTACAACAATCGATTCTGATGCGTATTGTGAGACAAGAAAACCTCGGCGTGTCGTTCAAAACAAGTGGCATGGTCCAATGTCTTCCGATTCGATCTTGCTCCATGACAATGCAAGCCCACATGTTTCCTAACAAACACAAGGTCTAATCAGGCCTTTTGGGAACAACTGGAACGTCCACCTTACAGTCCAAATTGAAGAAGGCGTGAAAACTGAAGTCATGAATTAGGGTTATTCACAGGCGGAAGATTTCTTTGACAAATGTTTGAACAAAAAATGAAATTAAGTAGAAAAGTAGATGAAAGTATGTAGAATGCGGAAATAAATATATTTGAATGATATTTACAATATTTTAGTTCTTATTCAAAAACCTTATTTAAATAGTACCCCTTGTATATAAACTGACGAATTTGCATTTATTAGTGGTGATAGGTTAATTTTTAAATAAATGTCCAGTTAACACTAATGACGCTTAAAATTTATTTGTAGTGACAGCTTTCCGCTATGATTTCGCGTGAACAAATTTACTTTTGTGTGTTCCAATTGTGTTACCTTGCCAAGAATCCTTTGTAGGTAAGTTGGTTATAAAACGTGTTGAATGCCAATGGAAACTTATAAATATACAAACCTATCGCATTGAGGAACATATGGCAAGAATCATTTGTTTTCCAACTAACTTTCAGTCCCTTAAATATGTAATGTTTCAAAAAATATACAAAATTAAACTACAATAAATTATCAATTATGCAATACACAGATGCGAGGAAATGTTATAGAGAACCTAATAAAACATGTTCCGCAAAACAGGTAACAGTTCTTATAACGAGAGTGGTAGGAAACGATACGTCGTAGCTGTTAGTAATAGCATTTAAAGTAATAATTTCTTAGAAAATGTACATTATGCGAAAGTTATGTAACGTTCAATTTCCGATATTTGTACTTTTCGACGAACCGTATACAATATGTCCAAAAAAAAGTGCTCAGAGTTATACCTCGTGTAGATAAAACAATTTCATCGAAAAAGCCCAAAATGTGCTAGTCCAAAATGTTTATTTTTTATTGTAATTTACGTATAATTTGGTATGGTAAAAAAAGTAGTATAACTTACTACATAAGATTATGATTAATTAAGATTATGAATAAAACAACCAAAAATAGTTTTTAATCAATACTATATAATTAATTATGTTTTCAAAATGGCCTCCTTCACATTCGAGACACGCAATAGCCCTGCTGAATTGCCCTGCTGCCCTGCTGAAAGCAATTGCTGAACGTTATTTGTCTCGTAGCACGTTGAATCATATCAAGGTTTTGTTTTAATCGCTCTGCACAATTCCTTATCCTATTTTCTAATTCTTATAGTGTGTTCACCGGGCTACTGTACACCTCTTGCTTCATTGTGCCCCACAAAAAATAATCCAGGGGAGTCATGTCTGGCGACCTTGGCGGCCACGCAACTGTGCCACCTCGTCCGACCCATCGGTGATAATTTTCATTTAGAAATAATCTTACTGCCCTAGCGAAATGTGCCGGAGCGCCGTCCAACTGCAGCCACATGTTTAGACGAATATTCAATAGCATGTCATCCAGCAACTCTGGTAGTTCATTTTGCAATAATTCCAAAAATCTTTCACCATTTAAAATTCGAGGAAGAAAAATAGGTCCAATTAATAAATTTCCTATCAATGCGGCCCAGACATTGACAGAAAACTGTTCATGGAATGAGGCAGGCCTTGCTAAGTGTGGGTTTTCATCGGACCATGCGTGTAAATTTCGAAAATTTGTTATCCCATTTCGTGTAAATTTTGCTTCGTCCGTCCAAAGAATTTTGTTGAAAAATCCTGGATTTCTTCTCGTCTGTCTCAAAATCCATGCTGAAAAAATACAACGCTGTACATAGTCTCCTTCATTAATATTGTGTACTCTTCGATAATGATATGGCCTAAGTCCATTCGCTTTTAAAATCACACCCACTGTAGATTTCGATACATTAAACATAAGCGCTAACCGTCTGAGGCTAATGGATGGATTGCGGAAAACCTCGTCCAAGATATCTTCTTCTGTATTCCCTAGCTGCAGTGCTGCAGCTCTGCCTTGTCCTCCTATATTTCTCCTTCCTAGTCCGTTCTCGCTGAACAATCGGTGAATTGTAATAAATGTCCGGTATGTTGGAACTGGCTGCCTATTCTGGAAGGCTGCTATGTACGCTCGACAAGCAACTCGAGCCACTCCATGGTGCATGCCATAATAATAATGCATATCAGCAATATGATTATTTTCAAACATTGAAAGACGCGCCATTTCAGTCCTTAATAACAATAGTCCAAAGCGAGAAACAAATCTAAAAGTGCAGTATACACGGCAATAGTTAACATAACAGAATGTAAAACGAAACAAGGTACACCGAACATCACTTGGACAAACCTACATATCGACTGAAGGAAGGATGCGGTGTGGGGACACGAGAACAAGGCAGCGATCCTCATCACGTGATATTCCTACAACACAATACAATACAATAAATCTGGTCATTATCCTTTCTAAATCTGTTTTTATTTTTTTTAATTGACACACTAGTTGAGAAAATATATATTATTTTCGTAATGAAGTCTGAGCGTAGGGGAAAAAACTTAAATTTCAATTACAAAAAAACTAAACATTTTTGACTAGGACATTTTGGGTTTTTTTTCGATGAAATTTTTTTATCTACACGAGGTATAACTCTGAGCACTTTCTTTTTGGACACATTGTATACTGCTCGTCGAAAAGAAAAGATCGTTGGTAGATTTCAAAAATTATTTTAGAGTACGGATTTTCGTTTGTGGCTCTGTGTACACGTGTAGATATACAGTACGTTAAGAAAGCCATAATTATCTGAGGCTTTACGAGGCCAGATAGTTTTATTACATAAACAAGGGTTATTACAAGTAAAAATTGCTCACACTAAACACAGTAAAGTGGTCTCGCTGTGCAGTGCAAGCCACCATTAGACGTTACCATACCACTGGTGTATACCATAATTTACGCAAGAGCGGCAGAAAACGTATAACCACTGTTCGCGAAGATCCAATGATAGAGGGAATCGCGCTATAGGATAGGCACAAATCGGTGATAACAATTTCTGCTGAACTACGTATTTAACGGAACGTGGCAATTTTTGTGCATATCGTCAGAAGACGGTTAGTTTCTGCGAATTTACGTGCCCAAAAACTCTGACGCAAGCTTTTGCTCACGGAGTTACACCGCAAGTAGCGCCTTATGCGGGCAATAAAATATCAATATTGGAGTGGATGATTGGGCCAAAATAATCTGGTCCGATGAATCTAATGTACACGTAAGTGCTTCAAAATCCCCCATAATCTTCTTAATATGCATAAGAGAACTCATTATTTCTTTCACCGATCTTCGTTTATTCAATGCAGATGTACAGCCCTTCTGGAGCCAGTTACATCGCCGGAGATCAGGGAAGCAATTTTCGTCAGACTGTATTTCACCTACTGCCAAACATGGAGGAGGAAGTATTATGACTTGGGGGTGAATAACTGCACAAGATGCCGGAGAAGTGTATATGTACGAAAAACGTATGAATGTGGAAATGTTGGAAGAAGTACTAGCAGCATCGATTGCAAAATTTTACGATATCGACTCAGACGATTATCACTCCCAACAAGGTAACTCCCCTCTTATAATTAGATGGTTTGATGAGAATCGAGTGTAACTTTTCGATTGCCCCCCCCCCTGCAATTCTCTGACTTGCTTATAAAGAAGCTCAAATTGGCAGTGTTCCAAGATGGACTTCTCTTTCCCAGAAACTTGCCACAAACTAGTGGTTATTATGCCCAAACGAATTAAAGCCGTAATAAAAGCTAGAGGAGGTAGCATTAAATGTTAATATATTTAATAAGAAATTGTTATGAGTTCTATTACGTATTTTATTTTAGTTTTTAAATTAGCTTGCTTTACCGTAACGCTAAAAAGTTACCCTGGGAATTTTAATTATGATAACTAAGGACCGGACACGAGAGGCCCATGACTCACCGCCCGTGGGCGTACTATTGCAAATTTGTATTTTTTATTTGATTTACATAATTGGAAAACCAATGGGTGTTGATCTATAAAATACGAAATACATTTTTATTTGTACATTTTGTAGTTCAAGTTGAGTAAAGGAGTATTAACATTAACTAGCAATACTTTCCCAAGGTTCTTTTCTGTAAAATTTGTGCTCTTTGAATAAAATACATCCTTGTAGATAGAAAACGTCCTTTCTACATCGCAAGTGGTTATAGGTGCATACTGGAAATATTCTTTATTTCAGCTTATTTGGCAGTTCGATTTTGAGGCATTTTCTCCATACACAATTGCCGAAATATTATTAAATCTAGATTTCTATTAGAAACTTTTGCCGAAGAGCACACCCGAAGCCACCACCAAAGTGTTCCTGACGAAAGTACAACTGATTTTTTAAACTTGGAATTTGTATTAGAAATATTTCGAGAATCGTCATTTAAACATGTAACGAAATTTTGTAAATTATCGAAATTCTTTGCATAAAAATTAGTAGCTTCCAACCATGTTCCCCATCTAGTTATTACTAGAGAGGAAGGCAGTGACAAAGATGGAAGTTTTTTCCTGCAAAGAGCTACTCTCACTGGTGCTTTTCCGAAAACTTTTACAAAAGCGGACACAAGTCTATCAACTTCCGGAAAAGTGTCTCTGATATATTCACAGATTCTGTATAGAACTTGTGCTACACAAATAATATGCAGCATATTAGGATTTGTTTCCTTTAATAGTCTGCCTCTTTTTAACATATATGCAGCACTGTCACTGACCAATAAAAGTATTTTTTCTTGTTGTCCGAATGAAGCATTTGGTACATATTCTCGCAAATGGTTTTAGTACTGTTTCAAGCGTTGAAGTTACTATTTATAACTTTTGTTGCTATTGCATATGCGTTATAATGGAATATTTGCCGCTGTTAAAGTTTCACAGAGTTCTTAGTTAAAATGGTCTGATTTCAACGGGTCTAATATCTGTGTATATGTGTTTGCGATGCTAAGTGACGCTTTACTTGCGATTTCTTGGAATTTTCTAACGCTACTTTACAGACTTTGCAATAAATTTCGGAATCACAATGGACATATAATCAGTTTAACCCTTAATCTAACTCGCCATTGTTTCACGATGTCATTCTCGAGGTTGCTCCATATCATATCTGAAAAAGTAACTGAAACAATGTTCTAGATCTAAATAAATGAAAATTAAAAATGTATGCGTAAGTTATTAAAACTTAACGAAATTCACTGGACGCTTAGGTAAGAATAATTTGGGAGAAGTAGATTCGATGAAACGATATTATACAGGATGTATTAAAAAAAAAATTACGAAGTATATAATTAACAGCTAAAACAATAAAAATAATTAATTGATAAGGGAGACACTTGTTGAAACTCCATAACTATGATAGTATAAAAATGCACTGATTTTAAGTTTCAAATAATTTAATCTAACTTTCCACTACAATATCGTTTCATCACACTGTGACTTCATCAGGTGGATGAATAAATGGTGAATTTACAAATGTACAAGTTATATATATAAAGCCTGATAATTATAAATTTAATGAAAGTAGGGGGAATTACAAATTTCTGTTTGGTCGTTTAATACTAACTCTAATTTCTTATATCTAGAAATAAAAGTAAAAAACTAGATTTGCTAGAATCATTAGAAATTTCTAGATATAAGAAATTAGGGTTAGTATTAAACGACCAAACAGAAATTTGTAATTCCCCCCTACTTTCATTAAATTTATAATTATCAGGCTTTGTATATATAACTTGTACATTTGTAAATTCACCATTTATTCATCCACCTGATGAAGTCACAGTGTGATGAAACGATATTGTAGTGGAAAGTTAGATTAAATTATTTGAAACTTAAAATCAGTGCATTTTTTATACTATCACAATAAAAAGAAGAAACTAATTCACCGTATTTTACTTATCTTATGAAATATAAACTAATAAATAAATTTTAATTTTAAAAATTGAATTGAAATTATAAAACTCCTTACGCTTCTATCTACGCCCATGAAGAAAGGAATTTCACTATAATATTGAAGTAATTGCGTCGCAATTCAACGACAAAAACCAGATATGCGGTTAACCGAATGAATAGTGCTATTCAATAACTGCATGTTTCGGCCTGATTCGTCCGATCTCTAATGATAACAGACATTTACTTCAGTGTCCGGAATTTTTGTCCACGATGTACTTGAAGCATCGATTGTAAAATTTTACGATATCGACTCAGACTATTATTACTTCCAACAAGATAACGCCCCTTGTCACAATGGCCGACTTGTAAATATACTTAATTAGATGGATTGATGAGAATCGAGTGAAGCTTTTGAATTGGTCCCCGCAGTCCTCTGACTTGTCGCCCATTGAATATTAATGGCATATTTCGCCTCTAAAGGGGCATCCTTTTCTCCAGAAACTTGTCACAAACTCGTAGCTACTATGCCCAAATCAGTTGAAGCTGTAATAAAAGCTAAAGACGGTACCATTAAATATGAATATATTTAATCAGAAATAGTAATAAAATCTATTATGTATTTTATTTTAGTTTTTAAATTAGCTTGTTTTATCGTAACGCTAAAAAGTTATCTTGCCTATAACATTTGCTCGCGTATGTATTTGAAACTTAAAATCAGTGCATTTTTTATACTATCACAATAAAAAGAAGAAACTAATTCACCGTATTTTACTTATCTTATGAAATATAAACTAATAAATAAATTTTAATTTTAAAAATTGAATTGAAATTATAAAACTCCTTACGCTTCTATCTACGCCCATGAAGAAAGGAATTTCACTATAATATTGAAGTAATTGCGTCGCAATTCAACGACAAAAACCAGATATGCGGTTAACCGAATGAATAGTGCTATTCAATAACTGCATGTTTCGGCCTGATTCGTCCGATCTCTAATGATAACAGACATTTACTTCAGTGTCCGGAATTTTTGTCCACGATGTACTTGAAGCATCGATTGTAAAATTTTACGATATCGACTCAGACTATTATTACTTCCAACAAGATAACGCCCCTTGTCACAATGGCCGACTTGTAAATATACTTAATTAGATGGATTGATGAGAATCGAGTGAAGCTTTTGAATTGGTCCCCGCAGTCCTCTGACTTGTCGCCCATTGAATATTAATGGCATATTTCGCCTCTAAAGGGGCATCCTTTTCTCCAGAAACTTGTCACAAACTCATAGCTACTATGCCCAAATCAGTTGAAGCTGTAATAAAAGCTAAAGACGGTACCATTAAATATGAATATATTTAATCAGAAATAGTAATAAAATCTATTATGTATTTTATTTTAGTTTTTAAATTAGCTTGTTTTATCGTAACGCTAAAAAGTTATCTTGCCTATAACATTTGCTCGCGTATGTATATCCGAAATCAAAGGAAACGGTAAAGTTCACGTACACATTCACATATATTCGTATGCACACATATCTATTCCCTCAAGTTACGAGAAACCTTTAAAATAATCTTTTGAAGCTAGGACATATATGTACAATGTACATATATACACATACTCGTCGTACAGTAACATTAAAACAAGAAAATGAACACGGCTTTTTACTAAATGAAAATTTAGAAGAGCAACGAATAAAAATATAGAGTTCATATTTGACAAAGCAAATATTACGCAGAAAATATTGCAGGATTTGGCAAACATTCGACGAAGATTCTGGCAAACGGAATTCTGTCCTATTTTCTGGAAAGCAAGATTAATATCTTAATAAAAAATTCGGCGAAAAAAGTAAATACGTGTTGGCTATATTACTTCTGAACAAATAACAAAAAATGTAATAATCTGTTTGATTTTGAAGAAATTAATTTTAACTATTATATAATATTACATGTTATAGCAGAATAATTACATACATGAGTAGGCAAAAACCAATTTAGTATAATACAAAATTGTTTTTAATAATATAAAATATTATTAAAAATCCGGTGTGAAGAACATAATACAAGTTCAATATAATAATTTTTGTGAACGTATCCTTCTCCAGAGACGCAGATACGTATTTCATCTTTCTACAGATTCCTCCCTACGCTCCAAAGATACGGCAGTGCCATCTGATGCAAACACTTTGTTAGTTCTGCAGTTGTTAGGTAGACAGAGCTTGTTGCTTCGGCTAATACGAGGGTAGCACCGATTATATCTGCAATCTAATATTTCTATTGAATCAAAGGAATGAAACATGCTATGCAACAAATATTTATTGTTTTCTATTTTGACAGTTCCAATGTAGTTTTAATAACTGCAACAGTTATTTTCCAAGCTAATTCCAAACCGAGTCGTCTGCAGTAAAAACGCATTTAACGAGAGAAAATTTTAAAGTCTTAATTTACTATGATTTTAACAGTTCCTTAATTCCAAAACAAAGTGTTTTAAGACTTCGTGTTGCATTTGGTGATCAAGCTCCTTCCCCTAGAGGAGTTTTTACAATTGGTATAACGAATTTATATTTCAAAGGATTTCACTTAGTGACGATTTTGGCGAAGGAAGACCAATCTTAGCCGTTACTGAAGCAAATATAGACGCCGTACGAATAATGATTCAAGACGACAATCGAGTCACGTATAGGATTATTAGGAGCACTTTGGATATTAGCATGATTGCAATAAACAAGATTTTACATTATAATTTGGGCGTGAGGACAGTCTGAAGGTGTTGGATACCTTATAATTTAACACAGGAAGAAAAAATACCGATTTGAATGGTGTAAAAAAATGCTTCAAAAATATGGGTCTAAAACAAAAAAAAAAAACATCATTACTGGTGATGAAAGCTGGATATATGCGTTTGTACCTGAATCAAAACAGCAGTCGGCTCAATGGGTGTTTCCAACAGAACTTCTAGACAAATCCAGTCAAAGTGAAAAAATCTCGAAATATTGGAAAGAAAATGGTAGCCAGTTTCCTCTCAAAATCAGGATCTATCACAACAGTTGTGCTTGAAAATAAACGTACGGTTACCGCAGAATGGTACACGGCAGTATGTCTGCCAGATGTTGTTCAAAAGGCGCGCTTACGACGCCCTAAATCGGAGATTGTTCTTGATCACGAACGAATTTTTGAAGGCTGCCGGATTAAAATTACTAGATCATCCGCCATATAGTCTGGACCTGGCACCCTCAGATTTCTTTCTATTTCCAAAACTAAAAGATAAAATGCGTAAGCCGAGAAGATGCAGTGAAGAGCTTCAAAACCTTATACCTGAAGTGATTCAAGAAGAGTGGAATTTATACTACGATAACTGGTTTTATCGAATGTCTAAATGCATTGAGTTTAAGGGCGAATATTTTGAAAAACAATAATAAAAATAATTTTTGGCTACAACATTTTGTTTTATTAGTTTGCAGAAATAATTCGGTGCTACCCTCGTAGACAGCGCTGAATGTACTTCTACGGTCGGTTTTAATAATTTCTGTGAGATAGCGATGTTGTTCTTTTTTGTGAATGTATCCTTCCCCAGCAGTCCGCTGCTATTTCATCTTTCTACAGATTCGTCAGTACCCCCGTACTGACGAATCTGTAGAAAGATGAAATACGTATTTGCGTCTCTGGAGAAGGATACGTTCACAAAAATTTTAATATAGAACTTGTTCTTCACACCAGATTTTTAATAATATTTTATATTATTAAAAATACTTTTGTATTACCTGTTATAGCATAATTATACTGCAAGTACATTTATCTATAATCGTTATACAGATAAAAGTAAGCAGAGGCAATATAGAAACAAAATTGGTCATACAGTTATTACACTACTATTAGAACTCCACCCTACTGCTGTTTTTAGACATGCGGCACCTCCACCAAAATTAGTGCGAAATTACTCAAATATATTTTAGGTTAATTGCAATTATTTATTCATACACCTTTTAAGCTTAGGTATATTAATGATGTAATTTTAAGATTTTACATCTGACCACTGTTTAAAATCGTTTCTATAAATAAAAATCAAGACTAGTTTATATTAGTACATTTTATGCTTTCGGCATTACTTCTTATACAGTGTCGCTATTATGTATGGAGACGGTTATATACGTTGTCATGGAGAAAAAAAAGTTGTTAGATGGATTATTTTTCACGGCGGTCAAAAAAAGCACGCATTTTGGAATTAGTAATTTAGAAATTTATCAAAACCATTAAAATAATTCTCATTTGCAGTAAGTTCAGAATGTTAACTATGTTAACTAACTTCACGAAGTAGAGAAGTGAAAAGCTGTGACTGTCTTTGAGATACCGTACATTGATAAGCTTCAATTAAAGCGAAACGCGTCTGTATGTTCTCATTGATGGAAATAGCTTTTCACTAATTTTTAATTATCCTAACAACTTGTAAGATCGTAGTCGCGACGAGGTGTGTTATACATGCTAGTACAAACTTGGTTTGTCGGATTGTAATTATTAATGCATCACATAAGGCGACATTGACATGTAAAAATGGAATTTAATATTCATTAATTCTCATTTGCAGTAAGTTCAGAATGTTAACTATATATACACGAAGTAGAGAAGTGAAAAGCTGTGACTGTCTTTGAGATACCGTACATTGATAAGCTTCAATTAAAGCGAAACGCGTCTGTATGTTCTCATTGATGGAAATAGCTTTTCACTAATTTTTAATTCTCCTAACAACCTGTAAGATCGTAGTCGCGACGAGGTGTGTTATACATGCTAGTACAAACTTGGTTTGTCGGATTGTAATTATTAATGCATCACATAAGGCGACATTGACATGTAAAAATGGGATTTAATATTCATTAATTCTCATTTGCAGTAAGTTCAGAATGTTAATTAAAATAATATCAAATATATTCCAAAACTAGTAAATATTAAAAGTAAAGTTACATAACCTGCATTTAAACAAATTTGCGATCCAAAATAGTGTTCAATTATAATCATTAGAAAATATCGGATATTGTACTTGTAGAAACCCATACGTGTAATTATCATCAAGCTGAAAGGAATTAAAGTATTAATGTTTGGAAAGAAAATAATAACAGAAGGTGTTTAAACAAATAAATTGGTATATTTTACCTCTTTACTTTTATCCTGAACGTCACGAATAAAAATAAAACCGATCTTCACTTTTTTAATTCCTAATCACCTAATTACCTAATAAGCATAGTGGCCTCATCAGGTACTTACAGCTAAAGAGCACGTCGAAGAACAGTATTCAGCAATGAAATGATTCAGAATTCAAATTCAGAATCGTTCAGCGTTTAGAAATAAAAAACAAGATTTCATTTATCAGAAGAAAACTACAGTTTCAATAAGAATTTTAAAATTCTACATTTAGAAAATAAAGGCAATAAATTAAACTTACTAGAAAGTTTAGAAATCAATAAATTAAAACAAATTTTACTTAATGATCAATAATATTTAAATAACTCGCCTTTGTTAAATTTATTCATTTAAAAACTGTTTAGACGATAATAGAAATGTATATTTAGTTTATGAAAACAAATTTTATGCGTAAATATGTTAACTACCCTATAGTAAAACAGTTAGGGCCGACCAGATGACCCACATTTTCTCACTACCTACTATATTTGTGTTAATTCTTAGATTTTTTAAAACCGTTGTAAAATAGTACTAAGCTTGTTGATTTTATATTTTCAATTTAGTTTATAACGTGGCTCTTTAGCTGTAAGTACCTGATGAAAACAATGTGCCGGCGAAGCAATTGTCATCGTTTTACGATTAGGTATTAAAAAAGTAAAGATTTAACCATTAGTTTTATTTTTGTTTTAAATTATGGATTTTCATCAAGTAGAAGCCGAATCAATTCAATATATAAGCCTTACTATATTTCAATTAAAAGATATTAAAGAAGAATAAAAAATTATTAAATATTTAAAATTGACTGACACATCTTTTCTATATTTCCATTAGAATATCTTTTTTATATTTATTATATTAACATTTTTATAAGATACACCCAAACACAATTTTCGATTTAGTTTGCTAAAATGTAAGCAGTAACGATTTTTCAAACAGTAATAGTGGTTTTAAATAGGTGTTTCTTGTATTTGTACTTGTAATATATTAGTGGTTGGATAAATTAGAATTAAGCTAATAAGATTAAACTAGGTGGGTTTATGTATAGGAAAATTATTTCTATCCGTTACATTTTCTTAGAGAGTAGGTGGCGTAGTAGAATTACATGAATAATAATGAGTTCAGTTATTTTGAATACGTTGTTCATGTGATCGAGAAAATACGATACTGGAGATGCAATGTACAAAATTTTCGTATACTGAAAATGCATCTACTTTATCTCCTACGCTAATGGAAATGTAATATAAATTTGAATTTCGCATTTTGTCTTTCACTTCTTCTTTACTGGTGTTCTGACAGACAGTACCTGAAATTAAAGTAACTTTATAAAAAAGAAATTCTCTTTCAGTAAACAAAGAAAACTTAATTATCAAGTTTAGGTGTTCGTTAATGCGACAAGTATTAATACTACAACAACAAAAAATAATTAATACTCGTACAATAAAACAATGAATGTCTAGAGACGAATTACTTTCAAGAATAACATAGGAACTCTCCCGTGCGATTAAAAGACTATTGTAAAATATTTGTCTTATTGGGTTCTGTTAAATAAAACTAACGGTAATTTAAAACACACTATATTAATAACAAAACAAATTAAATACACTTAATAACTAATAATAAGACTATATTTATTTACGTATTTATTTTACATTTATAGGGTAATGTCGAGTATCTCCTTACCCCAACCAAGCCAACCCCAACCAACCCACCCCCAACCAACCCAACTCTAACCATCCCAACCCCAACTAACCTAACTCCAACCAGGCTAACCCCAACCAACCCAACCCCAACCAACCTAACCCCAACTAACCTAACCCCAACCAAGCTAACCCCAGCCAACCCATCCCCAACCAACCTAACCTCAGCCAACCCAACCAATCCATTAGTGCATATAAATAACAGGAACTTCCGAAATTTGGTTAGTTGTGCCTGTGCTTAACGTATACAAAAAGACAAGTTACTTAATTGTTTTTATTTTTTGTAGCTTTGCCGTGCGTTTGTCCTCATAAGTTTATGAAGCAAAGTTGTTCCTTTTTAGGTCCTCTAAAGGTTCCAATAATTTTTTTTCATATAAAAATCAACAAACATAATACTTACCGTCCAACAGCCACACACAATTTTATGGGGTTTGCTCCACAATTCGGGCACATACACGTTCCTCATTGGGGACCAAACCCTATGCCATTAATTGCCTTGCGCGGGCGATTAAATCGTCCTCGCAAAGCTTATCTATATCACGCAAATTTATCACGCGCAGTCTTATTTGATAGGCCATTTTTTCCTTATTGAGTATTTATTTGTCATGTTGACATTGAGAAAAGTTCAAATGATATGGATAGATATCCTGTTGTATTTCACATATTTACATCCAGACTACAATAAATATAACGTGGTGTTTAGTCAAAGCTGTATTTCTATCTTCCAGCAAAATTCCATTTCCAAACAATACAATTATAATCTTCACATGGGACAACGTAGAGTACATTCGTAACTATTATATATATAAATATTAATAACGATTGATTTTAAATACAAAAACATTAACACACTCACAACATTATGTAGCAATAATTAAAAGTAAATAAAATTAACTCTAAAAAGGTAATCTTAATTGTAAATTCCTCATATTGACAAATAGAAAAATCTACTTGATGTATATGTATATAGAGATTATCAGTAAAATTTAATGTTTTGAAGTTAGCAGCCTGATAACGTAACTGAAATTTTTCAACTGTCAAAGATTGCATGAAAATACCATAAAAAAATAACGATATTTCACATCTTACGAGTGGTCTCCTTCTTCTCTGTTTTGGGTTGGACGCCACCACCTCCAGGTATTTGAGCACACTGCTCTTTGTACTATCCCCAATAAATCTCTCAGTTCCACTCTGTTAGTCTTGTGTCCTGGATAAAAGCCACTATCCTCCTCAGGGGAAGTTTGAGTACACTCGAAGGATCCAATAGATCTCTCCCGAAATATTTCTGTCTGAGTTCCTTCAGTTCCTCACACGTGCATATTACATGAAGGCTAGCTTCCTCCTGTTTTTCACATCTGCTACACCAGGGCTCGCTCACCAAGCCCATGCTGGAAGCAAGCAAATGCTTCTTTAAAGGACAATGTCCGGTTATTAACCCGGTAATTATTTTAATTTCTTTTTTGCTACTACGAATTAGGTTTGCTGATAACTTTCCGTCCAGCTCCCTTAGTAGTGTTTTGGTATGGATTTGACCTTCCGTTAACCTCCATTTATTTTTATGTTCATTTTCTAGCCATAACCAGATCTCCCTTTTAGCGGAATCCTTAGTGATTCCACATACAGGTTCTGGTCCTATGAAGTTCCTATTAGTACCTTCTTTGGCCAGTTTGTCGGTTATCTCATTGCCTTTAATTCCCTCATGCCTGGCACCTATATCAGTGACACTGTATTGTCTGGTGCCAGGTTATTGAGGACCTGTTTACGATATTTCACCAGCTTAGATCTGGTAGATGGGTTCATAATGGCTTTAATAGCCGCCTGACTAGCAGTCATTATGTTATTTTTTTTACTTGCGCAGACGGCTTCCCGACTTTCATCGGCGCAGGCTGCGACTGCTAATAATTCGGTCTGGAAAACCGTAGTATGTTTCCCCAGACATATCGATATCTTCCTTCTAGGGCACATTCCGCATATGCCTGCACCTGCCCCCTGACTAGATTGTGATCAATCGTTGTACCAGGTGCCGGCACCACAATCGATCGAGCGACTTTTTGCCTGTTCCCTGGTCGGTATAAGTATGTACAGCTTAGCTGTAAACATAATTGCAGGTGCCTTACTGTCCACCGGCATTTGAAATATCGGCTCTTCCAGTACAGTTCCTGTGATATCTGTATAGCTCCCTACAACCTTATTAGGACACCATACGTCATTGGCCTTCAGCCTCAGTATCGCAGCCATTGCCTCCGCCTTTATAAATAGTTCCAGCGGAAGGAGACCCACGATGGGCTCCATGGAAGCGGTTCCCGTGCTGTTCATAGCTCCCGTGATTCCCAACAGGGCCTGTCGCTGGAGAGTCGTGAGGAGCCCCACTGACGATGTCTGCTCCGTCCTCCTCCACCAGCCAACTGCTCTATAGGTAATCGATGATCTTATTACTGTTGTGTACAACCAGTGTACCACATTTGGTTTTAGTCCCCAGGTCTTGCCAACAGCTCTTCTGCATCTCTAGAAGAGTTGCGCCGCCCTGTCTCCCACTTTGGCTAGGTGTCTGCTCCAATTCAGTTTCGCATCAAGTGTTATGCCTAGATACTTCACTTCATTGGTTAGTTCTAACTCTTGTCCAAACATCTTGACGTTGCCCAGATCATTTAGTTTTCTCATGTTGGTAAAGGCTACCAACTTGGTTTTTTGAGGATTGACAGTTAATCCCTCCTCAAGGCACCATCTTTCTACAATTCGCAGAGCATTTCGCATGATGCTCGCTACTGTCCCCGGGAATTTCCCCTGGGACACTATGACAATTTCATCGGCGAACCCCTGCGTAAGTAAGGTTATTTAATGGTTTTAATTTTGTAGCTTTAGTGTACGCGTGCCTCAAAAACTTTATATAGAAAAGTTGTTCCTTTTTAGGTCCTCTAAAGGTTCCCATATTTTTGTACATATAGTTCTTAAGAAAATTCACGACAAATTCCATATCTTATTCGAGTGCCTTTCAGAAGCTATTTCTAGGAGGTCCGGGAGACCTGATGACGTACTCAGCGCGTGATACCTCTCGCATGACGTATTGTCGGATGACTCACAATACACTATGAAAAAAATGTCTAAGCAATACAAGAAAACGAACAACCTAAAATTATGAAATCGATTTATGGGTAGGTCTTCAAAAAACTCCTAAACCGCTTCTTTCAGGCAAACATCTAAAGGAAAAGGTCGTCCGTGTAGATGCTTTTTTAATTTATGAAAGGAATGATAATTACGTGGCGCCCAAACTTGGGTGGATGTTCCATTTCTATATAGCCACAGTCGTTGATGATTTATCGTACTTGGCGAGTCTTTGTGAACTCTGCAATTGTCATTGTCCAACATAATCTTTTCAGTAAACTTTCGGGGTCTTTTTTCCTGTATGTCAATTTCCAAATTTCGGATAGTTTCCTTATACAGGCTGTCCTTAAAATACGGAGAAAACGTATGAAAAATGGAAAGATGTAACTATATAGAATATAGGTCCAAAATATTGTGACGACGCGAACACCAAAATTAAAAACCTCCTGCAAATTGTATAACGTCGCGTTTATGAATTGAAAAAATATTCAGAATGTTTATAAGTAATAAATACCTCTATTGAAGTTACAAACACACCTACGCTACAGCGTATATTTACATACGTAACAGCTGCCGATGTTATAAAAACTATAACATTGTTGTATGCTAAGGTTAATAACCTCAATCAAAATCAGCTGTTTATGCATTTAAGTGAATTATTAAAAATTGAAAAATGTGTATTACGTATATTAGGTGAATGATCTGTTTTAGTTACGAGACGCAACAAATATGAAATATTAATATGAATATATATATATATATATATATATATATATATATATATATATATATGTATATGTATATATATATATATATAACCGCTATTGCAAACAAACGCTGCCATGCTTATGTTTATAAAAATGCTAGAAGATAACATTGTGCGTAAGTTTTGTATGGCAAAGATTCGATAACCTGGTACGAAAGTCAGCTGTTATGGTGAATTTTTAAAGATGATAATAATATTTATACGTGAATCCAAATTGATCTTGAGACAAAGAGTATAAAAAGAAAACATTCTTTAGAGCTGGCCGCAATACAGTCTCATAATATAAGCATTATATTAAGCAACGTACGTACACCTTATATTTTAATCATATCATAATATACATTCAATATTTAATTAGAAATTGTGTAAACACATCAGTCGTTAATAGCTAAAGATCTTAAAATAGCAATCACAAAATAAGTAATCAACAATTAATTAAATAAATTATCTATAAAATCCTATTCAATTATAAATTTATTACAACTTAGGTAGTCAATTAATTTCCTCATTGCCATCTCTTTCAACACCTTTTAGGTAAATGAGTTTGGTTTTCGTAACTTTAGCGTTTGTAACCAAAATAGATTTTGAAGCACATAAGTTGTATGTAATGTATCTCCCGTCACTGTAAAATAAAGCATACCAGCACTTCTTGTATTAGGTCTAATTTACGTATATGTATATTTTAATGCTATCATCATTATTTGAATGTAAATATACTCTTTAGTTTTTAGTTTATATTATTTTTCATTAATAGAATTTCGCGATTTACTTGTCGTATCAAAGCAATATAATTATATATGCACATGTTATTAGTAAAGCTGACGTCTTTATTAGAAAATATCTTGTGATGACAGTTATTTTCTTACTAGTACTAGACTATACTGTAATCAACTTTGAATACTTTAAGTGTAATATATATTTCTTCTATTTCTTTCACCTAAACATAATAACTTTGTTGTTTAAACACTAGCTTTTTCGTTAAAAAATATAAATATCCTAAGAATGATTAATTATTTTTTCTAGGCCACAAAACTACTTTTAAAGTATTACTACTTTACCTTTATTAAGCTACAATAGTATATTAAAATACAAGTTTTATAAGGCACAAGTTTGCCGCACGAGTTCAATTTAGAGCACGAGTTTTCTAAAGAACGGGTGCGACAAAAGGCTTTATGAAACGAGTTTTTTATACTATTTTTTCTATTTAGAATTTTTTATATTAATAAATTGAAATTATTAATTTGGAAGTTCAGAGTTTTATTTTTATATAAACTATGCAGTTGGTAGCATTGATACTTGACATTTTCAAATTGAAATCTTGCTGTCCGCGAAGTATATTATATTACACATTATGTAGTAATTTTCGTTAACATTACTTGATATTTTATTTAAAAATATAAACGTGAGTGACATATAAACTAATATATATTGTTGTCCATTGTATACAATATACGTTGTTTGTGTAGCCTACGTACGTATATCATGTCTGTCAAATGCACTTAAATTCTTAAAATTAAATGACATCAATGATATTTATTTCTGTGTTCGAACAACGCCAACATTGGAAAATGAAAAAGGGGTATCGAAACGAAGCTCATTTCGATATTGTTTTAGGTTTCATAATGACGCAAAATAGAAAAATTAACTTTTTAAAGCAACACAAAATATTCCTATATACTCGTACTTAGCTAATAGTTGTTTAAATATACTAACACTTACGCTGGTTTTATTTTATAGTTATATACCCTCATATGACCCACTAAAACATTTTATTGTGTGTTCTTCTATATGTATCTAAATTAAAATTATCAACACTACGTGCATTATACGTATATTTTGCTTTTAGGTTTATATATAAATACTAAGCTTCTAATTATACAATATGGCTGATACGGTAGGACTTCTAGTGGTTAAACCTCTAACAATTGACACTGTTAATTGACATAAACATTGACTCTTGGTTTTGGTTAGATGTACTGAAATTTTTGCAAGGTCGTAAATGATGTTATCTACTGAAGAATTTTTTTTTAATTGAGGACTATTTTTGCTCATACGGTTTAGGGAGACAAAATAGTCCAAGCATTAAATTCGACCGCGATCAAACAGGCACCAAGTAATGCTATTGTACTGAACATTATAGCCAAATTTAGAAGAATGGTAAGTGTGTTACACCAAGGAAAAGGCAACAATGGACGAAGAAAATCAGTGGATACCAACGAAAATTGTATTCAATCAAATTATGAACTCACCATGTCGTAGTCAACGGAGATCTGCTGCAAAACCGAATATGAACGGGAGGACCCTTCAGAAGCTATTGAAACAATTTAATGCCCATTCCAGACAAATGCCATTTTCATTTGTCGGGTCATATAAATAGGCATAGCAAAAGATTTTTAGGTTTCTAATGACCAGAAGAGGTACAAGAAGCATCGTTGCATAGTGAAAAAGTCTGGTGCGCAGTTTCTGGACGAGGAATCATTGGGCCTTACTTCATTGAGGAAAACGGACGTCCAATAACTGTTAATCAAGAGCGCTACATTACTCAAGTTCTCACACCGTTTGTAGATGACCTTCGAAGGTTTTGCAGATGAAGAAACTTACTTTTCGACAGCCAGTATTTTCAGCAAGATGGAGCAAAATACACCACATGCTACAAAAACCTTTCTGCGGGAGACATTTCGAAACAAAATAATTTCAGGTTTCACCGATTTTTCTTTTCCATTTCACTCTTCGGACTTACCATTATCGGATGTATATGTTTGGGGTATGCTGAAACTATGGGCTTTCCGAGATAACCCTCCGTCTACAATACAACAGTTAAATGAGAAAACTACAGAAGCGATACGACAGATGCAACAGCCTCTATTTTCAGTTATGGTCACAAATATACAGGAACGATACGAACGTAATGGAGGGCACTTAGAACATGTTATTTATAACGTTAATCCTTAATGTTAATTTATTATTACATATTATTTTGGGTGAATAAAGTTTGAAAGTTTTAGTACCATAAATTAATTGCTATACTGTATTATATACTATAATTACATATCCAATTACTAAATACAAGAACCTCCGAATTAATAATTTTTACCATACTATCTACATCATTACTACATACATACAACCTAACATCATCTACAAAGATACCTATTTTACAATTATTAATTTTGAATATTAAGTGATTAACATATAAGTTAAACGGCAACAGTCCAGTAGCCTTCCTAGAGGATCACCGTGCTTATTTAATATTTCCTTGGATACACCGAAATTGTATTTATTCTTAGCCATTTTGCAACGATTATTAATAATGCTTATCTTTTCTGATTTTATAACATACTAGCTGAACCCTGCAATGCGTTGCTATTGCTAGATTTGAGTATAGATTTGTGTGTGTGTCAAGTTGGACATCTCGAAGAGTTCCGTTGAGTGGCATTGAGAATCACTGACTTAAAATATTAACCAACCACATTTATTGAAATGTGGCCTGTTAGACAATTAGGATAATACATTTGTGTGGGTAATAAATATAATCTATTAATTAAATAAAGGATCTTCTAAATTAATAGCCGCTTCGTAGAATAAGTAATCCTTCTACCCAATTGCCACCTACAGAAAAGTGGTAAATTTAAACCTAACGATTCCGTACACATTGGATCATTTTTCAGAATAAAGCAGTACATTAGCGTTATTGAAGTGAGACAGAACTAGTGTTTCCGATAGCAAATGCTTTGTTTGCTCATCAAACATTTGTTTATGAATGTAAAAGGATTTAAGAGTTACAAATACAGTTCGTACTATAACTGAAACGCAAAACCAATCATGTGTAATCTCAGTTATATTACATATGATCAGCACCAGGAGGATATCAAGTATTCTTATAATTTCTTCCGGCTAGTTTTAGAGATTCAAAATTATAACTTAAACGCCAGAGGTATCAATTTCTAGCTACCGTAATGTTGAATACGTGGACAGTGTTTCGATATATAGTTGTAGTTGCTCTGTTATACTGAGAATACTACAATACACTGATGGTATTTGGAAATGAATTTTGTTTTTATTTATGTCAGATTTTGAATTTGCTTTCCGGGTTCTAATCGAGACAGCATTGGATATTGTTTGAGATTTAGTACAGTTAGCTGTATAATACAAAAGTATTTTTAATAATATGAAATATTATTAAAAATCGGTGTGAAGAACACAAATACAAGTTCAATATTAATATTTTTTGTAAATGTGTCCAAATATATCCCTCCCCAGAGACTTTTGTGTTATACAAAACTGGTGAGGTTTTACCCACTCACGTATGTTTCAATTATTTTGTTACATTACGCATGCTGTTATTCCGTAAGTATGAGTGAAGACCCAAACAAAATGCATTTTCTAGAGACAAGGCAGTGCCACCTCTGGAAAAACTTCGTCAGTTCTGCATTGGTTATGTAGACAAAGCGAGAGCACTTCGACAGTCTGACAATATGCAGCACTGTATGTACTTCTACGCTTAATAATTTCTGTGAGATATCGAAGTCGTTATTTTTTTTGTGAATGTGTCTGAAGCAGGCGCGGCTCGTGATGACGTATTTTGGTTTGCAGTACAATGATCCGAGTGCTTCGTGTATTCTCGTGTACTAACTGTAACGTTTGCTTAGTAAACACCGAAAACACACGAGGCACTCGTATCATTGTACTGCAAACCAAAATACGTCATCACGAGCCGCGCCTGGTCTGAAGATATTCTTTCCCCAGCAAGGGTGTACTGATGAATCTGTAGAAAGATTAAATACGTATCTGCGTCTCTGGGGAGGGATATGTTTGGACACATTCACAAAAAATATTAATATTGAACTTGTATTTGTGTTCTTCACACCAGATTTTTAATAATATTTTATATTATTTAAAATACTTTTATATTATACAAAACTGGTGAGGTTTTACAATTATTCTGTTACTAAAGGACATTGCTAAAATCTTGTGTGGTGATTCAGTAGAAAATATTGAGTTGACAATAGATGATATGCCTAATTTGAAATATGCTCCAATAACAAGCGTCGACGTAGAACGAACCTTTTCAACATATAAATACGTGTTTTCAGACAAGCGTCACAATTTTTCTGTGGAAGACTTTGAGAAATATGCGATTGTAAATTGTTTTCATAGTTAATTATGTTGTAAAATGCTCCAAATAAACTTGTAACTTTTTTCTACAGTATTCCATTTTCTAACATTCCTCGTATTTCTTTGCCTGCATATTTTTCATAAGGAAGTGCATATTTACGCTAAAACATCTAAAACATATTTATGCGCATATTTTCAGTTTTTTTTTGCATATAATCCGGCCTTTATTAATAATACATGCATATCATTTTAAGCAAGCAATATTATACAAGAAATAAGTAAAAGCAATGAAGACAACGTACTCAAGGGATCAAATATAGGTATCTGCAGCTTAACGTGCGAAGAATATGAAAAAGCCAATAGGATAAACACGAAAGACGCTCGATATTAAGATGAAGGAAGCTGTAAAGACAAAAATAAACGGACTCAACATTCGCAAATCATTGTTTATTAACTAATCATGGAGTGAATAAAAATTTCTAAGCTTTACATATCCACTGCGCGAGTTACCATTTTATTTCAATAACTTTCAATAATGATACTATTATTTATTACGATAAGAAACAAGTATAAACTTCTAGTTTAAAATTTTTTTTTCATTGTAAATCCACTAAAATATTTTTCGCCATACAATGGCTTCATCAGGTGGATGAAATACTGATTATTTGAAATAGAAGTTTGAATATTTATGTACAAATTATTGTGAAAAATTGTGGTGAAAACATTTTTACAATCTTAAATTTAGTAGGGGGGAGTTATATCAATCTTATTGGTCATTTAAAACTAATCCTAAATTACTATATCTATTAATTTCTTAAGTTTGAATATGTTAGCACCCCCAGGATTAGTTTACAATACAACTCCGTCTGAAGAAAGCACCGTGTGCCGAAACATCTACAGCTTGTTTGGTTTTATTGTGAAAATAGACCAAGCTTGTTTTATCAGCATTTATAACTAACTAGCTGATCAGGCGAACTTCGTACCGCCTAACAGACAATAAATGTCTTGTTAACTTTTAGCTAAACTTAATTTAGGATTCTATTAACGTAATAAAATGAATACAAAAAATATGTATTAAGTTCAATAGTTTATTAGGATCCTTAACACCTAACGGTAAATAAGGTATTGATAATATATATATATATATATATATATATATATATATATATAGTTTATTAGGACAATACAGGGTGTCCAGAAACTCTCCTGACAAACGAAGACCGGAGTTTCCTCAGATAATTTTAAGACAATTAAACCCAAATTCACCTAGCCCGAAAATGCTTCCTAAGGGAGCTAGAGTTCTTTGAAGATGGCGCCTTGTATTTATTTTTTTTTAAATTCCTCCAGAACGCTTCTATTTAGAAAAACAAAAACTGGTATGCTTATTTATCCTCCAGAGATGAATCGATTCCATCAATTGCGAATTTCTAGTACCGGTCATAGACGTCCGTTTTGGGTAGGTCAACGGTTATTTTAAGGCATAACTTTTTTGTCTTTAACTTTTAAGCATTTGTGACACTAGATTATTAAATTCTCAGGTATGCCAGTACTAAAAGGTACTCTTACTTTAAGTCGGTAGGATACACCGTTTTCTAGAAAAATCGATTTGTAAATTTTTCGTTTTTTCTTCATTAAAGTTCAATTTTTTATTTTTTGCAATAGTTAGCTCTGAACTGCCAACAGAAATAAAACCTACGTTTTTCATTGTCAAATTGTTGTCAGTTCGCGAAGTTCATCTTTTCATTTTTTACTTTGTGTTATTCAAACACAACGATTTCAATTTAAAAAAAAATGGTTTTTACTAATGAGGAATACGCCGATATGCATTTAGTTTATGGCGAAATGAGGTGTAACGCTCGAGCGGCGCAACGTAGATACGCTGAAAAATTTCCCAATCGTCAGCATCCCACTCACTCAACATTTACAGCTCTTCATCAACGATTAAGAGAAACAGGTTCAGTGATCCCAAAAAATAATGAAACAGGGAGACATAATGATGTAACAGCAGAACATGAAGATGTTATTTTAATGGAAGTTGAGGAAAATCCAGAAATTAGCGTTCGAAGACTATCTGCCATGTACCTCACAATTTCAAAATCTTCCGTAGGAAATGTCTTACACAAAGAAAATTTATATCCTTTTCATTTTATAAAGGTGCAAGCACTGCTAGAAGGAGATTTTCCTGCTCGCGTAGAATTCGCTAGATGGTTACAAAATCAGAAAAATCAGAAAAATCAAGATGAAGATTTCTTCAGGAACATTTTGTTTGGTGACGAAGCTACATTCTCAAAAAATGGAATTTTTAATGTACATAATGCACATTACTATTCGTACGTTGGTGACAATCCCCACGTTGTTCAAGAATTTAAGCATCAGCATAGGTTTAGCATAAACGTCTGGATAGGAGTAGTTGACGATTATCTACTTGGACCTGTGGAATTACCTGCTCGTTTAAATGGTGCTGATTACTTACATTTCCTGCAAAATATTTTACCTGATTTGTTAGATGAGGTGCGTTTAAATATTCGGCAAAACTTATGGTTTCTACAGGACGGCTGTCCGGCCCACTTTAGCAGGAATGTACGAGACTTTCTAGATAATAACTACGAAGACCATTGGATTGGAAGAGGCGGTCCAGTTGCTTGGCCAGCAAGGTCGCCGGATTTGAATCCTTGCGATTATTGTGTTTGGGGATACATAAAAGCATTTGTTTATTCCGTTCCGATACAAAAACGCGCACAACTCTGGCTAAGGATACAAGATGCTTGCAACGAATTTAGAAATAACTTTGGAATTTTTGCAAGAATTCGGCGTTCTCTAAGCAAAAGGGTAAACTTATGCATAGAGACTAATGGTCATCACATCGAGCAACTTTTGTAACAATCTACCATTGATACTTGTTCTTTTTTTGTTAGTTTCGTTCCATTGTAATAAACAAATTGTTTTTAATTTATTAAATTAATTTTCATCCATGCCTTGATAGTCCAAGCCAACTTCGTCGCTAAAAATAAGTAGGTACATAATAAATTGAACTTTAATGAAGAAAAAACGAAAAATTTACAAATCGATTTTTCTAGAAAACGGTGTCTCCTACCGACTTGAAGTAAGAGTACATTTTAGTACTGGAATACCTGAAAATTTAATAATCTAGTGTCACAAATGCTTAAAGGTTAAAGACAAAAAAGTTATTCCTTAAAATAACCGTTGACCTACCCAAAACGGACGCCTATGACCGGTACTAGAAATTCGCAATTGATGGAATCGATTCATCTCTGGAGGATAAATAAGCATACCAGTTTTGTTTTTCTAAATAGAAGCGTTCTGGAGGAATTTAAAAAGAAATAAATACAAGGCGCCATCTTCAAAGAACTCTAGCTCCCGTAGGAAGCATTTTCGGACTAGGTGAATTTGGGTTTAATTGTCTTAAAATTATCAGAGGAATCTCCGGTCTTCGTTTGTCAGGAGAGTTTCTGGACACCCTGTATATATAATGAAAATAAAGATTCAGTAAAAGTACAAAAATCAAGTATTTCACAAAAATGGCGTGTCAGCAAGACATTTACTTTATTGAAGCTATGTATTTTGCTGCATGGGTTGAACTCGTGTCGATTCTCTTCAGTGAAGGATCTTGTGATATACGACATTTTTCGTTTCGTTATCAGGCGCAAGATCAAATAAAGCGGATGGTTTTCCAACACGTGATCATGCCACGTATAATTGACCATGAGAAAAACATGCATTTTCTAGATTTAGACCACAAACACTCAAGGATTGGCCTTGTGATTTGTTGATCGTCATGGCGAATGCAAGACGAACTGGAAATTGAATTCGTTTAAATTCAAAGGGCATATCGGTTAGGATCATTAGAATCCCCGAAATGAGAACTTCCTCACCTTCAAATTTTCCTTTGAGTATCGTCGCGTGAATCACATTGATCATCAAACATGTTCCATTTCATAGTTTTTGTTGGTTTAGATTTCGAAGCATGATAACTACCGAGCCAACCTTCAGTTAGTTGTAAATTGTGCGTTGGTAAGCCAGGCACATCCAAGGAGTTTAAAAATTCAGTTGGATAGTTGGTGACTTCGTCTTCGTTTGTTACACAATCATTATATGCTTTTTTTCAAAACAAATCACACACAACATGAAACAAAAAGAATTACACTTTTATGTCACTGATTTGCAACGGACAACAATTATTATAAATAAGCTATAAGCGTGCGTGACGTAAGCTGTCAATTGCGGAAGATGGCGGAGTTCCTAAACTAATTTATTTAAAAATTAATTTTCTGTATAATTTTTTTCCCGTGAATTTTACAGATATTTTAATAGTTTTTCTGCTATTCGGGGTGGAGACGAATCCAACTAATCAGAGATCATTAAAATCGGTCCAGCCGCTTTTGAGTTATAAATGGTGTAACTAACTCGACTTTATTTTATGAATTAAGATTTAGATTTATTACCTTCCATTAAGCATGTAATATTTGAAAAAACAAGTTCTGGTTTTTGTTTTAGTCCAAATGTATCTGTTAGTAAGTTCTAATTGTAATATAAGACTAAAATATTAGATATATTTTACTTATATGTCGAATTTTACACTGTAATGTATTGTGGAAATATATAATCTTTAATGATATCAAATAAAAATCCACAGGTACAAGGAAATTATTTAAAGTACCTTAAATGCGATTTAAAGAGAAATAAAAATCGAATCAAGTCAACACTGGACAAATGTAATAGAAAGAAGTCTTTGTCGATCCACCCTCTAATCGGAACTGCTGTAGTATTCTGTTTCAAAGCCGTTTTAGCATACTGGAATAGTAATGAGAGATTACGGTTGTACCCTAGAGTGCACTGAAACACTTTTGAACGTAATGGAGACACCTACCACAATAGGCAAATTCTCATCGACTTGTGTATTTCTGTATTAATTTATCAAGTTTGAAATTCAGTGGAAATGTGGGTTCTATCATAATTTTTTAACAAACTATAGAAATAGAAACTTTAACTGCCTAACATCAGTACGCACCAATAGGTTACAAAGAAAAATTAGTGCTGTTCAGATAAGTATTTGTGTTAACTGTACTATGTTAGAAATAAGTTAAAATAAATGTCGAATTTCAGACTAACAAGAAATATTATCCAATTTAAATATTTGATATTTAAATTATGTACTAATTGAATTAGTTTATTGATTACACGGGTCAACACAAAATTTTACTTTGACTTTAAAGCATAAAATTTCGATATTTTAGGTCGTAATTAGACGAAAAAAATATATGACATGAAAAAGTTTGCTTTTGTATTTAGGAGACTGATTGAACGATATTTTTCAAAATCTGTGGTTTTAATTTTTAATTGAAGATAAAACCATTCAAATAAATATGTTTATTATTCTTATTAAGTTTTACTATCAAAATAACTTACAAAAAAGTGGAAAATAATTTAAAAGTGCACGGCTTTTACTTTTTCTTTTATGTTCATAAGTACTTTCTCTCAATAAACCCCAAATATAGTCTCCCATCATGTTTTCATTGTATTGGCCTTGATAACGTTGTTCGAAGCTCATAGGGTCCTGATGAAAACGTTCTCCTTGCTCTTCTGAATACGCTCCCATGTTGTTTTTAAATTTATCTTAATGAGCATGAAGCATATGTACTTTTAATGACATCCTGCAGCCCATGGCCTTAAAATTTTTTAGCATATCCGCAACTAACTTTTCGTAGTTTTCAGCTTTGTTATTTCCTAAAAATCCAGAAACTACTGCTTTAAAACTGTTCCAACTCGCTTTTTGAGTAAAATTCAGCAACGTTGGAAATTTTTCATCGGCGAAAATCTGTCTAATTTGCGGACCAACAAAAACCCCAGCTTTAACATTTGCTTCTGATAACTTCGGAAAAAACTTTTTCAAGTATCCAAAAGCTTCTGAAGTTTCATCCAGTTTTTCAACAAATTGTTTCATCAACCCTAACTTAATGTGCAGAGGTGGCATTAACACTTTTTCCGCTTCAACAATCGACTCAAATGTTACGTTTTGTTTTCCGACACAAAGTTCTGTTCCTACAGGCCATGACCGTTGAATATAGTGCTTAGCATCCGCTCTGCTATCCCATAAGCACAGATAACACGGATACTTTGAATATCCGCTCTGAATATCCGCTCTGTAGTCCCATTAAAAATCCCACCATTTTAAAATCTCCAATCAGCTGCCAGTTATACTCGCGATTCTTTACAGATTCAAGCAAAATTTTAACACTGTCACAATTTCCTTTAAGATGTACTGAGTGAGCGATTGGAAGAGATGGGAATTTATTTCCGTTGTGTAATAAAATAGCTTTTAAGGTTTTTGTAGAGCTGTCAATGAATAAACGCCATTCGTTAGGAACACAGGGTATGCCAATTTCTTCGAACATACCTTTTATTTCATTGCAAAAACAAAGTCCATCTTCTTTTGTGAAAAACGTTGAGAATGTTTCATGCCTAGTCCGCTGATCCGTGATATCAACATCATCAAGCAAATTCCACTGTTTTAGGCGAGAGCTAAAAGCTCTGCTTTATTTTTTGGCAAATTTAAATCTCTTATCAAGTCGTTAAAATCTTCTGTAGTAATAAGATGGTGTTTTGGTTGTTCTGGTGTAAGTGAAAACTCCTTATCGGAATTACTTTTATTAGAACTAAGACATGAGCTACTTTTCTGCGATAATTTTTTCCGTGGCTCAGGTACTGGTCGTGTCAGGTCGTGTGCAATTGGAGCAGAAGAAGATTCAAGGTCAGGATATTCGATAGGTTTTGCATTTTTACCTCTACGTCTTTTACTCGGATTCACAATGCAAAAGTAGCAGTTATTGACGTGGTCTTTAGGTAGTCGCCAGATCCTTGGTATTGCAAATTTCATGGATCTCACCTCGATACCAACCTAAAATGTAGAAATAAAAATTAAAATGTGTATTATATTTGATTCACCGCTTAATTAAAAATTGCTTACCTTCCAAACATCTTTTAAAATAACTACAAGCAACATGTGGAGCCCATGGCTTGTCTTGATGCCGAACAGGACAGTCAAAATATGCTTCGTAGGCTTCATAGAGATCGTCAGATATCTTTAATTCGTATTTTACGTCTCGAACTTTAATAAATTGACCACATATATAACAAAATGCATCAGCATCATATTTACACTTTTGCGACGACATTTTAAGTTTTTCTAGACTTGTACAAAACACCTGATCATTGTTTGTCACTCTAGTGCCATCTAGCGGCACTATGTGAACGTAAAAACCCCACTTTAATCGCGCGGTATTTTTGAATGTATTATAATAATTAAAATTTATAAAAAGAATCAAAAATGAGTATTATTACTAGAGCTGAGGATGTTTGCGGTATAACCATGCTTATATCATGTAACCATAGTAAATTACTATGGTTACATGATATAACCATGGTTATACCGCAAACATCCTCAGCTCTAGTAATAATACTCATTTTTGATTCTTTTTATAAATTTTAATTATTATAATACATTCAAAAATACCGCGCGATTAAAGTGGGGTTTTTACGTTCACATAGTGCCGCTAGATGGCACTAGAGTGACAAACAATGATCAGGTGTTTTGTACAAGTCTAGAAAAACTTAAAATGTCGTCGCAAAAGTGTAAATATGATGCTGATGCATTTTGTTATATATGTGGTCAATTTATTAAAGTTCGAGACGTAAAATACGAATTAAAGATATCTGACGATCTCTATGAAGCCTACGAAGCATATTTTGACTGTCCTGTTCGGCATCAAGACAAGCCATGGGCTCCACATGTTGCTTGTAGTTATTTTAAAAGATGTTTGGAAGGTAAGCAATTTTTAATTAAGCGGTGAATCAAATATAATACACATTTTAATTTTTATTTCTACATTTTAGGTTGGTATCGAGGTGAGATCCATGAAATTTGCAATACCAAGGATCTGGCGACTACCTAAAGACCACGTCAATAACTGCTACTTTTGCATTGTGAATCCGAGTAAAAGACGTAGAGGTAAAAATGCAAAACCTATCGAATATTCTGACCTTGAATCTTCTTCTGCTCCAATTGCACACGACCTGACACGACCAGTACCTGAGCCACGGAAAAAATTATCGCAGAAAAGTAGCTCATGTCTTAGTTCTAATAAAAGTAATTCCGATAAGGAGTTTTCACTTACACCAGAACAACCAAAACACCATCTTATTACTACAGAAGATTTTAACGACTTGATAAGAGATTTAAATTTGCCAAAAAATAAAGCAGAGCTTTTAGCTCTCGCCTAAAACAGTGGAATTTGCTTGATGATGTTGATATCACGGATCAGCGGACTAGGCATGAAACATTCTCAACGTTTTTCACAAAAGAAGATGGACTTTGTTTTTGCAATGAAATAAAAGGTATGTTCGAAGAAATTGGCATACCCTGTGTTCCTAACGAATGGCGTTTATTCATTGACAGCTCTACAAAAACCTTAAAAGCTATTTTATTACACAACGGAAATAAATTCCCATCTCTTCCAATCGCTCACTCAGTACATCTTAAAGGAAATTGTGACAGTGTTAAAATTTTGCTTGAATCTGTAAAGAATCGCGAGTATAACTGGCAGCTGATTGGAGATTTTAAAATGGTGGGATTTTTAATGGGACTACAGAGCGGATATTCAGAGCGGATATTCAAAGTATCCGTGTTATCTGTGCTTATGGGATAGCAGAGCGGATGCTAAGCACTATATTCAACGGTCATGGCCTGTAGGAACAGAACTTTGTGTCGGAAAACAAAACGTAACATTTGAGTCGATTGTTGAAGCGGAAAAAGTGTTAATGCCACCTCTGCACATTAAGTTAGGGTTGATGAAACAATTTGTTGAAAAACTGGATGAAACTTCAGAAGCTTTTGGATACTTGAAAAAGTTTTTTTCGAAGTTATCAGAAGCAAATGTTAAAGCTGGGGTTTTTGTTGGTCCGCAAATTAGACAGATTTTCGCCGATGAAAAATTTCCAACGTTGCTGAATTTTACTCAAAAAGCGAGTTGGAACAGTTTTAAAGCAGTAGTTTCTGGATTTTTAGGAAATAACAAAGCTGAAAACTACGAAAAGTTAGTTGCGGATATGCTAAAAAATTTTAAGGCCATGGGCTGCAGGATGTCATCATTTGCTTCATGCTCATTTAGTTTATTTTTAAAAACAATATGGGAGCGTATTCAGAAGAGCAAGAAGAACGTTTTCATCAGTACCCTATGAGCTTCGAACAACGTTATCAAGGCCAATACAATGAAAACATGATGGGAGACTATATTTGGGGTTTATTGAGAGAAAGTACTTATGAACATAAAAGAAAAAGTAAAAGCGTGCACTTTTAAATTATTCTCCACTTTTTTGTAAGTTATTTTGATAGTAAAACTTAATAAGAATAATAAACATATTTATTTGAATGGTTTCATCTTCAATTAAAAATTAAAACCACAGATTTTGAAAAATATCGTTCAATCAGTCTCCTAAATACAAAAGCAAACTTTTCATGTCATATATTTTTTTCGTCTAATTACGACCTAAAATATCGAAATTTTATGCTTTAAAGTCAAAGTCAAATTTTGTGTTGACCCGTGTAATCAATAAAGTAATTCAATTAGTACATAATTTAAATATCAAATATTTAAAGTGGATAATATTTCTTGTTAGTCTGAAATTCGACATTTATTTTAAATTATTTCTAACATAGTACAGTTAACACAAATACGTATCTGAACAGCACTAATTTTTCTTTGTAACCTATTGGTGCGTACTGATGTTAGGCAGTTAAAGTTTCTATTTCTATAGTTTGTTAAAAAAATATGATAGAACCCACATATCCACTGGATTTCAAACTTGATAAATTAATACAGAAATACACAAGTCGATGAGAATTTGCCTATTGTGGTAGGTGTGTCTATTACGTTCAAAAGTGTTTCAGTGCACTCTAGGGTACAACCGTAATCTCTCATTACTATTCCAGTATGCTAAAACGGCTTTGAAACAGAATACTACAGCAGTTCCGATTAGAGGGTGGATCGACAAAGACTTCTTTCTATTACATTTGTCCAGTGTTGACTTGATTCGATTTTCATTTCTCTTTAAGTCGCATTTAAGGTACTTTAAATAATTTCCATGTACCTGTGGATTTTTATTTGATATCATTAAAGATTATATATTTCCACAATACATTACAGTGTAAAATTCGACATATATGTAAAATTTATCTAATATTTTAGTCTTATATTACAATTAGAACTTACTAACAGATACATTTGGACTAAAACAAAAACCAGAACTTGTTTTTTCAAATATTACATGCTTAATGGAAGGTAATAAATCTAAATCTTAATTCATAAAATAAAGTCGGGTTAGTTACACCATTTATAACTCAAAAGCGGCTGGACCGATTTTAATGATCTCTGATTAGTTGGATTCGTCTCCACCCCGAATAGCAGAATAACTATTAAAATATCTGCAAAATTCACGGGAAAAAAATTATACAGAAAATTAATTTTTAAATAAATTAGTTTAGGAACTCCGCCATCTTCCGCAATTGACAGCTTACGTCACGCACGCTTGTATCTTATTTATAATAATTGTTGTCCATTGTAAATCAGTGACATAAAAGTGTAATTCCTTTTGTTTCATGTTGTGTGTGATTTGTTTTGAAAAAAGCATATAATGATTGTATAACAAACGAAGACGAAGTCATCAACTATCCAACTGAATTTTTAAACTCCTCGGCTGAGCCTGGCTTACCAACGCACAATTTACAACTAACTGAAGGTTGGCGCGGTAGTTATCATGCAGCTCTAATTATTACTATAACTATCATAAAAGCAAACTTTATACCAAAAAAGCTATTTTCTTTTCGTTTTTGTGCATAATTAACTGAAAAATCATAAAATAAACTTTAGGACAAAGAACGAAAATTTTTTGTAGAGTCCTGTTATGAATAGAGACCGGGCGCATCGGGCAGAAATTACGATGAACCATGTAAATAGTCTATAAGATCGCTAAGTACAGCACGCAGTTGAATAGCACTATTCATTCGGCTAATCACACATCTGTTACGTGTCGTCGAATTGTGACGCAATTACTTAAATATTACAATTAAATTCCTTTCTTCATGGACGTAGATAATGTGAGGAGTTTTTAAAAATTATTTTATTTATTAGTTTATATTTCGTAAGATAAATAAAGTACAGTGACTTAGTTTCTTTTTTTCATAGTTTCAACTGTTAATTACATAGTGAATTTGGTTAAATTTCAATAACTTACGCATACATTTTTAATTTTCATTTATTTAGATGTAGAACATTGTTTAAGTTACTTTTTCAGATATGATATGGAACAACGCCGAGAATGGCATCGTGAAACAATGGCGAGTTGGATTAAGGGTCATACTGATTGTATCCTCATTGCCAGTGATTCCGAAATTTATTGCAAAACCGCAAGAAATCGCACGTAAAACGTCATTTAGCATCAGAAGCATATAAACAGAAATTAGACCCGTTGGAATCTGAAAATTTTAATGTAGAACTCTGTGGAGCTTTAATCGCGTCAAATATTTCATTAAGTAAACAATCCCACCTTCAAGACATTTCTCCAAAAATATAATGGTCGAAATGTCCCTGATGAATCCACCTTACGCAAATATTATGTTGTTAAGTACTACACGAAAGCAGTAGCACTTAAGTAACACTAAAAACCATTTACGAGAATATGCACCAAATGCTACATTCGGACTACAGGTACAAAGAAAAAATATTTTGATTTGTCAGTGACAGTGCTGCATATATATGTTAAAAACAGGCGGACTGTTATAGTAAACATATCCTAATATGCTGCATATTACTTGTGTAGTACATGCTCTCTGCAGAATCTGTGATATTCACAGATCAGATACATCTTTTCGGAAGTTGATAGAATTGTATCTGCTTTTTAAAAAAAATTTAGAAAAGCACAATTGAGAGTAGCTCTTTACAGGGAAAAACTTCTATCTTTGTCACTGCCTCCCTCTCCAGTAATAACTAGATGGGGAACATGGTTGGAAACTACTAGTTTTTATGCAGGTTTTCGATAGTTTACAAAATTTCGTTACATGTTCAAATGTCGATGCTTGAAGTATTTATGAGCGCAAGGAACTAAAACAAACTCCAAATTTAAAAAATCAGTTGTACTTTCTTCAGGAACACTTTGGACATTTGCCAAAACTAATCACTTGTTTTGAAAATCAAAATCTCATATTAAATGATGGATTAACAACATTAGGTGTGGCTTTTAATAATTTGATAAATATTCCAAGCGACTTCGGATGTGGCCTTCGCCGAAAGTTAGACGCAGTTTTTATTAGAAATCCAGATTTAATAACATTGCGGCAATTGTGTATGTGGACAATCCTTTAAAAACTAACTGCTAAAGGCAATTGATAACCCTAATTTTGCTTACCCAGGGTGGTCGAACTTTCATTATTGTACTAGGTTTGCGTCAAATTTTTCTTTGAATTATTGTTGCTGACGTAGCAATATTTCTAAATTTTAAATATTAAATATACTTTTATGGATTGATTAAGACTAACGTATTGCTAAAATTGGTCATGATTTCACTGTTCAATTTTTCTTATTACGATTTTAAGTTTTAAACTGATTTTTTTTTTAATAATTAATAATCTAACTATTATACAGACTGTGTATAGAATCTCGATGTGAAAGTTATCGCAAGATCTTTGGATAAATTACTAGTTGACTTATTGTCTAGATTAAGCATACAACATACTTATTAACAGCTTAATGACTTAATTACTGAGACCTTTTTTACTGCTGTTTTATAACTTTTATTTTCGTCAAAATTTAGTAATATAATTTTACAGCAATTAAAATTCCAGTATTTAGTTGCTTTTCCTATGAATATTAAATGTGCATTATTTTTCTATAAGTTACAAATTACTATACTGAGTGAGTCAATAGCTCAGTATCAATTTATTACCTTTATTCCAACTTTATTTAAATAGCTTTTGTAGTTATTAAGCAAGTTTGTCACTGATATTAATTTCTAATTCATTATTAATTGTGGCTCGTGAGCCTTGTTCAGATTTTGCAATTTTTTTGTTGTTATTTCTTATATTTCGCATGTTATTGCTGTTATGTTCAACATAGATGCTTGTTAATTTATATTGTCTGTCGTTAATAAATTGCATCCTGTTATTGTTATCATATTTGGCGTTTTATTATTGTGTTAGAAATTGTCCACGTATTACCTGCGATTTATTTAGCTTACTGTTGGCAGCATCTGTGTTCGATGTACCCCAGTTTGAGATTAAAAACACGGTGGCGCCTATTTTTAAAAAGAACCTCTACCTAGCTCGCTTCTTAACTGAGTTAGCATCTCAACCGAAGATCTCCGGGGCAACCGTGTTATTGGGTAAGTTGGTAGGTTAATTAAGTACTACGTTGTGTAGGAAGGCGCGTTGTTAACTAGAGCTTCAGAAAGCACGTAGCAAACTATGCAACAGTTATATATAATCGGAAAAGACATGCGGACACAAATTCATGAATGACTCGATTACAAATTATCTTGATCACTTGTTATATGAGGATTATTAAAAAAGGTTTAATGGTAGCTGAGATCCACGATGCTACAAACTTTTCGTTATGCCATGTTTATTTGAGTAACACACTAACGTGCTCACCCGATAATTAATAGTACCTAAATATTTAACTAGTTTATCCTTATTGGAATTCATTTTTGGTTTTTCTTGCAAAATAAAAATGTATTTTCTTTTACATGGTTTCATTTTTTCCATTTTATATATATACAATGTGTCCAAAAAAAAAGTGCTCAGAGTTATACCTCGTGTAGATAAAACAATTTCATCGAAAAAAAACCCAAAATGTGCTAGTCAAAAATGTTTAGTTTTTTTTTGTAATTGAAATTGAAGTTTTTTCCCCTACGCTCAGACTTCATTACGAAAATAATAGATATTTTCTCAACTAGTGTGTCAATTAAAAAAATAAAAACAGATTTAGAAAGGATAATGACCAGATTTATTGTATTGTAGGAATATCACGTGATGAGGATCGCTGCCTTGTTCTCGTGTCCCCACACCGCATCCTTCCTTCAGTCGATATGTAGGTTTGTCCAAGTGATGTTCGGTGTACCTTGTTTCGTTTTACATTCTGTTATGTTAACTATTGCCGTGTATACTGCACTTTTAGATTTGTTTCTCGCTTTGGACTATTAGACTGTTATTAAGGACTGAAATGGCGCGTCTTTCAATGTTTGAAAATAATCATATTGCTGATATGCATTATTATTATGGCATGCACCATGGAGTGGCTCGAGTTGCTTGTCGAGCATACATAGCAGCCTTCCCGAATAGGCAGCCAGTTCCAACATACCGGACATTTATTACAATTCACCGATTGTTCAGCGAGAACGGACTAGGAAGGAGAAATATGGGAGGACAAGGCAAAGCTGCAGCACTGCAGCTAGGGAATACAGAAGAAGATATCTTGGACGAGGTTTTCCGCAATCCATCCATTAGCCTCAGACGGTTAGCGCTTATGTTTAATGTATCGAAATCTACAGTGGGTGTGATTTTAAAAGCGAATGGACTTAGGCCATATCATTATCGAAGAGTACAAAATATTAATGAAGGAGACTATGTACAGCGTTGTATTTTTTCAACATGGATTTTGAGACAGACGAGAAGAAATCCAGAATTTTTCAACAAAATTCTTTGGACGGACGAAGCAAAATTTACACGAAATGGAATAACAAATTTTCGAAATTTACACGCATGGTCCGATGAAAACCCACACTCTGCAAGGCCTGCCTCATTCCAGGAACAGTTTTCTGTCAATGTCTGGGCCGCATTGATAGGAAATTTATTAATTGGACCTATTTTTCTTCCTCGAATTTTAAATGATGAAAGATTTTTGGAATTATTGCAAAATGAACTACCAGACTTGCTGGATGACGTGCCATTGAATATTCGTCTAAACATGTGGCTGCAGTTGGACGGCGCTCCGGCACATTTCGCTAGGGCAGTAAGATTATTTCTAAATGAAAATTATCACCGATGGGTCGGACGAGGTGGCACAGTTGCGTGGCCGCCAAGGTCGCCAGACATGACTCCCCTGGATTATTTTTTGTGGGGCACAATGAAGCAAGAGGTGTACAGTAGCCGTGAACACACTAGAAGAATTAGAAAATAGGATAAGGAATTATGCAGAGCGATTAAAACAAAACCCTGATATGATTCAACGTGCTACGAGATAAATAACGTTCAGAGCTATTGCGTGTCTCGAATGTGAAGGAGGCCATTTTGAAAACATAATTAATTAATATAGTATTGATTAAAAACTATTTTTGGTTGCTTTATTCATAATCTTAATTAATCATAATCTTATGTAGTAAGTTATACTACTTTTTTTATCATACCTAATTATACGTAAATTACAATAAGAAATAAACATTTTTGACTAGCACATTTTGGGTTTTTTTTTCGATGAAATTGTTTTATCTACACGAGGTATAACTCTGAGCCCTTTTTTTTTGGACACATTGTATATTTTTATGTAGTGATACATAATTGGAATTCATACCTACTGAATTTCTTACAATTTTCCCCAAATTATTGTGTATGCAAATACTTTATTGATTCACTGTACATTATTGCGGATTATTATTTAACATCTGGCTGTGTGTTAATAACAGTGAATAGAAAAAAATATTGGCTTACATTAATGTATCTAGTTAATTTTTATTGCAAAATTAAATTCAGACTTTTCATTTTGTCATAAGTTTTCAATTATCATAATCATAAGTTAGCATAAGCAATATATTGTTACGATAGTTATTTACACGTTTTAAGGTCGATGACTTTGATTTATAGCTGTCCTTCAATTGAACGCATTCAGTGTCCTTTTGGTTCAGTGCCAATTGACAAATATTTTTGCACGTACTATGGTATGTGCTAAATACTATACGATATTTTAATAAAGAAATAAATAAATAAAAAACAAATGTATACCTCGCCAATTTGTATATTTAAATTTTATATTTGCTCTTATCACATATGCTTTATCGCATATCCGCAAACACAGAAATTAAGAAAAGCTATAGACTATTTGATTTCCTTATCTAAAACCACAAAATTTTATGCGCAGGAATAGACTAATATCAAATAGTATAGAAAAATAAAATATTGATGTTCTATTAATTCAATAATTGTCAACATGTCAGTTATTTATTATTATAAATTATATTGACAAATTTTCTATATTACCTTTACCGCAACGGTTGATAATGTTTTATAACTAAAGACCGCAGACTATGTGCCCCAGCAGTAGCGTTGCGTGGAGAGTTTAGCAGAATAACAGTGCGCTTACTTAAAAATAAATATATCAAATCCCTATACAAAACGTTAAGAAAAAACATAAATAACTTACCCAACATGTTTACATTGTTGCAGTCTCGGAACGGTTCGTACGTAGCGACGTATATATATGTTTATATACAGCGAAGAATTGTTCGATGTTGAGAGATGTTATATTTGCATAGTTAAAGCGCTCTTTGTATCTGTACAATGGATCTTCAATATTGGTAAAAAGTTGCCCTAATTTTGTAAAATCTACATTTTTATCTAATACACTGTTAAATTTTTCACGGACACAATCACTTTTTTCATCTTCAAGGATATGCAGCACTAGTTTCTTAACGTTTTGTATAGGGATTCGATATATTTATTTTTAAGTAAGCGCACTGTTATTCTGCTAAACTCTCCACGCAACGCTACTGCTGGGGCACATAGTCTGCGGTCTTTATTTATAACATAGAAATATGCATTTTCTTTATTTTTATGATCTAGTTTTTTTAAAGTTTCTATGAATATATCAGTAGATATAAAAAATTTTGCGCGACGTCTCATAATTTGACTTACTATATTTGCAAATGTTATATATATAGAAAGTACAATCTTACTATATTACGCGTTCTGTTCTATTTTATAATTATGTGTTGAAAATGATATATTTTCTTTTTTTCCGTTAACATATGAAGTCATGTATGTACATTATTGTTCATATAGTAATCCTTTCATTACATTATTGAATTACATTGAATATACGCCTCTTCTGGAACGCAATTCTTTGAATTCTCTTAGCGATAGAAGAGAACGTCTTAGTGCCAAATTTCTCCTCAATTTAATAATAGCAAGGATTGATTGTCCGTCTCTTCTGTCAAATATTGCTTAACCACCCGTGCAGTATGCGGTCGTGCGTTATCGTGCATTAGAGTAAAGTTTACATCTACGAATGGAGCAAATGGTACGACGTGATCAGCCGATGTACCTAACAGCAGTTATGGTACCATTTTTAATGAGAACAAGCTCAGTTTTTGCATAAAGTGAAATACCAGCCTAAACTATTATACCGCCGCCCCCAAATGCCATTCTTGGAGGATGTGGTCCAAAAATTGATCCCCTTCCTGGTCGTATCGAGATAAAAACGATAAAGAGATGAATGAAGAAATAGATTCAGGTTTGTAGAAATATGTTGGTGGAAATGGTCAAATATGTCGAAAATGGTTCGAGATATTTAAATGAAATTTTCTATTCGGAAAAAAGGAAATGTATGGATCTTTTTGGCTCTTTTCATTTTTTCTATCGCATATTTGAAATAGAATGCTTACTTGATTTTTTTTTTAATGGCAACCGTGCATGAATTTGGCATCGTTGGAAAGATCGTTTTTTGAAATAAATGATGCAAATATTATAGTATGTGTTTTTTCCAAAACAGTAGTTGGATATGGCGACAGAAAACACACTAATACTGAAATTTGGCGATTATTTAATGAAGTACATTAAAGTACATGAAGTACCAATAAATCAACAGTTTCAAACATGGTAGACAGATGCATAGTTAACGATCGACAAAAAATTAGGAAGACAAAAACAAAAACTAATGACGAAAATTAATTGAATGTCTTTATTGATGTAATAGACAATGGTAAGATATCTGTCCAACAATTATCTTTAAACCGTAACATGTGTAGACGCTCAATTAAGTGAAGATGATTTTGATCGTAGGATTGAATTTTGCTAAATTATAATGGAAAAAATGAATATCAATCAAAATTTTGTTTCAAATATAATTTACACTTATGAAGCAACATTTTGTTTAAATGGTCATCTTAACAGACACAACTGTAGATACCGGACTGATACAAATCGGCACTAGATGGGTCAGTTTCATATACAGTATCCCCAAAATTTTTGGGTTGGATTTAGTAGCAACAATATTATAAGACCTATTCTTCATTGGTGGCAACTTGACATCAGATAAGTATTCAGAACTATTGGCAGAAAATATCATCCCTCAACTTCAGGAAACCTAGAAATATGGTTCCAGCCAGATGGTTCACCAGCACATTAACGTTAGGAATTTTCTTCACGCTACTTTTTCAAACCGATGAATCGGCCGACGAGGAACTATAGAATAGCCGGCAAGGTCACCAGACTTGGCACGAACTGATTTTTTTTGTGGTGCATTTAAAAAGTCGTGTTTACGTTAATAGGCCAGAAAATCTCGAAGATCCCAAATTATGAATTCGGCAACAAAATTCCGAAAAGGCAATTCGAGGCTTTATTCGACGTATCCATTACTGCCAGGAAGTTAATGGTGGACACCTTGTATACCTTTTGCAAATAGTTTCTTATTTAATAAATGTTTTTTTTATTGTTACCCCAAAAGAGACCAAAACTCTTTTAATCCGTTTTCTTTTAAACTATTGGACTATCTAAACTAAATGGACATACTATATTTACATCGGTGAAGAAAAAGAATAATCTTTCCAACGATGTCAAATTCAAGCACTGTTGCCATTTAAAAAAAATCAAGTTTACCTTGGATTTCAAATATGTACGCGTTAAGAAAAAAAAATATAGCCAAAAAGGTCCAAACATTTCATTACGTTTGTGTACAAAATTTCATTAAGATATCGCGAACCGTTCTTGAGATACCTGACTGCTTCCTTATACAGGCTGGCCCAAAATGACCGAAGGGGTTTGAGTTCATTATAACTTCTTATTTAAGACATAATTATTAAATTTTTTTTATTTTAAATACCAGTATATTAATGGAGAATATTTTTAATTTAATTATGAAAAATTATATCTCGCGGTGGCCATTTTCTGCTTCGCATATTCGTACTCTTTCCAAAACATTTTCCATAACCTTTCGCAAAATTTCAGGTGTTATGTTGTTGATTATTGTTATTATGTTGTTATTAATATAGACTTTTCCTTTCAAATAACCCCAAAGGAAACAGTCTGAAGCGGTTGAATCCGGTGAACGCGGAGGCCAATTAAAATCGCTTGTACGGGAAATAATTCGTTCACCAAAGATGTCGCCTAAAAGAGGCATTGTGTCCCTCGCAGTGTGCGCTGTGGCTCCATCCTGTTGGAACCATACTTGCGGATGGCTTTCCACGGCTGGCCTTAAAAAAATTTCCAACATTGTCCGATATCTAACACCAGTGATGGAAACGGCGACACCGTGTTCATTTTCCAAAAAATATGGGCCAATTATCCTTTCCGACGAAACACCGCACCAAACGGTACACTTAAGTGGGTGTAATTCTCGCTGTTGAACTACTCTTGGATTTTCCGTGGCCCATATCCTGCAGTTTTGCCTATTAACGAACCCATTTAATTGGAAATGGGCTTCGTCGCTCATAATTAAATTATGAATAAAATCATGATTTTCTTCTGCTTTTTGACGAAAATAAATTGCATAATCAAGTCGTTGCTGGTAATCTGCCGGTTTCAATTGTTGGACAAGCTGAATTTTATATGGAAACATTCTTATTGTATGCAAAATTCTCTGCAGCGACCCTCTTGAGAGGCCAAGTTGTGTCGAACGTCTCCTGGTTGATGTTTCTTCATCTTCCCGAATACTCTCCTGTACCCGTTCAATATTGTCATCCGTGTGCACCGTTCGGCGTCTGCCGGCACCAGGGAGGTTCCTTACTGCCCCTTGTTCTCGAAAATTTGCAACCGGACGGTTTATTGTTGACTCTGAGGGTCCAACCCGCACATTAAAATAACGACGATATGCACGCTGAGTCAAAACAATGGATCGTTGATTTGAGAAATAAAGTTCAACGATTTTGGCACGTTGTTCAATTGTGTACTGTTTCATTTTAAATTCCCCAAGTCTCCTTTACAAAATACTGAACACAAAAAAAAATATATATTAAAAAAGTTATAAGGAATTAAACCCCTTCGGTCATTTTGGGCCAGCCTGTATAATAGCGATCTTGTATCCATTGGTAGTATTTGCAGAAGGACTAGCTTTATTTAGAAACTAGTTTAATTATTTTGTCGTTTCTTATTCTGACTTTATAAAATTTGGGACCTTATATATCAATTGGCCATCGTATTATGTTCAATATCATCAGCACATTTCTGACCTCGCTTGACATTAAAACTGCATACTTCTTGAAAAGTCTGTTATGCGGATTGTCTTTAATATTTCTGTAATATAAAATAAATATCAAAATTCTCTTAAAATTTTTCTATTCTATTTTTAAACTTTGTCAAAAATAAGATATGGTTATGTGGAGTATTTACAAGCTTATCTTCGAAGCGATAAAAAAGCTCATTATTACTTCAATTTCCTCTTTCCAAATTTATGTGTATTAAATTTTTACTGATCTTGCGCAGGGAAGCTTCGCAGTTCAGTTATTGAAGATAAATAGACACGCTACAATTTAAGCGAGTCACAGTTTAGTATTTTTATTACAGTTTAAAATCGAATAAGAATTGATCAGCAACAAAAGTATGCATAGGTACTAGCATTATAATAAGCTTTTGAACTGAAGCGACATAGAGGTGTGCAAATTGATTAATTTACATAAAAAATGCTGGTCTATAATATTTAGATTTAAATTTGCGTTCGGTGTCATTATAAAGCAATTACCAGTTTATTATATTTTGAAATATAGGTATTATTAATTACCCTGGTCAATGAATTTTAATTTTTTTAACTTTTCTTTAGAAACTATGTACAATTTTCGTTTCTTTTATAGTTCTAATAATAGTAATAATAACAAATTTATTCTGTAACGTCGGATTTTGGAAAAAAATATTGAAAAATAAATGAAATAATATTAATTAGGTATGTACAATAAGCTCCATTTGTATCCGAACGGCTAAATAGAGACATTTTATGTGAGAATTTAAAAAACCACTCAAAACTTTCTTCCCTTAGTATCAACGCGATGAGGGGGTGCGCAGAAGCCGTTTTTAACCCTAGAATACTAAACCGTCGTAAAATTTACGAACGTACCCTACGCATTGTTTAAGTTCGGCTAGTTTCGGTGATGGGAGACGATTGCTATTTTAGTACCTTTCTACATTAGTGTGAACGTTACGGTGCTGCAGTCATATTGTCCTATTAGCGAATTTTTATATAGTTTTTAGCCACCGCGTCGTTAAATTTACGAGTGATTGGTATTAATGCAAGGTTTGTTTTGGTAAACCCAAATTGTGTTTTTGTAAATTATTGCTTTTTTATTCTCATTTATTCAACAGTTGACAAATTCTTCTAAGCAAAATGGCAGCTAACAGGAAGCCATTATCAAGCAAGGAAATTTCTGACGAAATTGAAAGGATTATGAATGGAGACGACCAAGTTGAAAATGACTTTGAAGACGATTTTAGTGATCTTGAAGAAGATGTTCTAGAGCAAGAAGAAATACATAGTGATGATAGCTTAGGAGATGCTAGCGATGATGATAATGATTTCAATGAAAACAACGAGAATTTTCTAGTTATTAGCGATACTTTGAATAATGCAGTAAAAGTTACCCATAGAAATCATTCGGTAGGAATTAGCGAAGATGAAGTACAAGACAGGTACAGAGTACAGGATACAGAAATGAACGAAGAAAACGATGCTGCAGCAAATGATGTTGAAGAGGAAGTAGAGGATGTAGCAATGAACGATGAAGAAAATGCAGTATATAATGATGTAGAAGTCGAAGAAGAAGAAGATGATGATAACATACCATTAGCAAGAATTGCTCAAATTCAAAGTAAAGTGTTTGTTCTACAAGCTAATTCTCTCAAAGGTAGAAATAAACATCGGTGGTACACCAAACAACCTACAAGATCTAGAAGAACGGCTGCACGAAACATAATTAATTTTTTTGCGGGACGCGCAAATAATGCAAGAGAATTACTCGACCCTACCCGATGCTTTCTACATTTTTTTAGTGAACAAATAATTCAGGAAATTGTAACACACACAAATCAGCATATTCAAGATAACTCTGCCAAGTATGCGAAACAAACGTCCACTATTAGTCAAACTTCTAAAGAAGAAATTCGAGCCCTTCTTGGACTTTTGATTTTCTCAGCAGTTATGAAAAACAATCATCTTTTGGTAAGAAAAATGTTTGATACCAAATTATCAGGATCTATATATATAGAGCAACAATGAGTTCTGACCGTTTTCAATTTCTAATGAATTCATTGCGCTTTGATGATAAGAATACCAGAGCTGAAAGAAAAAAAGTTGATCCTTTCGCACCCATTCGTAGCATTTGGGATGTATTTATCACTATTTGCAATACATCTTACACTCCAACTTCATACACAACCATTGACGAGCAGCTTTTAGATTTTCGTGGAAGATGTCCATTTCGTATGTACATCCCAAATAAACCCGCCAAATATGGGATCAAAATTGTTATGCTCTGCGACTCGAGCACCAAGTATATGATTGATGCTAGCCCATATTTGGGAAAAGGAACTAACACAGGAGGACTTCCTCTTTCCAATTACTATGTCAAAGAATTAACAAAAACCATCCGCGGCAGTAAGAGAAACGTGACGATGGACAGACAACTGGTTTACTTCAGTACCAGTTGCAGAAGAATTTCTAAAACCTCCATATAATCTTACTATCGTTGGTACTATACGAAAAGATAAACCCCAAATACCTCCTGAAATGATTTGCTCAAGAAATAGAAAAGTTGGAACGTCCATGTTTTGTTTCGACAAAGAAAAAACATTAGTTTCTTTCAAAGCAAACAAAAAGAAAATTGTTACCCTATTGTCTACAATGCGCCAAGAAGGAAGTATACACCCTGAAACTTCTAAGCCAGAGATTATACATTTCTATAGCTCGACAAAATCTGGAGTTGATTCGTTGGACCAAATGTGTTCTAATATGAACTGCGGAAGAAAAACCAGAAGATGGCCTCTGTGCGTATTTTACGATATGATTAATATAGCAACCATAAATGCCTTTGTCATTTATTGCTTCAATATGAATAGGGCAAATCAAAAACCTGTGAGCCGCCAGGAGTTTATGTTAAGTTTGAAAGATGGACTTATAAAACCCTGGTTAGAAATCAGAAAAAATATCACAACTTTGAGGCGTCCAATCCGACAAGATATTTGCGATATCTTGGAAACTGAATTGCCCACGGATCCACCTATCCATGCTGCTAGCTAACAGGCGTACAGTTTGTAGTTTTTGTCCAAGCCGGCTTCGTAAAATGACAACACACTATTGTCTAAGATGCAAACGATCCATCTGTGGTCAACATCGATCATTTTGTTGTCTAGATTGTTCTAAATAATTTGTTTATCCAGTTCAAATGTATGTTTTTTTTTCTTTAAAAGAATGTTATTATAATTTTTTTACAAATAAAGTAAAATAAAATTAAAAAGAGAACCCAAAAATGCTTTTTTAATTCGTAGTAAATTCTACGAGAGTTTAGCAATCATGTAACATCAAAACTAGTTTAGTATTCTAGGGTTAAAACCGACCACGCCCACTACTCAAGTAATTGTCAGAATACATCTGTCATTGACGATTGACGGAACAGAATGTCTTTGCTAGGGGATCATAAAGTGATACACTCTCAAACGCGAGAAGTAGTTTTTAATGTTCACAATTATTTTTAAAAACGTAAAAGTACAAAGAGGAGTACGATTTACGAACTATACAGCTGCAGCATTTACACCATTTTATTTATTTACACCTTTTGGTTAAAAATTTTATCCTAAAACATTCAGTGGGCAGCAACTGCGAAAATGATAACACTGTTATTTTCTTAACTCTGGAAAAATTTGTTCAAGTAGGTTAATATCTTATAACAATAATAATGATAGTACTTCTTGATGATATTTTAATTACATGTAAATAGTAATTTTATTGTTTAAAGGCAGTTAGCAAAGATGTGAAGAAAACAAAAAAGATCCAAATATCACCATCACCTATGAATCTCTCTACCATAAAATTAAAAGAAAATATTGCTGCTTACGTGGCTGGTTCTGTCAAAAAAGAATAAATAAAATGATCAAGCAGTGTGATGTCTGCATAGATAACATATACACGAGAAATACAGACGACAGTCATTTTAAATTTACGACAATGAAAGAATATACTGCAACAAATTGATTGAACTATATTAATGCTAATTTATTCACCTCGTTAATACAAATATATAGTCAGACAAAATATTTATTGCCAGAAATAATAACATGAGAGCAAAATGAATTGAGGTAGTAAGAGGCTGCGGTTCGTAGATCGTATTTCGTGAATTATATTCACAATATTTTTCTGTCAAACATTTAATGACAGACTGTCAGTGTGAATTATTAATTCTTTCAACACAATTTTTTTAAAAAAAAACAGTATAATCACATTCAGAATGTTTACTCAAGAACAAATGGTGTTCATTTTAGAATGTTACTTTCGTAACGGTCGACGTTTGCCAAACGGCGAATGGTATTATTCAATAGAAATGTGCAAGGAAGAATTCCAACAACGTTTTCCTTAAGTTGTTTTAGTAAATAAGAACTTTTCTCGTGACCTATTGAGCAGTATTCTTAAACGCAATATTGGTATGCATCCTTACAAGGTTCAATTGTATCAAGAACTATTGCCGCCAGATTACGTTCGAAGAGTTGCCTATTGTCATTTCTTTAATGCAAATCTTAACGACGACGATGTTTTGGATAAAACGTTTTTCACCGACGAAGCGTGGTTTCACCTGAACGGCTACATAAACGCTCAGAATATGCGTATGTGGGCAACAGACAATCCGCATTATTATAGGGAAACAACGTTGCATCCTGTAAAAATAGGGGTTTGGTGTGCCATGTCACGTAGAAGGCTTATTGGTCCGATCTTTTTCGAAGGAACTATAAATGGTGAAAGATATCGCAATAATATACTGGAAACATTCATAAATCAACTGCATGATGACGAATTACAGTTAGGTTTCTTTCAGCAAGATTTCGCACGACCACACACTGCCCGTGAAACAATAAATTATTTACGTGAATTTTTTGATGAAAGAATTATTAGTGTTGACCGTTTCCCGCCAAGATCGTGTGACTTAACTCCTCTGGATTACTTTTTATTTCCATACTTAAAAAACTCTATTTTTAAAAATCCAGTGCATACAATAGACGATTTACGGAGCAATATCGTGCGACAGTGCGAGTTAGTAGACGGATTTATTTTACAAAAGGTTTTTGAAAACATGAAGCGGCGCGTAAATTTATGTTTGAATGCCGAGGGACAACAGTTTCAACAATTATTGTAAACTTTTCAATAAAATATAAAACATGACATTTGTATGACATTTTATAAATATTTTAAATTGTAAATTAAATTTGTATCAAGGAGACATTTAAGTGCTGTCAGTAAGATTTATTTACTTTATAATTCACGAAATACGATCAGCGAACCGCAACCTCCTACTACCTCAATTCATTTTGCTCTCATGTTATATAAACAAGGATTTTATAATTGTTTGGTTGAACATGCATATGTAATATTTTTTAAGAAATATATTTCAAAGAATTTGAAAAAACATTGCAAATATTTGCAATTAGGTTGACTTGTAATTCTTTCACTATAGCTTTAAATACAACTTAAATTATAGTGATTCTGTATTTTAAGTTGTATTTCAAGTTAAAATGGTAAAATTTTAATACATCATTTAAAAATTTAAATAAATCCTCTATATAAGCCTTTTAAATATAGTTATCCCCAAACTGCTCAGATGGCTCTAATATATTCTCGAAATTTAACATTATATGTCCTTTCTATTAAGATTATCTATGGCCCTAGCAATAGAACTAGCAATAGAACAAAACCTTTGACCGCATTAGCCGAAGAATTGCTAAAGCTGAGGTAAATTATGAGACTATACTAACTATACTCAAAGAAGTAGGTGATGGGTACTTGAAAGCAATCACCAAAACAAATCGAATCAAATGACATTGGCAACACGAAGTTCGTGTATACTATGCAAGTTTCAAAACAATGAATTCCTTATTTTTTCGGTCTCTGGCTTTTATACCATTTTCAATTTAAACAAAAGCAATAGATTTTTTGGAATGCGTCTTCTTCTTAATTCTCAAATGCCTCTTTGGAATTTGATGAAACTAACATTGAAAGTTAGCCCTATTTTTCTTGTAACTGACCACGTAATTATTTTAGTTAATTTTTTTTATATTAAACATTTTAATTAATATGTTAAAATTTTTATATTTTTCGAAAATTTCATTTAATTGTTGAATTAATGTTGTTTCTTATATTATTTTTGATTTATGCCCTTTCGGCAAATGTTATCTTAATATAATTTACTTTATTTTTCAAATTTAAAAAATCTTGGTAATTTTTGCCAAAATTTCAAATAAATTCTTACTATGGTTAGTTATTTCGCTTGTTTTTGTAAATTAAGCCCCTCTTGAGTAATTCGAGCCTATTATTGTTTTATTTTATTTGTCGCTGAGACTCATGGCTTGTATTGATCTTCAATGGTTAAGCGAAAATAGTGAAAATATAACTTTTCTATTAAAGGTGTAATATACAAAAAGGTTTTAAGTATATCAATACGTTAATGCACGTATTACGCATTTGTTATAAATGAAACAGACATGCAAAATATACATATCTGTAACTGTACACATGGACAATACACCTCGTATTTTCAACATTTACTTCTACTTAAGACACGTGTTTCTGCCATCTATAGGCGTCGTCAGTCAAGCTAGTGTAGCAATGTAATACAAATAATACAAATCTCTTTAAAAAACAGATTTATATCTGTATATACATTTACGTTGAAATCGCCTAACAGATATAGCAAATTTCGTCCTATAAGGTGGCACTATTTAATAAGTGACATCTGACGGACGAAAGAGACTATGCCGAAATGCCGACTATTGTCCATGTGTACAGTTACAGATATGTATATTGCATGTCTGTTTCATTTGTAACAAATGCGTAATACGTGCATTAACGTATTGATATACTCAAAACCGTTTTATATATTTACCGCCATCTGGCTCGTGTTAATGGACTACACCTATACGTATTTTTTCGCTTTTGTAGTAGCTTAGCTCGTCAAGCTAAAGGTCGCCTTTTTCGGCATAGTCTCTTTCGTCCGTCAGATGTCACTTATTAAATAGTGCCACCTTATAGGACGAAATTTGCTATATCTGGTAGGCGATTTCAACGTAAATGTATATACAGATACATATCTGTTTTTTAAAAAGATTTGTATCATTTGTATTACATTGCTTCACCAGCTTGACTGACGACGCCTATAGATGGGAGAAACACGTGTCTTAAGCAGAAGTAAATGTTGAAAATACGAGGTGTATTGTCCATGTGTACAGTTACAGATATGTACGAGATTGCATGTCTGTTTCATTTGTAACAAAGGTGTAATAATCCGCTTATGCTGGTCGGTAGTAAATTCTCCACATACTTAACAGAAACACTTTATTATTATTATTATTATTTATACATGTACTCGACATTATAAAATAAAAAGTCGTTGAGCTATGACAAACAGACTTACATTTAATCTAAATAGCCGTGTGTAGCTCTTTATGTGTGACAGCTCCGTGCGTAATGACGCTAAATGCAATCTTATGTAATCTCTTTTTTTGACGCAGTATAATGCTATACAAAATGCGAATAATAGAATTTTAGACTTAGTCCTATCTAATATGAATTATGAGCTGAATGTATTACATAATTCAGTGCCACTGGTTGCAGTTGATTTACATCACCCTGCGCTCGCAGTTGATTTATTGTTGCATTCGCTATCTACTCCAATTAGCTTCCCAATAAATAACAATAGACGTTGCAATTTCAGAAAGGCAAATTTTCAAAAGTTTTATTCTCAATTACTCTCTGTTGATTGGTCCTTCCTTGATGCCGTTTTGGATGTTGATACAGCTGTTGATATGTTCTACTATGTAATATACTCAAAATTATATTGACTGTATTCAGTATTCCCTTCTGAATAAACCTAAATCTTTTTGGAGCTTTGTAAGATCCAAACGTGGTAGCTCCAGAATTCCTGGTAAACTCTATAACGGCAATTCTGAATTCGACGACCCTCAGCGGATTGTTGATGCTTTTGCATCAGTTTTCTCTGATGTATTCTTACCAGGTGCTATCAGTGGTGACATTCAAGAACTGCATACAAATTTGCCATCATTGAATATTCGGAGTGTTGTATGTGATGATGTACTGAATCAACTAAAAAAATCAAAGAATAATTTCACCTCCGTGCATGATAGCACTCCCATTCCTTCTCCGTGATTGTGCATCAATATTTGCTAAGCCTCTTTTCAGGATATTTAATTTATCGCTGCAAACATCTGTCTTTCCTGTTATCTGGAAAGTCGCCAGTATATGTCCTGTACATAAAAAAGGAGATAACTCTGATGTTAATAATTACAGGCCCATATCAATCCTACCCAACTTTGCAAAGGTGTATGAGGCTATACTATATGACCATATTTACTCTAACATCAAATCATTCCTGTCGCCAAATCAACATGGTTTTATGTCTAAAAGGTCTACCACTTCAAACCTCGCTCTTTTATCTCAGGCTGTATGTGAAACACTTGACAGGGGAGAGCAGTTGGACGTCATTTATACTGATTTTTCTCGTTCCTTCGATACCATTGACCATACTGCTCTCCTGGGTAAAATGAGTTTGTTTGGCTTCAGCAACTCACTAATAATGCTCCTCACTTCTTACCTTACTGATAGAAGGAATTTTGTATACTATAATGGCTACAAATCTAGAACGTACCTTTCTACTTCCGGAGTGCCCCAGGGTTCCTATCTTGGACCCTTGTTATTTAACATCTTCGTTAATGATTGAATAAGCTCGATTAATTGTCGTGTTTTGGCTTATGCGGACGGTTTAAAAATTTTTCATCGAATTGGTGGTGCTCAAGATGCTGCTCTTCCTCAAGAGAACCTGGATCGTGTCACAAATTGGTGCTCTTCAAACAAATTAAATTTAATCATCGACAAATGCTGTTTCATATCCTTCACCAGAAAACCCGATACATATCTTTCCAATCATTCTATTAACAATATTTAAATCAACCGAAAAATCGTCAATGATCTTGGAGTTATTTTTGATGAAAATCTGACCTTCGCTGGTCATGTTTCCCAAGTCACTGCGTCAGCATATCGATCATTGGGTTTCATTATCCGTATGTGTAAGGACATTTACAACATAGCTTCACTCAAGTCTCTTTTTTTAAGCGCTAGTTGTTAGAAAGTTAGAATATGCCGTTGTCATGTGGTATCCAATATATGACTGCCATACGCGCTAGTTGTTAGAAAGTTAGAATATGCCGTTGTCGTGTGGTATCCAATATATGACTGCTATATTAATGCAGTTGAATCCATACAACGCAAGTTTCTAAAGTATTTAAGTTATAAAGTTGATGGAGCGTACCCTCCTCGTGGTTCGGACTACAGGTTACTCTTGGATCGTCATGGAATTGAATCGCTGGAAGCAAGACGACACCTAATTAGTTCAAATTTTATCAAAAATGTAATTCTTTATAAGATCGATTTGCTTGGAGAAGTGAATTTTCGAGTACCTCGTCCAAACTCAAGAGTGAATGAAGTGCTTCTACTTCCAACGACTAGGACAAATATATTGCTGAGGGCTCCCATGGTGCATTTTGCCAAGAACTTCAACAGTTTAAATAATGTTTCTGCAGACATGCTTCGTTAATTTATTTCTTCGTTTAATGTTTTTTTTTTCTTTTCTTTCACTATTCTTTTTTATTTAGGCAGTTTGATTATATTATTGAATTATACTTTGTTTTTAATTCTCTTTCACGGGTGTATTATAATTATTATTTGTTTATCTTGTCTGTATTGGGATGACCTGTTGGACAATTAATATTATTATTATTATTATTATTATATACCCACATAGCCAGATATTTACAAATTCTTAATTTTATTGATGCCAGATCAATAATGGGCATGGTTTAAGTACTCTGACGTAGAAAACATGCAATAATATGTTCAGAAATGTCCGTTTAATGTTCGACAGAGCAATATTGTTAGCAGTATCTTTCTTATATAAAAGTCTTTTAAAAAAAACTGTTTAAGAAAATATCTCAAAATCCTGACGTAATGCAGAAAATTTTAAATCAGGTTCAGAATCAACATGACAAAAGAGATAAATTAGACATATTGGTGTATAAGAAAATCAAACTGTGTTGTCCAGTGTTATTAATGTTAGAAAATAATTTGATCAAGAACAAATATTATTAGAAAGTTTAATTAAGTTACCACTTAATTAAACATTCTAATAATATTTGTATTCGATTCTAAATATAGTTCGTTCTTACCAGAACGAACTATGTTTAGAATCGAAAATAGAAATGAAACTAATAGTTAAACTCCACACTTTCAAAAATGAGAATCGTTTCGCCAACACCGTGACTTCGTCAGCTAAGTACTGGAGAATGTTACAAACTTTGTAACTTGCTCTAACTTGCTTGGCGAAACATATGAATATGATAATTTAAATGTATAATCGTTAATTTTCCAGTTTTATCAAGATTAGAATTAAAGATATATACTCCTAAGTTATCTTCTCGGCGTTTGCTTCAATTTTTGTGCTTTTGTAGCAAACCTCTTGCAGGTTAATTAGAATTAATTAAAATATATTTGCTCATATCAAAAATTTATTTTGAAAATGAAATATAAATAAATTCATTGTAATTAGTAGTAATGACGTTTAGCATTATGTCACATATTCTTTCGGTGGACTGTATATCATATAATTTTTTTTTTAATATGACAATGTTCGATTTTTATATTAACAGTAATTGATTTGTGTTATTATTTGTATAATTCCATATTGATACTTATCATTGTACAGAAGCATAAGAACGTTAATAAAATAGTAATAATAAACATTCTCATACACAGACATACACATATCGAGAGGGAAGTATAAATTCTAATTCTAAAGAAATAAATATACAGTGAAATCATGGCTATGATCCAAAATAACCCACGCATTCGTCTACCGAAAATGAAGTGACTAGTAGCTTATCTTTCAAAGCTTTTCCATACGAACCGATGAAAGTTATTTTATTTTTAATGACAATACTTTGTAGAACTCGACGATCTTATAGTTGCTATTCATTTTACAGTCTCAGAGCTGCAAGGTTCAAGAACCAACTGATCTTGTTTAGGAAATGTTCATTCATACTATGTTATTATGTTATATATGTATATATATATATATATATATATATATATAATAACTTCGTGACCTTGGTATGATATGGTAAACCTAATCAGTAGGCGATTAAAGGTCTGTATATTACTTCAAAATATATGTATTTAAAAAACTCTACATGTTTCGGCTGTATACGCCTTTATCAAGAGAATACAAAATATGAATGACAGGATATCCTGTCATTATATCCACATTCGAAGTACCTGATAATATACCGGCCTGATAATATACCGGCTGTATCCGGCCTACAGAAAGTTAGCCGAATTACTCGCGCATATCCTTAATCCCTACTGGCGATATATCAAGATTTAAGACATAGAAGTAACTTTTCCCAGTTTTGCTGCCTTTCCTACAAAACACAAGTCCTTTATTATATTTCAAAGTAATTTAACTTCATTCAATATCTTCATATTTAAGATAATAAAACTATATCTTGATTTAATTGAGTAGAAATAATTATTTAGGTATATTAAAATAAAGAATCTTATCTAATTAATTACACGTAAATTACTTACCATTTGATATTGCTTATTAAATATAATTATAATAGTTTATGTGCTATTAACTTATTGAACATAACCACAATTTTAAGTATTTAATTCCGCTCTATCATAGAGTTATAATATACGATTTAACCGTTGAGCCAAGTTTCACATCTTGCATGTATAGTTTTCTAGAATCAAATAAATGTTTTATATGTAATCTTTTAAAGTGGTGTTTTTATTTATTCATACCCATCGAAATCAAATTTATTAATATTGTTAATGTAATTTACATAGTTATATATGAGTGTTACTACCCACGATGATCCAGGGATAGGTAAGTTGAATATTCTGTATCCAGTCCATGCTCTCCACGACATCTATTTTCAACTGCGGATACTGCTACCAATCAGCTCTTAGATCCAGTGATAATATATTTAAAAATGTAAAAGGCGCCCTACTCATTTATTTATTAAGGACCATTAAGGACGCGTAACAATATATATATATATATATATATATATATATATATAATATTTTCGTGACCTTGGTATGATAAGGTAAACTTAATAAGTCGGCGATTAAAGGTCTGGTTCATTACTTCAAAGTATATATATTTAAAACAACCCTACATGTTTCGGCAATTATGCCTTTCATCATTGCCGAAACATAAATATATATACTTTGAAGTAATGAACCAGACCTTTAATCGCCGACTTATTAAGTTTACCTTATATATATATATATATATATATATATATATATATATATATATATATATATAGAGATAATTATTTCTTGACATTTGTATGTTATAGTAATAGTAGAGAACAGTAGGTAGTAGTAGTAAGGTCTTTGCTAGGGGACCATAAAGTGATACACGCTCAGAGGTTAGAATTATCTAACATTTGATGAAAACCAAATACAAATCTCCCCACTACTTTTAATCCTGCGCGTACTTACCCTTCCTCGCGCCAACTTAATTGACGTTTGCTATATATATTTAAAATAATCTTACATGTTTCGGCACATAATGCTTTTTCAAAGAAATTTAAAATTTAAATGACAGTATATTAATGTCGTATTTATATAGCTGTAGTTGCCATGGATAAAATTAAAATATTCAAAGATACATTAAAGTTTAATAATAATAATTCATGCCTCAGTACTCTCAATAGCTAGACGTCAATTGCGGGGGGGATTGGCAAGCCATGAGTTATTATTATGTCTGCGCCCGTGGAGCGACTTAAGATGTTAAGCTGTCAGCATTCGCCTTGAACAAGAAGGAAAACCACGAAAACCAACTCGTTACATTATTAGGTTATAGTATATACTACTTAGATTTTTATATCACTTCTGTTGTTAATTAATTTTTTTCCTTGTTTAATATTAATTGTTTCTTTAATTTCTCTTTACATTGTGTGTTGTCCTTTATCGATTATCTGTGTGTTTTCAAAATCGAAGTGGTGATCGCGTTGTAGTTTGTGTGTACATTAAGCAGTTTTGTCTGTTTTAGAGTATTTGTGGGCTTGTATTCTTTTGTATAAATATTGTTTAGGTTGGCCTATGTCGTACTATCGCAATCGCGACATGGTATTTTATAGATGACATGTGTTTCTCGATTTTTCTATTTTAGGTTTTAGTTTTGAAAATAGATGTTTATTAGTACTGCTAAGTGTATTTAGTTTTTCTGATAATTGTAGAACATATGGAATCGTGATATATGTTGTTTCATTGTTTAAGTTGTTATTGGTGTCTGCAGTGTTGTATATTTGCTAGATTCTTCTTTTAATTTTTTGCTCTATAAGTTGTGGTGGATTGTTATTATCTTTTAAGATCGTTTTAATTTTCTTGATGTTATCTTTTCTATATTGAGTATGTGATAGTTTTACTGCTCTATCAGTCAGATTATTTCTAATCATTTTATTGAATACTGTAGGTGCATTTGAGTGGTAATTAATGTATCGAAGGGAAGCTATGGATTTGTTGTCCAATTTGTATAAATAGTACCCTGTCTATCATAGGTTAAAGAAATATCAAGAAAATTAATACTGTTATTAATTTCTTCTTCAATTGTGAATTTTAATTTGTTGTAAAAGTTGTTGAATTTATTTAAAAGGAGCAGCTAAAGGAGAGCCCATGGCAATATCAAATGTTTGACTGTAAAAAGAATGTTGTATTGAAAATATGTGTTGTCGAGACAGAAATGTATGCCTCTAATAAATTCAGTTTGATTTAGTACACTATGCCCCCCCCCCCCTACCACTGAAATTCAATTCAAATCACTATATGTGACTCAATTGTACATGGTCTCGAATAAGCACTGTAGTTTTAATTCTGAATATATACTTCAATAACCAAGCTATCATCCTTAGTAGTAGAAAGAAGCTTTATGCTTGAAGCACTGCATACACAAAATTCATAAAATAAAATTGAACCAGCAATATCGGTTTTAAATTGAATTTAAAAGGAATGTTAAATATTTTCAAATGAAATTAAGGAACAAATAAAGAGAAAGAAAGAGACATGGAAGAAGTATCTATCAACAAAGACAATACATAGTTATGAGCTTTACAAAAACGAAAGGAAGAAAGTAAAGGAACTTGTAATAGAGTCAAGGAAAAACAGCTGGAAAGAATTTGGAGAGAGGATGGAAATAAACAGCAGCGAGAATCAAAAGCTGTTCTATCGAATATTAAAGACGTTTAGAAAGGAAAGAACGTATGAAATGATCCACATTAAAGATCATATGGGAAACTTAATAATGGAACAGGAAGAAATAACGAAAAGATGGAAAGAATATTTTCAAAAACTGCTGGAAGGAAAAGAATTAGAGAGAGACACTACAATTGAACAACAAATGATAACCAAAGAAGCCGAGGGAAAAGTAAATATGCAGGAGTTGGAAGAAGCAATTAAAAAGTTGAAGAATGGTAAAGCACCAGGATACGATAAAGTAAGCTCAGAAATGATAAAACATATCGGACAAAAAGGAAAAGAAATGATGCTAGATATGTATAATAAAATATGGGACCAAGAACAATTACCGAAAGACTGGAGGATGACATTTATAGTACCAATATATAAAAAAGGAGATAGGAAGGACTGCAATAATTATAGAGGTATATCCTTAATAAGTACAGCCATGAAAATTTATGAACAAATATTGGGAAATAAATTGAAAGACAAAATCGAGGAAACATTAGAAGAATCACAAAGCGGGTTTAGACGTGGAAGTAGTATACATGATCATATATTCTCCATTAGACAAATAACAGAAAAGGCACGACGAGAACAGAGAAAGGTTTATATGGCATTTGTGGATCTTGAAAAAGCATTTGACAAGGTACCAAGAGAAAAAGTGTGGAATTCACTAAAAGAAAGAAATATAAACGACAAGTTTATCAGGGTAATTAAACAAATATATGAAAATAATATTAATGCTGTAATAACTAATAATACGATGTCAGACCCATTTACTTCCCAATCCGGCCTGAGACAAGGAGGAAGCTTGAGCCCACTATTGTTTATAACATTTATGGACGAAATTATAAAAAAATGTACTAGACAAAGTAAGAAATTCAATGTAGGTTACCACAACCTACAAAGAGTAGAAATATCGGAGGGAGCTTTCGCAGATGATATTGTGATTGTTGCCGAAAGCGAGAGGGATTTACAACGTAATGTTAGCATATGGCATAAAGAGCTAGAAGAACACGGTATGAAAATAAACAAAAACAAAACAAAAGTTATGGTAACAGGAAAGGAGCACACCGAAATAAAAATAGATATAGAAGGAGTAAACATAGAGCAGGTGAAAACATTTCAGTACCTAGGAGTATTACTAGATGAGGAAGGTACTCAAGAAGCTGAAATAAGTAAAAGAGTTGAAAAAACGATGAAACTTTATTATGCAATGAGTAACAAATTCATTAACAAAAATGAAATAACGCGGAAAACAAAACTGAAAGTGTTTAAATCGGTATACAGGCCTGTGTTGACATTCGCATGTGAGTCATGGATTTTGAACGATAGACAAAAAAATAAGATACAGGCTGTTGAGATGAAGTATTTGAGAAGAGTACGAGGCGTGACCAAAAGAGAAAAAATGAGAAATAAGGACATAAGGAAAGATCTAGGAATTCAATCGGTTCTTGAATTTATTGAACAAAAACAATTGGAATGGTGGGGGCATCTCATGAGGATGGAAGAATCGAAACCAGTAAGAAGGATATGGGAAGCAAGAATACAACGAAGTAGACAACGGGGAAGACCAAGACAAACGTGGGACAATGCAGTGGCAAGAATATTACAAGGAAAGAACAAGGGATGGGTAGAGGCGAAACAACTAACACAAAACAGAAAGGAATGGAAGAAGTTTGTTCGCAGTTGAAGCATAAGGGAAACTTTCCTACACCATATTATGGTAGAAGGAATTACTGATTATATATATATATAAATATTTTCGTTAAAATATATTAGGTAATTCTTAATACAATAGTTCTTCAAATCTCTTCGCTGTATATGAAACAGTACACAACAGGTTTAAGGAAATAACTTGATGTAAATGAATAAATTAATAATACATATATGTCTTTATGAATATGAGAATTTATTTGATTATGATCTCAGAGTGTAAATTTCTGATTCAGTGCGAAAACTATTGTATATGTATTACATGGTGGTAGTACAGGTGAAAAAGTGCACATACGCAATTATTAAAAATATTCTCAATCATTAGTGTGTAAATATTTGTGTTTCAGTCAGTCAAGGTTATTATGTTGTTACATCGCAAACGTGCCGCATTTTCCTATAATTAGCAATTAAATTGATTAGGGTAAGTGTTCTATTCGATGGCCTAATAAATACAGGATCAATTCATTCATTTACATAAACTGGTTCCTACAAAATGTGAAGTGGATACTTCGTACGTACGAAATTCGATTTTGCTTGTAAATTTAGATCACGTTTCCACTTTGCGAACGAACGTCCACTTTCAGGAAGTACTAACCTTTCCTAAAAGAGTATTTAGACTGCCGTTTCCCTACCTGCGAAATGTGGGTGAATATTTACAGTAATGGAGAGGGGATTTTATCATCAAATTCTCTACACACACATATATGCAAACGCACACACAAATATATATATATATATATATATATATATATATATATATATATATATATATATAATTTTATTCGATTTCGTTACTTTCAGGTTAATTAAAATGCAGTATACCATGTAAAATATAGCAAATATTGAATTCCCCTAAACCACTTTACTAAATTAACTAAAGCACTTGGAAATACATTGCAGTTTGGTCCATACATGTATTCATGTATGTATCTCTAACAGCGCAGAGGCAAATGCATATTCACATATTAAAAGGCACTATATTTTGGTAATGAAAGCCCAATAATTCAATATTTGGTTTTGTATGGCAATCTAACCTAGTGATTCGTTAATTAATTGAATTTAATGTAGCAATAAAATTAATTAAAATGTTTTTATAAATAGTAATTAGCAGTTTGTGTGCAGGACCTTGCCCCTGCACACAAACTGCGCATTACCATGAATACAATTCGAGATCTAGGGTTCGAATTACACCCCTCCTATTATATGTTCCCTCGACTGAAAAAAAATTAAAAGGGCGTCAATTTTTGTGTAACGAAAAGGTAATAGAAGCAGGGGAGGGGTGGTTTGCAAACCAAGAAGAAACACACACCTTTCGGCAACATGCCACGTCTTGTTTCCTTAATTTTCTCTCTCAGGATGGTTAGTAGTTTAGAATAAGAATCTCCAGTGATGGTTTGATGCTTTTCAGGCTATCAATCATAATTATTCCACGGATATCTCAAGAAACTGAAGCAAGAACTTTTCCAGCGGATTTTTGAACTCGAAACTTCTTAGGTCTTGGAGAACCATGATGCTTCCTACTGATCGATTGCTGTTTTGTTTTTGGGTCGTAAAAATGGACACATATTTCATTCATAGTCATAAGACGGTTCAGAAAAATCTGGATCTCCTTCAAAACGGGCACAGATTGATGATGCTTTCACTTTTGCTTGTTTGTGTTCGGCGTTGAAGCATTTAGGAATCCATTTTGTAGATTTTTTTTCATATCTAAATCGATGTGAACTATATGATGGACGCGTTCATATGAGATCTTTAGTGTCTCAGCTATATGTTTTAGCCCAATTCGACGGTCTGATAATATCATCTCAAGTAGGGGAGACCGGGGTAGTTGATACATTTTCTGGTTAACAATTTCTTGCAACCAAATTTTGCATTTTACAAATTCAAAAAAATATGTAGAAACACCATAATACCTACTTCTATGCAATCACCTATTCGAAATTTTAAGATTAAAAACAGAAATCCAGTAAAAACCGATTGAGTGGAGTAGGAGAGACCGTCTCAATTTGCCCCAATCTGGGGCATATTGATACTGGTACGGGGTAAATTGATACAATAAAAAAAATCTAAAGAAAATCTATTTTATTCTACAAAAGTAATAATTATAAATGTTAATTATAGAAATACATCACTTCTCCTCGTTTTCTGAACCCCCCTCGCCCGATTCGCTGTTAATGCACACGTATGTGAGACTGTCATATCCACACTCTAGATGAGCCCACTTACTACATGATATGCATTTAATCCATTTTGCCCCAGGTATTGATGCTGAATATGGCTTGAGCCACATTAAACATAAGCAACCTTCTTCATCTTCTTCCGAGCTTGTTTCATCAGTTTTCCCCACATGTCTAGGCGCTCTTATTTTCTTCTTTTTGGATGTATTTTTAGCTTAACTTGTCTTTTCCCCATTCTTTTTTCTAAGTTCTTGAATTTCTAAACCTACTGATTTCTTCAACTTTCTTTTTATACTCTCTGCTTGCTCTTGCTTTCTAGGAGCTTCTTCTTCTAATCTTTCTTTCTACGGGGTGTCCATAAGAATTGCAGACTTCATTTGTTTTCTGCCTTTTATATTCCTTTTTCTTTCTCCTGATTTCGGGTATGGACACAGCTGTACTTGTGCGATTAGAATTAGAATAACAAAAATCTCTTAATGAACATGAGAATCTGTCGGCAAAATCAGTTTTGTCTTAATCTTTACTTAAGGCACTTTCGCAGTTAAAATGACTTTGAAAAACGTGTGTGGTAATGAAAAGAAACCTTTGAAGAAGTTGGTTCCCACGTAGGGGTTGAATATTTACGACGTTAATAACAAGTCTTCATTTGAAAAGTCAATCTAGGTTACTTTGAAATTTTGATAGAATAAGACGCAAATATATTAATATGTGTTTGTTGTACCGTAACCGTAAATCCAAATGACATTTGATAATGTCAATCACAAATATCAGTTAGTGCATAAAATAATCGTGCGTCGATTCTGGTTTAAATAAATTGCGTCTCAGTTTTAAAATGGCTTTCGCTTTAGAACATAAAATTTTTTTAGTCCAGGCTTATTTTCGAAGTGGTAATAAAATTGATGGTTTATGGGTTTATTCAGTTCAAGATTGCATGGTAGAATTTCAAGTTGAGTTTCCACATTTTATAATAGATTATATACAATTTAAGAATACTTTGGATAGAACTTTAAAACTTTTTTCTGAAACTAGTAGTCTCTTAAGAAAATCAGGCAGCGGAGCAGTTAAGAAACGTACACCTTTAGTTGTCAATCGTGTTGAAGAAATAATGGAAAATGAACCACAAACATCTGTTCGACATTTGAGTCAATAAATAAACCTTTCCGTTGGTACAACTCACAAGTTATTAAAAAAAGATATGCAACTTTATCCATACCGTGTCACAGCAGTACAAGAATTGTTAGAAATTGATTACCCACGTAGACTACAGTTTTGTAATTGGTTTGTAAATATGAACAATAATGGAGAACTTTCGCAAAGAGTCATCTTTACTGATGAAGCATGGTTTTATAAAACGGGATACCTAAATTCACAAAATACAAGAATTTGGAGTAGTTAAAATCCACATGTAATTAATGAAGAAACGCTACATCCAGAGAAAATTGGTGTTTGGGCAGCGATAATCCAAAGGCGAATCATTGGATCAATATTTTTTCAGGGAACGTTAAATGCTCAAAGGTACCGTACGGAAATTTTACAACCATTTGTCAATCAGTTGCATGATGATGAACTACAAAATGCATATTTCCAACAAGACGGAGCACCTGTCACTGTACTGCAGAATCTTTGAATTATTTAAGAGAATTTTTTGATGAGCGTATAATTAGTCGAAATACTGAAATTGCCTGGCCTGCACGTTCATGCGATTTAACACATTGCGACTTCTTTTTGTGGCCTTATCTAAAAAATAACATATTTCGAACACCTATATTGAATTTGAATGATATGCTACAGAGAATCGAACAGAAATGCATGGAAATTAATAACAACCCAGTAATGTTGCAGAATATCATCAGAAATTTTGAACGGAGGATTTTAAAGTGCATTGATCTTGAACGACAACATTTTCAACATTTGTTATAGTTTTCAATAAATACCTATTATTTGTTATTTATTTGTATGTATGAAACTATCAAAATATACGACTTCGTACGTTAAGTAGTAAATTTTAATTTACGACATACTTCAAAATGTTCTCAGTAAATCACATGCTACTAGATTGACTTTTCAAATGAACACTTGTTATTAGAGTGAATCTTACTTATCTAAACTATTAAACGAACACAAATAATACATTTAAACTAGAATAACTAAATATAGTCTAAAAGTGAAATATACAATCTTATATTATAATTATTAATAATTATCCAACATCGTATTAAAATTATGAACATAAAAAGATATTTTCTCATATCTAATAATAAAGCATTGCCATTGAATACGACCCGCCACTGAACACAAACTAACAAAAAACATACGTGCAGTGTGGCCAACACTTCAACAGTTTAGTATGGCGGCAAATTTGAACTACCCTCCATCCTTTAAAATCACACTGTATGTTAAAAAAGCTTACATAATTGGCGTAGTCTTCTGTTAAACAAACCGAAAGTATTATGTAGCATATTTGATTTTCAACAATTGTGTCACAGTACCGTAAGTACATCGCAAATACTTTAATCACTACGCTAGTCAATAAACTTAAAATCGAACGTCATGTAATAATACAATGAAGATTTAATTTAAATGTGTATTTGTTTTTTATAGCAGCACTCTAAACTTAGATGGGCTTAATAAATATTTAGTCAACACTTTTGGCATTAGCATGTTCAAATACAAAAGCAATGGTAGCCGTTAGCGACGTTGGTGTTCTTTCATAATTAGCATTATATCATGTCGGGAGGTCTGCAAATTAAATATTTACTATTCGTATTTGATTACTATTTGTAACATATTCATTACTAATATAGATTCTAAAGGCTGAATACATATATGACATTAACTATAATTGTAGAAATTTTCCTTTTTACTAAAAATAAAATTAACCTTGTACCGAACACCATCATTTTTATCTATAGCATTTAACGTCACTACGTCACTATTTAAACATGTTTAGAAGCAATATTATATATAAAATATTTTTAAAGAGGTATGTAAACTCGTAAGCAATGTTTATTATTTTATTTTGAGTGGAACTCCAATCTATGTTTATATTCGAAAATTGTGAAAATATACATATTGCTATGAATAGTGGTTTGTTGAATTATAGCGCCACCATCCACAACTAGTTTACCCAACTAGGTTACTCAGCCGGTTGATTTCCAAAAAATGAGACTTCTTACTTCTCGGGTTCCAATTGGAAAAACGTGGAACTGCAATGTTATTTCAATATTTCAATTAATTAATTAGTAGTCATGGTATATGAAATGAAACAAGCACAAGTTAAAATTGAAATGAATATTTAATACAAAAAAAAATCAAAAAAGAAAAAAAATCTATCTTTATAACGTATAAAGATTGTGTATTTTACAATAATACAGAAGTAAAAATATCCAATGTATATTTGACCGCTAAGTGGATTAAAAAACTTCCTCTTAATTCCGAACAAACTTATCTAAAATAATAAAGTTTATTTTTAATTCCTCCCCAGAGAACCACACTGTATAATCAAATATGAAACACGTTCAAAATTACGCATGCGCAAACTAACATGTAAAAACTATAACAAAGGTATTTTTAATAATATAAAATATTATTAAAAATCTGGTGTGAAGAACACAAATGCAGGTTCACTATTAATATTTTCTGTGAACGTGTCCGAATATATCCTATCCCCAGAGACGCAGATACGTATTTCGCTTTTCTACAAGCTCATCGGTACGCCCCTGCTGGAGAAAGGATATTTCCAGACACATTCACAGAAAAAAACCACCTCGCCATATCACCGTAATTATCCAGACCGAGCGCAGAAGTAAATTCGGCGCTACCTGTTGTCAGACAGCCGAAGTACCTCGCATACCGTCCACATAATTAATGTGAAGTAACGACGCCCTTCCAAAGAGGTTAGCACAGCCAACTCTCCAGAAAACTGCATTTTGTTTGTGCCTTCACTCATACTACGGCTTAACCGCATGTGTAATGTATCAGAATAATTGAAACATACATGAGTAGGTAAACCCCACCAGTTTTGTATAATACAAAGGTATTTTTAATAATATAAAATATTATTAAAAATCTGGTGTGAAGAACACAAATGCAGGTTCACTATTAATATTTTCTGTGAACGTGTCCGAATATATCCTATCCCCAGAGACGCAGATACGTATTTCGCTTTTCTACAAGCTCATCGGTACGCCCCTGCTGGAGAAAGGATATTTCCAGACACATTCACAGAAAAAAACCACCTCGGACACGTTCACAGAAAATATTAATAGTGAACCTGCATTTGTGTTCTTCACACCAGATTTTTAATAATATTTTATATTATTAAAAATACCTTTGTATTATACAAAACTGGTGGGGTTTACCTACTCATGTATGTTTCAATTATTCTGATAAAAAACTATAACCTTGAATCCCGTCGTGCAAAATTTTAAAATTATAATTATTACTATAGAAATGTTAATAATACTCTTTATTATTTTCCTTTCTAATAATAAATCTCTTAAATAACAATCTTGAATACAATAAAAATATTCTTATAATTTTAATAAAAATTTTATGAATTCATAAAAAAATATCTCTACTTTTTACTGGAGACAAAAAAAACAAAGAAAAAGGTGCTTTTATATCAAAAACAATAACGAGAATTATCTCTACACCTCTACTACATCAATCAAAACACTTTTCAAAACAATTAACCGGTAATTAAATATATTTAATTATATTTTCTTCAAAGCCACCTTTCTAGTACGAGATATTAAACTGGTCTCCCCCTCAATATCTCTCTATCGCTTTCACATAAAGACGACCTCCAAAAATCAAGTTTTTATCTCACACATGAAATAACATTTTCAATATACAAATATGTTCAAAAATAATTATACATTTATTTTTAATTAAATTTTAAATATTATTTTGGGAAAAATCCATAGCAATATGCATATATCCCATATATTACATAACACTTTTTAGTACTGAAGAGAATTTTGATAAATTGGCCTCAAAACAAACAATCTACACCATATGCTTTAAAACATCACAACCCATTAATAAACTTTGGAAATATATTTTATTAATCACTTCAATTTTTAATTGTTATTGATAATATTTGCTTTAATGCCTTTTTCTAATAATTTACATTCAATTGATACACAAAAAAACTATCACTTTGCTTTTTTATCACTTGATTATAACAGATAACATTACGACGGCGGCCTGAAATATTTCCGGAATCGGCAGAGATGCCGCACGAAGGCTGAAGTAGATTCATTGGTCGGCAAGGGCAACCTTTTTATGGCAACTGTCAAAATTTCAGACGTCTACTGTCAATATTTGTTGTTTAAGAGTGTGTTTTGTGTAGCAAATCAGGCGGTTTCGCAAAAATGGAAAAAATCGAATTTCGCGCAGTGATAAAACACTTCTGGATGGCTGGGAAAACGACCACGGAAATTCGAAATATTTTACTAGAGGTTCATGGCGGATCTACTCCATCACTTTCGACCATCAGCTTCTGGGTGAGCGAGTTTAAATGGGGCCGCACAAGCACAAGTGACGAACCACGCAGTGGACGCCCAAAAACCGCTACCAACGATGAAATGGTCGATAAGATTCATGATATCGTGTTAGCCGATCGCCGATTGAAGCTGAAAGAGATAGCAGAGACAACAGGCATCTCAGAAGAACGCGATGGCCATATCCTACACGATATTTTGGATATGAAAAAGCTTTCGGCGCGATGGGTACCGCGTTTGCTCACACCGGAACAAAAACGAAATCGGGTGACCGTTTCGGAGGAGTGTCTGGCCAGGATCCAACGCAATCCAAGGAATTTATTCATCCGCTTCGTAACCGTGGATGAGACTTGGATCCACCACTACATATTTCCGGGCGAATTGGCTCCGAAGAAAGCAAAGACCGTTCCATCGGTTGGAAAGGTCATGGCGACCATTTTCTGGGATTCCCAAGATGTAATCGTCATCGACACACATACAGAAGGGAAGGACGATCACGGGGCAATACTACAGCGATTTATTGACCCGATTCGATACAGTATTGAAGGAAAAATGGCCTCGTTTGCAAGAAAAAAAGTGCTTTTACGCCACGACAATGCACCGGCTCATTCATCCCGCATCGTCGCAAATTGAATGAGTTGCGCTATGAATTAGTCTCTCATCCTTTATATTCACCAGACCTAGCCCCCAGCGACTTTTTCCTATTCCCAAACCTGAAAAAACTGGAGCACCGTTTGAAGTGTATTGATCCTCGAGGAGACTACATCGAAAAATAAAAATAAAAAACCACATCAATACCGTGTTTTTCTTGTCGATTCCGGAAATATTTCAGGCCGCTCTCGTACTGCCATTTTAACATTAATAACATGCTATTCTCGAATGAAGTTAACAATACGCATGAAAAACATAGGGATAATTATACAGGTATATACCGGGTGTCCTTGAAATAGAAAGACAACGTATGAAAAATGGAAAGATATAATTATGTAGAATATGGATCCATATTTGCAGAAATTTTTTTCACAAACGCGAAAAAAAATTACAAAAATATTTAAGAAATATTTGTTGCGCCACTGCATTTTGTTCCGACTGTAACTAGCCATACCATTCTACCTGTGACTGTCAATTTAAATCGCTCCATATGTAACGCATGAACATATTATTTAAATTTATGGTGAAACCGGTCTCGATGGACGTATATTTCGTTTCAAGTTATAATGCGATGATATGAATAAAACTATTAAGGATCTATTGTTGTATGCCCTCCATTATCCGACAATGATAAACACAAATTTTTAAGTACCTGGAATCTATTTTGGTCGGCTTACAAGTATTCAGAAAATAAAGTAATTAATACAAAATCTATCATTTTAATATTTTAATACTGTATACTTACTTATATGTTATAGTTAAATAAAGTTTTGAATTAAGTTTTCATCCCCTTTCTTCATGTGTTCATGCGTTCATGCAAGATGTATTCTTGTATTTCACATAGCGTAGGTCAAAAATCGCATAAATATTCGCAATAAATATACATTCACATATAATATACGTATACTTTTACTATTTACAATCAAGTATTGATAATACTGGCCTGTAGCATGTTTCTCATATTGATTATTTTTATTGCATACCACCTGTCATGTTCAGGCAACTGTGGAAGCTTGCCGTTGCACTATACCTTGAAACAGACTATGTAACTTGCCATATGTATAGGGAGCGTCGATCACAATCTTACACGTTTGTAATGGATGTAGTGTTTCGATTAAGAGATACAGCTGATATATTCGTACGTAATCGTATTGGGGTTATTGATCCTAAGCATACAAAGCTTCTATTGCCAGATGTCTAAACAATGTTATCTTCCAGAGTTTTCATAACATAAACATTGCAGCGTATGAAATAAATGCTTGCTACGACGCTAATTATTCGAATTTTTTACTGAAAAGGAAGCCCTTATGCAGAATTCGAACCTACGTCCTTTGGTTTGCCGGACCAACCAACGGTTGATTTGCATTGCAGCGTATGTTTTTTTCACTGTGTAGATTTAATGATTACTCAAATCAGGAAAAAAATGTCCTGTTTCTAAAGTATGGTTCGCCAAACTGGAATCCGGTTTGAACGTAAATATTCTTTATGCCTAATTTCAATAGAACAATCAATTTCACTTATATAAAAGCTGTCACACTCTTGACAAGACAACTTTCAATTTTTGTTATTGATAAGTAAATGAGATTTTTTTTGGGATTTGTAACTAGTATTAAAATTATAGTGGCGTGCATTCCATGGAAGTTAGGGAAAATAAAGTGTATAAATAAGAAAGTTTAATATTAAACTTTAATACTATATATTAAATTATTACCTAATATTACTAACCAAAGCGCGCCCAGCTTGATTTTAAATGCTGACGTTAGCGAAGGACGGCGAATCATGCGACGTGGCCACCCGAATGAACAACCTGATACGCTAACTATTTACAGCGTACGGCTTATATGCGCAGTTTCTTAAGCATCGCGATTGTGAAAGGGCGTGTCTAGGAATTTTGGCAAATAAAATAAATACCCACTCACTGTGAAACTGTGCATATGAAATCAGTTAAATTGTTACATTTTATTTTACATGTTATGTTCTACCGCCCTATAGTAACATAATTATATCCAAATTTAGTTCTTTAGATTTGTTATTTTCTTTTGATATCCCTGCACCATCTAGGATAGATGGAGTTTCACTGAATTGACCCCTCCCCCGATGCGGGAGGGATTGGTCCCTCCATGGACAACGCATTGTTACATGCGTGAAAACGAGTCTATTTACAAAGAGGATTCCTAAATATAATCAATAAAGTCCAATTAAAACAGGCCTTCTAAGCGAGTAGAATAATAGAACCGCTCGGATGACTAGGTATTTTTATTATAGGAGGAAAAGTATGTCAAAATTAAAAGAAATGTCTGTTAATCTTTCCCCTATATTACAATACAAATTAATATCTTATTATTGACTTACTGGTATATTTAATTAATAATCCAATCAGCGCTAGCACTTTATAGCTTAACTGTGCATACATAATTACAGGAAATACCCTATAATAAAATGCGTAATCTAAACAGTTTACTTGTTAAAGAGAGACTTATTCAGATAGCAAAGGTCAGACGGTTATAAAACAATGCAAAATTTTAAAAAATATATATCTTTAAATATTAAATACATTCTTAACCTGAATTTAAAACCTTTTCAAATTGTTGAACAAATTTTTAGATATCGCATCAAGATCGGCATCGTTGAGAAAAAGACCAAAAATAAAACAGCATATAATAGTTCACAATCTCACCAATAGATGCCGGTCAAGCGAAGATAAATCAGCTGCTGGTTTCTGAGTAAGACGCTAGCGCGTACATCGTGCATTTGTCAGTCGTAATGGAGTAACAATTAAATATTAAATTTTTCTGTATGTTAGGTAAAACTGCAACAGAAACTGTTCGAGGAGATGTTGAAATCTGTGTACGGTGATAACACTGAAACAAATGCGCAACACACTGGATGCCTTGTCGACTATAGCAAATGTTACAAAGAACACCAATGATTACTAGAGTGGACCAATTCGGAGCGAAAGCAGAGGCGTATTTTGTATCGGCACCAGTGTCTCTATCTTTATGTCTTGCGCTATGCACGTGGCGTTGCAAATTTGACTTTGTTAAATGGTTTACATATATTTCTAAATTTCTAAGTTCTGCTTTTCTAATTTACGGTCACAATCCTGGTAATATAAGGCCTTGTAATGTTTCCCAATATTTATCTAAAGCTGGTACACGTCTTTTGTGACTCATTAATTGATAGCGGAGTATAAGAAGAAAACAGTTCAGATCTTGGTAATATAAATTATACTTGTTTTTTTTTTATATTTTTTTTTAAAAAATTCGTTTTTTCCAAAAACACATCCAATTCATTAAAGTGCAAAAATTCTTCTCTCAAATTGTTTCAATAACTCACTATGGCAACCCAACAGCTTTTTCTCTTTTTAAGTTCATTGGTCGCTTTAGTTATACATAATTTTCCAAAATATTTGACATTTATACTATAATTTTGATCCTTGATTAATATTATGAACTTATTGGTTTACAATTAAATTTTCCTTCATACATAACCTTTGACATTACCAAACATTAACAATAGTATACAAAATTAACTAAATTTACATAGTTCTATAATTTTGGTAAATGTAAGAAAGTCATATACTTTTGAAATTTAATTATAGATTTGACACTCTAAATTAAGAAAACAATACAAATATAATAGACTTCCACCTTCTAAGAAATCCCAATAACAGAAATGTAACAAATTAAAACTAGTGTTTTCAATAAGTTTATTAACATTTTTATTATATTTACCTTCTCTCCCTCATATAAAATAATTTGTGGAAAAAATTGTGATAAATTATTTTTGAATTAATTGTTATAGTTAATCCTCTGTTTATTTTATTTTTTTTTATTTTATTTATTTTTAAGAAAAATAAAAGTAAATTATAAACCTATAGAATATTTATGTAACATGTGTTGCCTAATCATTATAATATCTGTAACGGTTTAGATATTTAAATTTCCTTTATAGTGTATCATTGTAGTATATTAACATTATTTATATTATTTTGTTTAAGATTAATCTTCTATTTTGTCTTATATTATGTATCAAAGTTTAAAAACATTTGTATTATTTTGTTATCATTTGAATCAGAACTATCTAGGTAATAAGTATTATTGTAATCAATTATATATATAAACCATTTAACAAAATCAAATTTGCAACGCCACGTGCATAGCGCAAGACATAAAGATAGAGACACTGGTGCCGATACAAAATACGCCTCTGCTTTCGCTCCCAATTGGTCCACTCTAGTTATAAGTCACCTAGGTGCCGTTCGATGTCTTAGTACATCTCTTCAGTGGGTGATGGAAAATGATGCAAGCGGCCCAGAACTTTTGATTTTACGCCAATTACAAGAAAAAGCGGTGAATTTGCGCTTGAAAAACTTGAGACAAAATACAATTACAGATTTTTATTCGCACGAGTAACTGAATACGTATTTTCATGCACTTTATGTTTTATATTATGTAGTTTATTGCCCAGAATAAAAGTTAATTACGTTAGGTACGCTTATTATTTTTTACTTCGCGATAATCCGAAAAAATTGGTAATCCGAAACCGCGCTAGTCCGCAACTATTCAGATTACCAAGGTTGCACTGTAACTTCAAAAATATTGTTCAACATATTACTAAAGTATTTTAAAAATGTGCAGTCTCAAAATAAATACCAGAATCTATTTATTTCGATTTTTTGAATTCCAATCAATCGTTCACTTCCACACAGCAATTATGTTCTCCGCTTTTGGGACAATTGTTATGAGAAATGTTCTCTCATATCAATATTTATAGATTATTCCATGTCGTGGAATTTTCTTTTTATTGAATAAATTTATTGTCTTTTGCGGAATTCATCATCAAGCTATCGATTGGAAATATTTGTCCATAATATAGGAAATTCCGAACTCGTTGATATTTATGAGAATGTTATGAAATTTGAAACCTTTAATCGTTCGATTTTATTTTGTCATGGGCTTCTCAGGTATATTAAATTATATTCTGCAGTACATATGTGTGCATGTCATTCTTATATACAAGTACGTAGACATGATGGGAATAATAAATCGACTTGCATTCTATTTTTAGAATAATGTGTTAATACGGTTAATTTTATATTTTTGTATTTCAGAATTTTAACTTTATTTTGAAAAGTATTTTATATTTTATTGATATGAAACACTAAATCAAATGCGAATTAACCCATTTGTTCCCAGTGTACCCATTTGAGTACGGTTAATGAAATATTTTTTTAGGCTCCATATGGTACATTCAGAGTTCCATGCTTAGTGGCGGTGCAAAGTACACTAAAGAAGGAATATTCTTTTAGAAATTGGCCACCAGATGGTCGCTTTTATGTATGGAAAACGTAACCTTACTTTTTGCTACAAATTGTGCCAGTGTGACTGTGTAACTTTTTGTTATTTTTTACCTATCTATAAAAAAAAACATTTTATTCTACTAAAATTAGTTACTGAGGTACGTATGTTTTACTATTATTTTTGTGAATTTTACATAAAATACATGCACTGGTATTTTTTTATATTTACCTATAGGTGTACTCATATGAGTACAGCGGGAACAATACGTTGTTAGAGCTGTATTTATTTTTTGTAGATAAATTACTATGGATCCCAAGCCCATCAGCACTATATGTTTTATGGCAGATCCTTCCAGAATTTGCAAGCTGCCATAGACGATATTACTGAAAATGAAAAAGATATTGATATCGTTATAATACCACCGGATGCCGATTATCAAACAGATGAGGACGATATCGATGAAGATGATATTCAAGCAGATACCCTCCCATTCGATGTTCCTGGTGCTGTTGAAATTTTTTCTCAGGACAGTACAGAGAGTGACCCAGAAGATAATATTCCGTTGATTATGTTACGCAGTATTAGTAATACTGGCGAATCATCTACGAAAAAGGGAAAAATTGCAGAAAAAGAACCAAATTGGACTGACGAAATAATTGATATCACAATGAACCGAGGAAATGGATATTTAGCTCGCGAAGATATTGTCAAACAAGAATTAGCAGGACAAAATCCTGTCCAGATTTTTGAAAAATTATTTGACGATGAAATAATAACTTATATTACCAAAGAAACCCAGAGATATGCTGCTCAGCAAAACAATCATTCATTTACTGTAACAAACAACGAGATAAAAATATTTATAGGTATCTTATTATTCACTGGATATCATCGATTACCAAGAGAGAAATTATATTGGTGTACAGATGAAGATCTAAACATACCACTAGTTAGAGGTAGTATGTCCCGCAATAAATATTATGAAATAAAAAAATACTTTCATTTAGCAAATAACGAAACAGTTGATAAAAACGACAAGATGTATCAAATTCGTCCTCTCATGGAAAAACTGAATAAGCGATTCCTGCAATGGGGTATATTCCATGACAAGCTCTCCATTGACGAGGCTATGGTAAAATACTTCGGACATCACTCGTCAAAACAATTTATCTGTGGAAAGCCAGTGCGTTTCGGCTATAAAGACTGGATGATTTGCAGTTCTTCTGGTTATTGCTATCAGTTCGATACCTACTGTGGGGCAAAACAAAATAGAAAAGGGACGGATCAAAATTTGCCTTTAGGGTCTAAAGTTGTGTTGGACTTATTAGAAGTAGTGACAGAACCGCAAGATCATATAATATTTTTCGACAACTACTTCACAAGTCACGGTTTGTTGAAAACTCTTAGGGACTTGGGCTATAGAGCGACGGGGACAGTGAGGGACAATCGCACAAAAAAATGTCCTTTGCCTGATCAGCAGCAATTGAAAAAAGAAAATCGCGGTTTTTTTCAATACAAATACGATAAAGAACATTCATTACTTCTAGTAAAATGGAAGGACAACAGTATCGTGTCTATGATGACCAATTACGACAGTATTCATCCCCTTTCAAATGTAAAACGTTGGTCCAAGGAACAGAAAGAAAAAATTGATGTACCTCTACCTCGTCTCTTTGCCAATTATAATTCAGCTATGGGCGGCGTAGACTTGCTAGACCAATCTGTAAATAATTACCGAGTGTCCATCCAAGGTAAGAAGTGGTGGTGGCCCCTTTGGACCCACATGCTGAATGTTGCAGCAATCAACGCCTGGAGGTTACATTCATTGGCAGGCGATAATATGGATTTGCTCAACTTTATAAGAAGTATATCAAGGCATTACTTGAGAGTTTTTGAGAAAGCTCAACACTCCAGGCACCCAAGCACTGTCCCAAGAAGTATTGTAGAAGATCAAAGAGGGCATTTTCCCAAAAAAATTGAAAAGCAATTGCGCTGTCGCAAGTGCCATCAACGAGCTAGGTGGATTTGTATGAAGTGTAATGTTACACTTTGTTTAGAAAGGGAATGTTTTATAAAGTTCCATAGTGAATAACATTTTCTATTGTAAATCACTAAAATAAATTAGCTAAATATTATATAATTTATATTTTCATTAACGTCCCTATATTCCCGTTGTACTCATTTGAGTACATACCTTTTTTTCATATTCTATTCAAAAATTTATCGAAAAACTGTCATATTTTGTTCTTTGGGCATACCTTTAATAAGAAAAAAACGACCTTATTGAAATTTTGTAAAAAAAAAAGTTGTGGGAACAAATGAGTTAATAATACAATATTACTCATCTTTTGTAATTGTCATAATTTAAAAATATATATTAGTACAAATCGAAAAGTAACCTCTGCCAATGCGTACCTCAAGAAATAGTGGAAAGAGCGACGGTTTTCGTGTCTCTAGGCGATATGATCGATGTCTAAAACATTTCTTCCAAATTACATAAAAACTACAAAAGATAGATAGATAAAATTTTGGTTATATCTCTATAATTAGATTTAAAATATAACTAAAAAGGTGAAACCTAGAAAACCTCGGCAAAGTTTCTCTGCAAGAAAAGCTATGGCGGTTTTCTAATTTGTTGAATGTGTATTCCTGGAATATATGAAGCGTGGGATGACTATATAAGATAGTGAAGAAGCTAAAACAATCCATACAAAGCAAACTTTTTTCCGTATTTTACAGCCCTGATTTGGCTATGAGCAACTTGCACCTTTTCATGCGTATAAAAAACACACAGCCCTTTAGCATCAACATGAACAACAAGGCGTGAAGATGCTGTTACAGAGTGACTTCAATCCCAGACAGCATATTTTTGAACGGTACGACAAATACATTAATTTAACCCTATGTTAGTCGCGTGGGTGACAGGAGTCAACCACACTTACATTTATGTTGGCTGCACTTGTTTGGTGCGCCGTTAACACATTTCTCTCAGAGTACCTTTCTATTATTAATCGACAAGTAACTCTAAGAGGTTAGTTATGTTTGATCTATTGTGGGGTGCGTTTCGTTGCGACATAAATCTTACTGGTTGACATCCGTCACCCGCGCGCCCAAATACGTCATTATTAATTTTAAAGGTATATTATTATAGTTTTTATTTTTCTTTGTGTTTTTACATTATTTAATTTTTTTCGGAAAACAGAAAATAATTTAAAATGTCGCAAGAAAAAAAACGGAAGAAAATTAAACATAGCAGAGATCCAAACAAATGGATGGAATGGTATAATTCACTCAACAGCGACGAAAGTAACGATGAAAACGAGGACGAGACCGACCATGACGAGGAAGATAATGTCGAAGAAAACACGTATGACTCAAATTCCGAACAAGAATTCGATGACTCAGAAATTGAGGAAGAACCTACAGATCCTGAGAATGAACTTTATTTTCTAGCTAAAAACAAAACAACAAAATGGATGAAGCATCCTCGACAGCCATCGAATGTTAGGACAAGAGCCTGTAATATTGTTATGCATTAACCTGGGCCGAAAATAAGGCGATGGAAACACGAAATGAAATAGATATCTTTGATTTATTTTTTGACGACGTTATTCTTGGAATTATAACAACTTGTACAAATACTTTCATAGACAAAATTCGTGACAATTTTGCTCGGGAACGAGATGCCAGATACACAGACATTGTTGAGCTAAAAGCTTTTATTGGTTTACTCCTTTTAATTGGATCCATTCGGTGTTCCAGAAAAAATCTTAGAGACCTGTGAAACAACTCACAGGGAAATGGACTTGAGTCATGCTATTTATCAATGAGTGAAAAGCGATTTAGATTTTTGCTGCGTTGTATCAGATTCGATAATATAAATGATAGATATGAAAGAAAAATGATTGATAAATTAGCTCCATTTAGGGAAGTAATAACAATATTACCAACAATTGTCAAAAATATTTTACTCCTGGCGATTTTCTCACGGTTGATGAACAGTTACTGGCAATCAGAGGCAGGTGTTCGTTTCGCCAGTACATCCCTAACAAACCGGCCAGGTATGGCTTGAAGGTTTTTGCAGTAGTTGATAGCAAAACAGCCTATACCGTGAATCTGGAACCGTATGTTGGAACACAGCCTGATGGGCCCTATCACGTAAGCAATTCAGCAGAAGATATTCTTTTGCGCTTAATAGAACCGGTAAAAAATACTAATAGAAACATCACAGGTGACAACTGGTTTACTAGTTTATCCTTAGTAAATCAGCTGCAGAAGAAAAAATTAACGTATGTGGGAACAATACGCAAAAATAGAACAGAAATACCAATAGAGTTGTTACCAAATAAAGAAAGAAAGCCATAGACATCCATATTTGGTTTCCAAAATAACTGCACAATAGTGTCGTATTGTACTAAGCCATCAAAAGTGGTGTTGTTATTATCCAGCACGCATTTTGATGATACAAAAGATACTTCGTCCGCTGAAAAACAAAAGCCGGAGATGGTAACCTTTTATAATATTGCGAAGGTGGGAGTGGATCTCGTGGATCAGCTTTGTGAAAAAAACAATACCGCTCGCAACACTAGAATGTGTTTTTTTACGACATTTTGAACATAGCCGCTATAAATTCATTATGCATTTATCATTTTCATTCTGCAGTTACAGCTAAAAGGATCAGAAGAGTTGATTTCATACAGAAACTTAGCTGGGAGCTTATAAAATCCCAAATTGCACGCCGTTCTACAATTGAGGCTATCCCAAGAGAAATTCGTAGACGCGCAAGGCTACTGATAAATGCTCCAGAACCTGAACTCCAGGAGACACCTAGGGCATCATCACGTGGAAGATGTTATGAATGTGGAAGAACACGTGACCGAACAACACGGAGATGGTGTGTAATGTGCCATAAGTGGACTTGTGTTGGCCATCTAAAAGATATTTGTGTTCCAAGCTTAAAAAACTGATTTTTCTATATGTTTTCATTTTTACGTAAGTTTTTAATTAAAAAATGTTTTATTTGTAAGCTTTATAATTAAATAATGATTCAGCAGACCTATAGCTATGCAATTATATTATTGTTCTAACATATTTGGATAAGTATATTTTTTTAAATTACAGCATTTTAAAAGTGGGCGACACTTGTCTCCCACGCGCCTAACCACGATATTTTAAGCTACGCGCGTTACGCAGGGTTAAAAGATGGTTATTTTAAAAAAGTAATTTAAAGCAGTACTTTTATAACGTATATACCCCGTTCAGTATTAAGATTTTTTAAATGTCTTTTATCTCCACATTGTTGCCAGTTAACTGACAATAACAGAATAGGTTATGTTTTTGTGTTGATCAGTGTTGATCGCGTAGTAATTAAGTAAAGGGCTATTCATGAAATTTAGAAATTATTCAAGTAATTTATAACTACGTACATAAATATATCAAATACAAAATCCAATATTGCCTCCCATATCATTCTACACACGAAAGAATTTATAATCAATGGTACATTAAATAAATTTAATTGAAGTGAATAAGAAACAGCGCGAATATTATAGGAGTCAGCAATAAATAATATATGAACATAATCCGATAAATTAAGTCAAAAAGTTTATAAAAGTACTATTTATTTGAATATTGAACTAAATAGCATCTATTTTCATCAATTAGAAAATATTTTGTAATATCAATACACTACGAAAAACATACGAAACTCATTTTATATCAAATATATTAATGAAACCACTTGCTTTAAGATCTATTGATACAAATTACACACAGCATTATTGGAATCATCACTATCACTTGCACCACAACAAATAATAAATTCTGCCATTTTATTTCAAACCATAGCAGAAAGTTACTTGAATTAATTTCGCCATGATAGTCTAAATTATAGGTCCCCGAACGTTTTTGCCTCGTAGACGACTTGCCATGTTTTATAGTGTTATTCACTTTGAAAGATTTAAATTTGTAACTACAGTATGAAAAACATAAAAAAAACATTTTAAGTTTTATACATTTATTATCAATAGAATTCAATTGAGCCCTGGGGGTCGATTGAAGTGGTCTACATCAACCTTTGGGGGCCGATATAGACTATTTTGGGAATCTATGGTCTAGATCATTTGCTTTTGATAGGTATAAACTATTTTCGATTGCATGAACAATAATATATCAAAGAAATTCCAGTACATCAATACGTTAAGCACGCATTACGCGTTTGTTAAAAATGAAACAGACGTGCATGACCCACATCTGTATCTGTACACATGGACATACACCCTGTATTTTCTAACGCTTACTTCAGTCAAAGACACGTGTTTCAGTCTCAATAGACTTTGTCAGTTTGGCTAATGAAGTAAAATTTGATGAATCGCCTAACTGGTAAGTAGCAAATTTTATCCTATCTGGTGGTACCAGATAATCTAGTGACGTCTGACGGACAAAAGAGACTAAGCCGAAAATAGCGATTTTCTCTCGTCCAACTATGCCGGTACAGAGGGGAAAAATACGTAGATGTCACTAGATTATCTGGTGCCACCTGACAGGACAAACTTTGCTACCTACCTGTGTGGCGATCCATCTAACATTATTTCATTAGCCAACCTGATGAAGTTTGTTAAGCCAGAAACACGAGTCATTGGTTGAAGTAAACGTTGAAAAATACGGGGTGTATGTCCATGGGTACAGATACAGATGTGTGTAATTCATCTCTGCTTCATTTGTAACAAATGCGTAATACGTTGTTAACGTATTAATGTACTCGATTTTTTTTGGTATATTTGCTGCCATCTGGCATCGACTTACACCTATACACATATTTTTTCCCCTCTGTACCGACATAGCTATTTTCGGCGTAGTCTTTTGTCCGTCAGATGTCACTAGATTATCTGGTGCCACCTGATAGGTCAAAATTACCTATTTACATGGAGGCGATCCATCAAACTTTACCTTATTAGCCCAACTAACGAAGTCTATTGAGACATAAACACGTGCCTTTGGCTGAAACATTGGAAAATACGAAGTGTATGTCATGTGTACAGATGTCTGTAATGCAAGTCTGTTTCATTTGTAATAATATATCATCTAGAAAGCATAATATATTAATTGATATACATTTGTAATACTAATCGTTCACTAAAGTTCACTCACCAACTTTAGTCTGTTTGAGACTTTGAACATTCCGATCTTGCCACGATCTACCTATAGTGCCATTTTGGAAAATCTGTGTTTCATAAAAAAAGAAACAGGCTTCCCGAAATAGTTTACATTTTTATTTTTGATGTAATCTACCAGAAAATCTTCTCGACCATAAATAATATAAGATTGTTCCATTAGTTCACCATTATATATGCTTCTCTCTTGTAGGGTGTCATACAAGGTGTTAAGCGTAACATGTTGTTCAGAAATATACACATTTTATGTGATTATGATATGTGATACAATGACATAAAAAAATGCAACAGTACCAGGATAAAGTTGCCAAAGGATCAGCAACTGGCTGTGAATATTTTTTTTTTCAAAACAAATGTTCTTTTTGATGCATATAGTTTACCTTTCGTACATCCCCTGGACCATCATTATCTCGTTCTTTCTCAAAATAGGAAATCAAAGTTAAGAATTTAAACCTTTCGGCATTTTGAGGTTAGATTTTTTTCAACACCGAACTTTCCACCAGATAAGAAAATTACCGATTACTGTCGCGATGTGAGTGTTGTTTAAATAAAGTTTAAATAAAAAAGATAATAGGTACATAATAATAAGAAGAAAACCAGTAACAATTAATTCAAACGAATTTGGGGGTGATATGCGAATACATTTGTTGTTTAATAATGGTATTATCACATAATGTAGATGGTGAAATTCGATATTGTAATGCCTTTCTGAATCCCCTTACTTTAGTGAATTTCGGAACTTACACTAAACGGAGTTTATTATAATTACTTTGATCTATATTAGTGTTTCACTGACAGCCAGACGGAAGCTACTTTCCGAATTGGTCTCGCATTTCACTGGAATTAATTTTGTATAGAAGCATAATTTTGTATTTGATTTTCATTTCTCATATTGTTTTTATTTTGGTTTAAATAATATATTATTTACTTTACTTAATGTTAGCGCCTACTCACTGTTTTGTGTAAGATCTGTTGGATTAAGCTACCAATAGGTTACCTCTTCGCATTTTTTACGCATTGTTTCAGAAAGTTTTTCACTTCTATTCTTTTTGTGTTTAATGCCTCATATACCCTTCTCACTATTCTATTTTCTTCCACTATGATATAATACATAAGTGGCTAACATATCAATTATTTATAAATAATCATATCAATATTGTATTAACAATACACTAAGTAGTACACTAAGTCTTTTATTTATGTACCAGTTTACTCGTTGTGTTTGCTTTAAATGTTTTCATAATTAGCAAATTTTTACATTTTTAAAGTTTAAAACATATTTCGTTGTTTACCATTTACTTAATCTAATTTTAATGACATTAATATCTGGAGAGGATGAAAAAAAAGCGTTTAGAGAAAAGGTATTATATTTAAAACGCATTTAATATTAAAATGAAAACAAAAGATGTCTATTAAATTATGAAAATTCTGAAATTAAATGAGATTAACTAAATTACTTGAACTTTTAGTTAGAAAATTTGTCATTATATTAATTTGAATTATACTGCCCGCCTTAAGTAAATGAACACTCAGTAAGCGTAGATATATTTTAGTGAAATTTACGTATTAAGAAACGATGAAAATTTCAACAAGATACAACTGTCACAATTAATAATAAAACTAATAATGCGTAGGCCATCATCTACTTCTTACGTATTCAGCAACTCGATTTGGCGTACTCGAAATAAGCGCATCTATGGTAGTCTGTGGTATGCTGTCCCAAACTTCTAAAATCCGTTGTCGGAGAATTTCTATACTGCTTGAGGGTGGCTGTAAATTATTCATCCTTCGTCCTACCATATCCCATACGTGTTTTATAGGGGATAAGTCTGGCGACCGCGATGGCCATGAAAGCAGATCAATATTAGCATTATTCATAAACTCCATGGTAACCCTTACGGGATGTGGCCGCGCATTATCCTGTTGAAAAATGGGATTTACCAGCTCTTTCAGATATGGTATTAACACTGGTCTCAACACATGATTTATAAAATGATTCGCATCTACCTTTCCTTGAATAATTACTGAAGGAGATCTACTTCCATAGCAGATAGCGCCCCACACCATTACACCTTGAGTTAGAGCCGTATGTCGTTGTTAAAAAAACTGCAAGTTTCTTCTTTGTCCAGGACGTCTTCTGGTCATTCTGCGACCATCATGAGACCATAAACAAAATTGAGATTCGTCGCTAAAGACGACTTGATTCCATTCCTCATTCCAATGCAACCTATCATTAGCCCATTCCAGTCGTGCAGTTCGATGACGTGGAGTTAGAGGTAAACGAAGAAATGGACGGTACGATCTAAGCCCAAAAGAGATCGAATTCTTCGATACACAGATCATATAGAGACCTGTTGATGAACTAAACTTCTCCATCTATCATCAATTTCGTTGTTGAGGAAAAATGGTCTCAAGCGCCCAAAGACGAAGAGCACAATCTTCACGACTGAAGGTGAGTCTGGGACGTCCAGGTCGTGGACGTCGTCGCTCCTCATTATTTTCTCCCCATCTTCGCCAACTGCTACCTTACAGCGAATCTGCCGCAGGAAGGCGTCTGGAGATGGTCAAAATTCAAAACAATACCCGCAGCAGTTGTATCGCACAATGTATTGGAGCTTCTATTTATTATGTGTGCCCTTAGTCAGTGAAGACGGGTGTGGGTGACTAGAATAAAAGATGGAAGGTAGCGCCACCCAGTTCTGCTTACAGTAGCCCAGTCTGAAAACTGAGAACAGAGATTGCGCGATCTTAGACGAATGCGCATACAACTTACTCATACACGCGATAAATATAAACTTACTAAGTACCTACGTACTAATCTCCAAAATTGCGATCCAGGATACCTGAAAATAAATCATGACGGGGTGTGCCAAGGCAAAAAAAAACTTATACGCAAGTAATTCGTATATTCACGAGAAAAAATAATAATAATAAAAAAAAATTATTATAATTAATTTAATTAATTGTCGGTATATATATATATATATATATATATATATATATATATATATAACGTGTGTTCATTTGAAATGTCAATCTAGGTTACTTTGAAATTTTGATAGAATAAGACGCATATATATTAGTATGTGTTTGTTGTTCCGTAAACGTAAATCCAAATGACATTTGATAATGTCAATCACATTTGTTATTTATTTGTATGTATGAAACTGTCAAAATATACGACTTCGTAGGTTAAGTAGTAAATTTTAATTTACGACATACTTCAAAATGTTCTCAGTAATTCACATGCTACTAGATTGACTTTTCAAATGAACACCCGTTATATATATATATATATATATATATATATATATATATATATATATATAATAACTTCGTGACCTTGGTATGATATGGTAAACCTAATCAGTAGGCGATTAAAGGTCTGTATATTACTTCAAAATATATGTATTTAAAAAACTCTACATGTTTCGGCTGTGTACGCCTTTATCAAGAGAATACAAAATATGAATCATATTTTTCATATTTTGTATTCTCTTGATAAAGGCGTACACAGCCGAAACATGTAGAGTTTTTTAAATACATATATTTTGAAGTAATATACAGACCTTTAATCGCCTACTGATTAGGTTTACTATATATATATATATATATATATATATATATATACGCATTGACTAAATTCATACCAATAAATAAAATTACTCAATTGGATTTACACCCTGTATAATACGGTAACAAAAAAATATGTAGGGTCCGGCAACGAAGCGGGGACGGAAGATTACACGCGCATTTTAAAGTTAGTCAAATATTTAGTCATCGGATATCCTTCCGTACCATCAAGCGCACGTTTTAAAAATATTTTGTTTTATACAGGGTGTTCCAGATGGAAATGCCAGACTAAAGTTGCATTCTTTTAAATGGAACACCCTGTATATTAATAGATAAAATGATCCGCGCTTGAAAGCTGGTTACATCGATATAATATTGTATGGGTCTAAAGTTGATAGTTTCTGTGTAAATAATTATTTTACTTGATAAATTGATACATTTCAGTAGGCTATTCTGCATAAGGAAAATAAAAAGATCCGAAACCAATAGAATAGAATATTTTCTACTAGTATGCACTTTCGTTGCTACGTGAAATAAATTCTGCAACTGCTCGCGTTATACAGGGTGTTCACAATTTCGCAAAATCGAAGAAATCTCGTAATTTTTAAATGGAACACCCTGTATATTTTTACCTCATTGAAAATCCATTTTACTACGCTTTCTATTTATACCTCATTTGATGCACCTAGAATGGATCATTTGCTAATTATTTCTTTTTAGAGTTGAATTAATGAAAAATGCTTGTATTTTTTGTAGCTAATTTGCGCTTTTAAACCTTCTGTAAGATCGGATTTTCAACAAATTATCCATAAATGGTCTATAACCCCATTAAGTACGAGAAACAGTTGATTTTCACTCAGCGGTGAAAGCAAACATTAAATTAATATAAAGTAATATAGCATTTTCAATAGACTAAATATTTGACTAACTTTCAAATACGCGTGTAATATTCCGTCCCCGCTTCGTTGCCGGACCCTGTATAACTCTATATAAAATTCATATGTAAATATCGCCAAAGGTACAAACAGTACAGTATACCAAACATTTCGAAAGCTGAATGTACTGATAGATAAAAGGAAAATAATTAATTTATTAAGTTAATTACAAGTGAATTCCCGCAGATTTGTTTCTACAGTACCATAGATTCAAACTTACAAAAATTTTATAACGATAAAGCGGTAGTTAAAGTATCTTATACAAAATACTAATGACTTAAGTCTTAAAAACAAAAAATATTATTTTACAAAAAGGCGTCTATAGAACACCTGCTTATGTGCTTGTGAAAAACTAGTACATCTGGTGGTACAAAGAAAAGTTCGTGACTGCAGACGATATATCTATAAAATTTATCGATATAAAACTATATATGTTTTAAAAATTTGGATTTTAATATTAAGTAGTTGAATTAATAATTTTGCATTAACGAGACTAATTAGATATCTAGTATGTCCAAAAATGATATTACAATTATGAAAGTAAAAGATTGACTGAGTACAAAATTAATATTACAAAAAGGAATTTTACGTTATACTGAAAGAAGTTAAAGTGGTTACGGCAAACTATGAAAGCAATAAATATATATATATATATATATATATATATATATATATATATATATATATATATATAAGATTATAAGTCGAAATCTAAATTACACAATAATTGAAAAGAAAATAGGAATTACTTGGTTCCTTGATACTGATCCCGTCCTCGAAGGTAGTAATTAATTTCTCATTGTAATTGTAAATTTTAATACACTATCATATATCATCAAGAGTTTTGGAACAGACTCATTGAAATTAAAGTTAAGTAATATAAAGTTGCCTTTGGTAACAAAACTTTGTTTAGATTGTTTACGATAAGTTGACGGTTAGTTAATTTGAACTTGTTACTTTACAATGTCGTATAAATTAGAACTCCGAAAAAGTATCTACAACTTTGTCGAGCGAGTTCCCAATGCTGAAATATTCCGAATCTTGTAGAATGAAAATATTTCACATAGATAGATTTATCGCACAATAGCGGAATGCGAGCAGGGAATTTTCTTTTTGTTGATTTCTCAAGATATGTAATTATCTTTCAAAAAAATTGTTTTTATGAGTGTGAGGTGTCAAACTAATTTCGATGGCTTCATGCTTTCATCGGAAAGAACTTGAAAGCATACAACACACTGCGGCTTTTCACCCAATGAGGTAAAACCATAATTTAAATAACGATCATTGTACGAACTTGTCTTTTTAGCAGACAATTGACTGGATGTAAAGATGGCTCGCTTCATTTTCTCACAAATTTATAAATTTCACATAAGAAGTTTAAAACACAAATAATTCAGTTTCACGGTTGACTGTAGACTAAAATAAAAGCACCAGACGCACGCTTCGCATTCGAAACTTAACTGAAGTTGTGCAATCGCAAGCGCCTCTTTTATATTAGTAACGGAACGACTTGTTCAAACACATCCATATCACTGTTCAAATATGATCTTACACCGACTATTATAGAAGGAGACCAAATTTACAAAGAGCACGTACACATCAAGTTGGAACTTGTAAATTGCTCAAGTATGTAAACGTCATTCATATTCATACAATTTTTAACAATGTTCTATATAACATCTTGGATAAGTCTGTCTCCAAATATTCTGCTAAAGCAAATAAATGAAATATCCTGTATGTTTCTCAAGTAATATCATCTCAAACTTGAAATTAAGAATATTAGCGATGCAAATGACCAATTTCAACGACTCCGGACCATTTGTAAGAGTAATATAGCTACCGCTTATATCACCTATCTCAGAGAAGTTGAACAATCTCTCCAGGTTGATCCAAAAAATGTGTTTCAATACATTCATTCTAAACAGGGCACAACACGTATACCTAAAACTCTGTTGATACCCTCCTAGATTCTCCTCAAGGTATCATTGATGCATTTGCCAACAAATTTTCTTTTGTACACTCTATGAGAAGCGATTTTACTTACATTCAAGAGAACACTATTTATACTCCTTTTACATTAGCGCCTGTAACTGAAGACGTAGTATTTAGTATTATGGCAAAATTCCCGCAAAAAAATATTGCGGGTGATAATTCAATCCCCAGCTTTATCTTGCATGATGCAAGATTTGCCTTTGTAAAACCGCTAACTTTTATTATTAACATGGCAGCTCGAAGTACTACTTTCCTGACGATTTGGAAGCGAGCGAGGATAAGTCCAGTATTCAAAAAGGGCGATAATGCGCAAGTTGATAACTATAGACCCATACCAATATTGTGGAGTTTTTCTAAGGTATTTGAAAGTGTAATTTGTTCCTGTCTGTACCATAACACAAAATTCTACATTTCTCCATTTTAACACGACTTCATGCGGGGAAGATCAACAGTGATGAATCTTGTGACTATTTGTCAGTTTATCAGTGAGCATCTCGATACTCGTGGTCAAGTTGATGTCATACATACGGACTTTAGTAGTGCCTTTAATGTGATTGACCATGGAATTTTCCTTACGAAATTGTCTGCGTTTTGGCTTAAGTCCTTCCCTACTTCTTCTTCTACAGTCTTGCTTAAGTAGTAGACTTCATTGTGTTTTTTATAACGATAAATCCTTTGACTTCTCTCCTCTATCCGGAGTCACACAAGGTTCACATTTGGGTCCTCTCCTATTTACCTTGTTTTTAAATGATCTATTATTGTCTCTTATCCACTACTTGCTTATGCAGATGATCTGAAAATATATTCCTCCATTAAAACATGGAACGACGTGTTGCATTTGCAGGGTAATTTGAACATTCTCTCCCAATGGTGATCTACTTGTAAATTAAGATTGAACATCAACAAATGTTGCTACGTGTCTTACACAAAAAAAGTTAATTTTATTAACTCCAGTTATTTTGTAAATGATACAATTCTTAATAAGGTTGGTAACATAAAGAACGTTGGTTTTTGTTCGACTCTCGTTTAACTTTCGTGCCACATATCAATAACATGTGTGTCGTTGCCTTAAAAACATTAGGTTTTGTTTTGCGTACCTGCAAACTCTTCTCTTTTATGTCTTTGTTCAGAACTATGTATTATAGTTTTGTCCTTACTAAGTTAGAGTATACTTCTCCTGTTTGGTCGCCTCATTATATTTATCTTCAGTTGTCCAATGAAAACATACAACGTCGTTTTTTAAAGTACTTATCATTTAAAATTGATGGCATCTATCCCAAGCGAAATACGGACTTCAATTATAGACTATATCTTCTAAGTAGTAATGCTTAGAAGATATAGTTTACAATCGTTAAGCCAACGCCGAGATGCTCTGGGAGCGAGATTTTTGTGGAAGATTGTTTGTGGTACCATTGATTGTCCTCATTTACTTTCCTCTATCAACTTTTCCGTTCCTCATATATCCTCTCGTTCTTCTCCTACCTTTGCTTTACCTTTTTCTAGAACCAACTTGTTGCAGGGCTCTCCGCTCATGACCATGTGCCGAATTGCATAAGGAACAAAAAGACTAAGAATAAATCTTTTTCATTGTTTTTATGTATTACATATGTAAATGTATATTTTTATGTTTATTTTTATATATAATTATCTTCATATTGTGTTTTTTTTACATATTGCTGTGAATAGTTAGTTTAAATGAATGATAGTCCACTATCCACCACAATCTGTCCGAACTTGAACTCAGTCAGCTTTTGTTCTTTTAATTGAGACCCTTCTTGATCCAGGGTTTCCCGTAAAGGAATGTGGAAATTTAAGTCAATTAGTAAAAATACACAATTCTATATTATATTTTATAAAAAAAAAAAACTCTTTACTAAGTATAAAGAGAGCTAATGCATCATTTAACAAAAGCACAGAGGAAAAGGATTGTGTGATAAATAACACGCACACAATGAAAACCTCTACTGAAACGCGAGCAAAATTAATCCTAATAGATTGAATAGAAAACTTTCAATTTCAAAAACTAATTAACCCCAAATTCAAAAAATAAACAGATCAACTGTCAAACGCGTAAATAACTTTCACTCATGCGCACTAAGACGAGTATAAATTTCCCTCCAAACCTGAATTTCAAAATGTTCTAGAATATCCTGACATACAAAAACTCCCTTATAAAAAATGATAGTTTTCTTCACCATCTATCTATTAAACTAATATAACAATAAATCAATCAATATAAATCATCAAAATTACAATCAAATTACAATGAAAAGAAATAATATAAATTTGGTATGAAAAAGTACTTACGCTAGCGTAAAATTTTCACACACAGAAAAAACTAATTTTGAGAGATTGCAAGTGAGTTATCAATTACATCAAAAATACGAGAAAAGCAAAACTCGTATATAATACGGTAATGACTTACTATAGCACAAAATACTACAAAGCAAGAAAAACCCAAAATTACATTTAAAATAAAAGATAAAAACGAAGTTTTTTATCTCGACACAACACCCTCACTTGAATACAACTCAATCTCTGGCGGAAATCTTCACCGCAGGTACAAAGCAGGTACAAATAAATCAAAATATACTCCAGTCGATCCACTTCCTGGACATTCCGACTGCGCTAAACAACATAAACATACAAAAGTGTACAGTCACTGTCAACAAAAGTGTACCAGAATAAATTTTAAATAATTTTCAAATAAATAAATTATACATTTAAAAATTGTCTTCGGGGAAAAGTCCATAACAATATGTATGTGCAGTTTTTGGTTTGTCCTGTAATTGGTTGATAACCGTTGAACAATAAAGCTATTATTACTATTATTATTATACCCGTCGCCATAAACGCAGCCACATAAAATAATAGGAATAGTAGTAGGTTTACATTTTTTATACTGTCGGTATTTTCTTAATGTATAAAATTAGCGCAATGTAATTATATAATATTAAATAATGTTATGCAATTATAATTACAGTCAAAATTAAATTAGTAATATTAATTTTATTTACATTTACAATTTGGGGGGCCGCGGAGCTAAGAAGGTTGAGAATATATAGATTTTATATTTTTTTTTATATTTAAAATTTCTATAATAAATCTCTCATTTCTGTATGTGTTAACAAAATTAACAAATAACCAACACGATTTTGTGCTTTCCGTAAATATTATTTTGATACGAAAACAATACAAATGTTAAACAGAAATTACGGTAACCGTAAATGTTCGTTATCAGCTTATTTAAATATGTGATAATTGTAGTCTAATGTAAATATATAAACGTATTTACCATTGAACAAGTAAAATATTAGATTAATATAAATTAAACGCAATTATTTTATTTGACATATTATTAATTATTTAAAATAATTTTCTTTAATACAAAATACTATTTTATGAAATTACTTTTCTCTGTAACCGGTCTTAGATCAATTTGTTAGCATAGAATAAAGTTGCGGTCAATAGCATTGCTGAACACATAAGAAATTCACATGATTTTTACTATTTGAAAGTAAAAACTATTAAATAGGAATTATTGATTCAGTGTTTGACGTTGTTATCCACTAATAACACATATACTAATATGTGTTATTAGTTCTTGACTGTAAGTGTGATTGGTAATTGGCCTGAACAAAATGATAACAACCATGCAATAATAGACGATAAATATAAATATTAAACTTCACTGATTAATTCATGCAAAGATCCAACAGTTTACGTACAAAAATATTTTGTTCGTAGCGAGCCTGTTACTGCTATATAACAGGTCGATTAAATGGCAGCACGTGATGGAATAGACCGCCAATTTCATTCAAACCCGTAGATATTTTATAGAATTAAGAAAATTGTTATTATAAAAATTTGTCATTTCGATAAAAGTTAGTTTCATTTGTAAACAGCATGCGAGATGATATAATAGAGCATCTCCTCCAATTTAATTTTTCAGTCTGATGACTTATAAAGATACGTTCATTCGAACAACGTAAGCAAAACTGCATTTCTGTAGTCCCATATATTGTTGGTAGAGTGAGCATATGGCTGGGTCACTCATAACGGCTCAACGGGCCGTAGGCGGCCCTTGGATCGCAGATTGAATATGGAGAATGTACTCGTAGAAGGTATCTGTCATCACGACTGAGATTTTTAAGAAGTTTTAGGATATCCATGGATTCACGTATTTTACGGTTAAATTAAAACGGGTTACGGGATATAATCTGAACAGATTTAAATTAAATTTAGTGTTCAATTTTCAACCTATGTTCAGCAAGTGCAGACTCAACACGAGTGCTTGTCGAACGCGTTGCCTTGGCGATGCATATAGATATACACTGTAACACGAGTATGGAATTCTACAGAGTGGCAAAGATAAAAGGTCTGGATTCATACTATACGTGATATTTGAATCGAGCGCTCGAAAGGCGTCACACGATATCCAAGATATCCACACGATATTCCGTGTTAACTGTTATATTGTGTTTGCCAGTGTTGCCTTGTCAGTTGTTAATGGTGGTTGTGAATAGGGTTCTCCATAATGCCGTTTTCAATCGAATAAAGAACTATCAAAGACATCATCTCAACCATGGCCATACCTTATCTAAACCATTTTTGCTCTTATGATAGATACGAGTGTGCTTAGTGGGTTTAGATCGGAATTATCTACTACTGATGCTACATTACAATTAACAAGAGATGTGAACAGCGCATTTCAAAGATCGCAATCGGCGTGTGCATTATTTTGTGACCTTTCAAATGTTTTTGACTGGGTATCTCATAATAACATCTTACGAAAACTGTAATATTGTGGGTTTAAAGATAATTCACTATTATTAATAATGACATTTTTATGAAACCGGAAACAGCAGGTAAGCCTTAATTTAAGTGAGGTCGCAATGGCGAACTGTGGCGTGACGCAAGGTTTCATATTAGGACCTTTCTTATTTGTATTATACATAAACGATCTTCCCTACAATATCTCAGCACAAATAATTTTATTTGCAGATGACACAACCTTCTTAACATTCAGTGAAATTAACAATGATTTAAATCAGATGATAACTGAGATAGAGCGAGAAAGTAAAAGTTTAAAGATGTTTTTAATGTTATGTTTGACAAGGATTTTGAAGAATTTTATACGGTCTGGTCATACAGATTGGCGTAGTTAAAAGTAGATATTTCGCTTCAAGTTCACACACATATACATGTACGTATATGTATAACAATTTTCGACGATACTGATAGGGATAGCATTCAGTCATGTAATGGTGTATGCAGATAGCGGGGATTACATTTGAGCACCGTCTACGCTAAATTTTGTACATTTCATTTAGAAGTTTTTTATAAGAATTTTATGTAATTTTCATTAATAATTTTATTTTATGTGTGTAATATGCTTCGCAATTTCCACCGTTACTGCAGTCAATCTGTATAAGGTAAATAAGCTTTAGAAATAGAAGAAATGTGTTGAGAAGCCCGGAATCTCAGAAGGAATCAATAGACAATTACCGTGGAAGTAATATTTATACGCAATTATTTTGACCACAACTGTAAATTTCGTTTGTGGAAATTTTAAAGTTAATTTGATTAGATTTTATAAAACATACGAATACATTTATGTAACTTTCCAAATCTGTTGAAACAGTTTGCGATTTTTTGTTTAGTATTACTTCTGTAGTCAATCCGAGAAGTTAAAGATAGCAAACAGTTGTTTTACAAGTTAGTATGATTAGATTGTATCAAACGCTACGTTTATAAAAGTATAAAAATCGATACGTCTGCATCAAAAGAAGAAAAGGTATTTTTATGTTCGAATATGTTTACGTAATTTTCAGAATCTGTTGAAATCATTTCCGAATTTTTGTACGGAATTGGTTTTTAATCTCTACGGATGCAATAAGGAAATATTTAACTTTTTCTATGTCTTAAGTAAATTATATGAGACACAAGAGAACACTATGTTAGAAAGAAGTTTCAAATAAACAATCAAGCTATGCATAAACATACTGTGGATAAAGAACAGAAGAAAATCTATACATCAAATATATATATAGTAAATATTTCTATCCACTGTCCGTCAGTAACTACAAAATATAAGAAAGTTTGAATTACATTAATAGTCATAACATTTATAAATGCTGTTTCTAGATATTTCTAAATAATTACTCTTGATACGAAGTCTATTTGTCGGTACAGTAACTTTTCGATAGAGGGCGCTATAATTAACAAGGTTAATAAGTTTTTAACATTTAATAATTGTTTTAAGAACTTATTAACATTGTAGATTCTAACGTCCTCTATCGAAAAGTTACGATACCGACAAACAGACCTCGTATGAAGACTATGTTACGTTTTAAAAATTTCTTTTAAAAATATATTTTACAATTATCGCCCGGTATACTCGTTTTACGTTAAATTTTGTCGTCTTTATATTTTCACGAGTTATATCTAATATTTCCTTTTATATTGTCGTTGACCATTTGGGAGTGTTTTTTTTTTTGGGGGGGGGGGGAGTATTTCGTTTCTTCTCCGCGATTGCCCGGTCTAGCTTTCGCCATAGAGATTTTAAGTGGATTGATTGCGAGACGTTCACAGAATCGAATTATGTGATAGGGTTTTCCGTTTGCACTAAAGGGAGTAAAGTTAAAGGGCGTCACTCTGTGTTATGTTTGAGAATTATCGCCAAGGGCGGATCAAGACGCAGAACGTCAGAATAATTAGGAGTCTGCTAATATCGTTACGATATATGGCGGGAAATTACGGCAGAAGAGGCTACATAATTCTTCGTGCCACATTTTGAGACAGCAACTCTGCTGTGTAAAAAATTTCACAAAGTTAACTACCTTCCCGGAATGTCATTGGCAATTTCAAGCAACTCCGTCTTCTATAAGGAATCACCTACCGACAAGACCACACCATAATAGTACAGGACTTGCAACCCTCCCGGTCATCGAACATTTGTTGTGGTATCTATAATTTAATTTGATTTAAATTACCGAATTGTCGACGTATAGCCATATACGACTTCATATAATTATTGATTGATGCTTAATTAACTCATATGTATTACTTGTATCATTTTTTTCTCTGTATCACCTTAATCTAGATTCATTTTGATTGCTTTAAAAAAGGTATATAACCCCTTACCACAATTATTAGTCGTATCCTAAATACGTATTTCGACAACTAAGTTGTCATCATCAGTAGGTAAAAACTACTAATTAAAGTCACACGGGGCACAATAAAGTAAAGTAAGATAAACGCTTCCGCACAACTACTATACACTGCAACCCTGTAAAGACTCACCAGGGAGGAGTCTTTACAGGGTTGCAGTGTATAGTAGTTGTGCGGAAGCGTTTATCTTACTTTACTTTATTGTGCCCCGTGTGACTTTAATTAGTAGTTTTTACCTACTGATGATGACAACTTAGTTGTCGAAATACGTATTTAGGATACGACTAATAATTGTGGTAAGGGGTTATATACCTTTTTTAAATTATTATTTAACCACAGTCTCCATTGAAAGAATTTTCATTTTGATTGCATTTATTGCTAGTAAATATCGGCTTCCAAAGTTATAATTTTTGTCTAATTCTTTATCGTAATATAAAATTTAGTTTTTTTTTATAAAGTTAACTTTCAAATATATTGTAACCTGAGAATTTATTCCGCTGTGGATTTTTTTGTAAGAACATCTGGCGTACATTTATATAGACAAAAACCGTTACTCGTAAACAGCTTACGAGTAACCAGAAGCAGAAGCAGACAGTTATCGCAGACCTGATGATGGCAAACGTGATTTTTCCGAAACGTCGTCCAGAAACCAGCACCGGTCTTTACAAAGACCAAACAGTGGAAACGCGGAAGAAAACCCGGAATCCAGTTACAACACATACTACTACCCGCGGAAATCCGAAAGGAAGCATATATATATATATATATATATATATATATATATATATATATATATATATATATATATATATACATACATATTTAGATAATTTCTTAGCCGTTCATTTAATATATCAATTGATAAATTCTTGGAGTTTTTCGGCTTTTATATGAAATATTTATAAATATTATCAAATTAGTCTGTAATTGTGCAGTAAATGTGTATGTAAACATTGCTGTCTACAGATTACAAAGCAAGTCATAAGGAATTTAATTGAAAAATTTTTTCTACGTTTTGACTTGAACCCAAATCTACGGTTTGCCGGATCGTCGCTTTAACCAACAAGCCACGATAGACCTTGGTTCAAGCAAATTAGAAACGCATTATTAGGTGACAATGTTAATGATTCAGATGTCAGTGACTGAAAGTTCATGTCACTTTTGAAAGCAGAAGTCAGTTTTGAAAGCAGATGTCAGTTTTTAAGGTTTGAAATTGCTAATTATTACTCCATAGCTATATGTATATTAAGATAATTTCTTAGCCATTCAATTTTTAATTTGTAGACAGCAATATTTACATTTACATTTACTTCACAATTACATACTAATTTTATAATACATATTTGTAAATATTTCATATAAAAGCCGAGAAACTCGAAGAATTTATCAATTAATATATATATATATATATATATATATATATATATATATATATATATGGTAGATTTAATTAGTTGGCCAACTAATTAAATCAACCATAACATACAATGGTCACGAAATAATTATCTTTATATATATATGTATATATATATATATAATTAGACCAGGAGTCTTTGCCCTTAGAACATGTATGGAAAGGATAATCGTTTCTTTGGGGAATCCAGCAAAATTAGCCAGAAGTTCTTTATTTTTTTTAATACTAATAATATTTTGTTAATACATATAATATGTATTAACTTATATATTATATACATTATATGTATTTACTTTGTGACAAGAACATGTGTTTGTGCGATTACTTCTTTTGGTCGTCAATATTGCACATGTGGCTTCCTTTTAGATGTGTTTGTCCTGCTTTTAAAATGTAATTTCGAAATAACTATGTGTACGTCCGTTGATATTGGTTGTATTAATATAGAATATTACAAACATAAGAATATTAAGACGATTAATTTCTCCAAAAAAAAACAAGTTCACATTTTGATCCCCCCGAGGAAGAAAACGAATTTGATGCGAAATATTGGGTTAAAAAAATTAAGAACTGACTTAAGTAATAGAGTTTAATTTTACTGGATTCCCCCAAAAAACGATTATCCTTCCCATATATATATATATATATATATATATATATATATATATATATATATATATATATTGTAGATTTAATTAGTTGGAGATTTAAGGTTTGGTTTTACTTAAAAATGCATATATTTAAAACAATCTTACATATTTCGGCAAGTGATGCTTTTCTCAAGGAATTTAAAATATAAATTACGGTAAATTAATGTCATACTTATACATTTGTAGTTGTCATGGATAAAATTATTCAAAGACACATCCAATTTAATAATAATAAATTATGCTTTAGTATTCAAAAAATAGTAGACAAAAAAAACGGGGAATGGCAAGGCATGAATTATGTATGCGCCCGTGGAGCAGCTTAAGATGTTAAGCTGTCGGCATTCGCCTTAAACGAGAAGGAAAAGGAACAGTGCTAAAAAAATTCATTTTACTGTAAAAACACTCGCGTATTCGAATGCAACGCTGTGTCAAAATTTCAATCGATGAACTACTTTTCGAGTTTTGCGAGCGCAAATATACGTAAGCTGAATTTTTTATATATAGAAAAGTTATAGAGATATACTCGAAATATTGCCCTACATAATCCAGTTTTTGTGTATTTGGAAGAAATATTTCGAACCTTGAGGAAATATATAATTCAAATTATATGAGAAATTAATATTTATACCTATATTTGTTAGTATTTGTATAAAATATTTAATAACGTTAAATATCTAATCATTTTTTCAATGAGAAATACTGCATTTCGTAATTAATTCTGTTTTCCATAATACTTGATATACAATTTGGAGTGACCAGGCAGCTGTTTTTGATTTTAAAGTTTATAAATACCCGCGTTTTATTATAACATTAACGAGTAATAAAGTTAGTTTTATTTACGAAAGTTGTACAATCGATGGTTTCTAAACACAATTTTATTTGTCCGTTGATCCTGAAGCACTATTAACACTCTTTATCGTCTTTCTCTTTACATTATATTTGTCATTACTCTGTGAAAATACAATCTTTAAATACAAAAAATACAGGAAGAGTTTTCATGTACATTTTAAAGGTCACAAATTCTAAACAAACATGGGATAGTTTCCAAGTTTTACGACTCCTATTTCTTTTCAAAAATATACGTATAGGATCAACTCGAAATATTTCAAAATGCAAATGTGTTTTTTGTTAATTTATTTCGGTGTTTCATCAAAACTGTTTTTATTACTTTGGTAAAAATTCTAAATAAATTTGAATCCTTTAGACCACTGGTTCTCAACTTTATTTTGCCCACCGCCCACTTTGAAAATATTTTTTTTTCTAAAGCTCCCAATTTTCTTACTTGCAGATCTGAAATAGCTAGTGCCAGGATTATATTTAAACGTGTAATATTATATACTATAGTCGTAAGATAGAATATGACCCTATCCTATTACAGAGTTTAAAGGAGACTGTTTCAATGAGAACAATTAAAGCGCATACTTAATTATATTGAAAAGTATTTTTATTAACATTCAAAAAACATTTAATTTATAACTTATCGAATGAGAAGGTTGAATTTAATGCATTTTAAGGAGTTTGTTAATATCAGGAGCCGATTTCTCTTTTTAGTTACCAACATTGCTACAGCACTAAATTCACGTTCAGCTAAATAGGAAGATGGGAATGCAATCAGAAATCGTTGAACAATCGAACATAATCCTGGGTACAGTTGCAAAATCGGCTTCTGCAGTTAAAATTCTTGGTAGCCATTCTTGAATTTAATTTTTAATTCCTCATTTGTCGTCAGTTCTATTAGTTCGTCTTCTAACTGGGATGATCCTGCTGTGTTAACATTTTAAAAAGTATCCAAAACTCAGTTTGATATGTCCATGCTCAAAATATCCTGGAATCGTTCCTTGAAATCACTATGGAGGTTTTCCAAGTGTTGACAATACACAAGCAAGTCGTCGGTGCTTGAATGATACTGCTGATAAATTTGGGATGTTATTGAATTCGCGTCTGCCAATATTTCTTTTGTATAATAGCAGTTTTGACACGAAAGCAGCAACGCTACTTTTTGTGTTAATCAAGTTTAAGTCGTCGCCTTGAGTTGGGGATTGACATCAATAAACAATTTATACAGGTCTGTCAAGTACGCAATATCGTTCTTTGATGAGATGAGGTCGTCGCGCAATTCCGTGTCTATATTTCCTAGGAACTCTATCACAGACCCAAACAAGTGCACCTCGGTGTGAAGCAGCAATCGGTTGAAATCTTCATCATTGGCAACGCAAAGCTGACTAAATAATCTATCATTCAACCAGTTACTTCTGATTTTATTAACTGCTCTGATAACATATTGCAGTGATGTATGGAGGCATTTACTCAGAGTTTTCGCAACCAAATGCTGGCGATGAATTACGCAATGCACAGCAAACACGTCAGGAACTTTATTTTTTAAGCACGCTATGAAGCCTTTGTGACGCCCTGTCATAGCCGGTGCGCCATCCGTAGCAACTGACAAAATATTATTAAAAGAAATCTCCTTTTCATGACAAAACCTTTCCAGTGTATTAAATATAGTTTCTTCTTTTGTACCTGTTTCCAAATTGGTAGCAAACAATTGTTCGTGACATATTTTCTCATCTTTGATAAACCTCATATGTGACAATAACAATGCTTCATTGGTCGGTAAAGTGGACTCATCCAGCTGAATTGAAAATTGAGAAGTCTGCAGATGATTGTACAACGATTCTTCAATGTTTTCAGCCATCTTATCAATTAGTCTTTACACAGAACTATTGCTCAAAGGAATTTTTCGGATAATATCTGCAGCTGGTTTATGGAGCACAGTTGTTATTACTACTTCTACTGCTGGTAAAATTAAATCTTCCCCAATCCAATAGTATGTGGATTTCCTGTTTTACCAATCAACAATGAGATATTGTACGAAGCTCGAAGTCCGTCATCTTTTGCTTAGAAGCTGATGAAAAAGATTTTGATATGATCGCTTCATTTGAAAATGTTTTTTGACAAACAAGGCACATTGGCGATGATGGATTTTCGATATTTTCGACAAATCTGTATTTAATATAATCCACACTATACTGCCGTCTCTGCTTGTTTGCTTCCGACATGGTTTTTCCTTTACAGATACGTGAGTAGTAGTGAAGAAATCAAATTTTAAAACCCTGTCATCAATTGCGCGCGACAATGCTAACGAAAATAAAATGAACAATCACTGCTTTTATATAGGTTGGAGACATATAACACGCATCGACAGGAATAAGATAAACATGAAGTGACTCGTTTATAACACCCGGCGCGGAAGTAAATTGCGGGGGCAAGGGTGATGCGGGAGCAGAGTGTGCGTTAGAATGTTAGAACAAACACAGATAATACTGTCAATTCTTACAGGATTGCAAAAATCACGTTATTTAACAAAAACCTGTTATAACTAAATTGCTACAAGCATATTTTTTTGCTATTTTTTATTAACAGGCTTTTGTTAACTTTACCTGTATTTATATATGAGATATTTCACATGAAATTGTCTTTTTTAGACTATATTTTTTTAAATCTGCCCATGCCCCTCCGTGCCATCTCAACTCCCCCTAATTTTCTTTGGGTCTTCTACTGCCCCCCTGAATGTCTCAGACGCCCACAAGGAGGCGTTATCGCCACGTTGAGAACCTATGCTTCAGACACTACAGCGACTAAAACAGTCAAGATACTAAAGACAAAATTACAGATGAACTGTAACCAATATTAGAATTATTTTTTGGCATTCGAAATCATTGCCCATATTGCCACGTTACTAAGAGGTAAAATGTTTACAGAATTTATAATTGAATAAAATCCACGCAAATTGGGGAGGGAAAAATATTTGAATTAGCAATTAACTAAAATATTCAGTATCGCATCGTTCTAATTAGAGTTTGGATTACATGCAAAATGCATATTAAGTGCACAAATTCATATTTTCTCAATTATTATAAATGCATATTAAAAATCAATGTTTGGTTTCTGCTTTTTTTCTAGAATTTATCAAAGATATATTCGCATTTCCTTTCATGATTTAGCAGGTAGCCGAATATACCACATCATTAGCAGCTTTGTAGGTTCACATCGTTTAAATTTAAATGAAGATTGTGCGATACAGTCTCCTCAATTTGAGATGCGTCTTAAAATTATGGCCAACAAGCTCTTCATAAATTGATGTACTCTTTATACTAGATTAGAAAGAATTGCCAAATTGCCTGCACAGAACTTGCCTGTTTCCAAACCAACATGTATAGTTGGATTTTCTAGCCGACACCGATATCGGCCGACTATGTCATAATTTATTTACATTGCCTGTATGTTCGAGTCGCGACCAATCAGCTAACATGTCTGCCAACTACTGTAGTTGTGTCCTTGCATAAACCTAGCTTTAGGATACTAATATGATTAAGACTATATGCCTGAAGCGTACAGACACAGTTTCCGCTTTACATTTTGGCTAAACGACGATAAACTTTAATGATAGGATTATAATATAATAGCAAACAAAACACGAGAAGGTGCTCTCTACATAGTATAACATAAGAGCATATATTAATAAACATTAAACAAAACATGCAAAGGATAGGTCTAGTAGGGATTATGAAAAATATTTGTAACATTTCGTACGCAATAATCGTGTCTTTTTTTCTTTATTTTTTTTAACAAGACATGAAACATTATCCACATAGTAAGAATGAGAAATAAAAAAGGTATTTAACATTTTATTCAATAAGAAAAAGTCACGAAACAGTAAATTGTGCAAAATTAACAAATTCATTGATCTTATCGGTTAGGTTTTACATCTGCGTTTTCACACAATTTCAGAAATTAATAGTACGTACTACCTCCACGAACTTTAATGACTTCTGCCATATGGCGTGGTAAGCTTCGAATGCAATTGGCGACCTCTTCTTGTGTAATGTTTTCCCATTCCTCATAAAGAGCTATTCGAAGATCCTGAATGGTTATAATTATCGATATGGGTTGTCGGTGCCGAACACAGCTAAACACTTGTCGATGTGCCCAACATCAGTCACGATACCATTTTCAATGAGAACAAGCTCAATTTTCGCGTGCAGTGAAATCCGAAATAAGTGGTGGTTGTGGCTTGAAATCTGAAACCTACAGAAACAAGAAAGATCCCTACCTACAATAGTATATTGTGTAATGAGTAACGAACGTAACATTTTTTTAAGCGAGAGAACAGTTTCGCGAGCTTAAAAAATAATTTCGACGAGTTAAACACTAACTTACTTATAACATTTTTATTCATCGTCAATCTAAATTAATTCTGTATACTTGAGGTATTTTATATTTGATCTATTATCAGTGTGAATGTAATATTTTTTTAGGAGATACACAAATCCAGATTTGAATTAACGGAACCGGCTCCTGCAGAGATAGAGATCATGTTCTACATATAAACAACACAATTTTACAAATGAAACAGACATGTAATATACACATCTGTAACTGTACACATGGACAATATACCTCGTATTTTACAGCACTTACTTCTGCTTAAGACACGTGTTTCTGCCATCTATAGGCGTCATCAGTCAAGCTAGTGAAGCAATGTAATACAAAATAATACAAATCTATTTAAAAACCAGATTTGTATCTGTATATACGTATTTTTTTCTCTTCTGTATCGGCTTGTCCGGTCAAGGGAAGGGTTGCCTTTTTCGGCATAGTCTCTTTCGTCCGTCAGATGTCACTTATTATATAGTGCTACCTGATAGGACGAAATTTGCTATGTCTTGTGGGCGATTTAAGCTTAAATGTATATACAGATACAAATCTGTTTTTTAAATAGATTTGTATTATTTTGTATTACATTGCTTCACTAGCTTGACTGATGACGCCTATAGATGGCAGAAACACGTGTCTTAAGCAGAAGTAAGTGCTGTAAAATACGAGGTGTATTGTCCATGCGTACAGTTACAGATGTGTATATTACATGTCTGTTTCATTTGTAACAAATGCGTAATACATGCTTAACGTATTGATATACTAAACCTTGTTTGTATATTTGCTGCCATCTGGCATCGTGTTAATGGACTACACCTATATACGTATTTTCTTCTCTTCTGTACCGGCTTGGCCGGTCAAGGGAAGGGCTGCCTTTTTCGGCATAGTCTCTTTCGTCCGTCAGATGTCACTTATTATATAGTGCTACCTGATAGGACGAAATTTGCTATGTCTTGTGGGCGATTTAAGCTTAAATGTATATACAGATACAAATCTGTTTTTTAAGTAGATTTGTATTATTTTGTATTACATTGCTTCACTAGCTTGACTGATGATGCCTATAGATGGCAGAAACACGTGTCTTAAGCAGAAGTAAGTGCTGTAAAATACGAGGTGTATTGTCCATGTGTACAGTTACAGATGTGTATATTACATGTCTGTTTCATTTGTAACAAATGCGTAATACGTGCTTAACGTATTGATATACTAAACCTTGTTTGTATATAACACAATTTTAAATAATATCGTTAACTAAATTAGCTGGCGCCAAATTTTGTAAAGTATTATTTAACTGATTTATTATTTATTATATAGTCTATATCTACCTAAATATGAATAGTCATAGTGACGTCACTTTAATCAAAACAGATCGACTAGATAAGGTAGGTACCATTAATACCTATAAATTATTTAAAAAAATATATAGTGATAGTAAAAATAAGAAGTGAACATAAATACTTTTATTCAACTAATTCAAAATCTCCATCCATTCATATTATTATTACATAAGCACAAATATTCAATATAACATTTGTCACCGCAACGTGGGACGAATTATCTATAATTAATAATTCATTTGCATCGTAAAACATGTATATTTAATTAAATAATTGATAAAATACCAAGAACATTGCCTTCAATATAATATTTGGCGCCAAACGTGAAACCCTATGTTGTGTACGATTTACAATAAATTAGTTTTAATTTAGTGTTGTTAATCGGGCACCAGATCAATTTAGTTTATTACCTGCCTGCCTGCGGAAGCTTGAGACCTTATATCAGCGAGCCAGTCCTTCTGTATAATAATGTGTTTTAAATGCGTATATCAAGACTTATTTTATAAAAGAAACGATGTTGATTCAAAAGAATGAATATTTAATTAAAGTATTCAAAATTAACAATAACAAACAAGATATTAATATGAAGTAATGCATAAATAAAAGTTTGTATTCGAAATGAATGTCTAACAGGCTTAAAAGTGAACATAAACAGTATTCATCATTATTTTATAGCAAATCAATACAGTTGTTCTTGCTGGGCGCACATACATAAACGTTATATTAAAGTCAAATGCAGTACTAAACATACGTAAAATCAAAGTATAAATGAGTTTTTTATTAAATTAAGTGAATAGTGATAAATATTTGCTAGGTTTAAGTACTAAATTATAGGAGCGATCATTCAGTAGCAAGGTAAGGTTATATAATTGATATTTCTAACTAAATATAAGTTAAATTGTATAAATTGTAAAGTTGGGTTACGTTCGTATTTTTGGATATAAAATATAAATTTTAATTAGGTAATTACTTGTCTTCTTGTGGTATGGTACGTGATGTTCAACTGTACTCTGGAACTCGTATCAGATAGGGATAGATCAGGGACCTTGTACGGCAAAACTTGATTGTGCGAGGACGCCAACCTGCTTTTTCGATTTTTCCTGTGATAAATCTTCGATGCTGCGTGTTTCTTTTTGTTAATCATTGAATAAACACTTTCTACTAATAACTATGGTGTTTTCAGGTGAGTAAATATTGATTAAACCATTTAAATTTTAATATTAACTTTCAGAGAATTTTTAGCGTGCTTTTCTATATCGTCGTTAATTTTTCTCTCTCGGGATTCTCGTTTCTCTGTTCGGATATTTTTATTAATCTCGTCTTCTGTATGGACTATTGCATAAATAAGTTGTTTTTATATCCAAAATTACGTTATACAGTAGGAAAAATTACATTATTAATTATGAATATCTTAAACTATGTTTTTAAATGCCTTTTAATGTCATATGGTTATAGTACATAATGAGTGACTTTCGCGGTAAAACTAATTCAAATTCAAACTATATACGGGTCGCGAAAATAGGTTTCTATATGTCATTAATTCTTATCAAACAAGTTAATTATCTTCAGTTTTACAAATAGATTAATGAATTTTGAAAGTGAAATGACCTACATAAATATAATAAGAATTATTACAAATTAATTTTCTAATTAAAAACGCGGTATAACTTATCTAATAATTTACATTGCATGTGCATGGTCCGGTTCCTTTTATTTGTTTAAAAGCTTATGTCTTAGTAATTAATTGTTGTTTCTTCCAGTTCCTGACCTTGGGAACCACCACAATATATATATTCTATAGTTCGATTTATGACGTAATTTAAAATATATTCTTATTTTTAAACGCTTACTGGATCAGTATCCATAATTAGAGATGCTTCCTTTTCCTTCCGTACAATATTTTATAAAGTAATTAATTTGTAGAATATCACAGGTAGATAAATGAAATAAATCAACTCCTGTATTCTAGCTAATTGAATTACAATATTTCCTTATTTAACTTGAAGAACATTTCGGAATTTATTCCGGAAAGGTCTTGTTTTATTGTTTGACTTATAAACTCGATTTAGATCGTCCTACCTACCTGACTTATTTGAATTTTAGATGTTACATGTGTAAACAGAAATCGTTAGATACGATGCGCCTAACTTGCTCAAATATTAAAATATTCATTTTCGCTGAGAGAAGGAGAAGCCTCGACAAACGAGCTGAATCAATATCGCCTACGCTTTTGCATTATTCAAAATTTGTGTTATCAATACGTAACATATACAAGTATGACTCCTCACGGATCATTTAATTAGGGATTACCTACTTATTTAATTTATCAACAAAAAGTTTTTGGTTAGCATAACAAAAACGAAGTATATTCCACAAGTTCTAGTTTGAATGTCTAATTTATCTGTGTACTTTGCTACAGCACTTAGAAGTTAATATTAGCCGTGGTTCCTTACGGTAGTTATGTTTCAACTAAGTTTTAGTAATTTCTAAAATCAACACCCTACAAACTTTATAAAACTAGAAGGGCACTATGTACTAATTCGTGATTTAGGGATTTGACTCTTTATCGTGTACTTTGCAAACTAGATTTTGTTGTGTTAATAAAAATAAATATTGCAATAACACCTGTTTACATAAGTTTTGTGAAAATATTAATACTCTCTGTGGTATAGTAAAAGTAATAGATCTAGTCAGCCATGAAGAAATTTGTTGATCGGTGTCTTGTTAATTCACTTGACATTTCACATTAGTGTCTATCAGTTCTGTAATGTTTTGATAATTTAACAGAGATTTTTTTCTGAATTCAGTGATGTACCACAATCGATATTTCTGATTTACTTTAGGGTAGTAAAAAAAATAATAGCTAAGATTGACACAACCGTGCTTTTTGGAAACAATGTTTCAGTACGAAAACAACAATCTTTTCAATAACTAAATCTAAATAACAGATAACGTTTACTAACTGAACAACTAAATAAAGACATGACTAGACTCCGGAACAGACGCTATCCTCTAATGAGTCATGCAGGCGCAGAGACAGAGTCGGTTGCGCTTAATAATAAGATTGATGCAATATTCGCTCGTAGCCCTGATTTTAATGTCCTGAAAGGCTTTTGTAGTAATGTTCAAAATACGGAAATCGGTAGATATATTAAATTTAACGATTATTATTTCTATGCGCCACTCACTAGCTTTGATGGTGAGCAAAATTTTTCTATATTTAAAGATATACTATCCAATAAAAGAACGCACTTTACAGAACAAAGTTTAGAATATATTGTAATAATTAATGTGTATAAAAAATGTTTACTGTGGTGTGACAAAGCATTCACTTTAATTATAGGTGATATGATTAATTTCAAGTTCATATCCGAAATTGGTGGAGACTGTGGCTTGTAATCTGAAACAGAAATAAGAAAAACACCTTAACCACAATATATATCAATAAATACTATATACGTATTTCGGCAACTAAGTTGCCATCTTCAGTAGAATAACCTTAAAAACCGAAAAAATATTAAACGTAGCGTTTTTTGCTAAGGTAAACCTCAGAAGATATGCTCTTCACCAAATCGCCAGTGGGATAACACTGTTTCAAGTTTATACTTTTTCAATATTTTAATTTTTTTCGCTGTATAAAGTAAATGCATTTTGTGTATTTATATATCTTGAATTAATTTCAATTCAAGTTAAGTTAAATTCATTTAATCGCGCAATTAGAAACGACTTTGGCCGTCATAATCGTCCCACTGTGCAAGCAATTGGCAAGATATTGTCAAAATTTGAAGAAACGGGGACAGCGTTAGATATTCAGAGGTATGTGCATCATCGTAATGTACGCTCTGCTGAAACTGTCGCTGCCGTGAATGAAAGTGTGGCCGAAGAGCCGAATTTGTTGATTCCACGGCGTTCTCAGTAATTGGGCCTGTCTTACTGCTCATTATGGCGAATTTTGCATCTGGATTTACACTTGCATCTATATAAAGTCCAGCTCACCCAATAATTAAAGCCTGCTGACAATCAACAACGCAGGAGATACGTCAAATGGGTCCTTAAGCAACAGGTCATAAATAATGATTTTTCGAAATAAATTCTCTTTAGCGATTAGGCGCATTTCTCACTCGGTGGGTAAGTAAATAAGCATAATTGTCGCATTTGGGGCTCTGAAAATCCTCAAATAATCGAAGAGAGGCCGTTACATCCAGAAAAAGTGACTGTGTGGTGAGTATTATGGTCTGGAGGCGTCATAGGGCCGTATTTTTTCGAAGATGATGTGGGAATAGCGACTACTGTCAATTCAGAGACTGATATAACAGACTTTTTTTGAACTACGATTGAAGATATGTACTTTGGCGATATGTGGTTCTAGCAAGACGGTGCAATAAGCCACACAACACGACCGATTTTGGCTCTATTGCACGAGAAGGTTGCTGGCCGTCTAATTTTTCGTTTTGGCGACGTCAATTGGCCACCGATATCATGCGATTTGACGCCGTTAGACTTTTTTTTGGGGGGGGGGGCTACGTAAAACACCGTGTTTATGCGAACAATCCTCTAACTTTAGAGCATTTGAAAGACAATATTCGTCAACTAATGGCCGGGATATTGGCCGAAACGTACCGAAAAGTGGTCCAAAATTATCTCAAAAGGATCTAGTGTTGCCACAAATCCCGAGGCGGCCATTTGAATGATATTGTATTTCGCACATAATTGCAAGGTCCAAAATTTATAACAAAAAAAAATCTCATGAAAAATTAAATTCTATGTGTTTTCCTTACGTTTGCTTTTTAAACCTAAAAATGGATAACCATCTACATCAGACCTGAGAAACAGCTGAATGTATACATGCTTATATCATACCAAAACGCTGGATTAATATAAGAATATTTAGTACAAATTATAAGCAATCGAAGCTACGGACCTGACAAGCTCGGTTTATGCATCTTCGGGCCAAAAATTATATTTTAAAGTTAAAGAAAAAAACAAAATTGCATCCTTGTAAAGCTCCTTTGAATCTAGTAATAATTTGAATGTAAAAAATCATAAACGTAGATTAAAATATTTATATTATTAAATTAAATTAATTATTAAATTAATTAAATAATTAAATAAAATAATTAAAATAATTATAATTAGTCTACACCTAGGTTATTTTAATTCATGCTTGTTAATCCTAAATTTGGCTACTCAATCAACAATTCCTCCCCTCGTACTACTCGTTCTGCCTTGGTTTAGGCTTATTTCCTTCGCGGATGACAATCAATTTAGCACAGACACTAAAATTTAATATAGAGGAACACTAACTTTAGTGACTACTTGCTAGTTGCTACTCTTTATATTTTTCGGTAACGATTGCTCCTTTTATCACGGTGTCTCCCCTTGTAAACTTTTTATTTATAAGGATTTCATTTTAACTGCCTGCATGTTAATGTATTAAACTTTTACTAATCACATTTTGATAAAACATTGTAATGGGACACATTACGCTCATCTTATTTAAATAAAACATTTCCATCAATCAGTAAAAGTTTAAAGAATATTAAAACTTAATTTATCACACTGTATAAATTTTAATAAATATTAAAATTTAGTTTATTTGAAATAAAAAGTAACACTGTATAAATGCTAATACTTTTCCCGCCATTAAGCATTATTGCGAAATTATTTCACAATAATAATATTAAATGCGTCGGTCGTTCAGTCAGTTCCTTTTATGCTAAATTGTCATTTTATATAGTTCAATGTGTATAGATAGCCATATACAAACTCGATTAAAATAGCCTAGTATTATATACACGATTCATCAGTCACCGGATTACCTCATTCACACAACCGGAACGATCCAGATTTTTCTGAGTAAGCTGGGATTCACCGAAACCAACGAGCAATTAGGACGAACCAAGGAGAACGAAAGAAAGACACTCGACTTAAGTAAGTCAAGCGAGTCAGACGGGCTGCCCTAGCGTGATAAAGTAAGGGTATCCCGCAATTAGTACTTGTTCCTAAGTCACGAAGCGATCAAGCGTGTGAGCACGTAAATTTATAAATAAAGAAAGTTTCTACAGCGTTCTGTGTGCTTAAGTAAAAAGAAAAGTACACTGTGTAGAAGGAAAATACCAATTGTCCACAAGTGAAGTTATTGGTTTAAAGTAAATTCCGCGCTAAATACATCAGGGCTTTTGTCTAAAATTACAGGCACCCTGAGGCGTTGAAGAAAAAGTGCAAACACAGTGAAAGTGCGTTTTTCCGAAAGCAGCGAGAAACTCTAACGTAATATGGCCATTAGTGCAGCAATAAAGGTTAGTTTTTATTAATACTGTTATTACTCTGATCAGATGAAACAGTTTAAATCCATGTCAAATTTATTGTATCTTCCCCACATGTATGTTTAATAAGTATTTTGTAGTAATATGTAAATTAATCAGCTTTTCTTTATCAATATAGAAGTATATGTTATAATCATTTTGTTTTATTGAAATTCGTGTAATATAAATTTCATTCAAAGAGCACATTAATCAAAGGAATTGATTGAAACAATCAATAAGTAAAAAGAGGGATTCATTTTATTTCACCTACGTTTCATACACGCTTTGAGAAGGAAAGACGTAAGTCCCATTTCGGCTTACCCGCTTTTATTTAGAATTTCTTTTTCTAAATCTCTCCGCTAAATTTTAGCTAACCGGCAACTAAATTTAAATTCAATTATACCTTAGAGGGGGTAATCTCTTGGCGCCCAACAAACAGTAATTGAAGTAAATCAATTACTCAATTTTAACCTATCAATCTATATCTCAATATTTATGATAACGGCGGCGTTTAAGCATTTCAACACCAAAGTTATCAATTTGTTAGCAGCATCTCCGAATTCCTCAAAGCCCGGGGCATTATTAATATAACGCCAGTGTCAGGGTTAAGAAGAGACTGTTACAACATGGACTATATAATGGATGACTATAAATTTTCATATTTTTTCTGAAGCTGACACCAGTTCTACAACTTTATGCTGACATGCCCGATTTAAATTTGTAACAAATTCGACAAAAAGAAATCAAACAAGCAAATAAATATAACAATTTGTTGTTTTACTTTAAAAATGTTTTTTACCGTCAAGTAAAATACATTTACTGTAATGGCCCATTTTGGAAGAGACTTGCAAAATGATGATAGTAATTAAATATATTCATACAGTGTTAGAGTAAACGAACAGTTTCTGATCACTGACAATGTGGCTAAGCTGATTGTCACACTGTTGTTACCCTTGTATACCTCTTTATATTTCAGTTTGTATTTTCTTTATTAATAATTTGCTTCATCTTTAGAACAATTTTCAACTGGTCTTATATTCTATACTATTGATATATACTAACAGTAATAATTAGTCGCTCGGCTTAGATTGCCGTAGAAGAGCGACGGGTTTAAGTAATCTGGAGGTGCCGTCGACTCAAGCTGTACGTCTCGCGCTTCCCACTTCACTAGTACGTGAACAGCTATTGTAATAATAATAATAATAATATTCATTGATGTATATATATATATATATATATATATATATATATATATATATATATAAAAGGTAAACTTAATAAGTCGGCGATTAAAGGTCTGGTTCATTACTTCAAAGTATATATATTTAAAATAACTCTACATATTCTGTCATTTATATTTTATATTCTCTTGACAAAGGCATCATTGCCGAAACATGTAGAGTTATTTTAAATATATATACTTTGAAGTAATGAACCAGACCTTTAATCGCCGACTTATTAAGTTTACCTTATCATACCAAGGTCACGAAGATATTTTATATATATATATATATATATATATATATATATATATATATATATATATATACGTCATATTGATATATTCAGTATAAAATATAAATGAGAAAAGAACAAATAACAATAAAATATGATGATGATTGAAAAAATCACTTAACGAGTAAAAACACTCCTTTAGTAGTATGTCTTTGGCTTTAATTTTAAATCGTCCACGGTCCAGGCCTTTCATTCCATTGTAAATTTTTAAGGCTAGGTAATTTGTACTCATTTTACTTCTCTGTAACCGATGGTATGGTATCACTATGTTATTTCTATTCCTGGTGCCGTAATTGTGGAAATTACTTTTTAAGTAGAACTTTTGGTGTGTATTGTGGACATACTCCAGACAGGTAAGTACATATAAGGATGGGCAAGGTCAGTATTTTATGTGTTTTAAACAGTTGCCTGCAGCTAGTTTTGCTGGACACACTACTAAGAGCCCTAATGGCACTTTTTTGCATTTTAAACACCGACTCAGCTGCACCTGACGCACCCCTCGCTAGGATGCCATATATAGCTCTACTCTGAAAATTAGAAAAGTAGGCCGTTCGAGCTGCTTCGTATGTTGCTACCTGTTTTATCCTACGAATAGAATAAACAGCCGCAGCAAGGCGGCGACACAAATCTTCCACATGGCAATCCCAACTCATGTCGCTGATGAGTTGTAGACCCAGAAATTTGATGCTCTCTTTGCTCACATTAGAGATCCTTTTTGTTGTAAGTGCTAACTGCTGTGTTTTATCTTGAATTAGCTTCAGGAGGTTACTGCCAAACCATTCGCCTGCCTCCATTAGTGCATGCTCCAAATTTATACTTCCCTCTCCCATTTCCTGGGCCCGAACCAAAATGGATGTATCATCCGCAAACTGGGTAACTTTCCCTGCTGATATGTTATAAGGTAGATCATTCACGTAAATTAGAAAGAGCAGAGGACCTAATATTGACCCCTGTGCAACCCCTCGATTTATCGATAATGTATTCCAATATTTATTAGTCCAGTAAACTGCTTGCTTTCTGTTCGTTAAGTAAGAGGAAATAAGTTCATTTGCTCGTCCTCGCACGCCGTATCTGTGCAGTTTCTGTAAAAGTATTGGATGGTCCATGGAGTCAAAGGCCTTACTCACATCGCAACAACCAAGAATCACCACTTCCTTGCGATCAAAAGCATCTGCAATATGGTTCAAAAGCTCAGAAATTGCTGTGCTAATAGATCTGCTTTTTAAATAGCCATGTTGGGTATCATTTAAGAGTTTGTATGTCTCAAAATAATTAAGTAATGTTTTCTTGATGATAGTTTCTAAAATTTTTGACATAATTGGCAGTATTGAGATTGGTCGGAAATTTGCTTTATTATCCGTGCCCCCCTTATGTATAGGAAGCACTTTGGCTACTTTCAATTGATCAGGGAATATGCCACTGCACAAACAACTATTAAAAATCTGCGTTATAGGATCCACTATATAATCTATACTCTTTTTTAATACAATGACATTTAACGTGTATATATCAGTGGTTTGTTGATTTCTAAGGCTATATACTATTTCTTTGATTTCTTCAGCGAAGAAAAAAGGTATTTGGTGAACTTTTAATATTTTTGGTAAGTAGGTCATCAGGAGCTAAATTTGGACCCCCAATTGACCTAACTGAATCATTGCCAATATCAACAAAGAAAGAGTTAATCTCATCAGGTGTAATATTTGACAAAACATTCCCATCACGGTTATTATTTCCCACTTCTCTATTTATTATATTCCACACTGCTCTAGACCTATTTTTAGATCTTTGAATGTAATTTGAGTTCATCCTTTTCTTGCTCAGGATTATCTGTTCTTTGTATTGCTTTTTTAAGTGCCTATATAATTCACTAGCCTCCCTCTCGCCTGTAGCTCTACTTATTACTAACGCTGTCAAGAACATTTCTCATTTCTTTAATTTCCTCAGTATACCACGACATATTGTTGTAGTTGCTACTAATATTTTTTACTACCTCAGGAAATGATTCATCAAAAATATCCCAGTAGAGAGCAAAAAAGCATTTGAAACGTTCCTGTATGTTGTCAATAGTATACAGTGCACTCCAATTTACATTTAAAAGCTTGTTCACAAACGTGCAAGAATTAATCTCATTCATTTGTCTGGTGTTTACCTTAGTCAGCTTTAGTGTTTCAACTTCGTCCTTAATTACTAAGGATATTCTTTGACAAAAATGGTCAGACAGATGAGGACTAAAGGTCTCAAAAAATGTTTTGTTTATGCCCTCCGATATAAAAATATTATCTATGCATGTCTTGGAGTTTTTGATACTCTGGAAAGCTCACTAAATATTTTATGTAGCCCATAAGTTACAAATAAATTGCTCATACGAATCGCATCCTTCGTCATAATACTGAAATCCACATTGAAGTCGCCTGCTACTATTAAATTTGCATCAGGCAGGCATTCATTTATTTCCTGCAAAGCACCATTTAGATTTTTGAGGGCGCAGTCCAAATCACCTGTAGGGGACCTGTAGATACAGACAACAACGATATTTACATTTATCAAATAAACACTCGCAAGTTCAATATCCAATTCAACCGAATATTTGTCCGGTATGTCAATTCTACGAAAGCGCAAACCTTTTCGTATCAATATCAGCACGCCACCGTGCATTTTATGACTTCTGCAGAACGCCGAAGACATACTATAACAATCCATTTTTATATTGTTAATAGACGAAGTCGTCAACCAGTGTTCCGTTAAACATATTATATTTGGTTTAAATTCATTCAAATGTATATCGACTTCGTCGATTTTACCGGATAGAGATTGTATGTTAATATTATGCACAGTAATGCATTCGTCGCTAGATATAGCCTGTACATTTGTATTTTGAATATTTATGTGGCCATCTTCTAATATGCTTTTATTTAAATGTACATTAGCACTATTTTTCGTTGAAGGCTCCGGTAGATCGAAAAAATCAAAATTTTTTGACTAATATACCTTCAGGCCAGAACAACGGATCATATAGTTCATTTTTAAGAGAAACATCAGCCCCCATTTTAAAAGACGTGTTATTTCCCTTAGAATTTAATTTAGTAACATCAAAAGTATTATTTGGAAACTTCCCCTCTAAATATGTCCGCACCTGCTGCTCGGTTGTAGTCGACTTACATCTCCCAACATAAATTCAAAGCCGTCGCTTGGTCGCCCTGAATTAACCAGACTGAGATGCGGTACCCGTTCCGTATATTTTCACGTTGTCGGTAGTTTTTTCTTTTGCAATGTTTTTCTTAGTAAGTGCAATATTTTTACTATCATTATCCTTTTTTCGATATATATAACGGTTTCTGATGAAAAATTGTATTTCTCGTTTCCCTCTATATTGGTCTCATTTTAATACTTCGCATTCATTACTTTCGTTATTTTTCGTGTCGGTTTTTATTGCTTTTATTTCGTCTTTTAACAATTCAATCTCCTTTCTTAATTCAATTGTATGTTTTTCTAGTAGATCGGAGAATATTTGTTTAAATTCAGCCAAAGACAGCATAGTTTGACTTTTGTGCTCTTGTATTGATTTTCCTCTTGTACAGGGTGGCCCAAAATGACCGAAGGGGTTTTAATTCCTTATAACTTTTTTATTATAATTTTTTTTTTGTTTTCAGTATTTTGTAAAGAAGACTTGGGGAATTTTTAAATGGAACGGTACACAATTGAACAACGTGCCAAAATCGTTGAAATTTATTTCTCAAATCAACGATCCATTGTTTTGACACAGCGTGCATATCGTCGTTATTTTAATGTGCGGGTTGGACCCTCAGAGTCAACAATAAACCGTCTGGTTGCAAATTTTCGAGAACAAGGGGCAGTAAGGAACCTTTCTGGTGCCGGCAGACGACGAACGGTGCACACGGATGACAATATTGAACGGGTACAGGAGAGTATTCGGAAAGATGGAGAAACATCAACCAGGAGACGTTCGACACAACTTGGCCTCTCAAGAGGGTCGCTGCAGAGAATTTTGCATACAATAAGAATGTTTCCATACAAAATTCAGCTTGTCCAACAATTGAAACCGACAGATTACCAGCAACGACTTGATTATGCAATTTATTTTCGTAAAAAAGCAGAAGAATATCATGATTTTATTCATAATTTAATTATGAGCGACGAAGCCCATTTCCAATTAAATGGGTTCGTTAAAAGGCAAAACTGCAGGATATGGGCTACGGAAAATCCAAGAGTAGTTCAACAGTGAGAATTACACCCACTTAAGTGTACCGTTTGGTGCGGTGTTTCGTCGGAAAGGATAATTGGCCCATATTTTTTTGAAAATGAACACGGTGTCGCCGTTTCCATCACTGGTGTTAGATATCGGACAATCTCGGAAAATTTTTTAAGGCCAGCCGTGGAAAACCATCCGCAAGTATGGTTCCAACAGGATGGAGCCACAGCGCACACTGCGAGGGACACAATGGCTCTTTTACGCGACATCTTTAGTGAACGAATTATTTCCCGTACAAACGATTTTAATTGGCCTCCGCGTTCACCGGATTTAACCGCTTCAGACTGTTTCCTTTGGGGTTATTTGAAAGGAAAAGTATATATTAATAAGCCTCGAACCATACAGCAATTAAAAAGTAATATACGCGACGAAATCAACAACATAACACCTGAAGTTTTGCGAAAGGTTATGGAAAATGTTTTGGAAAGAGCACGAATATGCGAAGCAGAAAATGGCCACCACTTGCGAGATATAATTTTTCATAATTAAATTAAAAATATTCTCCATTAATATACTGTATTTAAAATGAAAAAAATTTAATAATTATGTCTTAAATAAGGAGTTATAATGAACTCAAACCCCTTCGGTCATTTAGGGCCACCCTGTATTTATCATGTTGAATATTATTCACTACAAATAATCATCCTTTTTTAAACAAAGAATTTAAAGAGTAACAGAAAACACGTCTTAACTCTACGCACACTCTGACACGATGATAAATATATTATATAATATTATAATGCGTAGATGTATTTACGAATACGCGTATGTGTAATTCAAGCGGAAAGCATTGAAAATATCGAAAGTTTATAGAAATGCATCAACTCGCCTGTTTGCTAACAGGGTAAGCAGATTTTTATAGCAATTCCTAGACTTTTGATATAATGGTAAAGTTGTGAGGTGCTTAGTTTGTGAGAAAAGTTTATTACGTTAGAATCCGCGTTTGTGTAGGAAATATGTAAATAGTGCAACACACAAAACTAAAAAACAACGGAGAGAGACCGTAAAATGAATTTCTTTGTGATTTAAGTATGATGTTATGTGCATACCGGTTGAAAAAATCGGACAAAGAATGTTTCGTCAGTTTTGGAACAAATACAATCCTGCCTGGAAACTACCAAGTCCGAGAACGCTACGTAGGTATTTACCGACGGTGCGCGAAAAAAATGGATAATTATGTAAAACCCGTAGTAAAAAAAATAAAAGGTTAACTATAGATTAAACTACAGATTCCATTGGATCGATCTTGGTACGGACAATGACCTCACAAGGACCGCCACATACTTATTTGTTAGTCTGTAAAAGACTGCAAGAATATATTGCTAAAGCACTTCATAATTAGTTAGAACACTACACAATTGAAATTGTGTAGTGTTCTAACAATTGAAATTTTACTAAAGCAAGTATTAATGATTGTTACCGATGCTTCCGCAGTTATGCGTCGCATGTTCAGCCAAAATTCAAAAAAGTTCAGCCAAACTTACTACACATTACATGTCTGCTTCATGCTTTACATCTTGTAGCAGACACTACACGAAAATGTTATCCCGATGTGGATCACCTACTAAGACAGACGAAAGCGGTTTTTCTTAAATCTGCAAAACGTATTCTGTTCTTTCATTCACAATGTCCTGACATCCCAGAACCGTTACAGCCAATTCTTACACGATGGGGTACATGGTTAGAGGCAGCATTTTATTATTTTAAACATTAGGTGCCATGAAATGCTATTTAAAAATCTTCAAGTTGCAACAGATTAAAAAATTATTTACGAGAATTATGTTCCAGTAGTGGATGCAATGAAAAAATTTTCAGAACACTTCGTTGTCCTTGCCGAACACGGTTGAAATTGTTGCCCACGTAGAAACAGTGCTACATACTTGATAATGCTAAATCATGAAAATGTATTTGTGTCAGAGATAAATTTAATACTGTATAACGTAAAAATCTTGATTTTAGTAGACTAAGACAACTTTTTACCAACAGTAGTGCGAAAGATCCATTGTAGAAATTTAAAGACCACTTTAACTACGTAAATATTACATTTCAGTAACAAGATAAACAGAACTTGGTTATTAAAGTTGTTTCAGATTCAGAACTATTTGAACAATAACATAGACACATTGGCAAAATATAACACCCACAATAAAAGAGTGTTATTAAATTGATAATGTTAACAACCTTAAACACTCGGGGACCCTTACATCCTGTGACGGTGATTTACAATTAAACCATACAGTAGAACGACCAAAACTAGAGCCATAATTGTCGATGTTAATACTTCATTCAATCATATACGACTAACATACAGCTGTCCCAAAAGTCACTTCCCCGAACTGAAAGGAATAAGTTAGAATGGTAGGGTGATATGAGGGCTACCTTCGGCATAACGTTGAGTGTGCTTTAGCGTCCTGCAATGGTAGAGTGTGAATTTGTTTCCGTAGCAATGTATCGTAAGTTAACGGTGTATCAGCGTGTTTTCGTTGGAGCCTTTTTTTTGGAAAATGAACTTCCAACTCTTAATAAAATCATGTCAGAAATAAGTATTAGACATGCGGCTATACGAAAAGTGAGTCGAGCTACCTTACACAGATTCTTAAAATTTATTAATTTCATGTAAGTGTTAATGAAACACTGGTTATTATTATTATATGTAATTTTTATTTCATATATGTCAAGCGTAATAGGGAAAATTTACTGATAGAGAAAGATGAAATAATCAGATGGAGAAGAACATATCTGGCGACAATAAAACAATATAAACATGAAGGTCAACCAGAATTTTGTTTAGATAAAACGGCAGATGATTAATAATACTGCACATAGGATCCGAATTAGGGTCTGTGAGTGATGGATTGTTGTTCTTTGAAAGTAGAAAGATGTCTGACTGTCACGATAAAAAGAATAGCACCATTTTTGAAGATTGGTTTCCGAAGATATTGCCAAAGTGACAATGCAACATAGCACTCACGTAGAGCTGAAAGGATACCAACTCCTTTATGGAAAAAAGCTGCAATTGAAGAATGGGTACATTCCAAAAATATTGAATTAATACGGAAATGTTACATGCTGAATTGTTGTATCTAGTACGTCTCCATAAGCAACAATATAATGAATATGTCACCGATGAAATGGTAACTGCTGAAAATAAAACTGTGTTACGGTTACCCGAGCGCAATCCTATTGAATTGGTTTGGGCACAAATAAAAGGTGAAGTTGCTTCAAAAAATAAAGCATTAAAAATATTAATGTGCAAGAACTTTTAATGGAAGCACTTGCAAATATTACAACGGACAAATGGAAAAATTGAATTGACCGTGTAATTAAGATAGAAAGTAGAATGTGGGATCTAGTAGGATTAATGGACAATATCTTGGAACCATTTATTATTCATTTAGGAAACAGTGACAGTAAAAGTGAATCGTTAGAATCCAGCATGGGTGAAATAGGCTAATAGTGCATATATTCTTTTTACTATTTTTTCTACTTCATTTCGTTTTGATAATTTTATAATCTTCTATTGTATTTTTGAGGTAGTTTCGTAATAAATTCGAAATGTAGTTTTTGTCTTACTTCAGCAATATCTTGTAGGAATATAGATAACAATGTAATATACAGGTTGGCCCAAAATGACCGAAGGGGTTTGGGTTCATTATAACTTCTTATTTAAGACATAATTATTAAATTTTTTCTATTTTAAATACAGTATATTAATGCAGAATATTTTTAATTTAATTATGAAAAATTATATCTCGCAAGTAGTGGCCATTTTCTGCTTCGCATATTCGTGCTCTTTCCAACATTTTCCATAACCTTTCGCAAAACTTCAGGTGTTATGTTGTTGATTTCGTCGCGTATATTATTTTTTAATTGCTGTATGGTTCGAGGCTTATTAATATAGACTTTTCCTTTCAGAAGCGGTTAAATCCGGTGAACGCGGAGGCCAATTAAAATCGCTTGTACGGGAAATAATTCGTTCACCAAAGATGTCGCGTAAAAGAGCCATTGTGTCCCTCGCAGTGTGCGCTGTGGCTCCATCCTGTTGGAACCATACTTGCGGATGGTTTTCCACGGCTGGCCTTAAAAAATTTTCCAACATTGTCCGATATCTAACACCAGTGATGAAAACGGCGACACCGTGTTCATTTTCAAAAAAATATGGGCCAATTATCCTTTACGACGAAACACCGCACCAAACGGTACACTTAAGTGGGTGTAATTCTCGCTGTTGAACTACTCTTCGATTTTCCGTAGCCCATATCCTGCAGTTTTGCCTATTAACGAACCCATTTAATTGGAAATGGGCTTCGTCGCTCATTATTAAATTATGAATAATATCATGATTTTCTTCTGCTTTTTGACGAAAATAAATTGCATAATCAAGTCGTTGCTGGTAATCTGTCGGTTTCAATTGTTGGACAAGCTGAATTTTGTATGGAAACATTCTTATTGTATGTAAAATTCTCTGCAGCGACCCTCTTGAGAGGCCAAGTTGTGTCGAACGTCTCCTGGTTGATGTTTTTCCATCTTCCCGAATACTCTCCTGTACCCGTTCAATATTGTCATCTGTGTGCACCGTTCGTCGTCTGCCGGCACCAGGAAGGTTCCTTACTGCCCCTTGTTCTCGAAAATTTGCAACCAGACGGTTCATTGTTGACTCTGAGGGTCCAACCCGCACATTAAAATAACGACGATATGCACGCTGAGTCAAAACAATGGATCGTTGATTTGAGAAATAAAGTTCAACGATTTTGGCACGTTGTTCAATTGTGTACTGTTCCATTTTAAATTCCCCAAGTCTTCTTTACAAAATACTGAAAACAAAAAAAAAACAAAATTATAATAAAAAAGTTATAAGGAATTAAAACCCCTTCGGTCATTTTGGCCAGCCTGTACTTGTGTTCTTATTTTTTTTATAATTTTAAGTTGTATTTTTGAGATAGTTCTGCAATAAATTCTAAATGCCTTTTTGTTTTACTTTAAATTAGCGATATTTTGTAGGAATATGGGTAACATGAAATATTTGCGCTCATGTTTTTCGGGACGTCAAAAATAGGTATGTTAAGTATGAAATAAAAATTAATGACGTTACAACAAACAACTATACTCTCAGGTACACGTACGATAAGTCAAATTTTAAGCTGTGTGGATTGAGTTTTGGTGGGATATTTGAGTCACTCCTTCTTATTCTGAGACAAACCATAGTTTAGGAAGATCCTGTATTTAAGAAAACTTTCAAATTCATAGTTTTAATTTAGTGATCAAAAGTACAGAAATTAAATTATCAACATAAATATAAATGTATATGTAAATAAACGAAGACCGAGATTTAAAAATATATGTTGCAAATATTACCGATGTATAAATAGATGTTTAGAAACAATATTTAAGAATTAAATTGGAGCAATAAATGAATAACGGTATGTTACACCTCAGACAATCAAAAAATCACTCCTTCCCCATCCCAACTAGCGAACACATTGTCGCGAAAGTAACTAGTAGGCGTGTAAATATAACTTTTTCGGTTGCCAAGATACTTAATTTGGCCCATTGTCCGTTGCTATAAATAAGAAACGATCGGTATTTATTTTTTAAGTTTAATTTGAATATTAAAGCATGTAAATACTCTTACATATTTTATTACGTTATTTTAGGTTCACGAACTTCAATCATTTATTAAATGTTGGGGTGTATGTACGAGTAACATTAGATTCCACGTTATTTGTTTTATTTGGTACGAGCCTGTTTATTAATAGTTCAGTTTATTTTTAGATTTAGATTGGTTATATTTAAACATCGATTTGTGCAAGGTTACAACAAAAATATAAAATTGTCTTTTGAATTAAATATATCTAAAAATTTAGATTCTGTAGGAATTAATTATATTGTTTATAGATATTTTTAATTCATATAAAAAATTATAAATCGTACAAGAAATGAAAGGACTAAAATAATTAATAGATTAAATCATATACGGCGTGTTCTTGAAATAAAAAGACAACGTATGAAAAATGGACAGAGATAATTATATAGAATATAATACCAAAATATTATGAGTCAATTACGACACGATCCCAAAAATTAAAAACCCAATGAAAATTTGTATAATGTTCCGCCTATGAATTCAAAATATTCAGCATGTGTGTAAATAATAAATACCGCTATTCAAGCTACGCACACACATACGCAATATCGTATGTTTCCAAAGGTAGCAGCTGTCGATCTTATAAAAACTATAACATTGTTATATGTTAAGGTCAATAACCTCATACAAAATCAGCTAGTTATACATGCAAGTGAATTATTAAAAATTAAGATGTGTGTTACAGTAATTTACAAACCCATTTTAAAAGTAATACTGACAATAATTTATGGATTTTTAGGACTGATCATTTGATGTGCATTACATGATTTTCTTTTTTTTTAGGAGAAGTAAGAAATATAAAATATTTATATCGATTCAGGCTGCCGCTATTTATTTTACAGGCTGCAAAGTTTATGTTTATGAAAATGTTAGAAGATACCATTGTGTATAAATTGTGTATGGTACGGATTCGATAACCAGGTACGAAAGTCAGGTGTTAAAAATTCGTGTGAATTTTTGAAGACGATGTATTAAAAAAGCATGTAAGCTATGTGCTCTCCGGACATTTAATGTCCTATTTGGTAACAATCTATCTTTAATCGTAGATGTAAATATAAATCGTATCAAACGTACGTACTAGAAGAAACTTAAAGGTGATCAACAATAACAAAACAACTCTATTTTTCATTGTGGATCAGCTTTAAGATATAATTTCTGATACATTCTATAATATAATCGATCACACAGTGGCGTGACAAAAAATTTTTAAATAATTTTGTCATGTTTTTCTCTCTTATGAGAGGGAATTTTTGGAAAATATTTTGAATTCACATTCTATCTAATTACATCTTTCCATTTTCCATACGTAGTATTTTTATATCAAGGACACCAGGTATATTAATTATCTCTTTTGAATTAAAATTTTATATAAATCTTTTGAAGAGAATTAAATATTGTGCTAGCGAAAATGATTTGTCACCGACGTGACCAGATATTTTTCGCAATTTAGTGAATTTCACTTTTATAAGTTACCGTATTCATCGTATTTACTACATATACCGATAGGTTCAACTCGCAACGGGCCATAGGCAACAATATACGTATGGAACGTAATGCGATGTGGCAACGTGTGTACGATGCCTATATTGAGTGACTTTCTTAAAATTTAAATTTATTTTGCAGAATTATTGATTTTTTTACTTTTATCTTTTAGAAAACGTTATTATTTTTCTATTACTTAAAATTACTTTATATGAAAAATAGTATACCATAAAAGTGTAAACAAAGACAGTATACATTGAAACGAATATTCATTCAATTGTATTGTCATAAATTGAATTTGTCAATCGTTGTTAAATTTGTTAGAATAAATAGATATTTATATTTATCGGAAAATACTAATACTTAAAGCAAACAAATAAGGTGTAGTGTTTTGTTATAGGAATGTATAATATCCATTTCTTCCTGCATATTGATTATGCAGCTGATGCTTTCGTAATATGCTCATATTTGTATTTCTACTATTATCGTGATGTTATTATAATACAGATACCAAAATCTCACGTAATATTTCCATCAGCCTTTTATTAACAAGTAAACAAGTAAAGTACAACTTCGTAGGTCGACAAACGCTCCGGTCTTCATTATCACTGTATTATACATGAACTGTAGGCTTAGTTTTTCGTAGAAATTGAAGTACGTGTCTGTTCCTTTGTAAAATTATAATAAGGGCAGGGGTGAATTTTATTCTGGCATTTTTAAAAATGCAGAGATCAGTTTTGCGACAGCATTCAGCTAATTACAATCTAAAATAAGCAACATTGTAACGTATTTTGGAATTGTGAATATCCGTAGGTAATAAAAAAAAGGAAGTATAGTTTAATTACAACTGTAGCTTCCTCCTGGTTTGAAGGAAGTCGGTATGTATCGACCGAAGTATAAGTTGAAATAATACAAATATGAGCATATTACGAAAGCATCAGCTGCATAATCAATATGCAGGAAGAAATGGATATTATACATTCCTATAACAAAACACTACACCTTATTTGTTTGCTTTAAGTATTAGTATTTTCCGATAAATATAAATATCTATTCATTCTAACAAATTTAACAACGATTGACAAATTCAATTTCATGACAATACAATTGAATGAATATTCGTTTCAATGTATACTGTCTTTGTTTACACTTTTATGGTATACTATTTTTCATATAAAGTAATTTTAAGTAATAAAAAAACAATAACGTTTTCTAAAAGATAAAAGTAAAAAAAACAATAATTCTGCAAAATAAATTTAAATTTTAAGAAAGTCACTCAATATAGGCATCGTACACACGTTGCCACATCGCATTACGTTCCATACGTATATTGTTGCCTATGGCCCGTTGCGAGTTGGACCTATCGGTATGTCAATTACTATGAACTGTTGACATTAACCTCGAATCTAGAAATTGTTCTTGTTATATTCCACTTTATTTTTTGGATTAACAGTTCTTTTTAGAGCTCAATACATCAACTTTGTGTGTGTGATGTGCGTATAACATTAAAAACTATGTTAATTACTATGAGAAATGGCTAAATTAATGTTATTCTAGAATTATTTTAAATTATACGACACTGAATTTATTAATAGAAATTAATTATGCAGAAGTGCCAATCGGTGTATATTTGGTTGCGTGGACGACAATCATTCTAGCTCACACAATATATTTTTAATTTAATAATACAATCATCCGGACTTCACCGCGTAGTGGTTGTAATAGCTGACGTTTTATTACTCATAACGTTAACTTCTGTCGGATCTGCTAACCTACTTTAAAAGATTGAAGTATTAATTACAAGAGCAAATTAGCGTCGGAGAATCCTTAGAGACAGCATCGAGATAAAGAATCATCAAAACACTAAGTGAAAGGCGGCAATGTAGAACAGTATCATCGTCAGCGCGCTTTCTATAGTGTGGTTAAATAGAATAGAGCCCCGGAAAATATGTGAACTAATTCATCAATCCCTTTACCCTACTACCCATGCACCAGTACATTTGACAGTCAAGTACTGTCCCGTCGCGTTTGTTTACTCTTTGTTTATCTTTGAATTGGGATATTTATGTATTTTTATCCTGTTTTCTTCGTTTTTGACCATTTTACCGTATTACATTTTAAGTAACACCTTTTGTCAACCTTATCGCATTCAAGTAGCGATAGTGTGCACGTAAAAAAATATTACATTGCTATTTGTGCGCTTGTGTTCAATACTTAAATTTAAGTTACTATCATACCTCCATAGCTAAGGTTAATTTCGCTAAAGATGAAATCTTATTTGTTCTTCAGATTATTATATAATATTGTGTAGCGGAAAAGCAGCAGGATCATATTTCGTTTCCAATTTAAGCAAACTATTAATAGAGTTGTTATGAGAGGTGCATCCAGAAGTACCATTGCACGCAAGACATTGTTTAACAATGAAGAACCTCAAGCTCCAACATCAAAGGCAATCAGTGAAAATTCAGCTTCTCCATAAAAGTCTCGCAACACTACAGAAAGAGATAGAGTGTGAACATGTGAAGCGAATTGAAAAATAATATACCGGGTTTCGTTGATATAAAAAGACAACGATTAAATTACATAGAATAAAAAAAAGTCTTTCTTTTGAGACTGTGGTTAAGTAAAAACTCTTCTTCTTCTTCTTACTTCACGTATTAGGCTTTGAGCCTGTTACGACCTTTATTTTTGGTCTGCCCATCTCTTCCGTGCGCGTCCGTCGCTATTCTTCCTTTCGCCTTATATTTCCATATTATTTTGGGTATCCTATCATCTTCCATCCTTTCTACGTGTTCTCTCCATTTACGTCTCTATTCTCTTATCATTTCGTTCGCATCTTCAACTCCAAGTTCTTGTCTTATTTCTGTGTTCCTCTTCCTATCCATTCTTGTGTAGTCTGCTGCTCTTCTTAGGAACCTCATCTCCGATATTTGGATTCTTCTTTCATTCGCTTTGGTAATAGTCAGCTTTCACTCCCATATATACCACATGGGATTGCCATTGTTTTATAGAATTTTATCAGCGTGTCCTTCCTCACTTTATTTTTTAGTGTTCTGGCTATGGTGCCATTTATTCTGTTGAATTTTGTTAGTTTCGTGTGTATATCCGTGTCATCGTATAAATACGATATAGTGGATCCGAGGAAGTTAAATGTTTTTACTTGTTCTATTGGCTTATTATTAATTATTATTTTTGATCGCACTGTTTCGTTTCCGCTGAAGGCCATTACTTTAGTTTTTTCTGTTGATATCATTAGATTGTATTTCTCGGTTATTCTATTTAAGTCGTAGACAGCTCTTTGAAGTGTGTCCTCGTCACTGGCTATTAGAGCTTGATCGTCGGCGAAGAGTATGGTCATTAGGTATTTTTGTCTGTTTAGGTCATGTGTGTAGTGCTTAGTATTTGTCAGCCATTCCCGTAGCACGTCATCAATATATATATTAAAGAGTATAGGTGACAGGCTGCAACCCTGTCGTAGCCCTAAGTTGACGGTTGCCACTTCCGTTTCGCTATCGGTTCTGGTAATCTTTTAGTTTTCGTATATACTCTTAATAACTTTAATCAAATGTAAAGGTATTCCTCGTCTTTCCAGTATGTCCCATAGTTTTTCTCTTACTACTCTATCAAAAGCTCTTTTGTAGTCTATAAACAACATATGTGTTTGTTTGTTATGTTCTCAATGTTTCTCTATTATTTGCTTAATTTTAAAAGTATTGTCGGTGCAAGATCTTCCTCTTCTAAAACCCGTCTGTTCCTTCATAAGTATATTTTCCGCTATTTTATTTAATCTGGCTGTCACTATTTTTGAATATATTTTATATGCGGTGTTTAGCAGGGATATGCCTCTATAGTTTTCGCCGTTGGATCTGTCTCCTTTTTTAAATATTGGTGTTATCTTCGCGATCTTCCAACTGTCAGGTATTGTTATTGTTCTCCAGCATTTATTTAGTAGTTGTAAGAATCTTGATTTCACCTCTATGTGGGCAAATTTGAGAAGTTCCGGGTTTATATTATCTTGTCCTGGGGCTTTTCGGTTTTTTGTTTTTTGTAGTGCTTCTTCTAGTTCTCTCATTTCTATCTGGTCTACACTTCTATCCTCTTCATCATCTTTTTCGTTTCTATTTCCTGGATTTTCCATTTTCTCTTCCTTTGTCCAGAGCTTGAGGAGTACAAACTCAAAAAAGGTAAAACACCCCTTAATCGCCACCCCTAAATACGCATTTCGACAACTAAGTTGTCATTAACAGTAGGTAAAACCACTAATCAAATTAGGCACAGTAAACCTAACATACACAATCGCACACAACTTTACACGGCGTCCACGTATACACTGACTTTAAAGTGAATAACATAAACTAAAATTATGTCAACTTACCCTTATTAAGAAAACGGCAACGCCGTGTGTTTATTCTCAATGTCCTCAACCTTTTCTACCTCTTATCTAAGAATGAAAAAAACAACTGTGTAGGATAGGACCATTGTCCTAGTTAAACGTATTAAATTTGTTTTTAACTATATGTATGCGTCGACATCTCTGATGTTGTTGATGTTTTTGACTAGTCTTAACTCTTTAATCGAAACGTTGTGGTCCGTGGTCAATGTATGGCTAGCAACGTTCGATTTTTCCGGTCTTTTGATGGTGTTTTCGGACCGAAAAGCAACTTGGAGACCTTGTTCTTTAACAAATCTATTAATGTTTTTCGTGATTGGATGGTATGGTAAACACATGTACTTTTTCTCCTGGTTACGTTGAGATATCAAACTTGTGGATTCGCGGTTGGTATTTTTTAAATTCGTTTTTCTAATTAATTTATGAATTATTTCTAGGTCAAAGCCATTATATCTCGCGATGTTTTTAATGAAATCTAGTTCTATTTCGTATCACTCTATCGTTAACGAAAAGTTTAGTAACGAATTGATTAAGAAATTAAAAGAAGCTGTCTTATGTTGAAAACTATGGTTTGAATCCGCGGTGATGAATCTATTGACATTGGTTTCTTTCCGGAAAATATCAATTTCTATTTTATGCTTATTTATAATTACTAATGTATATAAAATGGTATCCTATCATTGCTTTCCTTTTCCACCGTGAATTTAATTGTCGGAAATTTCAAATTTAACTGTTTAGCGAACGTGTCCATTTCACATTTCCGTGTATCAAAAATCGCGAAAATGTGATCTACGTACCTGATCCAGACCCTTGGAAAGTATTTAGCGGTATTTTTAAATTTTACTTCAAATTGACTCATAAATAAATTATCTATGAAAGGAGATAGGCAATTGCCCATAGGTGTGCCTTGTTTCTGTTCATAAAATTTTTCTCTAACTTGGAAACAGTTTTGCGCCATGCAAAGAGTAGGTCAAACGAAATGCTCAATAACAACCCGTTTCATCACATATTAAATTTAATAGACCGGAAAAATCGAACGTCGCTAACCATGAATTGACCACGGACCACAACTTTTCGGTTAAAGGGTTAAGACTTGTCAAAAACATCAACAACACCAGAGATCTCAACGCATACATTTCGTTAAAACCAAATTTCATACGTTTAACTCTGGCAACGGTCCTGTCCCACACAGTTGTCTTTTTTCATTCCTAGAAAACAGGTAGACAGTGTTGAGCGCGTTGAGAATAAACACATGGTGTTGCCTTTTTCTTAATAAGAGCAGGTTAACATAATTTTAGTTTGTGTTATTTGTTTGTGTAAAATTGTATACGATTCTGTGTGTTAGCTTTACTGTGCCCCATATACAACACTTTGATTAGTGGTTTCACCTACTGATGATGACAACTTAGTTGTCGAAATACGTATTTAGGATACGATTATTAATTGTGGTCTACATTTTTGAAGTTTTTTTGAGATAGAAATATACCCAAAATATTTTCCCAAAATTTTCTGTCATAAACGAGAAAAAAATGACAGAAATATTTCACATAATTGTGTTACGCTACTGAATGTATCATAAATACTATCGTAGACGAAACGTAAAAGATGACCCACAATAACAAAATGAATAGTCTTGTTATCGCATATCACGCTTTCTTCGTTGTGGTCGATCGATTTTTCGATTAAAGGTAAGAGATTGTAACTTAAGTGCACGTAAGGCACACATCCTCCATGTTCTTTTAATATATCAGAATTTATAAGTATAAATTTATATAAATAAACAGCTAACTTTATTTATCGAACCCTTGCCATAACAAAACATCACTTTTATAAATATAAACATTGCCTTTGATTACTGCCCCATTGTATTCTGAATCCGACATTCGTATTTAAATTTCACTAACAAAAAATATTCTCGTAATACACATGAAATTTTTAGACACATGATGTATAAGGCCCTGTGAAGTTTTGCGTGCTGAAGAAGAGGTACTGGATATCGTTAAAAAAATCCAGGTGTAAATACACGAGATGCAACAAGACAGATGTGGGTGTCTCGCAATACGGTACACAGCATTTTGAGAAGTAATTTATTACACTCGTATCATATTCAGCATGTTCAAAAATTGACTGAAAACGATCGTCCCCTGCATATTACATTCTGCACCTGGTTTTGTGAACGTGTAGCAGAAGATGTAAACATCTGTGCTAAAGTTTTATTAACCGATGAGTGCTGCTTTACAAGAAATTGTATTATGAAAGATCATATTGCACAACAATGGGCTGATGCTAATCCGTATGGGGAAAGACAGCATCAGTGTCAGCATCGTTTGCCGGTGAACGTAACAGTTAAATTTTGACGTGATACGCAAAATTAATATGATTTTCGGATTCAGCACACCTGAATTAGTAAAAAACAAGTCTCACTTAGAAATAATCGTGTTGGCCAGTGTTATTTATACACATTCTGAATATTTGAATTCATGAGCGGAGCATGATACAATTTTCAGGCAATTTTTAATTTTGATGTTCAGAGTGCGACGGCTAGAGGAATGTGTAGTAAAAGAAGGAAGCCACCCACACCATATTTTTAAATAAAAACTCCCAGAGTTATAGATTAAAATGTTGTCGTTGTAATTTTTTAATGTTTAACGAATAAAAATTTATTCCATATTAAAAACCGTCAATGTATTTTGGAATAGCCTTGATAACCTCTACATAAATACTTAAAAATATTGAAAAGTAGTAAAATAGCGTGTAACAAACAGTTTATAAAATCTTGAGAAATTATTCGTCGCATATAAACGGTATATGAAAAGTACGCTGGCTACCAGATAATGATTTTTTATGCACCTTTTATGAACGGTTTCACATAGCACAAACTCACCCATTCAGACCTAATATCGCTAATTCTAGGATTTCGTTTATTGAAAGAGGTACAAACATTATTAAATTTACTTCAATTTTCTCCATTCACTTATAGCGATCCTTCACAAAATAAACTTTAAAACAGTTTTGAAACTTAGGCAAATGCAAACTACTTAAAATCTAGACGATTCAACTAAAATAAATTTATACATCTAACTAAAGAACTTTGGAAGTTTAGTCATGCATATCAAACCGAATGAAGCACATATTTAACACACAAAAAAATGAGTTTGTATATGCATGTACAAAAATCATTTCAAGAATGTAAGAAATAATGCGAAAATTTGTCTAAAAATTATTTTAAATTTCGAAAATACTGGCCAAAATACAGATTTATAAGTATTCTAAAAGAAAAGCGTCTACAGTTAATATATGCACTTCCATAAATTTGTTAGAAATTTAAGAAGCTATTCTATATAATTAAAATATTAAATCATATCCATAAACAAAGTTCCGATTGGTAACAATTTAACAATTCATCTAACTCATCGTTTATGAACCAGGGGTGCGGTGGTCTTAAAGGTGGGTCGCGAAATAGTCTAAACAAGAATGAAACATCATTTTATGAGAAAAAATCATTTATTATAAACATTTTACTTACAATAAGTACACATGTAAAGTAAGGAAATTAATGTGATGGTTGTATTTGTTTTTCATTAAAACGTCTGTCCATACGTGGATCTACATCGGAAACACACAAAGTCAAATTATTTTCGAGTGAAAAGGGACGACTTCTGTATTTAGGTTTCAGCGCAACCATAGACGACAAATCCTTTTCACAGAGATAAAACGTTGCGAAAGGGATTAATATTTCCAATGCTTCTGTGACTAAATTTCCATATTTATTTCGACGAGCAAGGCAAAGCGTATTTATAATACAAAGGTATTTTTAATAATATAAAATATTATAAAAAATCTGGTGTGAAGAACACAAATACAGGTTCACTATTAATATTTTTGTGAACGTGTCCGAACATATCCCTCCCCAGAGACGTAGATACGTATTTCGCCTTTCTACAGGCTCATCGGTACGCCCCTGCTGGAGAAAGGATATCTTCAGACACATTCACAAAAAAGAACCACATCGCCACATCACAGAAATTATCCAGACCGAGCATAGAAGTAAATTCAGCGCTGCATGTTGACAGACAGCCGAAGTACCTCGCCCCGATGCAATGATTGTAATCATTGCAGGCATCAAAATATTAAAATCGTAAAAGATTATATTTCTTGGTCCAAGTCCATAAACTGTAAACACAGTACTATTATGCTATTATGCTATTTGCCTATTTGTAATGTATACAATTTCAATGCATGTGAAATAAACAATTCAATCTTAATATTAATGTGACCGTTGGCTAAACAGATAAATTGTGAAATGTATTCAAAGTGAAAATAAATTTAAACTTAGAACAAATGTTTAAAAATAACTTCAGATCAACACAAAAATATCTTAATTTAAATATCTTACAATGAAAATTAATTGAACTTGTCCTCATTTATAACTCGGCGGTAAACAAATATAGCTAATCGTTAGTAATTAATAGTCATTACTGATTTAAAGTTAGACACAAGTTTTACTGATGACTTATGTGTTCAATATTGCACGTTATGCAATAATTGATTTTATTTTTAATATCTAAATTGTTTAAATGTTAAGCTCAGTAATGAAGAAAAACTTATATGCTTTGTAATTGAGGAATCCCAAAATAACATGACTAAAGCACCTTTGGCATCATAGTTAAAATAAAACAAGTATTACAAAATCAAATTTATTTTAAAAATGCGAAAAATATATGTGGTACACCTACGTTTTCGCCGGGTTTAAAATAGAAAATATTTATCAAAGATTTACTATAATGATATAGCATGGTGTTGATGTAATTAAGATGGTAACCATTTTATAAACATATATATATATAAAAAGATAATTATTTCGTGACCTTTGTATGTTATGGTAAATTCAATTTGTTGGCGATTTAAGGTCTAGTTTTACTTCAAAATATATATATTTAAAACAGTCCTACATGTTTCGGCAAATGATGCCTTTTTCAAGGAATATAAATGACAGTATATTAATGTCATACATTTGTAGTTGCTATGAATAAAATTATTCAATTAGAATGTATCTTTGAATAATTTTATCCATTATCCAATACATATATTTTGAAGTAAAACCAGACCTTAAATCGCCAACAAATTGAATTTACTATATATATATATATATATATATATACACTGTGTCCATAAAGTATGGACACAAGCCCGTAGTAACGTTATTGTGCATTATTTGACAAAATACAAAGATATGTCGATGAATGTTTTTTATTAGCTATATTTAGATACTACCATTTTATTTTTTCCGTCGACCTTGAATAAGTTATGACGTCATTGATATTTTTTTTTAAATGTCAACCCCACTTTTTCTTTGTGGATTTTGAAAGCTTTTACAATTCTTAATCGATGTTGTAAAAATTTTGATATGTTACATTAGAAAATTTTTGAGTAAACTGTGTTGTAATTCTAAGTTTTATTTTTGACATTTTCAGTATCAAATTTATAACAAATGCTCAAAATGTTTTCCTTCATTTTGTTGACAAAATCCTAAGCGATGATAAATTCCATTTCGCACATTCTGTAATATTTCGGGAGTGATTAGTCTGGTTTCGTAGATGATGCGTTGTCGTAAAACGTCCAAATTTTCCGGTTGTGTCGCATAGACTTTTCTAATATAACACTAACACCAAAATGTTTAAATCATCGAATAAAGAATTGTAAAAGCTTTCAAAATCCGTAAAAAAAAATGGGGTTGACATTTAAAAAAATTACAAATTACATTAAAAAAAATCAATGACGTCATAACTTATTCAAGGTCGACGGAAAAAACAAAATGGTAGCATCTAAATATAGCTAATAAAAAACATTAATCGACATATCTTTGCATTTTGTCAAATAATGCACAAGAACGTTATTACGGGCTAGTGTCCATACTTTATGGACGCAAATGATTACTCAAAAATTTTCTAATGTAACATACCAAACTTTTTACATAATCGAATAAAGAATTGTAAAAGCTTTCAAAATCCACAAAAAAAAAGGTTGACATTTAAAAAAATTATCAATGACGTCATAACTTATTCAAGGTCGACGGAAAAAACAAAATAGTAGCATCTAAATATAGCTAATAAAAAACATTAATCGATATATCTTTGCATTTTGTCAAATAATGCACAATAACGTTATTACGGGCTTGTGTCCATACTTTATGGACACAGTGTATATATATACCGATAGGTCCAACTCACAACGGGCCATAGGGAACAATATACGTATGGAACGTAATGCGATGTGGCAACGTGTGTACGATGCCTATATTGAGTGACTTTCTTAAAATTTAAATTTATTTTGCAGAATTATTGATTTTTTTACTTTTATCTTTTAGAAAACGTTATTGTTTTTTTATTACTTAAAATTACTTTATATGAAAAATAGTATACCATAAAAGTGTAAACAAAGACAGTATACATTGAAACGAATATTCATTCAATTGTATTGTCATGAAATTGAATTTGTCATCGTTGTTAAATTTGTTAGAATGAATAGATATTTGTATTTATCCGAAAATACTAATACTTAAAGCAAACAAATTCCATTTCTTCCTGCATATTGATTATGCAGCTGATGCTTTCGTAATATGCTCATATTTGTATTATTTCAACTTATACTTCGGTCGATACATATCGACTTCCTTCAAACCAGGAGGAAGCTACAGTTGTAATTAAACTATACTTCCTTTTTTTTATTACCTACGGATATTCACAATTCCAAAATACGTTACAATGTTGCTTATTTTAGATTGTAATTAGCTGAATGCTGTCGCAAAACTGATCTCTGCATTTTTAAAAATGCCAGAATAAAATTAACCCCTGCCCTTATTATAATTTTACAAAGGAACAGACACGTACTTCAATTTCTACGAAAAACTAAGCCTACAGTTCATGTATAATACAGTGATAATGAAGACTGGAGCGTTTGTCGACCTACGAAGTTGTACTTTACTTGTTTATTGTTAATAAAAGGCTGATGGAAATATTACGTGAGATTTTGGTATCTGTATTATAATAACATCACGATAATAGTAGAAATACAAATATGAGCATATTACGAAAGCATCAGCTGCATAATCAATATGCAGGAAGAAATGGAATTTGTTTGCTTTAAGTATTAGTATTTTCCGATAAATATAAATATCTATTCATTCTAACAAATTTAACAACGATTGACAAATTCAATTTCATGATAATACAATTGAATGAATATTCGTTTCAATGTATACTGTCTTTGTTTACACTTTTATGGTATACTATTTTTCATATAAAGTAATTTTAAGTAATAAAAAAACAATAACGTTTTCTAAAAGATAAAAGTAAAAAAATCAATAATTCTGCAAAATAAATTTAAATTTTAAGAAAGTCACTCCAATATAGGCATCGTACAGACGTTGCCACATCCCATTACGTTCCATACGTATATTGTTGCCTATGGCCCGTTGCGAGTTGGACCTATCGGTATATATATATATATATATATATATATATATATATATAAATTGATAAATTATTGGAGTTTTTCGGCTTTTATATGAAATATTTACAAATATCAAATTAGTATGTATGTAATTGCAAAGTAAGTGGGGATGTAAACATTGCTGTCTACAAATTACAAAGCAAATCATACGGAATTTTTTTTTTAATTGAAAAATATTGTCTACATTGGGACTTGAACCCAAGTCTACAGTTTGCCGGACCGTCGCTTTACCACTTAGGCCACAATAGACCTTGGTTCAAGCTATTTAGAAATGCATTATAAAGTAACAGTGTTAATGAATCAGATGTCAGTTATTGAATGTAGATGTCAAGTTGAAAGCAGAAGTCTGTTTTGAAAACTGATGTCAGTTATTAAAAGCAAATGTCATTATTGAAAGCAGATGTCTGTTTTGAAAGCAGATGTCAGTTATTGAAAGCGGATGTCAGTATTTTGAGAGCAAATGTCAGTTTTGAAGGTTTTAAATTGCTAATTATTACTAGAGTGGACCAATCCGGAGCGATATTGGTAAATATTTCATATAAAAGCCGAAAAACTCCAATAATTTATCAATTGTTATATATATATATATATATGTATATATATATATATATATAAATTGATAAATTATTGGAGTTTTTCGGCGATATTGGTAAATATTTCATATAAAAGCCGAAAACTCCAATAATTTATCAATTGTTATATATATATATATATATATATGTATATATATATATATATATATATATATATAAATTGATAAATTATTGGAGTTTTTCGGCTTTTATATGAAATATTTACCAATATCGCTCCGGATTGGTCCACTCTAATTATTACTCCATAGCTATATGAGTGTTTAGATAATTTCTTACCGTTTATTAAATATATCAATTGATAAATTATTGGAGTTTTTCGGCTTTTATATGAAATATTTACAAATATCAAATTAGTATGTATGTAATTGCAAAGTAAGTGGGGATGTAAACATTGATGTCTATAAATTACAAAGCAAATCATACGGAATTTTTTTTTTTAATTGAAAAATATTGTCTACGTTTGGACTTGAACCCAAGTCTACAGTTTGCCGGACTGTCGCTTTTACCACTTAAGCCACACAAATTATACGAAATTTTACTTGAAAAATTTTCGTCCACGTTGGGACGCTTTAGCCAACTGACAAACCGTAGACTTGGTTCCTACATGTGTTATGATTTGTGTTATTCCTCTAACAAGTCAAATCTTCTAAATTACTTATGTATATGTACTATAAAGCTGCATCGTTTAATTACAAATATTTTAAAGCTTATAAATAGACAAAGTAGAACTAAGACGTCACAGCGTGTTAAAATTATTTCTCTTTCTTTTCTTCCTATTGTATGTATTGTTTGATTGCAATGTGGTGTATTGTTCTATATGGCTCCATTTTGAGTGTTTATATCAATAGCTAGGTTTGTTGGTGTATTTGTATATTGGGATTCGACATCCAGAGATAATACCGCGTGTTCTGGAGGTATAATTTGCCTGGATATAAATTGCTGGAAATGCCATGAATCCTTAACAAAGCATTTGGTCTTACCAAGTATTTTGGATGTACTATTGCCTGCTATTTACTTTGCAATATTATAAATGGGGGCTTGAATGTTGGAAATTACTGGTCTTAGGGAGATTGTCATGTTTGTGGATTTTGGACAAGCCATAGATTGCAGGTGGTTAAGAGTTATTTATGTGTAGTTTGTATGTTGCGACTCCCTCAATTAAATTTAATCTTTGCCATCTATTGTTTTTTGCTAAGACTACTTGATCGATTTTCTATTTCTATAACTTGTCTAATGAATCCTACCTGCGGGTAGCTACCCTTTATGTAGGGTAGAAGTGCCCTTAGTTTCAGTCCCTTTTGGCCTTCTGACTTTTTCTCGCTATGTAGTGACTTATTCATTAAAGCAGAACTGTACTACTTTTTCTTTAATGTTCGACTTATGCTGTGCTCTTCTTGCCTATAATGTCGGTCGGCTAATTTCCGTGACTCTGTTACTAAAGTGCTGTGATGGTCGCATTCAGGTACCGATTTGTGTGGGTGACTTTTCAGTACATTGGATGTCCTAGGATTTCGTTTTCTTTTATCACAAGAACATTCAAGAATAAAAGCTTTCGAATTCTATTTTCATGGTAAGCGGTATATTAGGGTGTATTGAAGTGAGATGTTCTAGAATAGACAGATACTCATTTTCCAGTGGGCCAATATAACAAACACGTCATACAAAAAACGTAACCAGAGATAGGGCTTGTGGTTTTTTGTCGCAAGAGCTATCTTTTCGAAATCCTCATAGTCCACTGTTGAGGGATTAAATGCTTCGTCAGATTCTAAAACATTGATCGTATTTTATATAGCGAGAGAATTTCTAGTAGCCATGTAGGACGAACCGAAGCAAGTGTTTTTTTATTGACTATGTTATGTTATTTTACTAACTGGCCTCGTTTACATTTGTGTTTCTCCCGACAACGACGCTAGGAGCTGTGTATTGGAATTTTTGGAAGGACTGAACAAAGAATTGGTGTTAGTTTGACTTCACTTACTTCCGTTTGAGCAATCGAAAAGGCTAGTAGTGTGAAGATTTAAAACCATTGTGTATTTTGTGTTGTGTATCGTGCAATATTGCGATTTTCATCACCTTTTGTGGTAGATTTGTATGTTTTAAATCTGATACCGAGTCTTTTGGCGACAAATTTTAGTTGGATCAATACACGCACCCTTTGATACCGTGCTGAAGAAATCTCTCCGATAAGTCGACGCTATGCTTTATACATTGTTCAGTATTCTAATGGACGTGTATATTGTACATGTAGGGCACTCAGCCACCGCTAAAATCATTAAGCTACCGTTAACTAGTCTGAGGCTAAAATTAATTTGAAGTCCATCTGGATGTGCACAGACTAAACTTCCTACCAGAATTACGCATCAAGGTAATCGCCCACGTGTTTGCTTCTTAACCGGAGAATTGCCGTATCCCTTCAAAGATAAATTGTAAACGTTACTCTACCAGTGAGTTGCATTTAATTAAGTTTATCGCCAATTGTTATTTCGAATCTTGGAGGCATACTTAGCTTCGGTTGCCATCTTTTATTACCTGTTTAGAGTCTGCAGTTCATTTTCTTTTCTGTTTCATAATTAATCTTAACGCAAAGTGATCAATAGTGTTTAATACAACTTTTCCATCGAATAATTAATAATTATTTTTAGCAACTAATAGGCAATATAATATATTACAGCCTGCACATTTTATAATTAATAATTAATATTAATGCTTCGTAGACAAATATGGTATAGTACAACATTTTCTTTTGTTCATTAATACTTCATTTTAATGCTTTCTAATCAATTACACCTTTTATTTTAGATTCTGAACATACAAACCTATTGTGTCTATAACAATTTCTTCGTTAATATTTAATTATTTAATTATGTTTCGCAATTAATTATTTGTTTTCTGCATATTTTTGATTATAAGAACGAGGGGATATCTGATCTTGACTACTCACCCCTCAGGCATGTAAAAAATTACAAAATAATTAATTTAATTATTGACAAGTATATACAGGTCTGTTCGTTGATTTATGTACTAGGACTTTGTAAATAACTTTGGGAGGAAAGAAAAACATTCACGATAAATACTATTGTAATATTATTCCAATTAGGGAAGCTAATCGTAGCTTCCCTTTTTATTTATTTATTTTTTTTATTTCGCGTAGTGGGTCCTTATAGCATCTACGTCATGTGTGTGACGTATGACCTCAGTTTATAATTCAATTGTAATTCGCGTTGGCGCCCTTTTATTTAATTTTTGGTAGTCCGTCACACAACGTTTCGAAAGAACCCCTTCATCTCCACTGATACCTTAGCCTGGGTACTGGTGGGTCGAGCTGTATCTTCTCTATCAATCCACCCACGGAGGCAAGTCAATCGATCACCACGCTTCATTCTAGCGTAAATTCTCGTAAGCCAGTTTTGCGATACTTACTTTTGTTATTACCCGTGTCACTATCTAGCATTATGTTAATGTTCTTCTCTCATTTTCTGTTTGTTTAAGTGCGAAACTGTCTATTATTATTTGTTTCTTACAACCTTAACTTCGTTTCTTGGTTCTACTCTTTCGTAAGTATGTTATTTTGTATTAGATGTGTTTCTACTCTATGTTAAGTATGGTGATAACAGAAAGGACATGTTGGGATTTTTTCCAATATTGTTTTTTAAAGCGAGACAAAATCAGAATTTACACATCTTTCTAATATTTAAAAGTATTTTTATTTTTATTTTTACATTCATATTTTCCGAAGCGACTTCCAATACATAACATACTACTTACAGCCGTACCATTAACAAGAAAGAATCGTCCATTATACAAATTTAGAGGAAGCGCTTTTACATAAAAAAGTCATAATTCATAGCCACCGTTATTTCATTGGCATGAAAATAAAAGTCTTCATGCCTTTTTCTTGACAGCTATTAATTTGAATTATGGCATTGCCAGATAACATTAAACACCAGTTTTCTTATTTCTAATGAAGAGCTTTTATTCAACTTGCATATCTACATCCTAACCCTGACTTAAATTGCTTGGTATATAGCTCATATATTTAGCCTCGGAATGTAATTTAACTTAAAGAGACTACACAATATTACATTGAGGATATCTCAAGTTCTTCTAGACGTGCCTGGAATTTGTTTTAACTATTTTGGCGAATATAATACTATGGTAGTTTTAGTAAGTTTTATGTGTTATCTAAACTTTTGTATTACTTCCTTTCTGTAAAATGGGGCGCCGAAATCGTAACAGTATTACGAGACATGTTGGACAAAAGTTTCTAAATTAATGGAATGCCTACTACATAACTGAATCCGTCCTATTTACAGTATTATAATAATAAATGTAACTGCACCCAAGCCGATATTTCAATAAATAAAAAAAATCATTCTGTATAAAATATTTTGAATTTGTAATTTACAGAATTACATGATACAATAATAAATATCACAAAAAATCTTGTTTATTATTATTATTTGTATTATTAATACTTAATAACGTAATACCCTGAATTCTCAGTCTAGCTTCTTCGCATAAGCATTATATTAAAATCGAAAACAATATTAATAACGACCTCTTAAATGTCTTATTCCAGGTTCTGTGTTTAGAAATATTTTTGCTATGGTTAGTTTCTTGTCAACACAGTGAATAACAACACAGAAAGTGTGTTATAAACATATGCTATGAACGCTTTGTTTAAATTCGTACTCACACATAAAATTTTCAAAAGAAGTTTTTAAGATATTCTTCCATTTATAATAATAATAATAGTAAAACAGACCTTAAATCGCCGAATATCTAAATCTACTATAATATACAAAGGTCAAGAAAAATATATGTTTAATGTTACTCATAACATTAAACATATATTTTTCTTGCCTCAGCAAATAGCACCGTTATTCCAGCTATCTGCAAATTGAAAAGCAGTTATTAATACAGGAATACACTCAATAGAATTATGTGCGCCAAATGTATCCCATTTGGCGCACATAATTTGTAAAATTAGTATCGAAATGTTAATAAATTAATATTACGATAACTTTGTATATTTCAGATTAATTTATATTTATTTAAAAATTTATTTATTTCAAAATATTTTTTATTTGTCATTTTCTTAATTCAAGTCATTTACGCGAAATTTATAAGCTAGCTAATTTATTTACATTCAAATTTTATATCGATACTAATTAGACACGCCCACTTTTTGAATGTTTATAAACCCGCGAACAGGTTATTTTCATTCTAAACTTTACACAACCTAACATTGGAAAGACCCGTTGTAACTACATATTTGTAAATTATTAATTTAATTTTGTTTTCCTGTTTGAATTAATATTTCATTTACATTTAAATTATTATCAATTGTAATAAAAGTAAAAATCAAGGCTATTTTCGTAATTTCTTACAAGGGTTTGGAAAGAAATAATTGCTAGCGAGCGTCAGTAGAAAATTTTATAACGATTGTCAGAAAAGAAGCTTTTAACCTTGGCGCTACTTTAGAACTACTTTTGGAGTCAAGAATACCTGAAACCTGCAAGTAATCGTCCAACGCATCATTTGGCCACAGGCTACAAGCAATTCCTACGCCGCCGAACAGCGTACATACCTGCAACGTAGTACCGAGAACACCTTTATTTGGTCCCGTATACCGAAAATCCTGTCCAGCTGACACCATCCTACATACCTGCACGCTCCCTGCAAGACACAGGTTTAGTTAATTCAATTTATTTCGGAAAAAGTCTTATAAGAACTATTTATTAACAAAACAAAATTTTATTAAATTCCTAACTCTTTGATTTTACTTTAAAAATACATTTCTATCTTGCTCAGAATTTGTGAAAGGAAACTTATTATTAAGAACTGTAGTACTTACCCTTAATTTGTTTGTTTATTTATTTATATTACAATATACTTTACATTAACATTGCTATTGAAACATAACCTTTATTTCACACGTGCACTCTATATTAATTCCTTGTTTTGTCGTAAGGCACGTTACTTGTTAACTGTTTACAGATAACTTACATTCAATAAATGTTTACACTTATTATTTTAAAGAACTCTTTTATTTATCGTTGCGTAGCTACGGATAACATAGTAATATTAGTAAGCTATTTTCCATCATTCACCTAGGGGTAAACTGATCGACGAGGAGCCGGAGATAGAGTCCAATTTATGTAAAATATTATACATGTTCTACCGACATCTGGTCGCAACCTGAGATATTACATGAGAGAGGCTGATGATCTAATGTTACAAGTTTAAAATAAAGGAGACCAACTTAAAGTACAATTCCAGTACAATTCAATCAATCAATACATATTATTATTATTATTCATTTGGCTCATTCGCCATATTTAAATATATATATATATATATATATATATATATATTAAAATAATAGACATTTTCTTGGTTTAGCGACCTTTAATGAATTTCAGTTTTTTACTACGACGATTCGACTTTTTTTATATAATTAAGTCTTTTTCAAGTGATTAGAACAATTTATTTCGTGTTAAAACACATATTTTGTGTAATATCAGACATGTCGACCTTTTTAGGGTCGAACTGCCTTTCTCGGAATATTTAGTGTAACTGTACAGTTACACTAAATATTCCGAGAAAGGCAGTTCGAAATCTTAGAAGATTTACCAGATATTCTAACCATTCCGAAGAATTCCTTCGCGGAGCATTCTATCTATACCGTTCATTTAGTTTATTTAATTTGAAGCTAACATTATTTACTTGTTGTTCAACCTTATATTAAAATTTAACCAAATTAATTACCAAAATTCAATCTAGCCCGATACAGGCAGAAACTATTCATATAATCTCCGTATATACATATATTTGTTTATTAATTATTATTAGACCCAGATAATCGATCTGATGCCATAAATTCACTTGGAAGACTTCGTCAAAGTTAATTACTTTCCGATTTAGTTTTGGATTTGAATGTATCCCATGGCGCTACTGATCTAATTAAAAGCAAAGCGACGCAGGTGTCAATAGTGTCATCGTAGCTTTGTGGAGAGAAAGAGTTCGAGTTCCTCCGGTGCATGATGTGTTTTTTGACTGTTTACCATGATACCATGTTTACCATAGGATAGAAAATCCCGTTAAATGCGAAGTGTGATCAGTTAGTTGAATGCATAAAACGTCCGTCCAAGCGAAATTCATCACAAAATTACTGAAGTGTACGGTATGGGAACAATGAATAATTTAACTGTCAAGCGCTGGGTTCGAAATTTCAAAGAGAGAAAGGATAATGTGCACGACGAAGAGCGATCAGGTCAGCCTTCTCTTATCACAGACAATTTGAAGAAACGTGTCGATCAGGGAAGATCGGCGCGTAAAACTTAATGAAAAAATTTCACGATCATTGCTACATGATATCATGATGGACCATCTGAATTACAGAAAAATTTGCTCAAGATGGGTGTCTAGAATGCTTACCGATGAACACAAGAGCAATCGCGTGGATTCGGCGTTATCGTCTTTGACTCGTTACGAGCAACAGGGCGATACATGCCTTGACCAAATTATGACTGGGAATGAAATCTGGGTGTTCCATTTCACATCTGAAACCAAATGCAAGTCCATGTAGTGGCACCATCCAGAATCACTAACAAGGCCGCGCAAGTTTAATCAATCGTTTTCCTCGAAAAAGGTTATGACCTCAGTGTTCTGGGACCGAAAAGTCTGTTGTTGGTTGATTTCATACTCCAACGATTAACCATCAATGCGGATGCATACTGTGAAACATTTCAGAAGCTGCTAGAGCCATCCAAAACAAGAGGTGGGGAATGCTGTTACGTATAGTTACGACCACATTCCATATAGCCCCGACTTGGCTCCAAGTGACTTTCACTTGTTAACTAAGGAGAGTGTTTCCAAAGTGAGGATAACTTAAAAGAAGGTGTACAGCATTGGTTTGATAATTTCGCCAAAAACGTTTACGATGAAGGCATAAACAAACTGGTTTCAAGATACGATAAAAGTCTCAACAACGGCAGCGACTACAAAGGAAAATGAGTAAATGTATTACTTTCATTTAATAAAATCACTATTTACTTTCCGTCATTTTTATTTTAATTAAATGCAAACGGGTACTACTTTCTGAACTTCCCTCGTACATTAATAAAGTTAAAAAAAATTAACGAATGCAAATTACGATTTTTAGCTTATAATACATAATTATTTATGTCTAAATACAAATAAAAATGGTTTTACTAAATTTATGCGTTAAAATTATAATGCAGAGCGAAAGCTATTTGCAGTTACACATTGTGTATTCCATTTTTCAATCAATGCAAATACCAGCCGCCAAAAATTTGTATATACTAAAGCCCGTAGTATAAACAATTAAGTATCGTGATTACATCGGTGTACAAATTAACAAAAAACCGAAACCGATATAAAAATAGATTTAAGTGAACGTAAATCTATTTTTAATGTTGAATTTTGTAATAAAATATTTTTTTCTCATTCTTTAAAATCACATTTACAGTTACGATTAGCGTACTTTCTTCTGTATGTGACAGTACTCATAAATGTATAAAATGAAATATGTTCATAGTTAAAATTTAAAAGAAATTTTTGATATTTTCGTTTGGCGGCTTAAAGTAATATTAAGCATAATAATTTTACAACATAAGAATTTATAAACTATATGGAATTCACGGTTGGCACTTGGTGAAACATTATAAATAATAAAATTAAAAAATTAATAAACATTAGGTATATTGTTTCACTTTAATCAGAATTAGCTCGACACGTGTTTCGACCTCTCGGTCATTATCTAAGAGTTTAGATATTCTAACTAAAATCTAAAACTACCAACACCTATTTATAAGTCTGTGCTAGTGACTTAATTACAGTGTCGATGATGGGGGTGTTTCAGAAGTCTAATTGTGTGTTTGTGACGTTTCTATTGGCCAGGGATGCACAGATTTATAGGGAGCAGGGGCCACTCGGGAAAATTATAAGCCAAGGATGGACCACTACAAATAATACTTATTAACACAAATATTTTTATTTTTAAATAGCATGAATTACGTAATTATGTAATCGTAATGTAATCTAATCATTACAATGTAATATTTCATGTTTTATTATTTTGATGCATGACATTGCATTGACCTAACAATTTTGTTTATGTTTGGCTCCACATTACTTGTCGCCACACGTAAAATTCCTTCCAGATTTTCATTTGCCAGACGGTTTCGATTTTTTGTTTTGTTAAGTTTCATCACTGAAAACGTTTGCTCACAAGTATACGTCGATCCAAATAAGCTTGCGCATTTCAATGCATTTATTCGCAACTCTTTATAAGAGGTTTTGTCAACGCAACGGTAAAAGTTGAGTAAATTACCTTCATTAAACTTGTTTCGTAAATTATCATCATTTTGCATGTCTATCAATTCCAGCTGTATTGATTCCGGTGCATTTTCGGGTGAAATGTTGAAAGGATTGCTGAAAATGTATAATAGTGGTTTAACTTTTTTGAAGTCTAGAAAACGATCATGAAAAGCTTGTATTAAAATATCAATTTTTTCAACATAAGCGAAATTAACATCAGTTTTATTGAATTTCTCCATATTTCTTTGTAGTTCGGAAAATGGATGTAATTGGCTAAATTGATTTGTGTCCTGAAAATACTCAATTTGCATTGAAAGGACGAAACATGAGAGTATAACTGCGAAATCAATTGATCTTTGCCTTAAAGTCGCGTATTTAAGACATTCAAGTGATTTGTGATGTCTACAAGAAACGCTAAGACACACAGTCAATCAGGGTTGTCGAATTCGGAGACGTCCTTTTGCTTTTCCGCTAGAAATATTTTGAATTCTTCAATCAAGTTAAGAAACCGTTCTACTGACAACCCACGACTTAGCCACCTTACTTCAGTGTAAAACAGGAGATCACCATATTCGCTTTCAATATCCTCGAGATATTGTGTGAATTGTCGGTGATTGCGACCTCGTGATTTTATAAAGTTTACAGTAGGTACTACAACTTTCATCACATTTTCAAATCCCAATAATTTTGAACAGAAGGCCTCTTGATGTATAATGCAATGATATTGCATTAATTCCTTGGTATCTATATTTTTAGTTTGTATGTACTCTTTTAACATAGTTATTATCCCAGATTTACTTCCAACCGTTGAAGGTGCTCCGTCAGTCGTAATTCCAGATAATTTCGTTAAATCCAAATCCATTATAGAACATTTTTCCAGAAGAGCTTTGAGCATGTCACTCCCCTTGGTTTGACTTGTCAAAGAACTCATACCAATCAGTTCTCACTCATTTCAAAATTTTGCGTTACACCTCGTAAAAATATTAAGAGTTGGGCAGTGGAACTTATATCTGTAGATTCGTCGAGTGCTATAGAAAAATACTAAAAACTTTTCGATTTCGTAGCTAATTGCTCTTCTATATTAGCTGCTAATGTGGTAAGTCTTCTTTGAACAGTCATCCGATTTAGTTGAATTTTCTCAAACCTCTTTGCATCTTTCGGACACATTCTTTTGCGGCGATATCTAAACACTGCTTAACAAACTCACCATCTTTAAAAGGCCGACAAGTTTTTCGCTCTTATTCGAGATATTTCAAAGCTAACTTCAGTAGCTGTTTCAGCATCTTGAATTGGTTTTGTAAACATAGCTTGCTGGCCTATTAGTTCCCTTTGTAAAGTGGAAATTTTTTGCGTTCGATTTTCGCCGGTTAATTTGGTAAGTAGTAGTAGTAATTTGGTAAGTATGATGCTGGGTTTCATAATGCCTTTTCACATTATATTCCTTCGGAATAGAAACACTACTCTTGCATATTAAACACACACTTTTGTTATGCGATGAAATAAAAAAGTATTTTTTGGTCCAAATGTCTTGAAACTGTCGATTTTCATCTTCAACCTTACGACTACGTTTTTTTACTGGGGCCTGGTTTATCCATATCAAAATTGATATTATATTGTTACGTAGGTAGATGCCAAGTTCGAACGACGAAATATTTATTCTTCACAGATTACAATAAACAATATAACGTCCGCTTGTCCGTAGTTAAAACTTAACTGCCCCGATAGTGGGCGATGCGTTGTATTTATACGAGTTACCTAACGTCGAGAACCTACCACATTGTTCGGGAATAATACCGACGTGTTTCGCGAATCTTCGAGTAATCTAGTTGGTTCGACAGATTTCTAGTCTCTTCTATACTTGGAACGACGAGGAGCATACCTGTCCTACGTAGTAAACCTGAACAAGAAAGTAGTAGGTACTTAAAGATACATATCTTACTAACAATTACAAAAGTTAGAATAAAATAAAAAGTAAAGAAATATTTATTTGAATGGATTTTTACCTACTTTTGTAGTTTTTCGGACAATTTTTAAAATTCGTTGGCGGGCCGCATAAATATCGACAGTGGGCCGCATGCGGCCCGCGGGCCGCGATATGTGCATCGCTGCTATTAGCTGTCTTGACTTTCTTGTTTCTAAGATTTCCAATATGTCTAGTTTTTTCCCTTTAAAACTGTTGTGTAATAATTTGTAATTGCTAGTATTGAATACATGTATACAATCTATGCATTGTTCAGCAAAACCTGTATTTCTGGTATTATCTAAAATCGCTTTTTTATGTTCGTTAATACGCTCCTGTATGGATCTACCTGATTGACCAATAGAGATAGCGACACAATCACTGCAACCCACCTCGTAAACATTTAACTTATCACACAATTTTGTTTTTTCTTTATTATTAACTAACATTTTTCTTATATTGACTTTCTAGCAAATTGGCTATTGGCGCCCTATCTATATTTAAACCACAAGAAACTAATCTTTCCCAAAGTATAAGGATCTCCCCTATACAGGGCAATCCAAATTAAGTGTTCACCATGGTAACTTTGTTATTATTAAAGATACAAGATTATTTAAATTAGCAAACTAGTAGTACTTTTAACGCTCTTTAAGATGGAAGAATTAAAAAAAAAGAAGAGCAGCGCGTTTTCGAGTTTTCCCGAAAAATATGTTTTTTTCAAATGGAAACCCCTGTATATTATATCATTTTCAGTTATAAATTCGATTTTTAAACAAAAAATCTTATAAGAAATTTTTTATTGGGATTAAAAATACTTGAGTTATAGTGAATAAACAAAAACAGCTAAGTCAAGTGCATTTCTATGTTTCTATGATAACGATGTTAATTCTTTCTAGTAAACGTCAAATATTAGTACAGTTTTATTAGTCTTTCACTCATAAATTTCATTTTGCTAGTTATTAATTTGACAAAAAAATGATTTTTACCCATGCAGAAAAGTGTGATATGTTAGAATCTTATTTAGTGTGCAGAAAATCCTCTAAGAGGGCAAAAGAACACTACGCTGAATTATATCCACTCCGAACACAACCAAATGAGCAATTTTTTTCTGAGACTGTACCGAAAATTTAGAGGCAATGAGAGTGTTTTTGCCAAAACAAGAACAAGAAGGACTTTTGTAATAAGCGAGGCCACGGAAATTCTAGTTCTTGCATATTTTGAGGCCAACCGTGGAATTCCATTCTAGATATTATCAAGGAATCTGATTTGAGTCACGGTACTGTGCATAGGATTCTGAAGAAACACAAATTAATTCCTTATAAGTACAAACCAGTGCAAGTTTTCTTGCCAGGGGATCCAGAGAGAAGAATTTTTTTTTGCCACTGGTATCTTAACTTTTGTCGCCAAAATGTAAACAACTTTCGTTATATTTTATGGACCGATGAATCAAATTTCTCAAATTCTGCAATGTACAATACAAAAAATCATCATTACTGGTCAAAGGAAAATCTTCTTTTAGTACATCCAAGACGCCCGCAAGTCCGTTACAGTTTTAATGTTTGGTGCGGTTTAATTGGTTCAAGGATTGTTGGTCCTTTCTTTTATGATGGCACTCTAACCGGTGAAAGGTACATAGAATTTTTGACTGAAATTTTGAATAATTTCTTAGACGATATTGATCTCATCAGTAGACAGAATCTGCATTTTCAGCAGGATGGCGCACCTGCGCACAACTACAGAGGTACTCATCAAATTTTAAATACTATTTTTAACAATTCATGGATAGGAACAAATGGTCCTATTCAGTGGCCTCCCCGATCGCCAGATTTAACACCGCTTGATTTTTTTTTATGGGGTTATTTAAAGACAGAGATTTATAAGCAAAGGTACGAAAATGTAAACGCCCTAAAAATTGCAGTTAGTGAAAAGATAAACCAAATAGATGGTAGGACCATACTAAAAGCAGTTCGACAAGTTCAGAAACGTGTTCAAAAATGTATTGAACAACAAGGTGGTATTTTTGAACATCTTCTATGAAAAAATCAGTGATTTTTATTTTCTTTTAATGATATGTTTATGTATAAAATAAAGTTTATAAAAATTATATAGCTGTTTTTGTTTATACATTATAACTCAAGTGTTTTTAATCCCAGTGAAAAAGTTCTTATAAGATTTTTTGTTTAAAAATTGAATTTCTAACAGAATATGATATAATATACAGGGGTTTCCATTTGAAAAAAACATATTTTTCGGGAAAACTCGAAAACGCGCTGCTCATTTGTTTTTTTTAATTCTTCCGTCTTAAAGAGCGTTAAAAGTACTAGTAGTTTGCTAATTTAAACAATCTTGTATCTTTAATAATAACAAAGTTACCAATGGTGAACACTTAATTTGGATTGCCCTGTATACTAGGAAGAATTCACTAGCGTTATATTTAGACCTAAAATGTTTACTGTGCGAAAAAGTTCTTAACAACACATTATTAAATAATGTACATATAAAGTGAGCCTTTATATGTACTACATAATTAAAACAATAACATGTTTTTAGTACCCTTTAGGAATTGAGCATTCAATAAACTGAAGTATATTTCGGTTCCTTTAAAAATATTTGGAGGGAATAAGATGTTCCGCATCATTGTGCGTGTAAATGTTCTCCATAATAAACTTCAATAGAACATTTCCCAAAGGATGGATTAGAGTGAATGGTCAATTAGAATATACTATTCCCTGAAACGATCTCATTTTGTTGAATGGTTTCGTCGCAAAGTATTTGAAATGTTGTTGTACATTAAATGTTTGATCAAATAGACAAATAACGGACAATAGTGTATATTATTATTGTGACCTGTTAGTTACTGGTTCGTTAATATAAAAGAAGATAATTGAAATCACTCACAGGCCATGATTTCTTGGTTTAACTATCAGCATGGCTTTGTGTTGGATATCGTTTTTTTATAATTTTGAATATACATATACGAGGGTGGATCCCATTGCTCCAGCCCTGACCCACTCACAATAAAAAATTGGCAAATATTTCACTTTTATTTTTTAACATAGTCTCCATTAAGGCTAACACATTTTTCGCATCGATATTCTAGCATGTCTAATGCGTCTAGAAAAAACGATTGTTCGACCTTTGCAAATCACTGATTTACCGCACATATCACATCATTATCGGACGGTAATCGTTTATCACGCAAGTGTTCTTTAAGTTTTGGAAACAGTCGATAATCGCTGGGGGACAAATTTAGCGAATATGGTGGATGCTGAGCTAATTCGAAGCCTGCTTGAGCTATTGCATCTATTGCAATAGCAGACCTGCGACTGGGTGCGTTATCTTGATGCAATAAAACACCTTTGCGCAACTTCCCCGAAGTTTTTCTTTTATCAACTCACGTAATTTAAGAATTAAATTTGCACAATAAGCACCTGTAATTGTGACCCTCTTCCGCAGGAAATCTACTAAAATTACGCTTTCAACATCCAAAAATACGGATAGTATTTCCTACTTAAGGTTGCATCTTGAATTTTTTGACGGTGGTGTGTCCACTCTTTACTCTGTATTTTGGTCTCTACATCAAAATGATGGATCCAGGACGTATATATTATCACTAAATGTTGCAAGAAAATTTTCTTTGTCGTGTCTATACCGCGTTAAAAGACGACTGCAAATGTCTTTTCTTTTCGAGTTTGCTTGCGTGCTTCTGTTAACATTCGTGGTACCCGTCTTGCAGACTATTTTTTCATGTTCAATTCGGCTGTAATTATATTATATACCACATGGTATGAGAGACCAGTATCTTTAACCATTTGTCTAATAGTCCCACGTCGCTCTTGCAGTACAAGATCATGCATCTTTCTAACAGTTTCTTGGGTAGTGACGGTTGTGGACGCTCCAACTACATGTTCGTCTGTACACGACTGTCTGTCACATTTAAATTCACGACACTATCTTTTAACTATGTCATGTTATACTGCAGATTCCTCTAATGTATCCACCAAATCTTAATGAATTTGAGTTGGGGAGGGGGTCATCTCTTTTGAACGTAAGTATTTAATCACCGCTCGTTGCTCGGCACGATCAATTTTGATACTGATATGTAACTCTCTCGACCTTTGTCTGCTGTAGGCACGCTTTAACAGGTTCAGATTTGTAAGTTTCTAGCGTTAGTCTATACATGGCAAGTTACAGTGCGACGTGAAGATAAATAACTGTTTTGGTTTATAAATGGGTCAGGAGCGGAGCAAAGAGATCAAGCCTCGTATTTACACGAATTTTTTTAGCAGCTAAGTGGAACATTAGAATATATAAATTATATTTGATAATACATACATGTTGAAACATATGTGTAGTTGTAACAACGGATACACAACACATACTAACATTGTATTGAAGACGGATTAAAATACTGACACGTGCTTCGGCCTCGCAAACAGACGAACCTTGGTTAATATCTATTGTGCCCCTACGTATTCAACATCGAGTATAGTAATTGTTACTGATTCAATAATTATTTTTTATGTGCGTGTCTCTAACAATATAATACTCAACACTGGTTACAGTACTACAAAACATATCAGAAAAACATACATACACGGACATTTACAACGCATATTTTACGTATTCATTACTTCTATGTACAGACATGTGTTTCGAACTCGACATTAACGTACTTCTTCACGTGTACTGACGAGAACTAAGACGAGTTCCAAACACGTGTCGGTACGTAAAAGTAGCCAATGCGTAAAATATGCATTATGTATGTGTATGTATACATATACGGATATGTTTTCTTAAAATATTTTGTATTACTGTATTTTATATTTGTCGTTAATTAAAACATCGATATGCTATCTTTTACATGGTATATTGGAGACATCTAGGCTACGAGTATTGGACTGAACAGTTAAACGATTAGTTTTATCCTAGTAATAACTTAGCTACTTGAAGAAAGCGTGTCTCTCTTAGCCGTCAGATGTCTAGAGACGTTCTCTTGTGACCTTCGACTAACAAGATTGTGTTAATCTTAGCGGCACATAAGTTATTAGCATGCTTCTCCGCGCGTACTGACAAGAACTAAGTTAAGACGATCTGAAAACACGTATGTGTATTTTACACTTGATGTTAGTTAAAATAACGATATTCTATCTTCTACATTGTCAACACTACTTATCAGTGTTCTCCCTATGAGAGACTTGGGCATAATCTTCGACTCTCAACATACATTTGCTGAACATATCCACACCATGGCTGCTTCATCCTTACGTATGTTAGGCTTCATTGTAATAACTACACGTAACTTTATATCTTCAAGCTCTATCCTGCCATTTGTATTTTTCATTTGTACGGTCTAAGCTGGAGTACGCGTCACTAATATGGTCACCAATCTACAGTCGTCATTTTAATACAATGGAACAAGTTCAAAGGCGTTTCTTGAAGTATTTATACTTTAGAGACAATTCTGAGTATCCTGTTCAGAATTTTAGCCACAGTGGGTTACTCAATTTAAATAAAGTTTATTCTCTGGAACTTCATCGTAATCATGCAATCATGAAATTTTCATATGACCTGGTTAACCATCGGTTGGACTCGCCAAAACTCTTAGAACAACTTAACTTTATTGTGCCTCGTCTGGGTTCCAGATCAACGTCGATGTTTTACTGCAATAAACCGAACACTAATATGATGACTAAATATCCTCTCTACAGAATTTCTACCTATTTATAACACTCTATCAAATACTTCCCTTGATATTCATTTTGATTCGTTGGGGATGCTGATAGGAGAATGTACCACCAACCGATGTATGTATAGTTTTTACTATAGTATTTTATATTAATATGTATTTTGTAATGCATCGTTAGTTTTAAGCGAAATTTAATCACTTTTTTAAAATTACAATATCTGCCATTGTTACTTACACTATATACTATGTTACTCGTACTTTCTTAAATTCAATATATCTTGTTAGTTTTAAGTATGATATATATTAGAAACATGTAGTTTGCGATGTCCTATAATTGGATTATATAATCTGTTGGGTAATATATATTATTATTATTATTATCTCTTCCACTCACAAGAACTATTCGTTCTTGGTTGACATTATCTTACCTCATCGGTTCATTCGAACAAGATTATTATTATTATTGACGTGTGCGCTCCTTTCGGGAGAAAGGGAAAAAGTTGATACACGGCCGCGAGGCAAGCATATCAACATCTATCCTGCATTTGCAAGTAAGCTCGGTAGAGGTATTCATTCATTTCATTTGTCCATCTCAACTGCTTACTCTTACTAGTCCCTTCGGTGGGCTGACCGGTATGGCCAGTAACACTTTCAGGGATAAAATAGATGGTGTTAGTGATCGACCAGAGGTCGGAAAGGGGCGGTCGGAAATAGTCCCCTTTTCAGCCTAATGGGCTGCCTCTGCCGTGGCTATTGCAAGGATCTATGTTCTTGGGCGCTGGGAACGCCACCTTCCCTACGCCTATTTATTATTATTATTATTTATATTTATTATTTATTATATTTATTATTTATTATATTATTTATTATTATTATTATTATTATCTCTTCCACTCACAAGAACCATTCGTTCTTGGTTGCCATTATCTTACCCCATCGGTTAATTCGAACAAGATGGATGGCATAGTTATCTATCATTCATTTACTTTATGAATATTGATTATAGTAGATACTTACCAGTACTTTCATGGTGTGAACATATATGTGCGCAAGTGTAGGGTGTTGTATGTTGGCGCGCTCGTGCGTGTGTTTAGTGACCGGTCGCGTTAATGTTGAGAGATCGGATTATTATTATTATTATTATTATTATTATTATTATTATTATTATTATTATTATTATTATTATTATTATTATTATTATTATTATTATTATTATTATTGTTAGAAAGATATGTCGCTGACAGCTTTCGAAAGTTTAAGTTTCTTTTTAAATAATAAAAGATATGAATGTTATAAATCTTATAACATAGATTAATTCCCAAAAACACGACATCATTTCTTCCTAAATCTTCAATTTATAAACAAGCTATTCTAAAACGGCTTTTATGATCTATATTTGATCTATTGCATTACCAACTGCCGATAATTTACGTAAAGAGTATATATAAAATGTAACGGTGTGTTAAAAGATATAGTATTTTTGTATCATCCTCCGACAAGATATTAAAGTGTAAAGTCATGATAATCTTAATAGATACATTAAACAGTTTACCTCACTTATCTTAATTCCTCTACCTTTTTATAACCTTATTGTAAATTATTTGGAATATTTTAACGTATAACTCTATATTATAGCTATAACAGTTGACTAAATAATTACCTATATACGAGGACGGTTCGTAAAGTAAGCGCAGGTTATTAAAAAAAAATCCATGAAGAAGTTTTTATTATATACAACTTAAAGCTACTACCTTCAGCTATTTTTCTGCGTAGTTGCCATTAAGATTAAGACATTTGTCATAGCGATGAACGAACTTTTTAATGCCCTCTTGATAGAGCTCTGTCGCCTGTAAATTAAGCCATCCTATAACCCTGTCCTGCAGCTCTCTCGTTCCATAAAGGCTACAAGAAGAAGAGCTTTCTTGTCCATGACTTCTCTCGTAAAAAAAGTTTGACTTTACTTTAAAGCTTTCCTCGTAGACGAGTTAGAACGACCCCACTGCATAGACTGATTTTCGTCTCAACATTGGCATAGGCGACCCATGTCTCATCACCTGTTACGATATGCTTGAGGAGATCTTCACCTTCAACATAATAACGTGTCAGAAAAGTTAGTGCCGATTCCATTTTCTTTGTTTTATTGTCTTCGGGAAGAAGTTTTGACACCCATCGTGAACAAAATTTGTAGCAACCTAAATGTTCAGCAACAACCTCGTATAAAACTGTACATGAAATTTTAGGGAAAAAGGCACTAAGTTCTGTGATTATAAATTACCGATTTTCAGGAATTTTGTCGTCGACATTATGCACAAGTTCGTTTGTCATAACAGTTGGTCCTCCACTCCATTCTTCCTCATGAACAGTAGTTCGTCCTTCTCGAAAGATTCGATTCTATCTTCTAACCATACTGGTCACTCATAACATTTTCATCATAAACAGAACAAAGTTCGCGATGAATCTCAGCAGCCTTCATGTTCTTTGTACACAGGAATTGGAGAACAGCACGGATTTCACAGTCGGTGGGATTTTAAATTGCAGCAACTAACGACCAACATAGCTATGAATATCGGCACGATTCTCTCACTAACACTGTCAGACTCACACTGAACTAGACTACACCGCAGCGCTGCGATCGCGCCGGTATCCCCAATCTTCTGCTTACTAAGCAGAAACGGAACATACTTTACGAATCGCCCTCATAGTTATTGGAAATTTCTTAATAGAAAATCAGTAGTATATGTGTATAATATATGAATTGAAATATAATTCTATACTTCTTTCAGTTCAAAATTGTAAATTGATTATATTGTATTAGTATCATTTCTTTCAACGAAATGTAAAATACAAAACATGTCTTTCGTAAATGTGTCGTAAGCACTTTCTCTTGTCCTTACAAAATTGGACTTCGAATGAAAAAGTGACACGAACAGAAAACCCCTACATGGGAAAACAAAGTAGAAAAACCGATAAAACCTAATGTCTAGAGTGATTTAGTTTCTAGAACCACTGAATCGTTACTACATTGTTATCGCCAAAGTATGTGTGTTTCAATATCGTGTTATTTCGATCACATGAAACGTAAATTAATTTTGATTTACAATAAGCGACACTGGTGCAACTAGTGAACGTTTGGTAATGCCTGATGACAGGTGACTATTGTTTGAGTTATTTTAATATTAAACTAGTCTTTTCAATTAAAATGCATACGTATGAGTTATTAATATGCACGAGCAAAAGAATTTTTTGTGCAACTGAGGGTTTCTCTGTTTTAAGGGAGTTGTAGGATTACTAATATTGCTTTTTTATCGCGTTATTTATTCTGGTTTTGTAATCGTACACCGCATAAGCAGAGAGAAATAGGAAAGATCCCTAACCACAATATAATATTAAACTCTAAATAAATATTTCGGCAAATAAGGTTATATTGAGTGTGATGTGCCATGTTATGTCAGAAGTGGCTGGCAGGATCGCCATGTGATGTCCCCTGGTCCTCGTTACGGCTTTATTTCCGAGGCGAACTCATTAGAGACCGGTTTTATTGATGAAATAAATCATACACTCGGAAACAACACAAAAACAACAATTAATAAATAATTAACAGTAACATTACATATTACGATGTTCACATGTACAATATTGATTAGATTAGATTGACTCGTTCTTTTCTGTCCTTATTTTATATATCATGTATTAACCTACTTAATTAATTTTATGTTAACCTAGTTACAATAGAGCTAAATACGCAGAATTAATGACGACGCCTTTCGTCAAATAAGTAATACATTGAATATGTAGAAACGGATGTCCTACTTTAGTTATTACAGTTCTACTGAAGATAGTTTATTAATCTATATTGTAATTTGGTATTTTTCTTGTTTCTGCTTGTTTCAGTTTTATAGCCACAGTCTCAACTAATTCGTACAATGCACAATTCCTATATCGAGGTCTATCAGGAAAGAATCTGACCTCTTGGTGTACCAAGAAAAGAAGTTAAAGCTGGTCAATTGCGATAATTTCCCTTCGCAGTATTCGCCGTGGGAAGCCACAACCTTCTTCTAGTGATCTTCCCATTTTCGCTAACAGAAACAGTCCTTGAATGCAGTCCATGGAGATTGCTAACAGCTGCCTCAGAGCATTCCTTTTCATCTCCTCCACGTCATGAAATCTTCTTCCTTCATAGGATATTTCAATTTAGGCAACATAGCTGAACAGTACCGTATTTTACGAGAAATTTTGCCAAATAAGCTGCGATGAATGAGCAAGTGCGTTGTCGTCGTGAAGCACCCAATCGCCGCTTTTTCACAAATCTAGCCGGTTCCTACTTGCTGCGTCACGTAATCGTTTCAAAACTTCTTGGTAATACTCTTTGTTCACCGTTTGAGCTTTTGGACCATATTGAATGAATAAAACTTACCATGATTGAAAAATTGATGATAATTAATAACGTGTATTACCCCCTCTTTCATTAACGACTGATTGCATCCGACGAGGCATTCTCTGAATTAAATTAAGGATTACATTCTGATCCATGTTATTCCACTCCAGCAATAGATACTCTCTCATCTCCTGGGCAGTTCTTGGGGCTGGTGTATGCCTTCAGATACGTCACCCTAACTCGTCCCAGACATGCTCGATGGGATTCATATCTGGACTGCATTCTGACCAATCAAACCGCGTAATTCCTACTTCATCTAAATATGCACTGACAATCCTGGCAGCGTGTGGCCTTGCATTATCATGCATGAAAATGCCTTGCTCGCCCATAGGGACCATGAAAGGCATAACATGATCTTCCAGGACTTCCGTTATGTATCTGTGAGATGTTAGTGAGCCATTCTCTATGAAAACCAACTCTGTACTTGCTTCTGAAGTCACACCTGCCCATACTATAACAGACCCACCACCAAATTTACGTCTCTCTTCAATACAAACGGAGGCGTATCTTTTTCCGGGTCTTCTCCATACTCGTCGACATCCGTCTGGTCCATTGAGGCAAAAACGTGACTCATCTGTAAAGAGTACCTTGCTCCAGTGATCATCGTTCCATGCCAAATGATTTCTAGCAAAATCCAATCTTGTCATTCGATGCACACGGTTCAATGTTGGCCCTGTAGCCATCCTTCTGCAAGACAATCCACTAGCACGAAGCCTTCTTCTAACTGTCCATTCACTAACATTAACACCTCTAACCTCTTGAAGCTGATTTTGCAGCAAAACCGCAGAAGATGTTCTATTCCGCAAGCTTGACAGCAAAAATCTATCATCTCTTTGACTCGTGACTCTTCTTCGCCCAGATCCGGATCGTCGGGTTATAAGACCATTCTCCTGATAGCGCTGGTACACATTTTGTACAGCACATAGGCTCCTACCAACAATTCTGGCGGTTTCACGTTGTCCTCTACCATCTTGTATCAACGCTAGAATTTTTGCCACCACAATAGGATCTAGAGGCATTTCGGCCTGGTAAATAAACACTAAGAACAGTAAACCGTTACTATCCGCAATAAACCATATAACGAATAGGTTTTAGAGAAAAAAACTTAACACTTAACTGAAAAATAAGCAACGACATATGAATGTTTAATTAGGATTCATTTTTGTTGTTTAACAAACGCTGCGAATACAGTGACAGAATGTCACAGACGCCAAATATGACAGATAGTATCCATCCAACAATATAACCTTCACCGCTTACTAGACCTACGACTCCCTGATTAGGTTTATTTTTAAAATTATTTGCAATTTCTTAAGTTACTTTAAGTGAACTAAATTTTTTGCTCGGAAGTGTATATACATATCAAAGTAAAACTGGCCTTAAATCGCCGACAAATTTAATCTACTATAACATACAATGGTCAAGAAATAATTATCTATTTATATATTATTATATTATCTATTTATATATATATATATATATATATATATATATATATATATATTTTTTTTTTTTTTAGGTTTCCGCGGGTAGTAGTATGTGTTTTAACTGGATTCACGGGTGTTCTTCCGCGTTTCCACTGTTTGGTCTTCGTAAAGACCGATGCTGGTTTCTGGACGTTTCGGCAAAATCACATTTGCCATCTTCAGGTCTGCGATAACTGTCTGCTTCTGCTTCTGGTTACTCGTAAACTGACGTAGTCGAGTTTAGGATGGTGGTTATATACTCGATTAGCGTTCTGGTTGTGAGTGTGTGCGCGGCTCCGTGTCGTTGGGTCTGTAGCTGGAGTGTACTTGCTGAGTTGCGGTGTAGGTGGTGTTTTTGTTTGTTGTTGACAACTTCTTTGCATAATACTGGTTTCCATGCTGTTGGTAGCCTCTGGGTATCATCACGCGAATTCAAATTGTCCGGACGTTTCTCAATTTCGATAGCTTCCCTGATTATTCTGGTTTTCATATGTTCTATGTTCGCCAATAATTTGGTATTGCTGAAGTCTATCGTGTGGGACGTTTCCTTTGCATGCTGAGCCAAAGATGAAGTTTTCTCGCCTTTTCTTACGGAGTTTTGGTGTTCATCTCTTCTTACGTTTACCCTTCTGTTTGGCCGATGTACGTCTTCTCACAATTAAGGCATGGAATTTCATAAACTCCATGGTTTTCTAAAGGTATTCTAGTTTTTGGATTCCGAAGGACTGTGCTGATCTTTCTGTCTGCCTTGAATGTGGTTTCAATGTTGTGCTTTCATAGGACTCTGGATATTCTGTCGGTGGTACCTTTGACATAGGGTAAGTAGGTTTTGGCTATTGATTCCTCCTTTTCCTCTTGTGGTGTTGCTCGTCTAGGTTTTAATGCTTTGTTGATTGCCCGTTTGCTAAAGCCATTCTGCTGGAGTGCATTGTGGAGTTTATCCATTTCTTGAATCACGTTGTCTTCATCTGCTAATCTCTTGTGATCTTGCTACTAGGCGTTTCACTACTGCTTGCAACTGAGCTGGATGGTGGTGAGACTGTGCGTTGAGGTACCGATCAGTATATGTGGATTTCCGGTACACTGTATGGCTTAATTCTTAATTTTCCTTCTTCTTAACCAAAACGTCGAGGAATGGTAGTTGATTGTTTGATCTACTTCCATTGTGAATTTTATTTTTGGATGGATACTATTCAGATGTTCCAGGAAGCTCTTAAAGTGATCTTCTCCATGTGTCCAAATCACGAACGTGTCGTCAACATATCGTAGCCAAAGTTTGGGTTTATGGGTGTCCGTCCTTAATGCTGTTTTCTCTAAGTCTTCCATGAAGAGGTTCGCTATTACTGGTGACAGTGGCGAGCCCATTGGTGCGCCTTCTATTTGTTTGTACGTTGATCGCCGTAGATAAAGTAGGTGTTTGCCAGGCAGTGTTTCACCAGGTTCATTATGTATGGTGGAGGTTGGTAACACTCCAGCTACAGGCCCAACGACATGGAGCCGCGCACATACTCAACCAAGTGTAACGAACCAGAACGCTAATCGAGTATATAACCACCAACCAAAACTCGACTACGTCAGTTTACGAGTATCCAGAAGCAGAAGCAAACAGTTATCGCAGACCTGAAGATGGCAAATGTGATTTTGCCGAAACGTCGTCCAGAAACCAGCATCGGTCTTTACGAAGACCAGATAGTGGAAACGCGGAAGAAATCCCGGAATCCAGTTAAAACATATATATATATATATAGATTATATTATATTATATATTAAACTTGCGCCCTTTCTTATAACAAAACAAATAATAAAGGAAACAGTAACCAAATATAAATCTTGGTAACGTTTGCTTCTAAATCTATTTACGATTTTATTCATTAAAGTATGAGATAGCTTAATCATTGTGTTGTGATAATTGATTGCATAATTTACAATCCGTTAAGTGTAGATACTATTATAAAGTTAATTTAGTATGTGGAAGTGGTACTACATAATTAGATAACGTGAATTATATGCAGGAGAATTTCGACACTTAGATTCCGCCAATACCAGTGGTTATAAATAATTCAAGTATAGGTATAGTATAAACATTCCTAGTCTAAATAGCATATGCATTAATCTATGGATAAAGTATTGAATTTATTAATGAAACTTTAAGATGTATCAGTTTAATATGCATAAAGAACATTAAACAGACAAGCTTTAGGAATTTTTGCAAAGGTTTCATATATTTGAAATTGAAGAGCATACTTTGCAAAAAAAATGGAAGTAGCTAGAAGGTTTTTCAAAATAATTGTTTATTTAGAAAAACAGATATCATTTTTCTTAAAATGCAAATATATACAGTCAGAACAATATATAAAAAAAAAGCTACAATGAACTTTACAGTAATTTGCGAATGTTTTTTAAAGTGATGCAATTTTACAGATTGTCAGTCATATGAATCTAACGAAATATATGGTCAGTTAAATGATCATTTATATAAAAATAGTAGTGTATGTTTCAACAAGATTTTTTAGTATAAAATCCGTGTTAATTATCCTTCATTGGATACCGTTCTAGTTACAACTTTATAGATGAAACATTAATTTCGTTATTGTTTTTTTTTGTCATTTTAATATAGTACATTTGATCCAGAATTTTTCAGAATATATACAAGTGTCCTTGAAATAAGGCGACGTATCATAAATGGAAAGGTGTAATTATATAGAACATAAATCTAAACTATTGTGAGTCAATTACGACGCGAACTCCAAAATCAAAATTATATTACGTGACGCCTATGAATTCAAAATATTCAGAATATGTATAAATAATAAATACCTCATACACACATATGCTACAGCGTATATTTACATACGTAAAAACTGTATGAGATAGACAATAACAAAACTATTCTTTTTGTTATTGTCGGTCAACTTTAAGATATCCGTCTTTTATAATATAATTTATATATAGCCCAGTGGAATGACATGTTGCATGTCACCTAACTTCTTTCTTTAGGTAGGACCTTTAGAATTCCCTGCATGGTTAACGGAACACATTTATGTAGAAGTTCACAAAACCCTCCACTTCTTTTTCGTGTTAACAACTGGTTTCAGCACGATGGCGCACCAGTATACTTCGAGTCGAGAAGTTCAAAAAATTTTATATCAACAGCGTACTGATCAATGGATAGGTCATGGTGGTCCACGACGCAGGCCCGTACGGTCCCCGATTTAAATCCAAAGGATTTAAATCGGGGGACCGTGAATTTAAGTCTTTGGAAGTATGTGAAAAATTTTGCATACAGGCATATACCGTATGGCCGCCATCGATAGCGCGATGCATGTATTAGTAACTACTGGTCGACTATAATGGGCGTGCCAACTTGAAATGCCACACCGACAGCGGGCGTATTATAACAATTCATTTTCGTGATATTTATTTATCATTCTTTCGCAAAATTGCATACGGCGATAATAATCATCGGGAAAAGGAACTTGTGAACTTGTAAATTTGTATAAGCGATATTTATTAGTACGTAAAATATTTTGAGCCGTTGTTTTGCTGATACCCAATTCGCGGGCAATTTATCGAGACGACATAGTGGGATTTACTTCGACTAAAGCACATACTCGAATTTCTATATCACTTATATTCTTATCCGGAACAACTTTACTTTTATTAGATACTATAGAAAATGTAGTTTCGAACCTATTAACTGTCCTACGAATGGTGCTTGCAATGGGAATTTGACTTTCAGGGTAATTAGCTGCAAATAAAGCTGGAGTTACTTCCGCGGAATTACCACCGTAAAATTATTTAATCATAAAGTGTTTTTGCTCCGGTGTATAATACTCCATTTTTTAAATGACCGTTACGTACACCAACAACGCGGTTTATTAAATAATGTGAGCGAGTAGTTCCCCTGACGATATAAACATTGCAACTAACACCCATATGCGGGAGCGACAGCTAATGCGCTTGCGCGACTACACCGTCTAAATGTAAATTTATTGGACAAATACGACTGCATCATAGGGATATGCGATATACTAGGCTCTCTTGTAATCCATTGAAACATTGCGTCTACTTCTTTACCGTTCTAACACACGGACACCTCTGTGTGTTTTGCTTACACTACAGGTTTCGCTATAGTGCAGGCGCACGCGGCCACATGGTATAGGTGTATAGACTTTGGCAGGCATGTCATTCTAGCAGTATAATAATATAAACTTAGCAACAGATTTTGTTCACATTAGCACCTCGAGTGCTCTTTCTGGAATTGGTAGATGTTAAATATCTCACAGCTCTGTTATGCAAGCAATTAATTTTTCCAGATTGTCGTCGGCATTTCTCAGTTTTTTTCTGAATATCGTAACAGGCGATGAGACTTGGGTAGCCTATATCAACCTTGAGACAAAAAGACCGTCAATGCAGTGGGTTCGCGCCTACAAGGGAACCTTTAAAGTTCCGTCATAGTTTTTTGCGGGAAAAGTCAAGGTCACTGTCTCTTGGGAGAAGAAAGGCGTCCTCTTTGTAGACTTTATGGAACGAGGGACTAAAATACACAGTGCTACAGCATGGATTAAGTCACAGGCTTCAGAGTTCTATGAAGAAGGCGTTAAAAAGCTGGTCTATCGCAGTGACCAATGTCTCAACCTTACTGGCAACTATGTTGCTAAATAACTGAAAGTAGTAGCTTTAAATTGTATATGTTGTATAATTGGTGTTATTTTAATAACTAAACGGAGTTTACTTTCCGAATCGCCCTCGTATAATAGGACTCATATACTACGGATAATTTCTGTAGCTACTGAATCATTCTTTTATTTGCAATAATAATACTGCGTTACTAGCGTTTAATTTATATAAATATATATATATATATATATATATATATATATATATATAAACGTATGTATGCTACGGACGTAATTGCAAGGAACTTCATAATTTATTCCAATTAATACTCCGTATCATACGACTAATGGTATGGGTTTAATAAGGAACTAACATAAATTTTCTAATTACCCACAACGACTGATATACATGCTAACAAACAAATAGATGTATAGTGTTTGATTTAATCGGTCGACTTACTAATTAAAATTCATCTAGAATAAAAACTTCAATATTCTTGTCAACACATCATTCGCCACTAAAATCAAGGATAGCAATTTAATCATTCAATCCGGACATTTTCTGTAACATTGCCATAAATTTACTATGTTATACATTGTATAATATAGAAATTTTTAGAGAATTCACAATGATCATTAAATAGTTTTCGTGATTATTAATAACTGAAATTTCAAATTATAACTAATTGCAGTAATTCTTGTTCACTGATAAAAATATACATATTGCTATATATTTTACTTAAAATATGAAAGATAAAAGATGATAGAATTCAAAGTAGAGTGTCATAAAATGAAGATGTATATAAGAGACTCATTTTACGCGAACAATGCAATTGTAAAATCTGATTGCATTCTGTGGATATGTCTTACCTAATCTAAGTGCCTATTCGTATTCAAATTTACGAGTAGCTGTATACATTATACATTAAGCCGTATATAATTTGAGAAGGTAATTTTAGGTACCGCTCCAATTCAATTTCTTCTTCTTTTGAGAAAACTTCTGGTAGCATATTTCAATAAACTAGATTTCTCGTAGTAGCTCTCATTTCCAGAATCAGACACAGCTCCTCGTTGCTTCAATTTTTATACTCTATCCCTTAATATAGATTTTTTATTCCAACCGCCCTTGCAGCAATTCTTATAGACGCCAGCTCTCATTGTTTCTTCTTCGAGATTATTTCTTTTTCTAACATATTTTCTAACCATTCTTGAAACGTAATTAAGAAAATAGTAATCATTGAACAAACAAATATCACGCTAAGAAATAAGTAATTAAACTTCTAGTTTCAAAAATTCTTTTATTGTAAATACCACTACAATATTGTTTCGCCATACAATGGCTTCATCAGGTGGATGAAATACTGAATATGTACAATACAAGTTTGAATATTTATGTGAAAATTATTGGGGAAATGGTGGTGGAAAAATTTTTACAACGATGAAAGAACACGAGAGAAGCCATAAAGAAAAGAAAACAGATTCCACTTTCGCAAGTCATTGTATATATATCAACCATAGATTTAATATAGATTTCAAATTTTACACATTCAAGAAAAAAGTAAAAAACTTAACCTATTAGAAAACTTAGAAATTAATAGATACAATAGTTTAGGATTAGCTTTAAATGACAAACTAGATTTAAACAACTCTCCTCTATTAACTTTAAGATTGTAAAAATTTTTCCACCACCATTTCCCCAATAATTTTCACATAAATATTCAAACTTTTATTGTACATATTCAGTATTTCATCAACCTGATGAAGCCATTGTATGGTGAAACAATATTGTAGTGGCATTTACAATAAAAGAATTTTTGAAACTAGAAGTTTAATTACTTATTTCTTAGCGTTATAATGAAGTTTCAACAAGTATCTCCTTCGTCAATTAACTAAACAAATATCATCTGTGGGACACTTTCAGACAGCTTCCCTATATACCCCACACTGTCTGTCCGAAACTGTCCCACCTGTTCGAGAATCGTTCAAAGTATTTTTTGCTCAATTCTCTGGCCAAATTATTATAGGTTATTGCATGCACAAAAATGTGTACCTTAATATAAAATAATAAAGCAGTGAAATACGTTGAGAAATCGTGTAAATTGCTAAAAATAACAATACCTTTGGAATATTTTCACTTTTTCCTCCAATAACTCAAAAACTACTTGATAAAATCACCCACAACTTTATGTGTCGCCATTAAATTAGTACTGTTGCCAACCAATATAATACGGATTTCATGACATTTAAAAGGCGGTAAATTTAAAATGTCCGGAGGTACCCCATGTCCGCACCTGCCCCATTCTACCCTACTATAAATGAAGCTAATATTCTTTTTTAACAAAAGTTTCAATTAAAAAATTAATTGCACACCTAGAACAGATACTATCGAAGGTATCGCAGATAAAATTAGTTGGTAACTTAATAATTAAATTCCTTAGAGGAAGTATAAATCGTTGTTGTAAAACACGCAGAATGCCTCGGTACCAAAATTTTACCGGACGTCGCAGTTAGAAAATTCTCTGCCATAAATACGAGAGCTTGAAGATTACCACTTTTTGTGATAATACTAAATACCAAAAATACTAAAAACATTAAAGAGATAATCACGATAAAAATAAAATGCGAACACAATATATTGTTCTATATATTCATCTGTTTTCTATTTTTAGAATAAGAGAATTCGTAAATATTCTAGAGAAATGACCTAATGACATAAAATAAAAACTCAGAAAATGAATTCCTTTTTCTTCATTGCTCGATAAAAGTGATTTACTTACATAATTTGGCAAAAGATGGAATTTGGACACGAGCCAAAGAAACTATTAACCGCAAAGAAAATATCTATCGCTTTCACGTCCTCTTGTTTAAAATTTGTGTCTATTTGTTATATAATAGTGTTTATAAGAGAGAAACTCTATTTTTTATTTATATTAATTACAAATAACAAGAGAGTATTAAAGTTTTTATTGTGCCTACTTTTAGGAGAGTATATCAATAGATCTAAGGACGCAATTGAGCTAAAATCGTATTAATTTATTTTCACAAAAAATAGTTAATTTTTGTTATGAAAACCTTTATTACTTTATTATTTATTTACTTTTCTAAATTGAATGCTTATAAAATACAGTTATTTTCTTTGGCTTTTCCGCATTTGTCAATTGCGTTTTACTATTTGTCAAATGATTTTCCAATTATTTTATTTTAGTAGGCTTGCTTTATCAAATAAATTCCGTTTTTGTCAAATAGATTTCCCTATTTCTCAATTTAGTTTCATGTGCGCATATATTTGCATTGTCACAGTTACGGCCAATAAAAAATGGGACAAGAGTTATCTCGGAATTTTTTTACTAATTCAAGCTGCTTGATTGTGTTTCATTAATCATTAGTATGTCATTTTGCAACGTTGAATAGGTATTTGACATTTGTCAAACAATTCCAAATTAGAAATAATACGTCATAGTTATTTACGTATTAAGCGAATAAACGATAGTTATATTACCGAGACAGTACGAGGGAAGATCGGATAGTTTTTAGAACGAACCAGAAGATGGCGTTGTGCGCACCTACCGGTCATATATTTTGAGTGCCCCATCTATTATATAACTGGTATCAATTTTTTAGACAGATAGTGCATAAAGTAAAGCCGTTATGGTCAAGCAACGTAAAGAGTGCGGTCATGAATAATATCGAATTCCGTGCAGTTATAAACTTTTTTTAAAAAGTCTTAAATGCTATATAAGTAAAAACGGAATTAGACAAAGTTCATGGAAAGTCTTCACTGTAGTACCGTTGCGATCTGGATTGGTGAATTTAAACGTGGTCGAACAAGCGGCGAAGGTGCATCACGTTCTTGGGAGACCAAAAACATATAACGATGAAGAAACCATTAGAAAAGTTCAGGGAATCGTGATGAATGATCGCCGATTAAAGTTGAGAGAGATAGCAGAGGCAGTAAGCATATCATATGACGGCGCACATTCCATTTTACGTGAACATTTGGAGAAAGCTCAGTGCAAGATGGGGGCTGCGTTTGCTGTCAGATGATCAAAAGCAAGCTCGTGTGACCATTTCTCAGCAATGTCGAGACATGTTCAAGCGTAATTCTGTAAATTTTTTGAGGCGTTTTGTAACCGTCAATGAAACGTGGCTACACCACCTCACCCCAGAGACTAAAACACAATCAAAGCAGTGGACAGTACGCGGTGAACCAACTCCAAAGAAGGCCAAGAAAATACCGTCAGCTGAAAAGGTGTTCAAGCGTAATTCTGTAAATTTTTTGAGGCGTTTTGTAACCGTCTATGAAACATGGCTACACCACCTCACCCCAGAGACTAAAACACAATCAAAGCAGTGGACAGTGCGCGGTGAACCATCTCCAAACAAGGCCATGAAAATGCCGTCAGCTGAAAAGGTGTTCAAGCGTAATTCTGTAAATTTGTTGAGGCGTTTTGTAACCGTCGATGAAACGTGGCTACACCACCTCACCCCAGAGACTAAAACACAATCAAAGCAGTGGACAGTACGCGGCGAACCAACTCCAAAGAAGGCCAAGACAATGCCGTCAGCTGAAAAGGTGTTGGCTACCATCTTTTGGGATTCCGAAGGAATAATTTTTATTGATTACTTGTAACACTCGAGGACAATAACAGGCGCGTATTATGCGTCGTTATTAGACAGATTGAACGAAGAAATCAAAGTGAAAAGGCCTCATATGGCAAAGAAAAAAGTCTTGTTTCACCAACACAATGGCCCATCCCACAAGTCGGCAATTGCGATGGCGAAATTGCACGAATCACGATGCCAATTAATTAAACATGCGCCGACAGCAATGACAGTATATTAATGTAATACCTATAAAAGTGTATAAGTATGACATTAATATACTGTCATTTATATTTTCAATTCTTTGAAGGCAATCATATCCTGAAACATATAAGATTGTTTTAAATACATACATTTTGAAGTAAAACCAGACCTTAAATCACCAACTAATTGAATCTACTATATATATATATATATATATATATATATATATATATATATATATAATTTATATTTAAAAGAAATTATCGATGGTACTATATTGGTTAAAATAAATTAAACGCGGGCAAGCGGTCTGTCAACGTTAAGATCTTGGACGTTGAAAATAACTTTAAAGAAAGAGCCTTTTTGGAAATGGTCCACATTAACAGAGACACAAACAACATCAATTATAGATCTGATACTAACGGACTAGTATAATTTATTTCAATATACTGGGTTTGGCGGTTAGTTGATCATCTAATAATTTTTTTTTAATTGGTCCTTGTATTGTTAAATTTATATTGCATAGTTTTTTGGTTTTGATATTCTTGTGACTTTAGTTGTTTGCTATATGTTTCGTTTTTATATTTTTTATGTTTTAACTTTTACATATATATGTTTTTTAAAGGTTGATGTGACACCTTTCGGGAGGTAATTCTCGGAGCGTTATTTGATGTGGATTCTACATCAAGTAGCGCTCCGAGAACTACCTTCCGAAGATGGCAGCAGCGAGTTTGCCGAAAGCTCGAGTAGAGACTAGTCCGTTCATGGACTCCTCAACGCGGGTTAGTTCCAGAAATTCAGTTAACATTATATATATAGTAAATTCAAGTTGTTGGCGATTTAAGGTCTGGTTTTACTTCAAAATATATATATATTTAAAACAACCTTACATGTTTCAGCAAATGATACCTTTATCAAGGAATATAAAATATAAATGACAGTATATTAATGTCATACGTTTGAGTTGCTATGGATAAAATTATTCAAAGATACATTCCAATTGAATAATAATAAATCATGCCTTAATATTCTAAAATAGATAAACAACAAAAACAGGGAAACGCAAGACATGAGTTATTGTTATGTATGCGCCCGTGGAGCGTCTTAAGATGTAAAGCTGTCGGCATTTGCCTTGAAGGAGAAGGAAAACCACGAAAACCTACTCGGACAACCAGACAGGAATCAAAACACGGAACTGTCAGCATGATAAGCAAATGTATAGATATTTAAATAACTTAAGATATATAATTATATAACAGCAACATATATTATGATGGTAAATTGCAGATCGTTACATAATTAAGTTATAGTATATACTGCTTAAATTTTTTATATCGCTTCTGTTGTTAATTGAATTTTTTTCCTATTTAATACTAATCATTTCTTTAATTTCCCTTTTCATTGTGTGTTGTTCTTTATCTATTATCTGTGTGTTTTCAAAATCGAAATGGTGATCGCGTTGTAGTTTGTGTGTAGATAAAGCAGTTCTGTCTGTTTTAGAGTATTTGTGGGCTTGTATTCTTTTGTATAAATATTGTTTAGTTTGGCCTATGTAGTAACTATCGCAATCGCAACATGGCACTTTATAGATGACATGTGTTTCACGATATTTTTCTATTTTAGGTTTAAGTTTTGAAAATAAATGTTTATTAGTATTACTAAGTTTATATGTTGTAGCTATATCATATATATATATATATATATATATATATATATATATATATATATATATATATAGTAAACTTAATAAGTCGGCGATTAAAGGTCTGGTTTATTACTTCAAAGTATTTATATTTAAAACAACCCTACATGTTTCGGCAATGATGCCTTTGTCAAGGATATAAAAAATATAAATGACAGAATATAAAGTATAAAGATTGTGTATTTACAATAATACAACGAGGTAAAAATATCCACTGTATATTTGACCGCTAAGTGGATTAAAAAACTTCCTCGTAATTCCGAACAAATTTATCTAAAATAATAAAGTTTGTTTTTATATTTTTTATATACTTGACAAAGGCATCATTGCCGAAACATGTAGGGTTGTTTTAAATATATATACTTTGAAGTAATAAACCAGACCTTTAATCGCCGACTTATTAAGTTTACCATATCATACCAAGGTCACGAAAATATTATATATACATATATATATATATATATATATATATATATATATATATTTTAACTTACAACAACAACATCGTTCAAAAGTTTTCTATGAATTCAAGCCTGGGCTTTTACTACACCAGTTAAGAATGATAATATTATGTGCCCGAAACCATTCGGTTATTAGACGAAAGTTATAATCATTGTTAGGGAAGAGAAGCTCAATAGAAGCAAGTATAACATTTTCTAAAATTCTGATATATGCTTCACTATTAAATCTTTCGCTAATATATATATATATATATATATATATATATATACATATATATACATATATATATATATATATATATATATATATATGTATAACTACACCAGTTAAGAATGATAATATTATGTGCCCGAAACCATTCGGTTATTAGACGAAAGTTATAATCATTGTTAGGGAAGAGAAGCTCAATAGAAGCAAGTATAACATTTTCTAAAATTCTGATATATGCTTCACTATTAAATCTTTCGCTAATATATATATATATATATGTATATATATATATATATATATATATATATATATATATATATATATATATATATTAGCGAAAGATTTAATAGTGAAGCATATATCAGAATTTTAGAAAATGTTATACTTGCTTCTATTGAGCTTCTCTTCCCTAACAATGATTATAACTTTCGTCTAATAACCGAATGGTTTCGGGCACATAATATTATCATTCTTAACTGGTGTAGTAAAAGCCCAGGCTTGAATTCATAGAAAACTTTTGAACGATGTTGTTGTTGTAAGTTAAAAATTTCGGAAGAAAAAACTGAAAAATATTGTTCCACATTATATGGATCGATGGCCAGAAGATTAGGAGAAGCCATAGAGCATAACGGCGAGGTTACTAAATATTATTTTTTTTATTGCAAACTAAAAAATGTTATATAGTAGCATTTTGTATTTAATTATTATTATTAGTACTATTTACTTTAGTAGTGTTATTATTATTTAACATGCGACAAAACTATCTCTTTTTTACCGAAATGACAATGTTACATTTAGATATGTAATAATGTTGGGTAGTATTAATCTAGCTCCGCCTCGAGGTTTACACCTGAACTTCATAGACTAGATAACTTAAGGGAATTTGAACCAGAATTTCTATTTACGACTCACTTATAAACTAGTTTATACGTAAGATGCCATTAAGGCCCCAACTAACATGTTTAAACAGGAAACAACGTGTAGAGCATTAAGCAGTAAATATTCGAACGCGGTAAGTTTAGTAATTATCGCAACAATAGCAAGCGAATGTACTATTGAAATAAAAGTAACAAATATTTCAAATTTAGTATAAAGCGGTAATAAACTTTTTAAGAAATAAAAGCCAAATAACTTATCAAATTAAACAACGTTTGAATAACACTGGCACACAAATAAATTTTTTTTCTGCTAACTATGATCTGACACTTGTTTTTAATTAATATTGGTACCCTAATGCGAAATATGAAACCACCCATTTGTCACTATCACGTCAAGTTTTCTTTCTACGACACTTTTTGTTTGCCCATTTCAAAATTCTTGAAAATCGTTAAGTAGATGCAGCAAATTCTTACTTGTTCAAAGAATTGAAAGACATTCTAAATACATCCAGCTCATTAACATAATTTACACTTCTACCTGATAATATTTAAGTACTTAATTATGTTCTAATTAAGTAATAAACAATTTTAAAGAAATGCAAGTCTATTAAGCTAATCTTGTTCATTACATATTGAAAATATTGATGACTTAGGATTATTTAGAAGTAAACAAGGATAATAATAAAAAGTTAGTTACATGTTAGTTGTTAGGGAAGAAACTACATCATGTCTACTACTCGAAGATGTGTAAATAGTGCCGATTAGTTCGGCTACATTTGTGTCAGCTTCACCGTTCCCAGTGAAAGGGTAAACTATTACTGCTTTCATTAGGAAAATATATTTGGCTTATTTTGACGTAGAACTTTCTGATCAGGACAAGTCATAGGCTTCACATAATGTGTGTAAACCGTGTGTGGAAAATTTGCGGCAGTAGAGTAAGGGAAAACACCAGAAATTAGGTTTTTACGTTCCAATGATATGGCATGAATCGAAAAATCACATACATATTTTTTTTTTGTTTAGTTCGGTTATAATAAGAAGAGTAAGGATAAAACTGTATATCCTAATATCGACTCCGCGATTCGACCAGTGCCTCACTCCGATAAAATACCCGTGCCAGTTTATGAAAAGCTTCCTTTACTTGAGTACTCGTATGCTGAAGACATGGCAGATGCTATTGAAGAGTAAGATTCAGATGTAGATTGTGACTATGGAGATATAATTTCTAATGATTGACTACAACGTTTTACTCAAACAGAATTGAATGATTTAGTGAGGGATTTGGTCAAATAGAAAGCGCAATATTGTTTAGTTTCAAAAAATATATTTTATTGTACACACACTACATACCGTGTGTCCATATTTTCTTTGCTTATGCAAACGTGTTCTGGACGCGCAGACTTATTCTTATCGGTCGAACAAAGTCGGGGAATCCCAGCATAGTGCGTCAGTTACCAGGCGTTACCACCTGCTATTCGTCTCGTCCATAGACAAATCCCAAGACGATAGTATAACTTCCCATTAATAATTGAGACAGCGTTTAGCCCCATCTAGAATCCATGTCCTCGAACTAAAATAGAACTGACCTACCTTAACTTATATTTTTAATTTTTTGTTCTCCTTATTATAGGTATAATAATAACATGATAAATAAATCTGTTAGATTAAATATTGCATTTTATTTTTATACCTATAATAAGAATAATAAAAATTAGTGTTAAATATATGTAGATTATAAATTAATAAATAATGAATTTCTTCTGTTTTATGTGCAGGGTGGCCCAAAATGACCGAAGGGGTTTTAATTCCTTATAACTCTTTTGTTATAATTTTTTTTTCTTTTTTGTTTTCAGTATTTTGTAAAAAAGACTTGGGGAATTTAAAATGGAACAGTACACAATTGAACAACGTTCCATAATCGTTGAACTTGAGAGTATTCGAGAACATGGAGAAACATCAACCAGGAGACGTTCGACACAACTTGGCCTCTCAAGAGGGTCGCTGCAGAGAATTTTGCATACAATAAGAATGTTTATATACAAATTTCAGCTTGTCCAACAATTGAAACCGACACATTACCAGCAATGACTTGATTATGCAATTTATTTTCGTCAAAAAGCAGAAGAAAATCATGATTTTATTCATAATTTAATTATGAGCGACGAAGCCCATTTCCAATTAAATAGGTTCGTTAATAGGCAAAACTGCAGGATATGGGCTACGGAAAATGCAAGAGTAGTTCAACAGCGAAAATTACACCCACTTAAGTGTACCGTTTGGTGCGGTGTTTCGTCGGAACGGATAATTGGCCCATATTTTTTTGAAAATGAACGCGGTGTCGCCGTTTCCATCACTGGTGTTAGATATCGGACAATGTTGGAAAATTTTTTAAGGCCAGCCGTGGAAAACCATCCGCAAGTATGGTGCCAACAGGAAGGAGCCACAGCGCACACTGCAAGGGACACAGTGGCTCTTTTACGCAACATCTTTGGTGAACGAATTATGTCCCGTACAAGCGATTTTAATTGGCCTCCGCGTTCACCGGATTTAACCGCTTCAGACTGTTTCCTTTGGGGTTATTTGAAAGGAAAAGTCTATATTAATTAGCTTCGAACCATACAGCAATTAAAAAATAATATACGCGACGAAATCAACAACATAACACCTGAAGTTTTGCGAAAGGTTATGGAAAATGTTTTGGAAAGAGCACGAATATGCGAAGCAGAAAATGGCCACCACTTGCGAGATATAATTTTTCATAATTAAACTAAAAATATTCTCCATTAATATACTGTATTTAAAATTAAAAAAATTTAATAATTATGTCTTAAATAAGAAGTTATAATGAACTCAAACCCCCTCGGTCATTTTGGGTCAACCTGTATAAATGGGCGATATATAAAAAACAAACAGCTATATTTTTTACACATTGGTTGTATTTCAAAAGTCCAGCATACGACAAAAAGATTCATACATTCAACTTATATTAGTAAAAGCATTACAAATGATATACAGAATGTGAATTTACTAGAGACTATACAAAAATGATAAAGAAGAAAATACCTAGTCGTAAAAAATATCTTTACCTGTCAATATACTTTTCTTCTTAATATTGGAGCAAGGGGTTTCTCATACTACTGTTCCAACAATATTAGTAGAACAAACAACTGCTTCCTTTGAAATATCTTTTGTGACATATTTTGATGTAATTATGCATGTCATCTAATATCAGATTTTTTGATTTATAGGCAGCAGACACGTCAACTGATTCTAAATTACAGAAAACAGCATATATTAATTGATCAGTTAAATATATTGCAAAGGATTACCTACCTAGTAAATAAAGTGTTGGTATGGCCTTTGATATTAGTCCTTCCTTGTTAAATATTGTGCCTCAAAATGCTTTCTACAAATAGTAAGTGAATATCGTCTATTCTAAATTAACATATTCTTGTGGCATTAATCAACTGTTGAAACCTGCATGATGTTGCTTTTATACAATTTGCTACGTAAAATCATGTCACGTTGAATAATTCTAAAAATATAAAATTTATATATTATATACGTGTATATAACTATTTGTTTACTATTTAATAATATTTACATAGACTGCGTATTAAGTAATATAAAAAAAAATAGTAATAATCATTTGGTTACCTTAAAATTGGATCAAATCTTCAACTTTTGCCAAATTCAACCACGTTTTCACTTTATCTACGAAGTTTACTTTTCTAACTAGGTTAAGTTAACTGCTTAGTGTATAAAATAAAACTAAAAGAAACGCCCAGTTATAGCCAAGACAGGTAATTTACATGCAAGTTTCTGTATCTAGTGCCATCTTGAAGTCATATCCTAACATTAAAACAATATCTCAATACTTCCCATTTAACATTATACCCCCTAGTCTCGTCATTTAATATTTAAAGAGCGAGACGTTCGGGTCTCAGCTCTAGACTAACTTTAGAAGAATTCGGACCGATTGATTAAATTAATCGTTTATCATGAATTTAGCTTTGGAGGAAAAGAAATCTATAATACAATATCATCACCGTGGCTGCCCGTTGAATGAAATAAGTGGCTTATTTATGACAGCATTTGAACGCGAAGTACCATCTAGTTCTGTTCGTTATTTGATAAACCATTTCGAAAAATATGGTTGTTTACAGCCGTGCAAGAAATGTTCATGTCGCGATAGAGTCGTAGTCCTAAACATAGACAATAATGATGAAAACGAAGAGGTCATGATTTGCGCTGCCTTATGGATTTTGTAACAGATTAGCATATTGTTTAGCGACAGAAGGTGGTCTGTTCGAGCATCTTATAAAAAAACAATTTAAATTATTGATTTAAAAAAGGTATATAACCCCTTACCACAATTATTAGTCGTATCCTAAATACGTATTTCGACAACTAAGTTGCCATCATCAGTAGGTAAAAAACTACTAATTAAAGTCACACGGGGCACAATAAAGTAAGATAAACGCTTCCGCACAACTACTATACACTGCAACCCTGTAAAGACTAAATTTACCATTTACAGGGTTGCAGTGTATAGTAGTTGTGCGGAAGCGTTTATCTTACTTTATTGTGCCCCGTGTGACTTTAATTAGTAGTTTTTTACCTACTGATGATGGCAACTTAGTTGTCGAAATACGTATTTAGGATACGACTAATAATTGTGGTAAGGGGTTATATACCTTTTTTAAATTATTATTTAACCACAGTCTCCATTGAAAGAATTTTTTAAATTATTGAATCGATATACATACTGAGACAAAGTTTTATGTAGAAGAAAATTTTGTTTCTCTGTATTAATTTATATTTGAACGTATTATTTAATTTATATTATTATACTTTTTTTTCTGTTTTATACTCAGAGGTTCTACTTTAATTGATTACTTGTAATTAGAATTTTATTTCAGTTTACACTTAAGGATTCTTTCTTTTGTTTTTAAGAAGCAATTTATATTTTTTATTTCTGCTTGTATTTTACCAAACATCACTTTTATATTTGAATCGTTTTATTGATATACCCTGTTCGTATTTTCTTTGCTAATGCAAACGTGTTGTGTAACCGCAAACTTATTCTTATTAATTGTCTGGGAATCCCAGCATAGTGCGTCAGTTGCCAGGCGTGAGGCGTGACTTGCTACTAGTAGGCGAGGTTTTGAACTTATTATATGCGCGATTATAAAGATTCTTTCAGACATACGGTACCTATATATTTCACAACACTGTGGCCTCATCAGGTGGATGAATATATACTGTAAACTTACATTTGGTACCTATTTATATAAATACAAATATAAAAGTGAAAAGCAAACAAACATCTGAGAGGAGGTGGACCTATTATAGTTTTTAGTTGAGTAGGCGAGAGTGATTTACCTGTACCTGGTCATTTAAAATTATGCCTAATTTATGAAGTTTATTAATTTCTAAAGCTTCTAACATGTTGAGTGTTTTACTTTTGTCTACTACATGTAATGTTTTGAAATTGGAATTGAATTTGTGATTATATTCGAAACAGTGATTAGCAAAAGTTGAAGTTATCCATGTAGCTTCTTTCGTGTTCTGCTATTCTAGCTTGGAAGGTTCTTCCTGTCTGGCCTATATACACTTTTTTACAGTCTTTACATGTCAACTTGTGCACCCCTGAGTTTGATCTACTGTCCGTTTTATTTTTATTGTTTGTTATTGCTTTTTGTAAGGAATTGTTTGTTTTAAACGAAATGAAATGTTCGCTATATTTTTTAATATTTTACCTATGTAAGTATTGGAATTATAATTATAGTTTCTATGGTCTTTTACGCAGGTATAAATTAGGGATCGAGTTATTCATTAACGCTATCGTAAAACCATTATTTATCGCTGTATTATATATTCTATTTAAATCTAAATCATAGTCTTATTTATTCTTGGGAACGTTAATTAATCTATAAAGCATTAATTGATAAGCTGATAATTTTTGTGTTATGGGATGTAAATAACGTGCATATGTAGTTGTATCCGTGTATGTAGGTTTGTGATATATCGAAAATTCATGCTTATTAGTTTTATAGTTTATTGTTAGATCTAAAAAATTAATGGTCCTATTTTCTTCTATTTCAATCGTAAATTAGTCTTTGTGTGAACCGTGCTAATAAAATTATGTAAATTGTTTAGTTGCCTCTCTGTACCATTAAAACACATTACTATGTCATCCACGTACCCAATAAATGCAATTCCTGAAAGAAGGGCGTTTGCTTGTTACGTTTTCCAAACTATTCATAAAGATATCGGCCAATAAAGAACTCAACGGGTTTCCCGTGGCTAATCCTTCTGTTTGTCTGTAAAATTCACATTGGCCGATATCTTTATGAATAGTTTTAGAAAATGAAATAAGCAAACACCCTTCTTTCAGGAATTGCATTTATTGGGTTAGGTACGTGAATTACATACTAAATTGTTTTAATGATACAGAGAGGCAACTAAACAATTTACATAATTTTATTAAGACGGTTTATCCAAAGATTAAATTTACAATTGAAATAGAAGAAAATAAGACCATTAATTTTTTAGATCTAACAATAAATCATAAAACTAATAAACATGAATTTTCAATATATCACAAACCTACACACACGGATACAACTATACATGCACGTTTTTTTCATCCCATGACAACAAAAATGATAAGCTTATCAATCAATGCTTTATAGATTAATTAACGTTCCCATGAATAAACAAAACTATAATTTAGAGTTAAATAGAATATATAATACAGCGATAAATAATGGTTTTACGATAAAGTTAATGAATAACCCGTTCCCTAATTTATCCCCGTAAAAGACAATAGAAACTATAATTATAATTCCATTACTTACATAAAAAAAATTTCAAAAAATGTAGCGAACATAATCAAAACAAATGAGACCATTTCGTTTAAAACAAACAATTCCTTACAAAAAGCAATAACAAACAATAAAGATAAAACGGACAGGAGATCAAACTCAGGGGTGTACAGGTTGACATGTGAAGACTGTAAAAAAGTGTATATAGACCAGACAGGAAAAACCTTCCAAACTAGAATAGCAGGACACGAAAGAAGCTACAAAGATAAGAAGACTGCTAATCAATGTTTCGAATATAATCACAAATTCAATTCTATTTCAAAACATTACATGTAGTAGACAAAAGTAAAAAACTTAATATGTTAGAAGCTTTAGAAATTAAAAAATTTCATAACAACTGGTATAATGCACATATCAACATCTTTCATCATTCATGGTTTGACCTCTCAAAATAACAATAATGAAATGTCGCCCCATACAGTAACACCGCCACCTCCAAACGATACACGTGGTATTACGTTCAAGATTGCATTCTCCTGATTTTCTCCACACTAAAACTCGACCATCTGTATGATGTAGAGCGAACAATCTCCTATCAGTGAACAGGCACCTACTCCAACCTTCTTCATTCGAATGCCGATGATATTAAGTCCACTGTCTTCTGGCAATGCGATATTCCCTAGTTAGAAAATGACACGTAGCTCTTCTCTGGGCTCGTAAATTAAACCCATTTGGTCTCCTTCTAAGTGTTCTTTTACAGACACATTTTCAGAATGACATAAAATATTAAAATAGAAATAAAACTACGCTTCTAATCTTCACTTTTAATCTTTAATCGTAACACGGCAATTGTTTCGCGAGCACAGTGGCTTCCTCAGGTACTTACATCTAAAGAGTAGGTTACAAAATAATTTAGTTTGTAACGTACTCTTTAGATGTATGTTACGATTTAATCTTACATCTAAAGACAACGTTACAAAATAAATTAGTTTGTAACGTACTCTTTAGATGTAAGTACCCGAGGAAGCCACTGTGCTCGCGAAACAATTGTCGTGTTACGATTAAAAATTAAAAATGAAGATTAGAGCCTTAGTTTTATTTCTATTTTATTAAGCGTTCTAGGATTGCACAGGATTACGCAACACAAATAAGCGCAGATATTTGTCTTGCGCTGGAGTTGTACTGCGTTGGCCACAACCTCCATGTGTAAATTGCACACTATCAGTTCTATTGTATCTCTCAATAGCTCGATTGATCACACTATGTGATACATTAAAAAATCTAACCTGTTATCTAACCTGTTATCTAATCTAATCTGTTAGACTATCCATTTTGTACCATTCGAAAAACTGTATTCAAATTGTCGCGGCATTTTCCAAAAGTACGTAAGCAAAAATGAAGCTAGTACTAAACGTCATACACAACACAACTGACATACTGCATTGGGGAACGTCAACGTTGATTTGTGCAAAATGGTAAAGGCTAACATTAACATACCAAATTAAATATTAAAATAGAAACGGTAATTTCTGTCTAAAATTGCTGAAAAATAAGTTTTCATAATAACAAGTTATCAGAAAATTTATATTAAAGCGTATATATTGTAAACATGCATTAATAATTTGCAGATTACTAAAAATACACTAAAAAAGATAAGTTTGCTTAACCCTTAACAACGTAACTTACCAGTAGTGTCCGTTTTGCATTGCAGTTTTGTAATTTTTTTTTTTAATGGAATATTTTATATATTATGAATTTTTACGACAAATTGACAATATATATTTATTTACGTGAACATTTAATACATACAATTTTTTTAGTAGAATGTTCAGAACACACATTAAGTTTACAAATATCACAACACTGTTTTGAATTTCTTGATATTTTTGACGGGCAAATATGTGTTTTTCTCTTGACAGATTCGTTGGATTGAATTTCATTTGATTGTTGACTAGTTCCTGCAACGTCTTGTATGGCAACAAGGTGGTACTTTGTTAGTCCTTTTTTTCCTCGTCTTAGTACATGAGGCTTCACCAACTGAGTTGCAATTTCCCTCAAAAAAGTTTTTCTTTGCGAATTATGATTGCGTTGTTTCCAAGTAGGATTCAAATTTTTCCATATAATTAGTGTTGCAATCCCAACAACATCTAAAATGTTTTGAAAAAAAGCAACTGGCCACCTATTTGTTTTGCGTCGAACCGTGTATTCTTGGACCATTTGATCTAGTGTATCTACACCACCTTTTGTAGCATTGTAGTATAGATTTATTTCAGATTTGTTTTTGTTTTCAACATCTACTTTTTTAGAATGGTGCATAGTAGACAGAAAAATAACGGCACGGTTTTTTTTTGGCACATACGAAACTAATGTCCTTTTTTTTACAAAATCCGAAGATATTAGTTTCAACGTCGCGTGATCTGTTCGGCTGAAAATCTTTAGGTATGCAACGCTTGTTTTTTCTTATAGTACCAACTATTGTCAACCCGTTTTGAAGCAAAGATTTTGCAACTTCTAGGCTCGTAAAATAGTTATCAAATGTTATATTTCTATTTGTTCCGTAATAAGGTTCAGACAACTTGGTTACAACAATTTGAGCTAAATTTTCTGCTCTTGTTCGATCTTTTCCAAGATATAGTATTCCAGATAAAGGATAACTTGTTCTGCTGTCACAAATCCACCACATCTTCATTCCGTACTTATCAGGTTTACTGGGCATATACTGTTTGAAAGATACTCGTCCACGAAAAGGAATCAGCTGTTCGTCGATTGTCAGATTTTCTCCTGGTAGGTAATATTTTCGGAGGTTATTGTTTATGTCTTCCCAAAGCTCTCTAATAGGAGCCAGTTTATCTTTTGACTTTCTCAGTGATCTAGTAGTCTTATCGTCAAATCGTAAAAAACGTTGGATTGCTGCAAATCTATTTTTACCCATCGTAGCGCGAAATATTAGATTGCCAAATACTGGGTCCTAGTACTCTCTAAAATCTACTTTACTCTGTTTATTTACACCTGCAGTTATCAATAGACCTAAGAAGGCTTGTAACTCTATTGTGTCAATTGCTTTCCATTTATTATTTATTGCTCTTGTAGCTTCGGCATTGGTATGTTTTACAATAAGATCTAGTACATATCGATTGAAAAATAAATTGAAACAATCAATAGGGTCATCAATTATTTGTCCTGGAGGAAGAATCACCTTATGAATACCACCACGAATTAAATTATGCTGTGGAGTTCTACCGGCTTTATCCGACTGTGCTTTCCAAATAGTTCCATCTTTAGCCACGTATTCATTGTCTAAATTATTTGGATTTCTTCTTTCCTCTTCTTGAATTGTTTCTTCCTCCTCGTTGTATGATTGTTCATCATCGATCTCAGACGCAGTTTCTGTCAAATCATCTTCACTTTCAGAAGCGCTGTCTACAACGAATTCTTCACCTTCATTGTCATTAGTTTCTCTGAATACATAGTTTTCATCGTCACTATCTTCTAAAGCACGCCGAATTTCTTCATCAGTCAAAGCTTTACATTTAGCCATTTTACAATATCTAAGAAAAACTTAGTTGAAAAGCTACAATAAAAACTAAAAATTTTAGTAATTACCTTGTATTTGATTGTTCAATTACACACAACACCAAGTACGAGACACTGCACGCTTACAAACGCATATACCACAAACGAAATAAACTGCGACGCAAAACATCTCTTACATTCCAGATTTGACCGGTTCAAACCGGCAAATCTGTGTTACTATCTTATGAGTGTCCAACAGACACAACTGAGTTGATACGCTACTTTTTTGAAAAATTGTTAAAAACAAATGAACAACTTATTTTTAGAGAATGTAGATGACTGAATGTAAATCACAGAGAAAAGAGGATAAAATACATAAAACCATTTTGTGATAAAGTATATACTTTAGATACAGTACGTTAATTAATTTAAAAATGTGTCCGACAGACACTTCTGGGTTGTTTAGGGTTAAATGGACCACTTCAATTGGCTAGCAGTATATTTAAATATATTTTGTCCTGTAATTGGAATATTATGTCTATTGGACATTATTATTATTAAGAATTGCTGAAAAGCCACGTCCATCAACGGAACGTACAGACGCGTTTCGCTCTTATTGGAGCTTATCAATGTACGGTATCTCGAAGACGGATATGGCTTTTCACTTCTATACTTTGTGACTTTGTGTATATATAGTTAACATTCTGAACTTACTGCAAATGAGAATTAATGAATATTAAATCTCATTTTTACATGTATTAACGCATCACATAAGGCGATATTTACATGTAAAAATGAGATTTAATATTCATTAATTCTCATTTGCAGTAAGTTCAGATTATTATTATTGTTACTACTATTATTAAATAGACATGTATCAATTATTGTAAAGTGCTGAAAGAAACACCACGAGTAATTTACAATACACGCTTTTAACATATCTATTGTTTAATGTAACAGTAATTGTCGTCAAAGCTCGATATTGTCAAGGTAATAATAATTGACTTCCTCACAATAATGACGCTTTTATTGAATTTAATGAAACGGCTGAAACAACAGTAAATTCGTGAGTATATTGAAACCCAGTACTCTATTGAATCCAGGTCAGTAAAGAAGAGTGGCAAAAACAATACTTTTTTATGTGTACTAATTATTAAATCTCGTCGACCGAAGCCTCTCCGCAATTGGAACATATTCACGTTATTTCGCAAAAGCTCGATGAAATTACGTTACTATCGAAGGCTCGACCGATTTGGCGATTCGCCAAATGGGTATAGTCACGTCTAAATAGGCGTATGGTGACGTCATGTGCCATCGTTCTTTGATGACGCACTCTTTCTATAATTACCAGGACTTCGATAAGAATGAAGATATTCGCACTCCTATAATAGACATTTTTGAAAAGCGATTGTAATTAGTAATTGGTAGCAGAATATTTTTAAAAATTGTGTACTTTTTAATACGTCTTCGTGGAAATACATTACTTGTGATTATACAGTACAAATCTCTTCCCTATAGTCAAATACAAACGTGTATTACGTATGTGTGCGTTCAAGAAGCGAGGAGTGGGACGCACATAGCATGTATGTATGTAGTATGTATGTATCATAATTTATCATACATACATACATATGTACTGTAGATCAGTTTGGATGTAAGCAGTAAGCACATAGATAGTATAAACGTCGATGAATGTGGAACTACCGTCAATAATAGGGACTTTATGTATTATGTAATAATAAACACAAATAAATGTGTACTTTTTGGAAGATTTTAATATTTTTAACGTTTAAAACAATGTCAGATATACCTATAACAATAAATAAAGCGGTAAATCATAATAACTTCTATATTCTATACATTATAAATAAAACTAGATTTAAAAATTTAAAAAGTAAACTATTTAATGTATTGTATGCTCAAAACGGTCTCCTAATGCAAGCAAGCAATGTCCTAATCTGTCATAAAAGTTTCTCTGAACATTTAAAATCGTTTGCGGTTGAATATTTAGGATAGATTCAACTATTTTCGCCCGTAATTATCGTTTCAAACGCAATGGTACGTTGAAAGTTAATTTGAAATACCCGTGCAATTTCTCTTATGCTGCGACCAAGATGATACTGTTTTACGCTTTTTTTTTTTTTGTTCAAGGGTAAAAATATCCATCGTGAATACGGACTATTCGCAAAAGTTGAGCAAACCATCCAACTTGGCAAGTAAACTGTAACTAATGGCATGTATCACATGTATGCCTTACTATGCATCGCTTCGTTCTTCCCCACTCCTCGCTTCTTGAACGCACACATACGTAATACACGTTTGTAGGTGACTATAGGGAAGAGATTTGTACTGTATATGTAACTTCAGCTATATATATATATATATACATATATATATATATATATATATATATATATATATATATATATATATATTTATAAATCAAAAACATTTCGTTTCTTATTTATCGACTCACAAACTACATAATCAATTTTGATAAAATTTTCCTTATGGTGTCTGGAAGGTTGCTTTTTTCCAAATTTTATCGACAAATATTAAAGAATTAACAATATGTGAAACTTCATGAATTTCTATAAGAAAAAACAGTAATGTAATTTTAAATCATTATATAAAAACCATGACGTGACATATAAAATATGACAGTACATAATAACGAGCCATCGAAAAAATTCATAATTGGAGTAGACTGTGAAATTGGGTTGGTACTTTAACCACTTCCACATAATGACACATTACTTGATGCTTGAGAGTTTCATTTGGCTTCATTGTAAAAAAAGGTTGCGGCATTGATATGATACTACAGGGTGGCCCAAAATGACCGAAGGGGTTTTAATTCCTTATAACTTTTTTATTATATTTTTCTTTTTTGTTTTCAGTATTTTGTAAAGAAGACTTGGGGAATTTAAAATGGAACAGTACACAATTGAACAACGTGCCAAAATCGTTGACCTTTATTTCTCAAATCAACGATCCATTGTTTTGACTCGGCGTGCATATCGTCGTTACTTTAATGTGCGGGTTGGACCCTCAGAGTCCAGAGAGAAAAAAATTATAATAAAAAAGTTATAAGGAATTAAAACCCCTTCGGTCATTTTGGGCCACCCGCAAGATATAATTTTTCATAAAAAAATTAAAAATATTCTCCATTAATATACTGTATTTAAAATAAAAAAAAATTTAATAATTATATCTTATATAAGAAGTTATAATGAACTCAAACCCCTTCGGTCATTTTGGGCCACCCTGTATAACAAAAAAGAAAACAAATAATTTATTTAATATCGAAATCATAATCAAAATTTACATATAGCTACAGAAGTTGTTGAAAAATCTACCATTGGTAATATTTACTTATCTCGGACCAATGTATTTTTTAATAATTAGCATAAATGTAATTGGATATTCTTCTTTCGCAATAATTGTAAAAAAACGTTTTAATTAATTTTTAGTATCCACTATTTTAATTATTATTACATCAGCTTGAATTTTCATTATAACTAGTTCATCTTTCCTACACGCCCCAGCGATTCCCATAATCATAACAACCTGCCAAAAATTAATACAGGATGAACACGAATTAAAAAGAATCATTCTGTAAACTTACCTTCATCAACAAATATGTATCGCCAGAAGCCTCAATAAGAAATATATTCATTTCCTCCCTTGTAAAGATACTAGACTTTTTAAGTCTAAAACCATCATTTTTACGCTTCAAAAATCTTTTTAATTTAGGATATTTTGAAATATTTTCATTTTTGTTAATAAATATGATAGTTTATAACATGGAATATTCACAACATAAATTACATTACCATAGATACGACAAACATTCCTAATTTGATGTTACTAATGTGTATACGTATAGTAAAAGTAAAGTGAAAAATCATTAAAATTCGCCTACTTAAGAAAACGTAGGTATGGCGAAAAATCTCCTATGCACCACGGTTCGTACAGTACAGTTTTATGGTCTCGTATTCTCGACTATAAAACTGTACTTACGAACCTAGGTACATAAATAACTATTTTCTCTATATTTGAAATTTGTTTTCATTTGTAAAATTTTGTTAAATACGCCTCTGCCTGTATTCGTATAATTAAAACCGGTTCGTAAATAATTTTTAAATGGGTAAGTACTGCCACCGAGCAAAATTACATTAGAAAAGTTGTTTGTCTGTTGTTTGTATCATCATTAACAGAACCAGGCCAACCGAGCAACAACCACTGCTTTCAATTCATGGTTGCACATAACCTATATATTTACAGAGAAAAAGTCTTTTCTTTTACGAAACCTTGCTTGATCTCCTTCTGTAGAAACAAAAGAAATTACGTTGGTAATAAATGTATCGAAGACACAGGTGCACTTACCTGAAAATTATATTCTAATATGGCTACAATCTATACATTCCATTACTCTTGTAAAATTTACTATTATTTGAAGTACCTTTTAGTACAGAAATTTGAATATATCAATACGTTAAGCATATATTACGCATTTGTTACAAATAAAACAGAACAGTGATTAGCAAAAGTTGAATCTGTCTTCTTATCCATGTAGCTTCTTTCGTGTTCTGCTATTTTAGCTTGGAAGGTTCTTCCTGTCTGGCCTATATACACTTTTTTACAGTCTTTACATGTCAACTTGTGCACCCCTGAGTTTGATCTACTGTCCGTTTTATTTTTATTGTTTGTTATTGCTTTTTGTAAGGAATTGTTTGTTTTAAACGAAATGAAATGTTCGCTATATTTTTTAATATTTTACCTGTGTAAGTATTGGAATTATAATTATAGTTTCTATGGTCTTTTACGCGGGGATAAATTAGGGATCGAGTTATTAATTAACGCTATCGTAAAACCATTATTTATCGCTGTATTATATATTCTATTTAAATCTAAATCATAGTCTTATTTATTCTTAGGAACGTTAATTAATCTATAAACCATTAATTGATAAGCTGATAATTTTTGTGTTATGGGATGTAAATAACGTGCATATGTAGTTGTATCCGTGTATGTAGGGTTGTGATATATCGAAAATTCATGCTTATTAGTTTTATGATTTATTGTTAGATCTAAAAAAATAATGGTCCTATTTTCTTCTATTTCAATCGTAAATTAGTCTTTGGGTGAACCGTGTAAATAAAATTATGTACCATTAAAACAAATTACTATGTCATCCACGTACCCAATAAATGCAATTCCTGAAAGAAGGGCGTTTGCTTATTACGTTTTCCAAACTATTCATAAAGATATCGGCCAATAAAGAACTCGACGGGTTTCCCGTGGCTAATCCTTCTGTTTGTCTGTAAAATTCATATTGGCCGTTATCTGTATGAATAGTTTTAGAAAATGTAATAAGCAAACACCCTTCTTTCAGGAATTGCATTTATTGCGTTAGGTACGTGAATTACATACTAATTTGTTTTAATGATACAGAGAGGCAACTAAACAATTTACATAATTTTATTAAGACGGTTTATCCAAAGATTAAATTTACAATTGAAATAGAAGAAAATAAGACCATTAATTTTTTAGATCTAACAATAAATCATAAAACCAATAAACATGAATTTTCAATATATCACAAACCTACACACACGGATACAACTATACATGCACATTTTTTTCATCCCATGACAACAAAAATGATAAGCTTATCCATCAATGCTTTAAAGATTAATTAACGTTCCCATGAATAAACAAAACTATAATTTAGAGTTAAATAGAATATATAATACAGCGATAAATAATGGTTTTACGATAGAGTTAATGAATAACCCGTTCCCTAATTTATCCCCGCGCAAAAGACAATAGAAACTATAATTATAATTCCATTACTTACATAGGCATGTATTACACACATCTGTATATGTACACATAGATAGGACAAAATTTGCTATACCTATGAGGCCATCCATCAAACTTCACTTCGCTAGTCAAACTGACGAAGTCTATTGAGACAGAAACACGTGTCTTTTGCTGAAGTAAACGCTGTAATCTTTTTTAGTACTTTCGAATTTTACGTTTTCGGCGATTTGATCAATACTCGTAGCAAGAATCGTATTACTGTTGACATTCTTTTTACAATATGGCAAGCTGTTTTGGGAAAAGCTGTATGTGTATTATAATCTGAGTTAATAATGTATATATTGATATTGCAATGACAATCATCATTCATATCACACTACTTCTAACAGATAACAAAATTGTTATCGTTTATTTTTTTTAAAAGGAAACGTAAATAAAATTCTATATTGTTCACTTCCACCCTATAATTCGGGCGATATTTAATTGTATTTATATATACCATATATACTGTGAAGAAGTAATTTTACTAGAACGGATTATCATCAACAAATACTAATGAACGCCGATTTCATCAATTTGTTAAGGGTAGATCAATGAAAAACACATAACCATCACACGTAACCTAGGAACATGTGCATGCAACTAAATATCTAAAGGTTATATTTATCAAGAACTTTAACCTCTAGATAAATTTATCTTGTAGATAAATCTATCTTTTTTTTTTTTTTTAATTTTACCGAGGGGAAAATCTTAAATCAAGACACTCAGACACACAGATGTTGATCGTGGGTAGTGTCGGGTTATACCGACTAAAAACCCCTCCTGGCGGCGAGTTTTGAGGCTCCAGCAGGGGCGGCTCGTGACGACGTATTTTGGTTTGCAGTACAATGATCCGAGTGCTTCGTGTATTCTCGTGTACTAACTGTAACGTTTGCTTAGTAAACACCGAAAACACACGAGGCACTCGTATCATTGTACTGCAAACCAAAATACGTCATCACGAGCCGCCCCTGGGCTCCAGCATATCTCTCCTCCCACTCCTTGATTAGCAGAGCTACCGCCCTGCGCCGAAATGGTTCTATAAGCACTGGCTATTCTGATACTAGTCAGACGTTGGACACTTGTTAACTTTGCGGTCAGCTTCTGGTTTTTTGCAGCTCTGCCCCAAACCGGCACTGCGTACAATATTGTTGAGTTTACAACACCTCCCAGCAATTTCCTCTTGGATGCCGTTGGTCCGCCAATGTTTGGCATCAAGCCTGATAGGGCCCCAATAGTTCATTCAACTTTCGTCGCGACGTGCCAAGATAAATCTATCTAAAAGTGAAGAGACCCATGTATGTGTTTCTATTTTCGTTATCTAGAGCATAACTATCGGTTTGATATCTAAAGGTGAAGAAAACGGGCATAAAAAACGCGATACTTTTAGACTAGTACAAAGTTTCAAGTTGTAGTCACTCTTCGAATCTATACATTATCTTTGGAATGCACAAAAAATAAGAATAACTCAAATTATTTATATATAAATGTCAATCAAGTGGGTGAAGAATTACTTCTTATCTTTCTCTTTAAATATGTCTAGTAGATTCTGTTATTTTCTGACGCAATAAAAAATAAGCTTTCTGTAAGTAACTAATCACTCCGCTAATGTGCATAAATATACTAGAAAATAATAAATGTGTTAAGTAAATTAAACTGTCATGAACTTAAGCGAAACTTTATTGGCAGGTGCATAAACCGAATCTTAATCTAAACATTTATTTTCATCTACTAAATTAATACTAAGGATAGCGTTCACTGCTTTTGACTATGCTGTTTGTGTAACGAACATATCTAGTGCAGACATAAATTTTAAATGTCCAAATAAAACCAGGCATCTTGGCCAAGATTCACATCGATAAATGCGAAATAAACGGATGAATTACGCTATTATCAAAACCATTTAACGTTGGAAATCTTCGAAATTTAAATAAAATTAAAACATAAACAATATCTTACTTACCCAATTAGTTAATGTACAAATTTAATATCATGTTCATACACTTACATTTAAGAGCCTGCATCAGAAGTTGAAATTTGCGATCAATTAAACATAACAAGTAAAATTTATTAAGATATTGACAGAGATATATTAATATACTATATCTGATATTATAAATGCTCATATAACTTTAAATTATCCTAAATATAAAACAGGAAAAATGTAACGTATGATTCCAAAGTTTTCGGAAAAATTTTAGATGTTGATAATTTTCTCAAAACTGTTTGACGTTATAAACTATATAATACAACAATTAAAAATAAATACAACAATAAGTACTTCAAATTATTGATATTAAATCTCTTATTTGGTCTTCATGTGCAGCTTTCCATCCATTTCCATACACTTTTTTGGTCAAAATTCCTCTGTTGACAGAGCTTGAAGTACATTAGGAGGATTGTCTAATTTAGGAACAAAGTTTGTGTTATTTGCGCTATACCAGTCCCTAGTAACTCTAGCATAATGGCATGAAACTAGATCAGGCTAAAATGTGATATCATTATTGCCATTCAGTGTATTTAAGAGCTGAAGCAATTTAGAAAGGCATTTTTCAATGTGAAGTTGTGCAGTTAAGGCTTCTCCTCGAACACGACCAATGTACGGCTACGGGATAAATCCGGCGTCACAAATTACACACCACACTAAAATTTTGTCCTCAAATTTCGATTTATCTTTGAATTTGACATTGTCTGGGGTGTTTTCTATTTCATCGGTATAAAAACCGTAATTTCCCTTCATCTCTGAATGGGACATGGTGAATATTTCTCATCATCCATTGCAATCAGTTTATTGACAAAATGGATGCGCCTTAGCGTACAACAACACCTGGGTATTCTTTCCAACTATGCCGCGGTATATTTTGGTGCTTTCCTTCGTTTTCAAAACACCACGGTATTTCGGGAAATTGTTTGAAAAACAGTGGCCTTTGAAACGCCGAATCTTCGACTTATTTTTCGCCGTGAAACTCCAACTCTGTCCTCAAGCATTTCAAGCATTCTTTGTTTCCTCGCTTGGCTCAAAATTCTTAGTCGACCACTTTTGGGAAAATTAACGCAAAAACAACGGAAAATTTCACATTCTTTTATGGGTAGATAAATTGTTGATAAAGAAATATCTTGTTCACAATAAATGGCAACGATATCACGTTTAGGCATTCACCCAACTAGATTGTAAATTCCCTTACGAATATCTAGCTTATAAGACATTTTGCTGAACCAGATCACAAAAACTAAACTGTCATAATTAAAACAAGCTAATTGTGACATATGACTTCCGGCGACAACTTAACCAAATCATCTAAAATTTTTCCGAAAACTTTGAAACTATACATTATGATTTAATTGATTCGGCTTTTGATCCATAATTTAAAATAGAAATAAAACTAATATTTTATATTAGTTTTTATTAATATTTTTTCGTAAAACAACAATTGTAGTTAGTTTGTAACGTGTTCTAGTAAGCGCCTGTTAAAGATTTTAACTAGGGTAGAATGCTCTAAGAGCGCACGTTTTTCAAACTTGGACACATAAGTGAAAACATAATGCATTTAGGAAAATCAACTTTATTAGTTTATTTCAAACTTCATTATTAGACTATCAATAATTAAAGAAATTAGAAACATTTTCTGGATATTATTTGGTATATATGCCAAAGAACCTAGAAAGTCAAATGGGCACTATTATACAAAGAATTCAAATAAATTTTACCTCAAAGTAGCCCTTGGAAATTATGATTATGTCTTAGCTTGTTACTAATTGTAATAGCAATTTTGTTGGTTATGAGATGAGATATTTGATTGAAATGACAAATGTCAAAATAATAAAACGAACATTTTTAAGTGAATGAAATATGTTTATTTCCAACAAACAAGCAAAATTTTATAAAAATTGTTCAAAGTGTCCACCACCTTGTTCGAAACATTTGTCACATCTTCTTCTAATGGAGGAAAAAGTGTTTTGTAGTATCGCATTGTCAATTCCATTAATTCTTTCAGCAATTCTGATTTGAAGGCCTGCAAGATCAGGTATCTGTACTTGATAAATTGAGTTCTTTAAGAATGGCCATAAAAAGAAATCACATGGGGTAATGTCACAAGATCTTGGTGGAAATTCATGTTCAGTGTTTAAACTTATCAACCGATTTTGAAAAAATTGCTGCAGAATATTAATTGTTTCACCTGCTGTGTGTGCTCTAGCCCCGTCTTGTTGAAAGTAACCCTGTGTTATTTCTTCGTCGTCAAGCTTTTCGATAAATGGCATAATAATTTCTTGTCGATACCTTTCTCCTGTTAAGTTTCCGTTAAAAAAAATAGGGCCAATAATTCTCCTTCGCCTAATCGCACACCATACACCAATTTTCTGCGGATGAAGTGCGGTTTCAACAAAAAAATTATGTGGTTTCTCATTAGTCCACATCCTCATATTTTGTGAGTTCACATATCCATTCAGATAAAACCATGACTCATCAGAAAAAAAGGTTTTGTCAAGAAGGTCATTATCAAAATTATTTAAGAACCACTGACTAAACGTTATTCTTCTGGGATAGTCGATTTCCTTGATTTCTTGATAACAGGTCATGTGATATGGAAATAAATGTAAGTCCTTTTTCGAAATTGTATGACATGTGCCAATTGACACACCCACTTGTTGTGATAGTGCTCGTACGGAAGTTCTTGGTGCATTATTTATAATTTCTCTTACATTACTAACTAGCTCTTCTGTACGCTTTTTCGCCCGACCTGCGCCTTCTTTCTGTTTAACACTCCCTATTTCTCTGAAAACCATAACGAAATGTGTCACTGTGTGCCGAAAACTGTCATAATCAAAGATGACGTTAGGGAACTCATTTCTAAATTCTTCTAAACAATCTTGAAGAGAATACTGTCATTGTCCGTCAATCTTACGTCCGTTTCGAAAATAAGATTCTAGCATGAATGATTTGTGTTGTATAGTAAAAACCATGTTAAATCAATTTTAAATTACAAAGCAATTTTTGTCAACTATGCATCTGTCTAATTGACAACTAATGCAAATTTAAATTATTAATAATCATACGTTTTTAAAGGAATGGCCTACTAAAGGCAAAGCTTATTTGAACGCTTTTTACAATCAGTCTGATAGCAATGCGCAGAGAAGTCGATAAAAGTGCGCACAAGTAATTAAGCTTCGAATAGGTCTTCTAATCTTCACAAAGGCACCTTGAAGGCACCTTGACCAGAATAATTTGCACACTTCTCATGTCACCACAATTTGGATATAATACATTCTATCCAATCTTCAACAAGAGGCTCCACATAAATTTCTCCACAACCCACACATTTCCAGGTTTTGTTGTCCTTTCTTATTGGTCTTTGCAGTTTTCTTTTAGTCTTTTTTTGGATCTATTTTTTCTTGTAGCATAATTTTTTTATCTTCAGCTTATTTTTGTCTTCAATCTGCTTCTCAAGTTTTTGGTTAAAAGGTAAGCTGCTCACTATTTCTGATTTCTTGTGTTTTCTATTTACCGACCTCATCACCTTCGATTTTGAAAATGGCGGCAGATCAGAGATTTTCATATAACCTTCATCTTTGGAGCAGTTGGGAATTGCGCCGAGTTCCATCGTATCGTTCAACATCTTATTTGGTTGAAGAGACTTTTTGGGTTCAGATTTGGCAGTTGATTTTATTGGCTTTCGTTCAGTCATAGGACTTGGTTGAGTGTAATCTCCAGGTATTTCAGCAGCAGATTCAATGGGCTCCTGGTTTTGATTGGTCCAGAACATTAGTGTACAGATTCGTTAGTTGGTTCGGTAGAGGTTTCAATTGATTCCCCTCAGTCTGTCACAGTACCAGCCAGGAAATCAACATCCGTAAAAACATCGAGATTATGTGGCCTTGAAGATTGAAGTAAATCTCTGTGTCGAACAATACAGAGTTTACCTGTGAATCATTGTGCCACGCGCCCACGTGGTTCACGGCGCGTACTTGAGGGAGTATAAAGAAACGATGTTTAGCAGGTGGACAACGAAATTAAATAGTTAAATTAGAAAAGAAAAATATATGTATTGAACAATACAGATTACCTTTGTGTTACGAGCATGTCGCGATAGGACATGTACAAGGTAAGGCCGAACTGCACTTGAATACTTGAACAGCATGTGGAGTAAGAGATATTTTTCTTACGGCAGTTGACAAACGAAGAGGCGTTTTGTGTCGAAAAGAACACTGGTGGTCGCAAAAGGTAGCTTTTATGATCCAGTTTGGAGAGGGTAACGAAATTGCGATGTCTATAATTCAAGAATTAATTAAAAACACGCTATAATAAATATCATTAAAATATTCCTTATAAAAAAAAAGTTAAAAATGTTGTCAAACTTGGCATGACTTAGAAGAGAAGACGCGTAATTAATTAATAACTAAATTTAAAATGAAATGTATAAAGAAATTCTAAACTAACGTTAGATATGAGTTTGACCGTTCAATCAGGTAGATTTTGTAGGGCTGTTTATGACCAGTACACAATAACTAGAGACGGGACGTATCAAGCCGAAATTACGATGGACCATTTAAATAGTCAACAACAAGCAGTTATTGAATAGCACTATTCGTTCGGTTAATCGCACATCTGCTTTTTGTCGTTGAATTGTACGCAATTACTTCAATATTATAGTTAAAGTCCTTTTTTCACGGGTGTAGATAGAAGGGCGAGGAGTTATAATATTATTAGTTTATATTTCGTAAGATAAATAAAGTACGGTGAGTTAGTTTCTTTTTTTCATCGTTTTAACTGTTAACTGGAAAACAAACTGGTGGTGATCTATAAAATGCGAAATACATTTTTATTTGCTCATTTTGTAGTTCAAGTTGAGGAAAGGAGTATTAATATTAACTAGCAATACCTTCTCAAGGTTCTCTTCTGTAAAATGTTTCCTCTTAGATATGGGGTTATAAGTAAACTAGCAAAAATTGGGCCGCAATTTCATTGGTCAATTTGAATCACGTGTTAGTTTCGTAAACTGTCCCCACAACAGATATCGCTGTTGGTGTTGTTTTGCATAGTCGTTAAGAACTAATTCTGCAGTGACAGCAAATTTTCACGATTTTCGATTTGTTGTTTAGGTGTTATTGGTTATGTTATTTACTATTTTCAATATTTTTACGTATTTAATTGTTATCATTCCTTTCTTTGTTGGATATATCAGTGAGCCGTTGAAAGCGAAAGTGGTGTAAGTCAAAAAAATAAAAATTATATATGGGTACTATGTACTACATAGTACCCATTTGTGAAGAAAACTTATAATTTTTATTTTTTTGACTTACACCACTTTCGCTTTCAACGGCTCATCTAATACTACGAGTTTTTTGTTTTCGTTTTAATAATTTTTTGAGTGTGTAAAGTTCTGAAGTTTCTTTTTATTTCTTTATTTATTTTTATATATATTTATAATTAGTGATTAATATTAAGGCATCTTAAAAAATATGTAAGTATCATGCAGAAGGATGTACTTCAATATTATAGATCAACAACCAATAATTTATATGATTTTATTTGTATCGATACTATGTTTGTTGTGAATGAAATTTCTTGAGTGTTTACTTAATTACATTTCGTATTTGTCTTGTGTCTACTATATAGCTTGCAAACTACTACTACTACTTTATTTATTATTATTACTTAATAAATTTAGTATAATAGTTTTGTAATGTTAGTAGATACAGTTAGGTACTTGTTAAAATCGCAAATTTAGTTTTATTTTCTTGTAATTTAAGATGGTTTGAATAAAATTGTTTAACTGATATTCTAATTTCATTTTTCCCTGTTTATTTCGAAGTAGATGATTAATTATGCTGAATTCTTTGCTTATGATTTAATCTTGATAATTTCTTTTTAAATCATAAGCAAATGACAGTTAAAAATAATAATTAATTTTAAAACCGTAGTTCGTTTATATAGAAGAGTTTCTTTGTCCTTACGATAGATGGCGCTCTGAAGCAATCGACACAATTTTCCATTAACTTCACATTCTATTACGATAGTAATTTTCTATGTTCTTAGAATGAAATACATCCTTGTAGATGAAGTACGTCCTTTCTACATCGCAACTGGTTATAGATGCATACTGGAAATATTCTTTTATTTCAGCGTATTTAGCAGTTAGATTTTGAGGCATTGTCCCCATACACAATTGCCGCAATGTTAATAAATCTGGATTTCTATTAAAAACTGCGTCTAACTTTTGCCGAAGTTACTTGGAATGTTTTTCAAATTATTAATAGCCACATCTAATGTGGTCAATCCATGATTTAATTTGTTTGTTGTAGATTTTGATTTTCGAAATAAGTGATTAGTTTTGGCAAATTTCCAAAGTGTTTCTGAAGAAATTACAACTGATTTTTTTAATTTGGAATTTGTATTAGTTCCTTGCGCTCAGAAATACTTCGAGCGTCGTCATTTAATCATGTAACAAAATTTTGTAAACTATCGAAATCCTCTGCATAAAAACTAGTAGCTTCCAACAATGTTTCCCATCTAGTCATTACTGGATAGGGAGGCTGTGACAAAGGTGGAAGTTTTTCCCTGTAAAAAGCTACCCTCAATGGTGCTTTTCTGAAAACTTTTTTAAAAGCGGGTACAAGTCTATCAACTTCCGGAAAGGTGTCCTCTGAGGAAACATATCCTAATATGCTGCATATTACTTGTGTGGCATATGCTCTCCACAAAATCTGTAGATATATCATGAAGTGTATAATCTAAAATAGAATTAAAACATTATTATGTGTACTGTTGTAACAATACGTTCGTAAAAGGAATGCTTTTATATCGTAATTTGTGCTGTATCTGGATGTGATAGGAAAACTCTAAATCAGGTTTAAAATCATAACATACTTAGTCATTATCACCTATTAAAATTGAAACCCCAGCGAACAAACAAATTTATAAATTAATGTTATTCCTTTTTTTTGACCTAATTCATTTGTAATAGTTAATTGACGAAGGAGATACTTGTTGAAACTTCATTATAACGCTAAGAAATAAGTAATTAAACTTCTAGTTTCAAAAATTCTTTTATTGTAAATACACTACAATATTGTTTCGCCATACAATGGCTTCATCAGGTGGATGAAATACTGAATATGTACAATACAAGTTTGAATATTTATGTGAAAATTATTGGGGAATGGTGGTGGAAAAAATTTTCTTATAATCTTAAATTTAGTAGAGGGGAGTTGTTTAAATCTAGTTGGTCATTTAAAGCTAATCCTAAACTATTGTATCTATTAATTTCTAAGTTTTCTAACAGGTTAAGTTTTTTACTTTTTTCTTGAATGTGTAAAATTTTGAAATCTATATTAAATCTATGATTAATTTCTAAACAATGATTTGCGAAAGTTGAATCTGTTTTCTTTTCTTTATGGCTTCCCTCGTGCTCTTTCATCCTAATTTTGAATTTCCTCCCCGTTTGTCCTATGTATACCTTATTACAATCTTCGCATGTTAACTTATATACACCAGAGTTTGATTCTTTGTCTATTTTATCTTTGTCGTCGTTGTTTTTAATAATGTTCTGTATAGTATTGTCTGTTTTAAATGATATATGTTCGTTCTAAAGTTTTTTAATGAAAGTACCAATTTTTTCCGAAATTTTTCCTAAGTAAGTGATTGAACTGAAGGAATTAATTATAATTTTGGGTAAACTAAGGAAAGGGTTTTAGATTTTTGTTGGCTATTCAGGATGTTAATGATAATATTTATAGAGTAACCATTGTTTAATGCTATTGTGTATATTCTATTTAGTTCACGATCGAAATTACTTTTACTCATAGGTACATGAATTAGTCTATATCACATTGATTGGTATGCTGATAATTTGTGTGTTATAGGATTAAAAGAATTAGCGTGTATTGTGGTATCTGTATGTGTTGGTTTATGGTATATAGCGAACTCGTGTTTATTAGTTTTGTGTGATAAGATTAAATCTAGAAAATTAATGCTTTTATTTATTTCTGTTTCTATAGTAAAATTTATTTTGGGGTGAATAGTGTTGATATAATTATGTAACGTTTTTAATTGTCTATCTGAACCGTTAAAGCAAATTAATAGGTATGTCATCAACATACCTAAACCAATATACACAATTACCAAACAAGGGATGTGTACTAATTTTAGTTTCTAAATTATTCATGAAAATTTCTGCTAATAAGGGGCTTAGTGGGTTCCCCATTGCTAGACCTTCTGTTTGTTTATAAAATTTCATTTTAAATTGAAAATAATTTTGTTCCAGGCACGTTTCTAAGAGCTGTAAAATTTCGGTCTTTGTGACAATGTTCGTGTTTCTACGTTCTAGTTGTAAAGTGATTAAATCTATTACCTCCTGGGGTGGGATACTAGTGAACAAATTCGAGACATCAAAAGAAATGAGTTTACATTTGTTTGGTAATTCCAAGTTTGAAATGTTGTTAATTAATTCATGGGAATTTTTAACGGAGAACTTAGATTTGAATTTAGTGTGTGTAAGAATTAAATCTATTAAGTGTTTAGACACATTTCTACAAGGTGCTTTTACGTACGATACTACTGGTCGTATAGGTGTATTGTCTATGTTTTTTACAGGAAATAAGTTTATCTAGTTTACTATTTTGAACTAAGTATTTTTGGTGAATTATAAGATTAATTTTATCATGGATCGCATTATACAAAAGATCAAACTCTAAATTGTAAAGTTTAAAAGTTAACTGTGAATATAATACCTTAAGATATATTGACAACGTGTCTCGTTTGTTGAATAGATTTTTCAATTCTTCCCTTATCTATGTTCTTTCCCCTATCTCGACTGCTTTAAGTGCTGCTTTACTATTATTTTTGGTCTTGAGTTTTATGTGTTTAGGTGTGACATTATGTTTTTTGCACTGATGTAGGAACCTTATATTATGTTCATTGATCTTGTATTTTAACCGTAGTTTAAAGAACCACTTCTCCATTCACCATCACTGGCTAATTTTAAATAGTTAATTGACGAAGGAGATACTTGTTGAAACTTCATTATAACGCTAAGAAATAAGTAATTAAACTTCTAGTTTCAAAAATTATTTTATTGTAAATACCACTACAATATTGTTTCGCCATACAATGGCTTCATCAGGTGGATGAAATACTGAATATGTACAATACAAGTTTGAATATTTATGTGAAAATTATTGGGGAATGGTGGCCGAAAATTTTTTTTTTTACAATCTTAAATTTGATGAAGCCATTGTATGGCGAAACAATATTGTAGTGGTATTTACAATAAAAGAATTTTTGAAACTAGAAGTTTAATTACTTATTTCTTAGCGTCATTTGTAATATATTAAACGATCCATGAATAGTTTTTTAGAGGTATAAAATAATATAATAGGATATGATGAAGTTTACTTGTTTCGTCCACAGGATTTATTATTGCTAACTTATAAATATTTACGATAACACTATTATTATTGGAATATAATAATAATAGTATTAACAATAACGAAAACAACCGTGGCTATTAGGTTCAATACAGACACCGATTAACTAATTAATATGCATCTTATAATGACCAATAACACAACATGTTTATTTTGGGTGCTACTGATTACTCTGATATAAACACAATATTTAGATAAAGCTCGATAGGCTGAGAGTAAACAAAGTAAGATTAATTCAGACGCTAATTAATTCTCTAATAGGAAGTTGTCTTGTAAACTCGGAACTAATATGAGCTAGCAAAATATGTAATTCTAAAGCAACTTTTTTTGTTTAGGTATTCATAAGAGTATATTTTGTTATTTAGAATAAATCATAACTAAATTATATATACATAGCCAGTTTAACAGGGCCTTTGTCCTTACGGAACAACTACATGTAAAATTAAAAGCTCCAATTACCTTTATGACAGTTTTGACATGCATACATTGTTAAAACACCTTTTTATTCGTCCATTTTCTTCTCGCTATATTTATGCTGTTCGCTATATTTAATATTTGGCAAGAATTTTTGCATTTAACACTTTGTATAGTTCTACGAGGTGCATTCAAGTTCTAAGGCCTCCGATTTTTTTCTAACTAACTACTCACCCGAAAACTATGAAACTGGTGTTACTTCTCGACGTAATCTCCCTGTAGACGTACACATTTTTCACAAAGTCGACGCCATGATTCCATGTCCGCGGCGAAGACTTCTTTAGGAGTCTGTTTCGACCACTGGAAAATCGCTGAAGCAATAGCAGCACGGCTGGTGAATGTGCGGCCACGGACAGTGTCTTTCATTGTTGGAAACAGCCAAAAGTCACTAGGAGCCAGGTCAGGTGAGTAGGGAGCATGAGAAATCACTTCAAAGTTGTTTTTACGAAGAAACTGTTGCGTAACGTTAGCCCGATGTGCGGGTGCGTTGTCTAGGTCAAACAGCACACGCGCAGCCTTTCCCGGACGTTTTTGTTGCAGTGCAGGAAGGAACTTGTTCTTCAAAACATTTTCGTAGGATGCACCTGTCACCGTAGTGCCATTTGGAACACAATGGGTAAGGATTACGCCCTCACTGTCCCAGAACATGGACACCATCATTTTTTCAGCACTGGCGGTTACCCGAAATTCTTTTGGTGGCGGTGAATCTGTGTGCTTCCATTGAGCTGACTGGCGCTTTGTTTCTGAATTGAAAAATGGCATCCACGTCTCATCCATTGTCACAATCGACGAAAAGAAAGTCCCATTCATGCCTTGGTTGCGCGTCAACATTGCTTGGCAACATGCCACACGAGCAGCCTTGTCGTCGTCCGTCACCATTCGTGGCACCCACCTGGAGGACACTTTTCGCATTTTCAGGTCGTCATGCAGGATTGTGTGCACAGAACCCACGGAAATGCTAACACTGGAGGCGATCTGTTCAACTGTCATTCGGCGATCCCCCAAAACAAGTCTCTCCACTTTCTCGATCATGTCGTCAGACCGGCTTGTGCGAGCCCGAGGTTGTTTCGGTTTGTTGTCACACGATGTTCTGCCTTCATTAAACTGTCGCACCCACGAACGCACTTTCGACACATCCATAACTCCATCACCACATGTCTCCTTCAACTGTCGATGAATTTCAATTGGTGTCACACCACGCAAATTCAGAAAACGAATGATTGCACGCTGTTCAAGTAAAGAAAACGTAGCCATTTTAAGTATCTAAAACAGTTCTCATTCTCGACGCTGCCGCTACAATTCCATCTGCCGTACAGTGCTGCCATCTCTGTGACGTATTGACAACGAACGCACGCTCATTTTAAAAAAAATGCACATGCTTCTATCTCTTTCCAGTCTGGAGAAACAGAATCGGAGGCCTTGAATGCACCTCCTATTTAGTTTACACATATATCGAGTGTCCTTTAAAGTAAAAAGACAACGTATGAAAAATGGAAAGATGTAATTATATAGAATATCAATCCAAAATATTCTCTCAAAATTCCCTCTCATAAACGAGAAAAAATGATAAAGATATTTAAGAAAAATTGTCACGCTCCTGTGCAATCCACTATATTATAAAATACATCTTAACGTTGACCGACAATAACGTTATTGTCCACCTCATTCAGTAAAAATACGTTGTAGCGTATGTGTTTGTGAAATATTTATTATTTGTACACATCCTGAATATCTTGAATTCATAGGCGTCACTTAGTACAATTTTCAAGGTGTTTTTGATTTCGTGATTCGCGTCGTAATTGACTCGCAATATTTTAGATTTATGTTCTATATAATTACATCTTTCTAGTTATCATACGTTGTCTCTTTATTTCAAAGACACGCTGTATATAAAACAAGGAATGATTACAAGTAATAATAGACGCATATACTGTTCTTAAAATTAATGTTTTTAAATAAAATCTTGTCGAATTGAAATATAAATGATGATAAATGATGACTTATTTTTTGTGAGGCTGTTTTCGAATCATTAGATTAGCATATATTTTCTAAAGGATTCCTATCACATGAAATGTGATAGAAATTCCAATCTAGCGTTGTAAGTTTTGACAAACAATACAGGTCTTGTATTTTGACCAGAATATTTATATACCGGGGCTGATCACTTTGCTCCGCCCCTGACCCATTTCTAAACCAAAACAATCATTTATCTTCACGTCGCATTGTAACATGCTATGTATGGACTAACGCTAGAAACTTACTAGTCTTAATCTGTTAAAGCGTGCCTACAGTAGATGCCCAAGGTCGAGAGAGACACATAGTATAAAAATGGATCGTGTGAGCAACGAACAGTGATTAAATACTTACGTTTAAAAACTCAAATTCATCAAGATTTGGTGGATACATCAGGAGAATCTGCAGAATCATACGACATAGTTAAAAGGTGGTGTCGTAAGTTTAAATGTGGTAGACAGTCGTGTACAGACGAAATACAGGTGGAGCGCCCGCAATCGTCACTACCCAAGAAACTGTTAAGAAGGTCCATGATCTCGTGCTGCAAGGTCGACGTGTAACTATTAGACAAATAGTTAAAGATACTAGTTGCTCAAACCATGTGGTATATAATATAATTACAGCCGAATTGAATATGAAGAAAATGTCTACAATGTTAACACATGCACACAAGCAAACACGAAAAGACATGTGCAGTGGTCTTTTGACGCGGTATAAATACGAGCAAGAAAATTTTCTGCAAGATTAGTGACAATAGACGAGTACTGGATCCATAATTATGATGTAGAAACCAAAATACAAAGTAAGGAGTGGGCACATCTCAAGGTTCACCACCGCCGAAAAAAATCAAGACACAATCTTCAGTAGGGAAAGTCATGCTATCCGTATTTTGGGATGCTGAAGGTGTAATTTTAGTAGATTTCCTGCGGAAGGAGACCACAATTACAGGTGCTTATAATGCCAGTTTAAATTCCAAATTGCATGACTTGATCAAAGAAAAACATCGGGAAAAGTTGAGCAAAGTTGTTCTCTTGCATCAGGATATCGCACCCATTCACAGTTCCGCCATTGCAACAGCTGCAATAGCTTAAGCAGGCTTCGAATTAGTTGAGCACCCACCGTATTTGCCAGATTGGACCCTCAGCGATTATCGACTATTTCCAAAACTTGAAGAACACTTGCATGGTAAACGATTTCCGTCAGGTAATTATGCGATGTGTGCGGTAAATCAGTGGTTTGCAGAGGCTGAAGGATTTTTTTTTTCGGGAAGGATTATAAATGCTAAAACACCGATGGGAAAACTGTATTAACCTTAATAGACTATGCTGAAAAATAAAAGTAAGATATTTGCCAATTTTTTTATTATAAATGGGTCAGGGTTGGGGCAAAGGGATCCACCCTCGTATTTTATATGATAAACATAATTCAAATTAAAAATAGGCGATATATTATATATGGAATGAGAAATTCCACATAACATTTAGTATACATGGTGTTCGCCTCGAATTTCTTCTTTGCCAAGAAGAAATAAAATGATTTTTTTAAATTTCAATCTACATACATATCTGTCCCATAAATAACCGGAATGGCTTAAAAGGACAAAAATAGTTGAGAAATCTTGACAAAAATCATTTTATTTATTTGTACTCTGTGTTAAAATCTCGATTACAGTTTGTTTCAAAAATAGAAGGAGTAGCGGAAGTCACCAGTTTCACATGAGAAAAAAACAGATATTTACTGTAGATAATGATGTCAAATTTGAGCATTAATAACCTACAATTTTAGGCGTGCCATAGTATTTATTTCTTTAATGAAGAATATCTACCAGTCAGTAACAGCAAGTAAATATTTTTGTAATAAATTCTTGACCAAACTAAAAATAAAGCACTTCTTTATTTCAATAATTTGATGTTTATATGAACCTAAATTGCCACATACGCTGTGGTGTATATGTGTATGTGTGTAACTTCAATATAGATATGTACATTCAGAATATTTTGGGGGTTTTTAATTTTGGGGTTCGTGTCATAATCGATTCACAATATTTTTGGTGTAAATTTTATATAATTTAATCTTTTAATTTGTCATACGTTGTCTTTCTACTTCAAGGACAGCCCCTATATACATTAAATGATCGTCACCTACTTACAATGTGTGCGTTGTATTTGTGAAAAAGATCCAACCCTCTAGTATACTAATAAAACTGTCAAATTCTCTCTTCTTTACAGTAATTGAAATTTTCTTAACTCTCTTTTCTTCTTAATAATTCAAGTCTTTCAATCTTATCGCTCTTGAGAAATATGGGCAAATATGAACCAATTCAGTAGAATCAACTTAATAGATTCAGTTTCTACACTGTTGAGCAATTTTATCGTATAAAGAGCGTGGACATCATACTAAATTTAGAATTAATACTTTTACTTTCTAGGAATTAGCGAACTACGAATAGCTAAAGTTTTAGAATATAAAATGTAGTAGTTGTGGTGGAAAATTAATTATTTACTAATTCAATTGCCAGGTTCTATATATGTATTTATATCGAATAGAATATCAACATAAATTATTACGTAACAAGACATTATGACCTATAGCAGCCTACATTTTTTTTCTATTGTTACTTCTGACTAAAATTTAATTAATTAATATAAAATGCTACCCATGTGGAAACTAATCAAAGAATCCATTATTTACTTTAACGGGTTGATGTAACGTATTGTTCAATAGATAATAGCTTTTAATGCTTGCTTGAGAGTCCATTTTTTATTTATTTTCGTTCTCACATCGATAATTTGCTCAAACCTAAATGAGCAATTTTATAGATGACTTGATTTTTGCATGGTTTTTAACGCTATACCACACATAGAATATGGAACTTTATTTATAATACAGCAAATAAAGGAAGCTAGTCCGAAGTAACATGGATTACGTTACATCTGCTTACTCCTTGCAAAAAGATTTCAGTTGTATGTTTTCAACACAACTAATTTCTATATTTACAGACATTAAAATATAACATAACCTTTGCTGTTTTCAATTACCTATACTTTTTATCGTTACCGTTTTATATTGCTCCATTGTACTCGTACTAATTATACATGTTGCTAATTTTTAATTACAATGTTAAAATAATTCAAACTCCAAATACAAGTTAAGAACTCATATTCAATGGTAATATTTTTAACAGACAATTGCCAGTTAGTGAAACGCAAAGAAAATTGAAGACGTTATGCTATTGTTTACATTATTCTTATTCTTATGGTTTCATGTATGCGCTGAAAACATCTTGACTGCAAAATTATATAAATATACATTGAAAAAGTTATTCTCGCGAACTGGTTAATTATATATTGTTTGACAGGGCAAAAATAGCATAATATATTAGTACGCTGCTGCCAAAGAAAAAAAATATGAAGAAGCATAAATTTGCCGATATAAATACATTGATTGTGTTTTAAGTAGTCGTGTTTAAAATCTATATACTTCTGCATGCGGTCGATTCAATTCTGAGAACATTTTTTCCACTTCGTGTCAACTACCTCTTTGAGGGCGGGTTGTACAATGATGGCTTAAATATGAGCTTAACAAAACTAGGCTTAACATTTAAATGCGGCTTAATAATAAATGCATTGTAGAAATATGGTTTAAGTGGAGTTTAAGTAAACCATACATATCGAAGGTTGGCAACGCAAAAGTAGGGATTTCTGTTTGATGTTAGTAATCGGCTATTGTTAAGGGACCAGTTTGCCAATCAGTGGAGACCTCAATAAAACTACAACTTTTAAACGACGCACGTATTTAACCCTTAATCACAGATGAGTGTTTCCGTTTCGCTAAGTTTCGGCGATTTTCGCCACTTACAGATCTTACCCAGCGAAGAGATATATATAAGAAGGGACACTTGTCTTGTCGGCACGTTTCCATATTTCGTGGCCTTCATCTTGCTTCACTGAAAAGTTTGGCGATCTTTCACTTAGTGGGCACTAGATGACTCTATATGACTTGCCTATATAATGCAAGTAACTATTAATGACTTTATCAAATGTGGTGGGTTAGATCATTTTAAAATTATTAAATATTTTCTTATATTTATTTTACGATTATTCTATTTAATACATTTATTTTAATATTTCCTTTTATTAATTTACTACAAATATCTAAAATAATACAAGAGTCATCTAGCGGCCACTAAGTGAAAGATCGCCAAACTTTTCAGTGAATGTGACGAAATATGGAGACACAAACATGAAAGTGGCGACAAACAAGTGGCCCTTTTTATATATTCCTCTTCAGTGATGTACCTACTTAGGAGAGAGTTTAAAGCAGACCACTGAGGCGTGCGCGTTGTTTGCTACCAAATAGAGTTATAGTATTAGTTTGAAGATCGTAACCGGTATAAATTACCGGAGGTCTGTATTTATGTTTATATTTCCATTTACTGATTTTGTGTAATATTTTACTCGTTTAAATGTCTACACAAGATAATCTTGGAGCCTCAAAGAGAGTGAGATACGGAGATACCAATTGTGAGGAAACGGCGGAGGAAGTGAATTCTGATAATAGCAATATAGATGCAGATGACGGGTACATTCCGACGGATCACGACTTGAACTAAACCAAGAGGTGGAGGAAGAAAATGAAAGGTTACCTGAAACTTCCAATACGATTCCATATTTATGATAAGAATCGTTTTAAAGGGTAAAAAGTTCACCAGTGCCTAAGAATACGCGTACCTTACAATATAATATTGTTGTAAAATACCCATATGTAAAGACAAACAGTATCCACATGGCTAATCCTGAAGACATGTGGGATCGCTTCTTTAATAATCATATTTTAAATGTGATTCTACTTTCATCTAATGCTTAACTTGCAAAGATGAGACTAAAATACAAAAATTTTGTAAATAATTTCTAGCATTTCTAGGATTACTAATAGTATCCTCAATTTTTAAATCTAATCACGAAGATATAAGGTCCATTTTTGCCACTGACGGATCTGGTCGAGATATCTTTCGATCTGTAATAAATGTAAATCGATTTGCAATCATCACCATTACGCGCCTAAGATTTGATAATGTTGAATCTAGAAATGAGCGAAAAAAATGATACACTATGATATTTTTAAAGCATTTATCGTAAATTGCCAATATAGGTACAATATTGGAAGTAATGCTTGTGTCGATGAGATGCTAATTGCTTTTCGCGGCCGATGCAAGATCAAGATGTTCATGCAAAAAAAAAAACCGGCTAAGTATGGTCTCAAACTTATGGCTTTAACAGATGCCAGAACACGATATTTATACAATTCGTATATATATTGTGGAAAGAACTCTGATGGTAATGTTTTGAGTGCAGAGGAAAATAAATACTCAAAACCCACAGAAGCCGTACTAAGACTTACGCGGCCAATCTCAAATACATATAGGAATATAACAGCCGACAATGGGTTCTCTTTAATAGTATTAGTAAATATTCTGAAGAGTAATATGCTTATTTTTGTGGGATCTTTTGTGGGTATAACCTTGGACTCACGGCTTACATGACGGGCCCATGTCGATGCGCTGGCGGGCAAGCTCTCTTCTGCAATATACGCCATACGACGAATAAGGAGTATAGTTAATAAGGAAACATTTATAAACTTTCTATACATGACTGTATATTTTGTATTTTTGTAATATATTTAAAATTTTGTAAATATGTTAGCGCATAAGTGTGTAAATAGGGGGTCCCCACTTCTTTCACATGTTTTAATGTTCAAACGCAGAAAACTAGTGCGCTGGTCAATCTCTTACAATTTTATTTTTCTGAATTAGGACCATATATAAAGGGGCCATTTCCCTGAAAGAGACATTGATTATCTGCTGGGATTTCTGGCATCTAATCAAGCTTAATAAGAGTCCCAGATTCAAGGCGTATAAATTTTAGTTGACACAACAATTTAAACCAAATAACCATGTATTGCGTAGAAATTTCGCTGAGTGGGCTTTAAAGCAACTCAAAACAGATACATTATTTTATGGAAAGATCTTATTAAGCAATGAAGATCATTTTTTGCTTAAATGGCTTCGTAAATAAGCACAATTATCACATTTGGAGTGAAGAGAATCTACATCCTGTTCATGAAACATGTTTACATCTACAAAAATTGACAGCTTGGTGGGGTTTATGGTCTGGAGGTGTTATTGGACCATATCTTTTTGAAAATGAAAATGGCATTACTGTCAGTGGAGAACGTTACAGACACATGATTACAGATTTTTCGTGGCATGGTCTAGATGATTTCGACTTAAACAATATGTCGTTCCAACAGGATAGGGCAACATGCCATATATCTCATGACAATCAATTTATTGAGAGAAAAGTTTAAATGACCGTGTAATCTCCAGAAATTCCGTGGCCACCAAGATCATGCGATATAACTGCATTGGACTTTTTTTCTTTGGGGTTATGTTAAATCATTGGTTTACTCCAATAAACCGCAAACACTCAATGATCTTAAAACCAACATTATTCGTGTTATTGCTGAAATAAGTGCAGATTTATGCGAAAAAGTGGCCAAAAATTGGTGAATCGAATTTTTAAGAAATTCCAGAGGCGGTCATTTACATGAAATCATTTTTATAAATAAAAAATGTCACGAACCAATGTTTAAAATAAATTAAAAAATATATTGATATTTTATACTGTTTTATCGCTATTTAACGCGAACAAGTTAGCTACTGAACAAGTTAGAACGTTATGATGTACGGGGACAAGCTCTGACCCTTCTTAAATAGAACATCAAAAACAGACAGCAGCCTGTTTATTCCAACGGTGTGTGGAGTACGTTGCAACGCAATGACCATGGGGTGGCACAGGGAACACTGCTGGGCCCTCTTCTGTTCTGTGTGTACATGAATGATCTACCTGTTGGTGTCTCCAATCATGTAGTGATGTATGCTGATGATACGACATTATTATGCCAAGGGGAAACCGATGAGCAGTTGAAGCGTGCTGGTAATGCCGCCACAGTAGAGGCTGAAGGTTGGTTTACAACGAACAAATTTACCCTTAACGTAGCAAAAAGCCACAAGGTTGTCTTTTACATATGCCCGAATTAAGACACTGGAAAACGCGGGTTCCGTTAAATTGCTGGGTATAACCTTGGACTCACGGCTTACATGACGGGCCCATGTAGATGCGCTAACGGGCAAGCTCTTTTCTGCAATATACGCCATACGACGAATAAGGAGTAGGTATAGTTAATAAGGAAACATTTATAAACTTTCTATACATGACTGTATATTTTGTATTTTTGTAATATATTTAAAATTTTGTAAATATGTTAGCGCATAAGTGTGTAAAGAGGGGGTACCCACTTCTTTCACATGTTTTAATGTTCAAACGCAGAAAACTAGTGCGCTGGTCCCTCTCTTACAATTTTATTTTCCTAAACTGGGTCCATAAATAAAGGGGCCTTTTCGCTGAAAGAGACATTGATTATCTGTTGGGTTTTCTGGCATCTAATCAAGCTTAATAAGAGGCCCACCTTCTTGAGTCTTCGTCGCCAACCCATACTGACTTGATTCTATTTCCCAAGGAAAACTTCGCCGGTATTTTCCTGGTGAGTTTTCTTACCCGTTGTCTTCAAAGCAGGTTCCCTGCCTTGGACGTCTGTCGAACGCCGTACTATTCTGTAATCCAGAGCGCGTATGTTCGACTACGGGCAAGGCAATTTAGCTTGACGGGCGACGCCAGGTTGGTGAAATAAGACGCTCTCGTACTCCGTTTTCCTAGCAGTGTACTGTTGCACACGCACAGGTAAACCGTCCGACTCACTAACCAGATAGTCATTTTACTTCGTACAATCAGTCACGTCAGTCAGTTCTATTCCGCAAAAATAATATTCAATTAATGATTTTTTAATCCCTTCATTTTCTAAGAACCGAATAAAATCCGCGGCGAAACCCGAAACATATTCTTTAACGAAATTCCTTTGGCATAAATAATTTGATCTTGACTTTCTCATATAACTTGTGTATATGTTCATTTTGTATTAAATATTATAGAAAAGCTTGTGTGGAGTTCATGTAAAAGTAAGAAAAACTCACAAAGCATGTTCGAATTTATATTACTCGAACAGCTGACCTAAGATTATCTTTTTCTTTGTAAATATATAATTTAAGAGATTTCAATTCCGTTTTCTTTGTACGTTTATATGTAATACTATTTTGATTTTGTTTCCTTTTTATATACTGTGTTTATTTTGCTTCTTTGATATTATTGTGTATATATTTTGTGTGAAATTCAACGAGATTATGTAAAAAAAATAAGCATGTGCAGTGTAAGAAGTGCGTGTCAAATGTTAATTGAAAACTATTTTATGTGTGTTAAATAAATACCTTGTATGTCAACGTTTCTTATGTTTCTTTTTTAAACCTGGGTCACAGATTAATAAACTAAATCACTAGCGATCACAAACACAGTTATTAATGAAAGCACTAAGAATCCCGTAACCGACTAGAGATTATCCGAATATTTGGTTTTGATTAATGTAGAATTAAGAGTCATTCATTACTCATTAATCACACTGATGGTATTTCTGCTATCAAGAAAATTTGAAGTTTAAATGACATGTTCACTACTGACACCGTGGAGTACATTTGAAGTTTTAGAGTTGCAGGTAAGGTTGCCTACACAACCGGCGCCTGCCAATTTTTGAATTAATAAGAATTAATTGATTAAGCATTATTAATTAGCATTAATTACCGTTCCAAGGCAGAACACAATTACAACCTTAAAGTCACTTATTATAGAAACTTGTATAACGGCACTCCAGCACCCCTGGTCTAAATGTACACCAACACCAAAAAATTTTTTTTTTTTAGTAGATACTAAAAAGTAATAATTTTGGATGTACTGTCAGTATCATTGCGTTAATAAATATTTAAACAACCTAATAAACATTTTGGGAATGGGTAATCGCATTTTCAATTATGAATAAAAATAAAATCAAACTATGGAATTTTCAAGAAAAAAATTGTGTATCTAAGTCTAAATTAAATAACATACAGCTTACTTTTTCATTTATCATTAAGAGGTTTCATATAAAAGATACTTCACGCAACATTATTTTGGAAAAAAATCAATCCCCTTTTTTCCGGAAATATTTCTCAAACGGATTTTAAACATAGCGATGCGAAAACGTAACATTGGGACAAATGGTGTAATTGTAGTCATGAGTAATATTCCTGTCTGAACATGCTTTTTCACGTCTGGAGGAAGTTTATTGGGTATCCGTTGTGTGATGCGAGTTTATTCAGTTCATTTACGCTGTGGGACAGAGAAGTTGAAGAAGTTAGAGTTCATAATAGTGTTATCTTGAGGATTACAGAAATATTATACAATGGTAAGTACAACAATTTCTGAATAAAATTATTTTAGAGTCACGTGAAATATCGCGATGATCCTACCAGACCGTTGACTTTGAAAGAACTTGAGGCAATTGTTGAAGATCTTGATCTGAATGAGGAAATTGATGTTTGTTATATACCACCCGATGTCGATGATATAACGGACGAGGAGGACATTGATGATAATGTTATAGGTGGAGTAGCAAATTTGCATGTAGATATAGCGGGAACTTTTGAGATAGTGTGTCCGAATAACGAAATTGAGATAGAGGATGGTATACATCATGAGGCAGCTTTATCTACACCTAGAAAAACGGCAAGAATTGAAGACATTATTTGGTGTAAAACGCGCGTTGACTACGAGGAAGATGCTACGTCAAATGAGGAAGGGAATGTACAGAATATTGTTGAGGCGCTACATGGAAAGTATGTGCTTGATTTCTTTATGCAAATGTTTCATAAGAATGTTGGCCAGCTTATTATTTCAAACACCATAAAATATGCGAGAGATAATAACCGTACTCAATTCGCCTTAGATCAAAATGATCTAGAAATTTTTTTGGGAATATTGATTTTGAGTGAGTATCACACTCTTCCACAGGTAAAACTTTACTGGTCATCTGATGAAGATAAAGGTGTTCAATTTGTGAAAAATGCGATGTCTCGAAACAGATTTCTCGACATAAAACAGAACATTCATCTTGCAGATAACAATCAATTAGACAAGGCAGACAATTTGCGAAAGTAAGACCGCTGGTTGATCTCTTGAACAGCAATTTCTTGAAGTATGGTGTTTTTAGGCACTTATCAATTGATGAGCTAATGGTACCCTACTTCTGCCGCCATTCAGCGAAAATGTTTTTGAAAGGGAAGCCGGTACGTTTCGGGTTCAAAATGTGGTGTCTGGCATCTAGCGATGGGTATTTATATCAATTTATACCTTATGTTGGAAAAACTGGTGAAAATGCCAAAAGAAAATTTGGTTTAGGTGAAACAGTGGTCATCAATCTTTTGAACGTATTAGAAAATAAGTCGACTCATAAGGTAACTTATGATAACTTTTTTACGAGCTACAAGCTATTAGTTCATCTGAAACGTCAAGGATACTTTGCTACTAGAACTGTACGTGAGAACAGAATGCTAAAATGCCCTTTAGAGACTTGTAAGTCTATACGAAAAAAACTCGTGGTACAATGGATTCTCGTTACGATCACGTAAATGAAATACAGTTAGTTAATAAAATTATCATTAAAATACATCGAGTATTTTAATCGCTTTTGTTGTGGGTCGTTATTAACTCTTATTATCAAGCACCTGCAGTTCCCTAAACACCTACCAAATATAGAAATATATATTTTATTACTTGTACTTGTTTACTCGACTGATAAAAATTATTTATCACACATGTACACAAAAACAAACATTTTACAGATGACTTATTTTGTAAGCAAATATTTTCCTAATACATACAAACTAAATATATGTATGTGCATGCATATGGCAAAAAACTGTAATTTATTGGTATATACTTTTTATTCAAAAGATAAAGGTAAAATACCTCCCTGCATTTTTGCCCATTAGAAAAAAATATACTAGCTTATATGGATATATTAGTGACATGACATTATTATCATACACACCAAACAAGAGTAAGGCTGTATTATTGATCTCCGCCATGCATCACAACCAATATGATGATGCTGAAACTGGTAAGCCAGAAATTATAGAATATTTCAATCAAACAAAAGGAGGGGTCGATAGTCTGGATCAAAAATGCAGCGTTTACTCTTCAAGTCGCAGAACTTATCGTTGTCCTATGGCTATATTCTTTAAATTATTAGATATAGCATCTGTTAACTCATATATTGCTCATTAAGCTTACAGCGATAATAAAAAAAATGCTGCGTTTGGAGTTTAGTAAATAATTATGAATTCTGTTGGTAACTCCTCAAATGAAACGTAGATTCTATAATATACATATAGGCCGGGAAGTTAAAGTATGTATGTATAAAACGGATTCTAAAATTGGATGAAGTCTACCCATTTGAAATTGGTCAACCTCTTAAACGGACCATGTGCAGAAAATGTCCGGCCAAGAAAGAAAGAAAATCCACCGACATATGTTCCATATGTAAGACGCCTATGTGTTTACAGTGTACCGAGAGAATTTGCAAGGACTGTGCTGCGTAAATTTAACGCTACACACCCCCTGTTGGATTATTTCGACATGAACTTTTTAACTTGAAATTAACTTTTATTGTAGTTATTATAGTTTCTTTTATAAAAAAAGAGTTGAATTTTCGTTTTTTTAGAAAAATTTTATATATATACATATATATCTCGTTCTATGTCAAAATTTGAGGTTCAATATATTTTTTTTATAAATGATCTTTGCTGTATGATTAAAAATCATTTGCAATACCCAAATTATAAACTTAAATACACCAAAAAACATTTTATAGAGCTTTTCCATAACATCTGGAAATGTGGTAGCTTAACGGCACTGCTGCGCAAGATGCGTCCCCGCCATCTTTACTTCCCCGATATGTTTATTCAATGTATAGTGTAGCATTTGATTTGATAAGCAATAGAGATGGGTCACAAGTAGATGTGATATGTGTATATCACACCTACTTCTGACCTATCTCTATTGCATATTGCATATTGCGTATCGCATTTTTATCGTATCCATCGTCGACGTATCTGATCAGACTGGTACTGGGGTACAGACACGCCTGGCGCCTAGTATGGTACCTCCCTTCCCTTTTATTTAGTGTTCTAGTGGGGTATCGTTCACGTTTCCGCCGTTAACTCACCACGTTTCCAGGCGATATAAAATGTTTTTTTTTACTTTTTAATAGCGGTAGAAAAAACCGGTAGAATATACCAGACGTCTGTGCTTGCGTCTCGGCAAAAGACTATCTGTGGTTAAGGGTTAAAATATCCTATATAAATATATATAATTAAAATATTTTAATTTGTTTTCTTAGAATTTTCTTATACATTATCTACCCTATAAAGTTAATATCAAGAAACTAAGCTTTATAAATGTTGTTTACATCCACAAAAAATTGCAAGCGAAATTATTACTTCTAAATGATGGTATTCTAATTCATGATCGTGGACCACCTTTATAAAATAGTGCAATATATTTGTGTTTTTTCAACAGCATAGTAGATTTTATTTTAAATAAAGGGAAAATCAAATTGTTCAATATTTATTTTCATACGCTATTAATAACATATGTACTATCGCGGCATTTGAAATCCGGACGATTATATATTTATTTTCACTATAATTAAGCATTGTAATTCGATTTTTGTATAATTGAGTTGTGCAGGTGACAGCAGAGTGACATTTATCTGTTACCTTTCATGCCCGGGGATCATTTCTTATAACATTAATAAGATTTTCATTGTTTTCTGGAGTTGACACACGTATACCACCGGAGCCTCGTTGTCTATTAATAACTCCTTGTCTACTCTTCCCCACGCCAAATCAATCCGCTAATTTTCTAACTGACCATCCTACTTCTAGTAATGTAATTATAAGTTTTGGTTTGAATATGCAAATGCGGTATATTAGGTTTATATTTTGACAAACCTGAATATGACACTGACTGTTTTGTAAACAACAAATCGAGGTACATACCAATCTACTCTTAAAAAGCCATATTCAAATCAAACAAATTAAGTGATAGTACATATAACAACACAAACATAATATAAATAATATTATAAAAATATAAATCTTATAGCAGTCTATTAATCTTTCTAACAATTCTATTAATGATTGCAATCTTTAATTAATTAGCATTTTTGTTATTAACTAAGTATAGCAAACGCCAATTAAGTTGGCACGAGGAGGGGTAAGTTCGCGCAGGATTAGAAGTAGTGGGGAGATTTGTATTTGGTTTTACATCAAATGTCAGATAATTCTAACCTCTGAGCGTGTATCATTTTATAGAATACCTAAATAGGTTATGCAATTCACTTAACTCTCTTAAGCTCTCGTTAAACCCGGAACGTCGGAGACTTAGCTAAACGAGAGAAATATTCGAGCTTAAACTCTAAACCTTGTATGTACAAAACACAACTGTCACCAAACGAAGATTTTTTGAACCATCTTGTTACTATGGATCAAAATGGTCCATTTTTACGACCCAAAAACAAAACAGCAATCAACAGAGTGGAAGCATCATGGTTCTCCAAGGCCTAAAAACTTTCGAGTTCAAAAATCCGCTGGAATGTTCTTGCTTCAGTTTTTTTGGATATCCGTCGCATAATTATGATTGATTATGTAAAAAACGATCAGACCATCACTGTAGATTCTTATTCTAAATTACTAACCACCCTGAGTGAGGAAATGAAGGAAACAAGACGTGGCATATTAGCGAAAGGTGTGTTCTTTTTGCAGGACATTGCCTCTGCACACGAATCGCGCATTACCGTGAATACAATTCGGGATCTAGGGTTCGAATTACTGGAACACCCGCTCTGTTCCCCAGACTTAGCTCTCTCAGACTATTATCTGTTCCCTCGATTGAAAAAAAGTTTAAAAGGACGACAATTTTTGTGTAACTAAAAGATAAAAGAAGCTGTGGAAGAGTGGTTTGCAGACCAAAAATAATCTTTTTTTTTAGAAAAATCAAAGGCGTTGCAGGATCGTTGTGTTAAGTGTATTAATTTAAGAGGAGCCTATGTTGAATAATAAAATATTCTAAGTCTCAGCTTTAAATTGTTTCAATAGTAGATCAAGAATAAATCAATACCCTGTCGTATATAATAGAAAATGAATTTTAGAATGAAAATAGAGAAGAGTGGTGAAAATTAATCCTGGAATATTGCTACAGTTATGACAGTATTGAACTATCGCGTTACCCTTCTATCAAGGATTTAGGAATACACAACAGTAAGTTTAGCTTTGAGAAGGTTGGGTTTTATTATTTGCAAAGTTCGATCATTCTCTAGAATCTACTATTGTTTACATACGTTCGAGAATTGGATCTATAATACGACTTCCCCGATATAAAATCCATAAAATCACTATAGAGAGGGTTCAGCGTCGATTGCTGAGGTACTTATACAGGCTGGCCCAAAATGACCGAAGGGGTTAGAGTTCATTATAACTTCTTATTTAAGACATAATTATTAAATTTTTTTAATTTTAAATACAGTATATTAATGGAGAATATTTTTAATTTAATTATGAAAAATTATATCTCGCAAGTGGTGGCCATTTTCTGCTTCGCATATTCGTGCTCTTTCCAAAACATTTTCCATAACCATTCGCAAAAATTTAGGTGTTATGTTTTTGATTTCGTCGCGTATATTATTTTTTAATTGCTGTATGGTTCGAGGTTTATTAATATAGACTTTTCCTTTCAAATAACCTCAAAGGAAGCGGTTAAATCCGGTGAACGCGGAGGCCAATTAAAATCGCTTGTACGGGAAATAATTCGTTCACCAAAGATGTGGCGTAAAAGAGCAATTGTGTCCCTCGCAGTGTGCGCTGTGGCTCCATCCTGTTGGAACCATACTTGCGGATGGTTTTCCACGGCTGGCCTTAAAAAAATTTCCAACATTGTCCGATATCTAACACCAGTGATGGAATCGGCGACACCGTGTTCATTTTCAAAAAAAAAATATGGGCCAATTATCCTTTTCGACGAAACACCGCACCAAACGGCACACTTAAGTGGTTGTAATTCTCGCTGTTGAACTACTCTTGGATTTTCCGTAGCCCATATCCTGCAGTTTTGCCTATTAACGAACCCATTTAATTGGAAATGGGCTTCGTCGCTCATAATTAAATTATGAATAAAATCATAATTTTCTTCTGCTTTTTGACGAAAATAAATTGCATAATCAAGTCGTTGCTGGTAATCTGTCGGTTTCAATTGTTGGACAAGCTGAATTTTGTATGGAAACATTCTTATTGTATGCAAAATTCTCTGCAGCGACCCTCTTGAGAGGCCAAGTTGTGTCGAACGTCTCCTGGCTGATGTTTCTCCATCTTCCCGAATACTCTCCTGTACCCGTTCAATATTGTCATCCGTGTGCACCGTTCGTCGTCTGCCGGCAGCAGGAAGGTTCCTTGCTGCCCCTTGTTCTCGAAAATTTGCAACCAGACGGTTTATTGCTGACTCTGAGGGTCCAACCCTCACATTAAAATAACGACAATATGCACGCTCAAAACAATGGATCGTTGATTTGAGAAATAGAGTTCAACGATTTTGGCACGTTGTTCAATTGTGTACTGTTCAATTTTAAATTCCCCAAGTCTTCTTTACAAAATACTGAAAACAAAAAAAAAATTATAATAAAAAAGTTATAAGGAATTAAAACCCCTTCGGTCATTTTGGGTCACCCTGTATTTCAAGATGGAAGATACTTACTAGAGGCTATGTATATAATTTACCACAGAGTGAAGTCTATTTTTTAACTGAAATAAGATTTTCAAATCACGTAAACAACACAAACAGCTTCCTTGTGACAAAACATTTACAGTACGTGTATCATCAAAAATGTCAAGCTTTGACCCTAGTTGATATCGCTGAGTAGATATTCAGTTCAAGTAAATTCTAAATTTTATATTTTTACTATAATAAACTATGTCAAAATGCTTTTTATCGATTTCAAGACTTGTTAATAGATATCTGTAAATTATTAAAAACAACTTTTTCTAATTCTCAATATCATCACATATACTTAAAAATTTTAAGCCCTTAACTTTTGAAATTGAAATATCATCTTCGCGAATAGTATTTAACCTCGTGCTATCGAATCATTTAAAGAATTTCAAGTATGTGTGTTATTTCAACAAACATGTAACTTACGAATGTGTTTCTTTTCAGAAAGCCGAATGCGTTAAAATCGACACAACCGTTCAAAATGCAATATTTATTAACATGGTTGGTAAGTACTTTATTGATTGTAAATTTTTTGTAAATAGCAATTTATTTTTACAAACAACTATAAACATTATTTATTTGTATTTGCAGTTTTGTGTATTCCAAAATTGTTTATATTCTAAATCATAAACATCTTGACTAAAATTTATTTACATTGTTATGCATGAATTGTAACAAGCAGAAAGCATCCACAAAAATTTTCTTTCATGTGTAGTTACGAATACAATTCATATAGGTACATATAGCGGAACGTATTCATATAAGTACATACATGTACATTCCTAGTCTCTAAAGCTCGAGAAAAATGTAAAACATTTAACCTACTTGAAACATTCCAAAATTAAATATTTGCTGCTGGCAAGTTTTTCTCATGCAGTAAAAAAGAATAATTTAATTCTTTGTTTCCAGTAATTTCATTAATTATTGGTGTATCCAAATTACGCATTAACACTTTTTGGAGTTTCGTTACTTGTAATTATTAACGCGATTTTCAGAACTTTTTATATTACTAAGACACAACGACGCTGTAGCTACCGGAACAATTTTAAAAACTTTTTCCAGTTATTTTAAATAAAATTATAAAAACCAATAAAAAGAACCTTAGACACATATTTTTAATTACTATGTTTCAAAGTAGTGGCTCTGCAACCCTGAAATAACTTCTCACAGACGATATTGTGTGGCCCCACTGAGAAAAATTCTAGTTGTACAGAGAATGTTTGTAGTGAATATTTTATAAAAACATATCTTCAGTAAACAAAAAACGAGTATTAAATCCAACTAGAGTTAAAGTACTAGAAACTATTTTTTGTAGTTTAGTGTTGTGGTAGATTTTACAAACGTTTAATATGTAAATAAAACGATACTTTAGAAGTTAACATGTTGTGGTAATACATAACACAATTGGTAGAAATGGGAATATAAAATTTGACTATTCTAAAAGTAACGTAAACCATTATATTTGATATGAAGAACAATGCGCATTCGATTATTGTCGAAGGAGATTGTTAAAATCCAACTAATTAATATTGTTTGTGCGGAACAGACGCTATTCTCTAAGCACAGAGACAGAGTCGGTTTCGCTTAAATAATAAGATTGATGCAATATTCGCTTTTAATGTTCTGAAAGGCTTTTGTAGTAATGTTCAAAATACGGAAATCGGTAGATATATTAAATTTAAAGATTACTATATCTATGCGCCACTCACCAGCTCTGATGTTGAGCGAAGTTTTTCTATATTTAAAGACATACACTTTACAGAATATATTATAATAATTAATGTGAATAAAAAATGTTTACTGTGGTGTGACTAAGTCATTCACTTTAATTATAGGTGATATAATTAATTTCAAGTTTATACGTTTTCAATATTTTGAATTTTTTCACTTTATAAAGTAAATGCATTTTGTATATACAAGTGTCCCGTATCGTTATGTTCAAATTTTAGGAGTGTAAGGTAGACTTCATTTCAAGTCACAAAAACGTAAAGCTTGTATATCAATTTTTATTTGTTTCAAAGTTACAGATCTATTAATGTGATTGTCAGATCATGAAAAAAAATGTAATCCCAAAGTCAATAAAAACTGATTTTATTTAAAAAAAGTTCAATTAATAATATTTTCGAAATGTCTACCTCCTTGTTGAATGCAGGCTTGTGCCTGTAAGCCAACAGAAGGAGTACTTATCCGAATTTCATACTTGTTTTGTCGGATTTGCTCGGCAGCCAGGTGAATACGATCCAACAACTCTTCTCTTGTGTTCGAAACTTGCGCGTAGACTAAATTTTTTTATGTACCCCTATAAGTAAAAGTCAAGGGTATTAAGATCGGGTGATCTGGGTGGCCACGCAACAGGACCACCTCGACCAATCCATCTTGGATAATTGACGTTAAACCAATTTCGGACAGCAATTCCGAAATGTGGTGATGATCCATGTGAAACCACATGTCTCGTCGAACATTCAGTGGGACATCCTCTAAAATACCTGGTGGTTCGTCAATAAGAAATTCAAGGTAATTGTCCGCATTTAACCTTCCAGGAATAACGACAGGACCAATCAACAAGTCATCGATTAGGGCCGCCCAAACGTTAATAGAAAATTCATGTTGAAATTTAGATGGGCGTATAGCTTTGGGATTTTCTGATGACCACCTGTGCAGGTTTCTCAGATTTGTAACACCACTTCTCATGAACGTAGATTCATCTGTCCAGAGGACTGTACTGCAGAAATTAAAATGAAGGCGTTACTGTCTTAATATCCAGGTAGAATAAACTAGACGAGCATAGTGGTCTGCATCAAGCAAACCTTGTCCCCTGCAATAGTAATATGTCACGTTTTAAAATTCGCCAAACTGTCGTTCGTGGCACTCTTAGTTGTCTAGCAATTCAACGTACACTGAGAGTTGGATCCCTTGTAGCAATAGCTACTGCTTAATCCTCTAAGTCTACTGGCAAATTTACTCCTCGGTCGAAAAGACAATCCGCAATCCGCATTCCCGAAATTGTCTGTGTACTTCCAGAAACGTTCTGTAACTATCGGGAAACCAATGTCGGTATTCAATAACTGCTTGACGTGCACTGCCGTTACAATAGCCATACACAAAATGCATGTCCGCATACTCTTGAGAAGAAAATCGGTAAGGCATTTTGAATAAAGAAAACGTGTCCACTCACTAATAAGCTGTTGTATGAACTGGAACGTAATGTAATCCTTCATTAAAAAATGCCACGTTAACAATCATCTGAACATTTGTTTATTGTATGATATTCATGGTTCGGTACGAAATAAGTAAGAAGCTTCTTTATCATAAATCAATTGCCAGTACTCTTTTTTGTAGATCTCCAAGAAATTACTGTATGCACTACGACACGTGTTTATTTATTTTAGGATAACATTTTATTATGCGACGTTAACAATCACAGGCCTGTTATTGAATCGTATAACTTTTTTTAAATAAAATCAGTTGTATTGACTTTAGGATTGCATTTTTTTTCATGATGATGACAATCACATTCATAGATCTGTAACTTTGAAACAAATAAAAATGGATATACAAGTTTTGCGTTTTTGTTACTTGAAATGAAATCTACTTTACACTCCTAAAATTTTAACATAACGATACGGGACACTTGTATATATATATATATATATATATATATATATATATATATATAAAGATAATTATTTCGTGACCTTTGTATGTTATGGTAAATTCATTTGTTGGCAATTTAAGGTCTGGTTTTACTTCAAAATGTATATATTTAAAACAATCCTACATGTTTCGGCAAATGATGCCTTTTTCAAGGAATATAATATATAAATATATATATATATATATATATATATATATATATATATATATATATATATATATATATATATAGTATTTTCGTGACCTTGGTATGATAAGGTAAACTTAATTAGTCGGCGATTAAAGGTCTGGTTATTACTTCAAAGTGTATATATTTAAAATAATCCTACATGTTTCGGCAATGATGCCTTTGTCAAGGATATAAAAAATATATAAAAAATATAAAAAATATATTCTGTCATTTATATTTTTTATATCCTTGACAAAGGCATCATTGCCGAAACATGTAGGATTATTTTAAATATATACACTTTGAAGTAATAACCAGACCTTTAATCGCCGACTAATTAAGTTTACCTTATATATATATATATATATATATATATATATATATATATATATATATATACATTTATATTTTATATTCCTTGAAAAAGGCATCATTTGCCGAAACATGTAGGATTGTCGACCGAATACCAAATAAATATAAAGAAATTATTAATGTCGCAAGTCAAAAATTCGATGTTGAGACTATCAGTTCTGAAGAAATTTTATATTTCTCTTCATGTTAGACCAAATTTTACAAAAGGTCTTGTCTCGACACAGAATCCTTCTGAAAAGAAGTACCATAATCTATGAAAAGAACCTTTTCGACGGCTGAATTTATGACTTTAGAATATAATTCTGCCAATAGAAGGACTGTTGTGACTCATGAATTCATTGATGGACTTTCTAGCCACTCTTTTAATCTTCTGAAACTTCGAACCGTTCAACATATCTGTTTACCTACTGAAAAGGGATATCCTGACCTAAAGATGCCTATACAAAAAGAGAAACTTCTCAACATAGCACATCTTCAGATGTTCGTTGAAGATGAGTATAACGATTTGTATGAACATATACTACAATGGACAGCCGTTGAAATGGAAGAAGTGGAAGATGATCTTTTTTAGTGGTTTCCTCTTTTTTATTTTGTGTTAATTTCATTACTTTGTAGTTTCCTTAGTTATGAAATAAAAGCTCCTTTCATGCTATACACTAATTTGTGTTATTGAAGTACATTGGGGACAAAAACAACTTCAGTCTATGTTCTTGTTTTTACTATATCGCTATTGTTTTGATGTCAACTCTACGAAACTTTTACGAATATTGTTGCGCATGTTGGTAAGAATATACTTCAACTACAAACAAACTGAAACCGTTAATTAGGACGGATATAAAAAGTTTTTTCTCACTATTGAAAAGTTCCCAATACCTGACTTTTTGATATTTCTGATCTCACCGATTCAATTATAGCACCATGTTTAACGTTATATTCTTTTAATATTCTTCTTCATGTCAATTTTCTTAACTTGGTCCCAAATAACTTCCTTATTGTTTTCAAAAATTGTAATTTATTGTTTTATATTGATCGGTTGTTGTTTGTTGATCGCTTTTAATCTCTCTCAGGTAAATCGTCTACATTTTTACTACTACGTCTACTTTCTTTTATACTACATCTACAACCACTTTGTTACAAACATTTCTAAATCCTTAATGTACATTCCTGTCGCATTAACCTACATTTTAGGTATGCATAAACACAACCTTATATCTTTTCTTATACATTGCACTCACTTCGTTATTATGTTCTCTCGCAGACTCTATTACACTAATACAAAACTGTTAACGACTTAGGCCATACATGCTCTTGTGAAAATGATTGTATGTGCATACATTTTTAGAAGGCATTCTTGTTGATGACATATATTTCTAGTTCCAAGAATAATCTGGATTTATTATTATAATTAACATTTTTAATATTTATGTTTTTCCACATTAATCTTTCCAATATTTGGATTATATATAGAAACTGTATAATAAATATAATAAATTTAAAACAATCCAAATTAATTTGTGTCGAAAATACGAAATCTCAAAAGAAATATTTTATTATTACAGCAGGGTGCTCAAGTCATAAATTACGAGATTTCTTTTGGCAGTGAAAAATATTATAATTGTATTTTGACTAAAACCTAGTCTAGATAAAACGGTAAACACGCCAACAAAGCTAGACATTATGTTTTATTATTCTATTTCTTACGTATTTGTTTAAATTGGTATCGTGACTAATTCATATATTTGACTACATTATTTGTTTGTCGTAAAAATTGATTGCCAATATTTAATCAGACAATGTCCAAGCTATTTAAAGTGCCCACAGTACAATGTGCTTAAGTTGGTCGTATTCGGATGAACCAATAAATATACACTGGAGAAAGAAATACATATACATATATGTATATGGTGTCGTGTTTATTTTCGTGTCCTAACACTATTCATATTTTTATTACAGGTATAAAGTTATTTAATTAATTTTCCTTGTCACAATAACATATCTTAATCTAAGCTTTCTAAAAGTTTTATTTAGCTAAAAATATTCAACTAAACTTCAAATAATAATAATAATACTGGTATTTGTTCTCAACTGTTTACATGTCTAAACACAAGAAATATTGCTGTAAATAAGTCATCAATCAACACACAAATTTAATTACAAAAATAAAAGAAAAGACTATCCCCAAGATCATGCAACTTAATACTATATACATGGTGTGGAGTCGTTTTGACCAAAATGGAATATAAAACCTAGTAATAATATAACGAAAAATGACAAGAGCATCCAAAGTAAATATTTTATTTCAAAATTTGACCCTATTCAGAAAATGGGCTTAAACAAATAGTATGTATTCCAGCAGGATACCAATCCCCAGCTGAGTATCTCTTGGCGCATTTAGACCAAAAATTATCAAGAATTAGTGTTACAAATGCTAATTAGTGCTTTAATAATTTCAAAACTTGATGAAATAATCTTCCCAAGAATTTTCTCCAAAATGGAGAAGATGCCACGACGTTTAGCAGGCAGAATTTTGTCTTTTATTGTTGATCTACGTAAAATTAGTTTATTCTAATGGCATGGTTGGTAACTATCAAACTAGACAAATTTCAAAACATAGGCTTGATTTTGTGCTGAAGTTTAAATAGGTTAGGGGAGAGTTACCTAAATTGAACTGCCTCCTAAATTGAACCTGTGTGTTATTTCCATCAAAACTGCATCTGCGCGCCTTCTGTTATAGAACACGGCGACCTTGGGACTAGAAAGTGACGTAGTTTCAATGTAAATCGCAAGTTCCCGCGATCACTGGTATTATGGAAGATTGAACGTTTTTACGTTAACCGATGTAATTTTATACTGACATTCCTTAAGCGATAATGCAAGAAATAGCGAAGGCGTGTGGTAAATAGTAAGTAGTAGCGCCGTATGTAAACAAAAAAAAAATAGGTTAGATTGAGTAAAACAAAAGATTGTTGCCTAAATTGAACCTCTTACTGGTGTCTAAATTGAACTGGTTCAATTTAGGATCCTTATTTTCAAACTGGAGAATATCGTTTGTATAACAGTTTTTAATTCTGCAGAAAGTTATTTTTATAAATAACGCTGCTTTAAAATGATTTTTTCTAGAACCAAGAATAACCAAAAGGGAAAATTATAGCAAATCGAGCGAAGCCGATATGAAGCAAGCTCTTAGCACTTACAGATCTGGTGAAATTGGATTGAATGAGTGTGCTAGACGATACAACATTAACAAATCAACATTACTTAGACATGCTAAAAATAGAAATAAATTTGCTAAAGAAGATAAGAAAAATATGGGAAGAACGTGTATTTTTTTCTGAAAGAACTGAAAATCATATCATATCTTAAAATTTGAAGAACTGCTGTATGGCTTTACAATAAAAGATATCAGAAAGTTAGCTTTTGATTTAGCAGAAAACCACAATCTGTCACACCTTTCAAAAAAGAAAAAAGCATAGCTGGTAAAAAGTTGTTTTACAAACTTATGCAAAGACATTACGAACTGTCATTACGTCAACCTGAATCTACGTCCATTGCCCGTGCAAAAGAATTCAATAAAGAAAGGGTAATGGAATTTTTTGACATTTTAGAGAATTTGGTGGACAAATATAAAATAACAGCTAATTCCATTTTTAACGTGGATGAGTTTGGATATACAAAGGTCCAATAAAGAATGCAAAAGGTTGTATCAAAAAAAGACAAGGTAAGTGGGTGGTGTTGCCAATGGCGAAAGAGGTGTGAATACCACTATGGTTTGTTGTTGTAACGCTGCAGGTCTCTATGTTCCTCCTATTCTGATATTTAAACGAAAGCAATACACTCCTGAATTAGCAAGAGGAGCGCCAACTGGAAGTCTTACAGAAGTTTCCGATACAGGGTACATCAACACCGAACTGTTTCTAAAATGGTTGGAACATTTTTATGACATAGTTAAGCCCGGAGTGGAAAAACCCATTATTCTGCTTCTTAACGGTCACACGTCGCACAGTAAAAATCTCGAAGCTCCCACGTTTGCTCGCGAAAACCATATTCACCTTTTACTACTTCCAAGCCATACAACGCATAGACTCTAACCTTTAGATGTTGTTTTTTTCAAACCTTTACGAAATTACTATGTACAGGAACAATATTCGTGGTTGCGGGCGCATGTTTGGCGAGGCATAACAACTTATAATGTTGCAGAGCTACTAGCAAGAGCCTATGGAAAGGCAGCAACAGTTGGCACAGCTGAGAGTAGTTTTAGAGATTCTGGAATATGGCCTGTAAACAGAAATATATTTGGTGATAATCTTTTTAGGGCTTCTAGTGTGATGTGAACCAAACCTCTAGAAAATGAGACTTCAGTAGCACCTGCTGAAAATTTTCAGGCACCTATAAAGCAGAGTATCACCTTGCCAGAAGACATAACTCCCAATAAAGTGAACCAAACTTTACAAGAACTTACTCCGTTACCTGAAATCAGCAGAACTATTCAAAAAAGGCAGCCTAAAGCCATCACATCAGCTGTAGAACTCACGAGCACTCCATATAAGAATACTTTAGAAGAAAAACAGAAAAATTACCCATCGGTAAAAAGAAGTCAGAAGATCAAAAAAGCAAAAAAAAAAAGCAAATCACATCAGTAGAAAGAGTAAAGACCAACTTATTAGAAAATAAGAACAAAACCAGGACGCCAAATCTAAAGAAACGAAAATTGCCAATGAAAAGAAAGACGACAACGAGTTCTTCTGAAGATTTGGAGGAGTCGTCTGCAGAAAATGCTTTGTGTCTTTACTGCAATGACAATTATCTGAATTGAATCGAAAATGAAGGATGGGCACAGTGCCCAGGTTGTTTAAAGTGGACCCAAGAAGAATGTATTGGATTTCAAATGTGAAATCTGTATAAACTAGAACTATAATTTTTTTTATAATTATTATATAGTATATATTATAGTTCTTAAAAAATGTGTTTTTTAAATTAATTTGCAGCTGGTTCAATTTAAGAAACGCTTGGTTCAATTAAGGCAACCGGTTTCATAATTTGAACCGATTGCATATAGTTTTCTTTTGTTATTTCAAAAAACCGCTTAAGTTTTTCGATTATATTTTGTGATTAAACACATAAAATATATTATGAACTGGGCGCTTGTGTGAATTTTAGTTGAAATAATCACCAATTTTTCAATATACAATTTTTTTTCTGAAATCAGTTCAATTTGGGCAACTCTCCCCTATATACAGGGCAAGTAATTGAAAAATTATGTAAAATAAACTTATTTAATTTATGGTACAAGTATATTAGCCATATTAATTGATACTCCTATTAGTAAGCCGCTTAAAAATGTATAATGACACTTTCAGGTTTTCTTAACTAGACTATGAATCTGATGCCAACTCGACTGAGGCTGGCATGAAAATTGCGAGCCAGTTACTGGCACTATTTTATTATATACGTATATCTATTCATATTATAAGAAACGTTCACCTACCGTAAAAATTATACAAGCAATCATATGAGCTTCATAATAACATTTTTAAGAGTTGCACAGAATTATTCCTAAGTTAATTGATTTACAACTTTTAATAAGTTATATATTCAAGATATATTCACCACTTATTTTATCCAAAGCGAAAATTAAATTATAGGAATAGTAATTATTATACTAGACATAATTAAGAAAGACTGACAAGTTTGGGCCTATACCAGTGTAGAAGCGATCAATATTCAATGTGCACCCCGGTTAAGATTCTCAGCAAATCTGTATGCATTGAGACCCGTTCATATATCTCGTTCTGTGTGTCATAACAACAACACTATCGCTGTAGTTCGTTTAATAATTAATTTATCAGTAAAATATCAATAGTAGGAGCAATATAATTTAATTTTACATCAATAAGCACGTTTCCCCATTTGCGAAACATAAGTATATATAGTGCTGAACACAAATTAAAAATTCGTGCTAATGCATCGAATTACAACATATTATCTCATAATTTACGTAAATTGTATTTAATAATCTTGTCTAGAATATTTGATAAAAAAAGATTTTTGAAATGTATACACAGGTATGAAAAATATGCTGTAATAAGTCCTACTTGTATATTTCCAGTGTCTCTATCAGTGGCTTACTCGTGTTCTATCTATTATAATTTTTTGCATTGGATGCCAATAAGTCCAAGCACTTGAGCATAGTGCTCTTCGTATCACCCCAATAGATCTCTCAGTTCCACTCTGTTACTCTTGTGTCCTCAATCCCCCTTAAGGGTAATTTGAGTACCCTCGTAAGATCCAGTAGATATCGTCCGAAATGTTGCTGTCTGAGTCCGTTCAGTTTTTCACAAGTAAATATTACATGAAAGCTAGTTTCCTCCTGTTTTTCACAGATCCCATACCAGCGCTTCGCTTTCCTACAGATGCTTCCTTAAAGGATAATGACTACCAAGACGATAATAGTTTTAATTTCTTTTTTATTACTACGAATTAGGATGGTTGAAAGCATAAAGCCTAACAATTGTAGCTGTATCGAACACACAGTTTTAAACAAGCACAAGGAGGAGCTATTTAATCATATTTAACATTTTTGGAGAACCTATTGAATATACATTTTTCTCTAAAGGATATGAATAAACATAAACAAAAAAAAAACAATTATAAATTCTTAAATGTTCTTGTTTGGAGCCAATATTTAAAAATCTAGAAGAATAATTAAATCAAATAAATTATTACACTGGTCTTCTCCTGCTATTATTGACTTCCATTTTTTCTATAAATAAGTATGCTAAAACCTATAAGTTACCTAGATAAATAATTAATTAATAATGTTTCTGCGAGTACTTTCATTTGCATACTTCGTATTAAACTATTACTTTATTCCCAAATATGACAAATAAATTATCTTTGTAAGCCAATTATAATTGGCTTAACAATAATTATTGTTATATACTCGACATATAAGGACTATTTACATCCAAGTATATTTTAATATACAGGATCTTCCCAAATTAGTTATGCAAGAGTATACCTCTACAGTTGCGGAACCGGTTGTGGTAGCAAGGTCTAGTGAATTTTAATACTTCCGCCAGAGCAGTAAGAATAGTTCTTGTCGGAATCTTTGATCTTTTGCAATAAAGGCGTAACACGCGCATATACCAGCGTATTTTCTGCAGGTCTTCTTTCTTTCTTAAACATGTGCTACCGTAAGCGTAATAAATATCAGACTGTCTAACTTTTTGTTATTTAACTCATTTGCAACCTGCATTTAATAAAGGAAAGAAATACAGGTGCTGATCCATGCGCGAGTTCCCATTTTATTTCAATAATTTGGGTTACTGATCTTACTCCTTACATTTAACGAGCCATCGAAAAAATTCATAATTGGAGTAGACTGTGAAATTGGGTTGGTACTTTAGCCACTTCCACATAATGACATTTATTATTTGACATTGAAACTATAAGTTTGTGTCAAATTTTTCAAAACTTTTATTAAGAAAATTAAATTTATTTAGAAAATGGTATTAAACATAGAACAAAAAGCAAAAATTATAGAATGTTACTTCCGTACAGGTGTGAAAGTAAATGGCGAGTGGCAGTATTCAATTACTGAATGCATGGCTGATTTTAGTGAAGAACATCCTGAATTAGTGTTTGACTATAATGATTTTTACAATGTTTTGACAAATTGTGTAAAGTTATTCATCCAGAGAGACTGGTAGCGTCGGTCGAAAAACTGGAAGTGGACGGCCATCTAAACGTACAGCTGATAATATTGAAGCCCTTCAGCATATTATTGATGAAAATCCAAAAACATCTATTTCAGTAGTGAACCAACAAACAAATTTATCTTATGGTACGTGCCAATTCATTCTTAAAAAAGTCTTACATTGTCATCCATACAAGCTGTAATGTTTTCATGAACTTTATCCAGTGGATTATTTAAGACTAGTGGAATTTTGTCAATGGTTTCAAAATAATCTACACAATCAGGATATCCTTAACACAGTTTCTTTCACGGATGAGGCCTGGTTTTATCTTTCTGGATATGTTAATTCACAGAATATGAGGTGTTGGTCCTCCGAAAATCTTCATTTTTTTGTAGAAAAAACATTGCATCCCCAAAAACTTGCACTCATTTCTTTTGATGTCTCGAATTTGTTCACTAGTATCCCACCCCAGGAGGTAATAGATTTAATTACTTTACAACTAAAGCGTAGAAACACGAACATTGTCACAAAGACCGAAATTTTACAGCTCTTAGAACGTGCCTGGAACAAAATTATTTTCAATTTAAAAAGAAATTTTATAAACAAACAGAGGGTCTAGCAAAGGGAAACCCACTAAGCCCCTTATTAGCGGAAATCTTCATGAATAATTTAGAAACTATAATTAGTACACATCCCTTGTTTGGTAATTGTGTATATTGGTTTAGGTATGTTGTTGACATATTAATTTGCTTTAACGGTTCAGATAGACAATTAAAAACTTTACATAATTATATCAACACTATTCACCCCAAAATAAATTTTATTGTAGAAACAGAAATAAATAATAGCATTCATTTTCTAGATTTAACCATATCACACAAAACTAATAAACAAGAGTTCGCTATATACCATAAACCAACACATACGGATACCACAATACACGCTAACCCTTTTCATCCTATAACACACAAATTATCAGCATACCAATCAATGGTATATAGATTAATTTATGTACCTATGAGTAAAAGTAATTTCGACCTTAAACTAAATATAATATACACAATAGCATTAAACAATGGTTACTCTATAAATATTGTCAATAACATCCTAAATAGCCAACAAAAATCTAAAACCCTTTCCTTAGTTTATCCAAAATTAAAATACAAGATAATTAATTCCTATAATTCAATCACTTACTTCGGAAAAATTTCGGAAAAAATTGGTACTTTCATTAAAAAACTTAATAACGAACATATATCATTTAAAACAGACAATACTATACAGAACATTATTAAAAACAACAAAGATAAAATAGACAAAGAATCAAACTCTGGTGTATATAAGTTAACATGCTAAGATTGTAATAAGGTATACATAGGACAAACGGGGAGGACATTCAAAATTAGGATGAAGGAACACGGGAGAAGCCATAAAGAAAAGAAAACTGGTTCAACTTTCGCAAGTCATTGTATAGATATCAATCATAGATTTAATATAGATTTCAATATTTTACACATTCAAGAAAAAAGTAAAAAACTTAACCTGTTAGAAAACTTAGAAATTAATAGATACAATAGTTTAGGATTAGCTTTAAATGACCAACTAGATTTAAACAACTCCCCTCTACTAAATTTAAGATTGTTAAAATTTTTCCACCACCATTTCCCCAATAACTTTCACATAAATATTCAAACTTGTATTGTACATATTCAGTATTTCATCCACCTGATGAAGCCATTGTATGGCGAAACAATATTGTAGTGGTATTTACAATAAAATAATTTTTGAAACTAGAAGTTTAATTACTTATTTCCTTCGTCAATTAACTATTTATATATATATATATATATATATATATATATATATATATATATATATTTATATATATATGGTAAATTCAATTTGTTGGCGATTTAAGGTCTGGTTTTACTTCAAAATGTATATATTTTAAACAATCCTACATGTTTCGGCAAATGATGCCTTTTTCAAGGAATATAAAATAGATCAAAAAGTCTTTGGATCGCTATTGCCGTGGAATTTACGAGATATCTATGAAATTATTTATTTCAATTAGTTTTGACATTTATTTGACAACTTTCAAGTCAGCTGGTTATAATTCAAAATGTTTCATTTAGAACATAAAATTTTTATTATCAAATCATACTACATTAATGGAAATATAGGTGAAAATGGTAATTGGGTTTATTCACTTCGTTTATGTTTGAATGAGTTCCGTGAGAGATTTCCCAACTTCGCAATAATCGAGCGAGATTTTTTTCGGGAACTTCAACAAACTGTGGACAACTGTGGACTGGAAGAAGACGGGCTAGAAATGATGATGTTATTGATCTGGTTAGGCAACGCATGTAGAAGAACCTACCTTATCCTTGCGTAGATTGAAACAAGAAATCAATTTTAAGTTATGGGACGTGTCAAACCATTGTTAAACATGACTTGAACATGTTTCCTTATAAACTGCAGATGTGTCAGAAGTTACTGCCACCAGATTATCAGAAGAGAGTATCGTACTGTATCTGGTTTAATGACCATATGAATAACGATATCCTTGATTTAACATTTTTTACAGACGAATCTTATTTTTACCTATCTGGATACGTTAATAAACAAGTTATACACAATTTTCATAGCGAGGCTCCTTTATATAGTCCTAAGATTGGTGTTTGGGTTCTAATGTTCCGTAGACGGGTAATAGGGTCAATATTTTTTCAAGATACCATAAACGCTGAAAGATATATAAATCAAATACTTGATCCTTTTATCAATCAATTGCACGATGATGAACTTCATAATGGATACTTTCAGCAAGATTACGTGAGACCGCATGTTGCTCGAGTAACCATGGAATATTTACGTCAATTTTATGATGAAAGGTTAATATCAGACGGACGTTGCCCACCTAGGTCTTGTCATTTGAGTCATTTAGACTACTTCTTATTCCCATTGCTTCTTAAGCAATGGGAATGCAAAAATGCAAAAAAGCAAAAATGTTATTCTTAATAAGATTTTTAAAACTCCAGTTCACACTTTAGATGAATTACAAGAACGTATTGTTGAAAACTGTCTCACAGTAACATCTGATCTTTTAATTAAAGTTTTTAATTAATTAACATGTGCCGACGTGTTAACCGGTGTATTCACGAACAGAGAAGACATTTTCAACATCTTTTATAATTTTTTATTGTAAAAGTGTACCTACCTGAATGTTATTGTTTCATTGTGGGAGTTCTTTTCTTAACTGTAATGAGCCGTATTTTTTTTTAATTAATTATTAAAACTTCGTTTATATATAAATGCATTCTGTAATCTCTATAAATGTTATTAAATATAACATACATAAAATGTAAATAAATACCATAACCTAAAATCTATTTTGTTTGTGACTTATGCGTACTTCAAGGTAATGAATTACAGAAGTAAATAATTTTATAGATAGCTTTACGTTTCATGGCTATCACGATGCAAAGACTTTTTGATCATACGTTATAAATGACACTATATTGAATACTGTCATTTATATTTTATATTCCTTGAAAAAGGCATCATTTGCCGAAACATGTAGGATTGTTTTAAATATATACATTTTGAAGTAAAACCAGACCTTAAATCGCCAACAAATTTAATTTACCATAACATACAAAGGTCACGAAATAATTATCTACATATATATATATATATATATATATATATATATATATATATATATATATATATATACTGGATTGGGCGTAATATAATTATGTATTCACCGCCGAGGTCCCCTAATCCGATGCCATTGGATTTAAGTGTGGGGGGCTATGCTAAAGACCAAGTTTATGTTTCACCTCTTCCTGCAAATCTAAATGAATTGCGATTTCAGATAATAGAAGCAGTTGCAACCATTGACTGTGATATGATACGTAAAGTTTGGAACGAATTTACTTGCAGATTAGATATACCATGTGTCCACACGAAAACTTAATATTGAATTTCTAGTGTTTTTGAGTACAAAAACTAGAAATATTGGGTAGTTGTTCAAGATATAAGGGGACAACGAACAGTATATTTCATACCGCCCCATAGGGTCACTCGCCGCTCCCAGCACCCCTCCCCCTCCCCCTGTATTGATGACACCCTGTATTTTTTATGGTTGACTTTGAAAGAACACAATTTTGTTGATATTCCAATGCGAAAAAACTAGTTACTTACATCATGAAATTTATGAGATACTTAAAGTTAATAGTTTCAGATATTAATTAACTCCGAAAAATCATAAGTTTGCCATGGAAATAGTTTATTTTAAATTAGAATTTTTAAAAATATGACATTTGCGTTTCATTAATATTAATACTTGTAATATTGTTCGTAACATTTCTGCTTTTTTACTTAAATGGTTTACACTCTGGAAGAGAGAACTAAAATTATGATTTTATATGGAATTGCAAACAGCAATTATTCTCAAATGGCGACGTTATTTGATGAAAACCACCCAAACAGAAACGTATCTGTTGTTTATACAAGAAAGCTAATAGAAAAATTTTTGCAAACTGGATCTGTAAATAATAATTAACCCGATATGGCGATATAAAATATACTGTTCATTGTCTCCCCCTATATCAAGTTTTTGTCCAGTATATCGTGTCACAAGGGGACATTGGGGGATATTGAACATTTGCAAATGAAACTTGAAGTTTTGCTGAATTGTTTGCTTTATTATTCAGTTTAATAGGATTTATGCTTTCTTCACAATTAAATGTTATTTCTGTGTAACTAATTTAGGAAGACGCTGTATGTGAAATAATTTGCCAATAGATTCACGGAAATAACTAAATTTACTGTTATAAGAATTGCACCTTATATTGTAACTAATATCCATATTACCTGATATTCTAAACACCCGTATTTTATTAATAAAATTTTTATTCGTGAAGTGTCTGATATTAAATGTTTAGTTTGTGTTTCGTTCTTACTATAAAAATTAAAATTAAATGCTAGCTGATTCGATGTTTTTAAATTATATGAGATGTGCGTATAAAATCGCGATCAGATATGAAAGTTGTTTTGACTTTTCGGCAGTAGCTTAAAGATTTTACGATAGCCTAGCATAGTTATATTAATACGTCGCTATACTCGTTAAATTTAGCTCCAAGATAATACAGGTAATGAGAATCCTCCAATTTATTAAGTTGTAGTGAAACGTAATGTTATTAACTTCAAATTTCTCAATTACGTTATCCCAAACTCAATAGATAAAAAAATAAATTAGAATATTTAGTACACTAGAATTTGTTTTATTTAATTCCCTTCTTCAAACCTGTACATTATTAAAATATATTTATCATCGAAGCGGTCTAACATACCGTAATTGTGTAATTTGTGATGATATTGAGCTAATATTTAGACTTTTTGAAAATTTAATCAAAGAAGGTAAGATAATTTCAAAATGATCATCAAATGAAATCAATATCTGCATTATCTGACTTTGTAATTATTAATGTTTGGATTTTATTAACACGTCATATACAGGATGTCACAGAATAACTATTCTTAAATTTCAGAAATGACAGAGGGCACTTAAATAAGCATTTTTGATGTGAAACATTTAATCGCGCTCTACGGGGGTAAACTCGGCTCTTGAATGCCAACATGAGATAACGGGGCGACTGCTCAATCAGCGCTACCCTATCTTCGCCATACCGTTGGCACTCCCCTCTCTCTGCAACGCTCATATTGCGCTATATATGACGGCGCCCTCACTCTGCGCTATGCCTAATAGCTATACTATACGTTCGCCGCTATTACGTGTGTGTGTTCAATGGTTGCGCGCTATAGTCGCTTTACTTGTGTACGCGACATCGTCTCAAGTTTTCTTTTCAATCGGAGCGTCCTTTCGATCACAACAAAGTACTTTCAACCGAAACCGTTGCAACTGTTTTATTACAACAGTATCTAGTTACTCCCAGTCCCAAATCTATACTCGCCAGTATAAGGAACATGATTAATTATTAGAAGTTGAAGAATTTCAAATACAATTAATAATTATAATTATAGAGATTCATTCGAGTAACATTCCATCGATGTAACATGGCACGAGCAAAATACGCCCAACGTTGTCCAGCGGCGACTGACAAAATAACGAGCGATTAAATAAATTCGTACTTGAAGTAGGTTATGCATGAGAAAACGTATTTTCTAACCTAAGCAATTCTAATATCAACATACATGCGTACATATTTGTTAAGGTTAATATTTGATATTTAGTTGTCAACGCTTATAATAATAATTTTTTTTGCGATAACCATCGTGGTATTTCTCTGTGATAGCTTATATAATTTTATACTTAGTAATTTTCGGAAAATTCATAGAAATCAAAAATGTTTCTTACTTCATTCATATGCGTGAAAATTGACGATGTAGTAAAAATACTAAGAACAAAGTATGCCGTCACGTTTAATTTATTAACTCTGAAACTTTTTAATATAATCCTAAAATAATTTACTCACGACATATATACAAATATATCCATATATAATTTGCTGTCTTTCTAGCCAAGAACTTATCTCATAGAGTTTTAATATATATAATCTTAATCCCGTCACAGCACAGTAGTGTAGGGAAGAGTTATAATAACAAATGTTATAAAATAATTGAACGTTTCAATCATGAAATTAATATCAGGACAACAGCAAATAATACAATCTATAAAGAGATTAAATATGTAATGCATTTCGATAATTTAAAAGAAAAAATATTAAATTAGAGGTAAACTTGGTATTTTTCTGTGATAGCTTATATAATTTTATACTTAGTAATTTTCGGAAAATTCAAAGAAATCAATAATGTTTCTTACTTTTACTTAGTGAACTTTGTTAAGTCATTCATATGCGTGAAAATTGACGATGTACTAAAAATACTAAGAACAAAGTGTGCCATCACGTTTAATTTATTAACTCTGAAACTTTTTAATATAATCCTAAAATAATTTACTCACGACATATATACAAATATATCCATATATACTTTGCTGTCTTTCTAGCCAAGAACTTATCTCATAGAGTTTTAATATATATATAATCTTAATCCCGTCACAGCACAGTAGTGTAGGGAAGAGTTATAATAACAAATGTTATAAAATAATTGAACGTTTCAATCATGAAATTGATATCAGGACAACAGCAAATAATACAATCTATAAAGAGATTAAATATGTAATGCATTTCGATAATTTAAAAGAAAAAATATTAAATTAGAGGTAAACTTGGTATTTTTCTGTGATAGCTTATATAATTTTATACTTAGTAATTTTCGGAAAATTCAAAGAAATCAAAAATGTGTCTTACTTTTACTTAGTGGACTTTGTTAAGTCATTTATATTCGTGAAAATTGACGATGTAGTAAAAATACTAAGAACAAAGTATGCCGTCACGTTTAATTTATTAACTCTGAAACTTTTTAATATAATCCTAAAATAATTTACACACGACATATATACAAATATATACATATATACTTTGCTGTCTTTCTAGCCAAGAACTTATCTCATAGAGTTTTAATATATATAACGTGTGTATAAATTGTCGCAAAAGCTACACGCAGCGACGTTCTTCGTTTGGTTCTGAATAAAAAATCTTAATGTTAAAATGTCGTATCATGCTTCGTTTGTTTTCACGGGGTTCTTGAAGTTCAGACTTTTAGTGCGTAACTAACCTTTGCTCTTCGATATCTGTTAATAGAGTTAGATGCAATTTAGTTTAAAGAAAAAAATTTTACTAGTATTATTTCGTAAACGTTTTCTTTTTGATTTAAAAGCTTGTTTTAAACATTTATTGATTAACATACTTTCACGAAAACCACATTTGGCAACGTTGTAGAACAATAAGTTTGTATTTCAAAGTGAGTTCAATCAAAATCATTACTGTCAAATTTTGACATTTACGAATTTACGAAGCATGATGCGACATTTTAACATTAAGATTTTTTATTCAGAACCGAACGAAGAATGTCGCTACGTGTAGCTTTTGCGACAATTTATACACACCTTGTATAATCTTAATCCCGTCGCAGCACAGTAGTGTAGGGAAGAGTTATAATAACAAATGTTATAAAATAACGGAACGTTTCAATCATGAAATTGATATCAGGACAACAGCAAATAATACAATCTATAAAGAGATTAAATATGTATTGCATTTCGATAATTTAAAAGAAAAAATATTAAATTAGAGGTAAACTTGGTATTTTTCTGTGATAGCTTATATAATTTTATACTTAGTAATTTTCGGAAAATTCAAAGAAATCAAAAATGTTTCTCACTTTTACTTAGTGGACTTTGTTAAGTCATTCATATGCGTGAAAATTGACGATGTAGTAAAAATACTAAGAACAAAGTATGCCATCACGTTTAATTTATTAACTCTGAAACTTTTTAATATAATCCTAAAATAATTTACTCACGACATATATACAAATATATCCATATATACTTTGCTGTCTTTCTAGCCAAGAAATCTTAATCCCGTCACAGCACAGTAGTGTAGGGAAGAGTTATAATAACAAATGTTATAAAATAACGGAACGTTTCAATCATGAAATTGATATCAGGACAACAGCAAATAATACAATCTATAAAGAGATTAAATATGTAATGCATTTCGATAATTTAAAAGAAAAAATATTAAATTAGAGGTAAATTCTAAAGGCAAGAATATTAAGCCATATAAGACGGAACTAAAAAAAATTAAATAAATAGAAAAAATATATTTTAAGTTTTATTTCAAACATTAGCTTTAATAATGTTACTAAATATATGCAACCTTATATACGAGTACGTATACAAAACGAAGCTCAATAGGACTAAAATTGCAGATACATTTCAAAAGTAATTTACTAAATTTTTAAATGAAGAATTAATTATTCTTTTCTTTTAACTTTTTTTGAATTTTATTTAAAATAAATTCATTTAACTTACCAAACGTTTTCAGTTTTTTAAGTTATATACAATTATGTAATATAGGGGAAGGTGTTGTACCTCTGGACACAATTTATATATTATTAGATAACATTCTAAAATTTACTGTGAGGAAAACAACTTGTAGACCGTTTAAAACTATCATCTTTTTTATAGTAATTTTTAGGGTAATAGGATTCAAATAAGCTCGGGGGTTTATAAAATGGCATACTTTTAGAAATATTACAAAGCATAATGTATAGAATCCACGGTTGGCTCTTGGTGAAACACAATGAATAATTTATTAAAGAAAACACTCGGTATGTTTTGTTTCACAAAATATATTTAATTTAATCTCTAACATATTGTCATGAATTTTTTCCTGCAGAAGAAATTAAAGAAGATATGAAAATTATTATATTTATTTGTAAAATTTTATTCCAGGGAAATAATGTAAAAAATTAAAAATTTTTATAATAAGTTATTATAATATGTATTTTTGTCCATGTCTGTAGATTGCATGAGCCTATGTAGATGTTCGAAGTCCGCGCCAAGCTGGAAGTCATAATAATACAGATATATATATATATTATTACTATGTTGATTTATTTATGTTAGGTAGGGATGTCTTGCTGTTTCCTGTGGCTTCATCATGTTAGAGATTTGATAGTCCTTTTACAGATAGGAGGTCTTTTTTTGTATTAATATTGAACAGAACTTAATTTTGTTTAATATAGTTTGGATAACTTCGTTTGGTATTTTTGAAGTGCTTTGATGTGATTAAAATTCAATAACGGGTTATTGCAAGTCTTTTAAACTTGTAGTTTGACCTATCTGGAATCTCTCAGATAATAGTTTTTGTGGCGTAACGTGTACAAAACTAAAATGTATGTATTTTTAATATGATATTTATATAGATATATTTGTAGTAATAATTCTATTGAAATTTGAAGCTTCTTAAATTTATAAATTTAATTTGTAATATTTTTTGTAATCATTTAAAATATTAACAAAACGTATTAGACTGTTTTTTTTTAATATAGTTTTTGTTCATTTAAGTTATCGTAGTATAGTAGGAAGGGGGGAAAATTTATTTGTTACAAGCTTGACTTGCGCTTGTTTAATTTTGGTTGCGTGCGAAAAATAGAGAAAGTTCTATTTTTGACGTTTGATTTTTTTGAGGGAATAAAGTAATTGATGACAGCTAATAAAGTTTGTTTATGGAATTCAGTTTAGAGTTTTTTTCCTCTCTTGTACAGTCATATTTTACAAGAGTTTTTTCTCTATATTGCGGCGAAATTTAGTCACAATTCTGCTTTATACTTGATAAAGTAGTTTTTTTTTTTTTGGTTTTTGATGTAAATTAAATGTTTGTGGTGTTAATGTTAGTTTTATTTCTTGAGTTTAATTTGTATTATTTCTCTTTTATACCACGATATTCGTGAGAATAACCCTGACGATTAAGAAGCTCAAGGAAGGTGCCTACCCATCTGAGTCTAGTTCGGCGGAGCTACTGTGGATTGTGAACATAAGTCAATAAGCAAAAAATTAAAAGAACAATTCACAGCAATATGTTTCGCCTTTTCAGGCATTATCAAAGAGTTATTTTTGTTTTTAAAAATAACTCTTTGATAATGCCTGAAAAGGCGAAACATATGTTAGAGGTTAAATTAAATATATTTTGTGAAACAAAACATACCGAGTGTTTTCTTTAGTAAATTATATTACAAAGTGCCCATAGGTACAACTATATGTTGTACCTTTGGACATCATGCTTGTACCTTTGGACAAACTTGACATTTCAAACATGATGAAAAAGAAACACTGTTAAAGTTGTAAATGGATAGGTAAAATTGAAACCGAGTTTCAGAAAAACTCATTTATTTATATTTTGGTACAATTTTACTTATTCTACAAAAGATAAAATGAAACATTGAACTGCAAAGCAAAAACGAATAGTTTTTATTGTTAACCTAAATTATAGGTTTCAAAGTCTACATTAAAGCTTATTAGGGATATTTGTCTTCTAGTTCCTCCTCCACACTTGGGCATTGGTAATTGTCTTACAATGTCGGATGATGAAATGTAATATTTCTTTTTCAGATTTGACGAATTTCTTAGGGCGTGAAGTCTTCTTATAATAATCATCAGGCAATACTTCTAATATGTACTTCAGCAATAAAATGCCACACATTTTTTTTTCCTTGAAGTTTAACCAAAATATAAGCACCTAAAGAAATGTCTAATTCAATTTCAGCTGTATCGTCTTTCTTGCTATAGCTATCGTTGTCGCTTTCTGAAGTGGGCAAGGATTCCGCTTCATCAGATGAGCTGTCTTCCAATATTTTTTTTGAACTTTTCTTACATTCCTCTTTTTTGTCTCTCTTTGCAATGTTTCTCCTTCAGTCAAATTTTTTTCTGGTGTCCATGTCAAAATTCGTGTTTTTCCTTTTTTTCGTCCCCTTGTTGTTTTTATTTGCCCTGCCTGCAGGATGGGCCTAATATCTTCAGGTGAAATGAAAGTTTTATGACAGCTTGGACCATGTTGTGGGGAACCAGTTGCATCTCTGTTAATAACGCTTTCTTCTTGATTCTCGGAATTATTAGGTGCTGGACGATCAGTTACATAAGATGGAAGGAATTCGTCATCACCAAATACATTTTCGTTATATGGACAAATCCCTGTCACTGCAAACCCGTTTATGATATTTTGGGGCATATACGCCTTTGGATAAGCCTTTCCAACTACCTCTGATATCTGATAAAGAGTGAGTGGCTTTCCAGGATTTTGCAAAAGCCAGTTGCTTACAGCTTGATTATAATACGTTTTGTATGGACCGAAAACTGTGCGATCTAATGGCTGTAATTTATGAGGTGTGTGTGGTGGAAACGTTAATAATTCCACACCATTCTGTTTAGCCAAGTCTATAAGTGGTACACTGATATGACTTTCATGATTGTCGAAAATAACCAAAACTGGCTTTTCTGTAGACGGCTTGATTGCTTTTATGAAATGCTTCATACAATAAAAAAAAAATATTTCGTTTGACCATCCAGATGGATTAGCTGCCCCAACTGTCCCAGGGGGAGCTCCATTAAGCATAAACTCTTTAAAATGGACTCGAGGAAATATAAGCATAGGTGGCACCTGATTCCCAACTGCATTAATGGCTGATATCATTGTTACATTAAATCCCCTTTCGTCATACTTAATTATAGCACCATCTATTGGGCTTATATAAACCTAACTTTATACCTTATTGGTCTGTTAACATTACGTTCACTAGATGGCTGTAAACATTCATTCACCAGAGGTACATGCGTCCAGAGGTACAACACCTTCCCCTATGTTCTTTATAAAGTCTTTCTTTGGAGACTGCGGTTAAGTAAAAACTCAAAAAAGGTATAAAACCCCTTCCTACAATAAATAATCGTATCCTAAATACGTATTTCGACAACTAAGTTGTCATCATCAATAGGTAAAACCACTAATCAAAGTGTCGCACATGGGCCAGAGTAAAGCTAACACATATTAACGCGCAACAACTTTACACGCTTTAAATACATATCCTATATGAAATAGAACTAGATTTCATTAAAATCATCGCGAGATATCATGTCTTTGACATAGAAATAATTAATAAATTCATTAAAAAAACGAATTTAAAAAAGACCATCCGCGAATATACAAGTTTGATATCTCAACGTAATCAGGAGATAAAGTACATGTGTTTACCATACCACCCGATCACGAAAAACATTACTAGAGTTGCTAAAGAACGAGGTCTTCAAGTTGCTTTTCGGTCCAAAAACACCATCAAAAGCCTCCTAGGTAATACCAAAGATAAGGTTAATTTGAATTTGAAATCAGGTATATACGAAATTAATTGCGATAATTGTAATTTAAAATATAGAGGTCAAACGAAATGCTCAATAATAACCCGTTATAAAGAACATATATCATATATCAGATTTAATAGACCAGAAAAATCTATGGTAGCTTATCATGCACTACACATAGATCACAACGTGTCGGTTAAAGTGTTAAGACTTGCCAAAACCATTAATAACACCAGAGATCTCGACGCATATGAAAAAGCATTTATATCGTTAAAAATAAAAGTAATACGTTGAACGCGGACAACGGTAATATTCCATATGGTTGTCTTTTTTCATTCTTAGAAAAGAGCCGGAAAAGGTCGAGCGTGGAATGCAATATTAACAATTGAAATAAAAAGTATATACCAATAAATTACAGTTTTTTTGCCATATGCATGCACATACATATATTTAGTTTGTATGTAATGTATGTATTATGAAAATATTTGCTTACAAAATAAGTCATCTGTAAAATGTTTGTTTTTGTGTGATACATGTGTGATAAATAATTTTTATCAGTCGAGTAAACAAGTACAAGTAATAAAATATATATTTCCATATTTGCTAGGTGTTTAGGGAGCTGCAGGTGCTTGATAATAAGAGTTAATAACGACCCACAACAAAAGCGATTAAAATACTCGATGTATTTTAATGATAACTTTATTAACTAACTGTAACATATTGAACACAACTGCTTGCAGGATGATTTGATTGAAAAGGCGATCCAAAATGACACTTGAATTACAGAAACGATTTTTTTTATTTTTGAACATGGCCATTCAACCTTAATAGACTTGGAACAACATTAACCCATTTAGGACCACTATTAGACAAATTAAGGAAAACGCAAATTCTTTAAGGAATAAATTTTATTTAGGTATTTATAAACATCCTTTAAAGTAAAAAAAAAGACAAACCATTGATTCTTATATTTTTTTTGCGTTGCGTTAACGCAACAATGGGACTATATGCACAAAAAAATATTACAATTATTAATTATGGTAGTCTTTGAAGCAGTGTGAATGTAATGGAACACCACATTTATTACACATAAATACGGTTGTACTTTTGCATACTCTACAACGTCTCCTCCAATTTTCACGATTTCTTTCAATTAAGTGACCCACATTATCTAAACGTGCACTGGATGATAGAGACGCACTGGAACCACGTCCTCGAACAGATTGTGTTTTACATTTGTTAGCACTAATGAGGCTTCGTACAAGTTCAGACCTGAAATCCAGCTGCGAAATGGATTTCTCTGTGTATACAAGTCTGTGCAGTTTCCAAGCATTCACCATAGTATAATCTAACATATTTATAAATAACGGCCACCACCATTTTTTTCCACGAATATTTATTCGGTAATAGAGTATTGTGAAAACCCAGAACAATATATATGTGACATTCCAGAAGAAGTTTGTACCATGAGGTTTTTTCCTATAGACTTACAAGTCTCTAAAGGGCATTTTAGCATTCTGTTCTCACGTACAGTTCCAGTAGCAAAGTATCCTTGACGTTTCAGATGAACAAATAGCTTGTAGCTCGTAAAAAAGTTATCAAAGTATACCTTATGAGTCGACTTATTTTCTAATACGTTCAAAAGATTGATGACTACTGTTTCACCTAAACCAAATTTTCTTTTGGCATTTTCACCAGTTTTTCCAGCATAAGGTATAAATTGATATAAATACCCATCGCTAGATGCCAGACACCACATTTTGAACCAGAAACGTACCGGCTTCCCTTTCAAAAACATTTTCGCTGAATGGCGGCAGAAGTAGGGTACAATTTGCTCATCAATTGATAAGTGATGTCTAAAAACACCATGCTTCAAGAAATTGCTGTTCAAGAGATCAACCAGCGGTCTTACTTTCGCAAATTTGTCTGCCTTGTCTAATTGATTGTTATCTGCAGATGAATGTTCTGCTTTATGTCGAGAAATCTGTTTCGAGACATCGCATTTTTCACAAATTGAACACCTTTATCTTCATCAGATGACCAGTAAAGTTTTACCTGTGGAAGAGTGTGATACCCACTTAAAATCAATATTCCCAAAAAAATTTCTAGATCATTTTGATCTAAGGCGAATTGAGTCCGGTTATTATCTCTCGCATATTTTATGGAGTTTGAAATAATAAGCTGGCCAACATTTTTATCAAACATTTGCATAAAGAAATCAAGCACATACTTTCCATGTAGCGCCTCAACAATATTCTGTACATTCCCTTCCTCATTTGACGTAGCATCTTCCTCGTAGTCAACGTTTTACACCAAATAATGTCTTCAATTCTTGCCGTTTTGCTTGGTGTAGATAAAGCTGCCTCATGATGTATACCATCCTCTATCTCAATTTCGTCATTCGGACACACTATCTCAAAAGTTCCCGCTATATCTACATGCAAATTTTCTACTCCACCTATAACATTATCATCAATGTCCTCCTCGTCCGTTATATCATCGACGTCGGGTGGTATATAACTAACATCAATTTCATCATTCAGATCAAGATCTTCAACAATTGCCTCAAGTTCTTTCAACGGTCTGGTAGGATCATCGCTATATTTCACGTGACCCTAAAATAATTTTATTATCAACATCAACGACCAACACATACTTCAGAAATTGTTATACTTACTATTGTATAATATTTCTGTAATCCTCAAGATAACACTATTATGAACTCTAACTTCTTCAACTTCTCTATCCTACAGCGTAAATGAACTGAATAAACTCGCATCACACAACGGCTACCCAATAAACTTCCTCCAGACATGAAAAAGCATGTTCAGACAGGAATATTACTCATGACTACAATTACACCATTTGTCCCAATGTTGCGTTTTCGCATCGCTATGTTTCAAATAAATCCGATTGAGAAATATTTCCGGAAAAAAGGGGATTGATTTTTTTCCAAAATAATGTTGCGTGAAGTATCTTTTATATGAAACCTCTTAATGATAAATGAAAAAGTAAGCTGTATGTTATTTAATTTAAACTTAGATACACAAGTTTTTTTCTTGAAAATTCCATAGTTTTATTTTATTTTTATTCAAAATTGAAAATGCGATTACCCGTGCCCAAAATGTTTATTAGGTTGTTTAAATATTTATTAACGCAATGATACTGACATTAGGTACATCCAAAATTATTACTTTTTAGTACTAAAAAAAAAAATTTTTTTTGGTGTTGGTGTACATTTAGATCAGGGGTGCTGAAGTGCCGTTATACAAGTTTCTATAATAAGTGACTTTAAGGTTGTAATTGTGTTCTGCCTTGGAACGGTAATTAATGCTAATTAATAATGGTTAATCAATTAATTCTTATTAATTCAAAAATTAGCAAACGCCGGTTGTGTATGCAACCTTACCTGCAACTCTAAAACTTCAAATTTACTCCACGGTGTCGGTAGTGACTATGTCAAATAAACTTCAAATTTTCTTCATGGCAGAAATACCATCAGTGTGATTAATAACTCTTAATTCGATATTAATCAAAACTATATATTCGGATAATCTCTAGTCGGTTACGGGATTCTTAGTGCTTTCATTAATAACTGTGTTTGTGATCGCTAGTGATTTAGTTTATTAATCTGTGACCCAGGTTTAAAAAAGAAACATAAGAAACGTTGACATACAAGGTATTTATTTATCACACATAAAATAGTTTTAATTATCATTTGACACGCACTTCTTACACTGGACATGCTTATTTTTTTTACTTAATCTCGTTGAATTTCACACAAAATATATACACAATAATATCAAAGAAGCAAAATAAACACAGTATATAAAAATGTAACAAAATCAAAAAAGTATTATATATAAACGTACAAAGAAAACGGAATTGAAATCTCTTAAATTATATATTTACAAAGAAAAAGATAATCTTAGGTCAGCTGTTCGAATAATATAAATTCGAACATGCCTTGTGAGTTTTTCTTACTTTTACATGAACTCCACACAAGCTTTTCTATAATATTTAATACAAAATGAACATATACACAAGTTATATGAGAAAGTCAAGATCAAATTATTTATGCTAAAGGAATTTCGTTAAAGAATATGTTTCGGGTTTCGCTGCTGATTTTATTCGGTTTTTAGAAAATGCAGGGATTAAAAAATCATTAATTGAATATTATTTTTGCGGAATAGAACTGACTGACGTGACTGATTCTACGAAGTAAAATGACTATCTGGTTAGTGAGTCGGACGGTTTACCTGTGCGTGTGCAACAGTACACTGCTAGGAAAACGGAGTACGAGAGCGTCTTATTTCACCAACCCTGGCGTCGCCCGTCAAGCTGAATTGCCTTGCCCGTAGTCGAACATACGCGCTCTGGATTACAGAATAGTACGGCGTTCGACAGACGTCCAAGGCAGGGAACCTGCTTTGAAGACAACGGGTAAGAAAACTCACCAGGAAAATACCGGCGAAGTTTTCCTTGGGAAATATAATCAAGTCAGTCAGTATGGGTTGGCGACGAAGACTGAAGAAGGTGGGACTCTTATTAAGCTTGATTAGATGCCAGAAAACCCAGCAGATAATCAATGTCTCTTTCAGCGAAAAGGCCCCTTTATATATGGTCCTAGTTTAGAAAAATAAAATTGTAAGAGAGGGGACCAGCGCACTAGTTTTCTGCGTTTGAACATTAAAACATGTAAAGAAGTGGGGACCCCCTCTTTACACACTTATGTGCTAACATATTTACAAAATTTTAAATATATTACAAAAATACAAAATATACAGTCATGTATAGAAAGTTTATAAATGTTTCCTTATTAACTATACTCCTTATTCGTCGTATGGCGTATATTGCAGAAGAGAGCTTGCCCGCCAGCGCATCGACATGGACCCGTCATGTAAGCCGTCCAAGGTTAGTCCAAGGTGAGTCCAAGGTTATACCCAGCAATTTAACGGAACCCGCGTTTGCCAGTGTCTTAATTCGGGCAGATGTAAAAGACAACTTTGTGTTTTTTTGCCACGTTAAGGGTAAATTTGTTCGTTGTAAACCAACCTTCAGCCTCTACTGTGGCGGCGTTACCAGCACGCTTCAACTGCTCATCGGTTTCCCCTGCGCATAATAATGTCGTATCATCAGCATATATCACTACATGATTGGAGACACCAACAGGTAGATCATTCATGTACACACAGAACAGGAGAGGGCCCAGCAGTGATCCCTGTGCCACCCCATGGTCATTGCATTGCAACGTACTCCACACGCTGTTGGAATAAACGGGCTGCTGTCTGTTTTCGAAGTACGATTTAAGAAGGGTCAGAGCTTGTCCCCGTACACCATAACGTTCTAACTTGTTCGCGTTAAATAGCGATAAAACAGTATAAAATATCAATATATTTTTTAATTTATTTTAAACATTGGTTCGTGACATTTTTTATTTAAAAGTGATTTCATGTAAATGACCGCCTCTGGAATTTCTTAAAAATTCGATTCACCAATTTTTGGCCACTTTTTCGCATAAATCTGCACTTATTTCAGCAATAACACGAATAATGTTGGTTTTAAGATCATTGAGTGTTTGCGGTTTATTGGAGTAAACCAATGATTTAACATAACCCCAAAGAAAAAAAGTCCAATGCAGTTATATCGCATGATCTTGGTGGCCACGGAATTTCTGGAGATTACACGGTCATTTAAACTTTTCTCTCAATAAATTGATTGTCATGAGATATATGGCATGTTGCCCTATCCTGTTGGAACCACATATTGTTTAAGTCGAAATCATCTAGACCATGCGACAAAAAATCTGTAATCATGTGTCTGTAACGTTCTCCACTGACAGTAATGCCATTTTCATTTTCAAAAATATATTGTCCAATAACACCTCCAGACCATAAACCACACCAAGCTGTCAATTTTTATAGATGTAAACATGTTTCATGTTTTTGTAGATGTAAACATGTTTCGTGAACAGGATGTAGATTCTCTTCACTCCAAATGCGATAATAGTGCTTATTTGCGAAGCCATTTAAGCAAAAATGAGCTTCATCGCTGAATATGATCGTTTCATAAAATAATGGATCTGTCTTGAGTTGCTTTAAAGCCCACTCAGCGAAATTTCTACGCAATACATGGTTATTTGGTTTAAGTTGTTGTGTCAACTAAAATTTATACTCCTTGAATCTTATGAAGGATATTCTATGTGGTGCCATAAGAAAATCTAAGTTCTAGAGAACGACGTCCAATTGATCGTTCTCGATTTCATTCACACTTTGGTTCACAGCATCGATGTTTTCAGCAGTACATTTATATTTTTGACGGGTTGGATTCTTAATATCACAAACACTAACATTTGTCTCCAATTTTATTTCTTTTGTAATAAATTTTAACAATTTCTGAACGCTGTGCAACTTTGTATCTTTCCATATTGATTTGTTAATCACTACTGAACACAAATGTCAATTTTGAAGGGATTCCGGGAAAAAAATGGCCGCTCTAACGTTTATAAAATACAGAGCCATCGAAAAAATTCATAATTCGAGTAGACTGTGGAATTTGGTTGGTACTTTAGCCACTTCCACATAATGACACATTACTTGATGCTTGACAGTTTCATTTGGTTTCATTGTAAAAAAAAGGTTATGGCATTGAAATGATACAAAAAAGAAAACAAATAATTTATTTAATATCGAAATCATAATCAAAATTTACATATAGCTACAGAAGTTGTTGAAAATGTTGTCCATTTACATCTAAACACAAACCAACTCATCTCCGCAATCCAGCAAAAACTTTATGCAGCATTTGCGGTGAGTTGTTGATCTCTTCACACTTTTCTGTTATGCGAATTCTCAGTTGTTCCAGATTATGAATTGGCGTTGAATAAATCGAATTTTTGATGTATGGTCATACGAAAAAATCACATATGTTTAAATCGCAAGACCTAGTTGGATATGGGATTTCAGTGTTCCTGCTTATTATTCTGTTATCAAAAAATTCTCTGAGATATTGAAGTAGTGTTTCTCTGGTCGTATTTACTGTTGCACCATCTTGTTGGAAATACCCATTTTGTAATTCCTCATCATCGAGTTGATTTCTGAATGAGTATCTCATTGCGATATCGTGCAGCAGTAAGTGTACCTTCAAAAAAAATGGGACCCACCAATCTTCTTCGACATATTCCAACCCAAACACCAACTTTTTGGGGATGCAATGTTTTTTCAACAAAAAAATGATTTTCGGCGGACCAACACCTCATATTCTGTGAATTAACATATCCAGAAAGATAAAACCAGGCCTCATCCGTGAAAAGAAACTGTGTTAAGGATATCCTGATTGTGTAGATTATTTTGAAACATTGACAAAATTCCACTCGTCTTAAATAATCCACTGGATAATGTTCATGAAAACATCGCAGCTTGCATGGATGACAATGTAAGACTTTTTTAAGAATGAATTGGCACGTACCATAAGATAAATTTGTTTGTTGGGTCACTACTGAAATGAATGTTTTTGGATTTTCATCAATAATATGCTGAAGGGCTTCAATATTATCAGCTGTACGTTTAGATGCACTTCCAGTTTTTCGACCGACGCTACCAGTCTCTCTGAATAACTTTACACAATTTGTTAAAACATTGTAAAATCATTGTAGACAAACACTAATTCAGGATGTTCTTCACTAAAATCAGCCATGCATTCCGTAATTGAATACTGCCACTCGCCATTTACTTTCACACCTTTGACAACCCTGTACAACGGTCGTTTTCGACATTAAAAAACATTTATTCTGCACGTTGTACTACAATCGTGGAAACACATCTAATCATTGAAATATTTAACGGATACTATCCCGTTTGTAACTTCACGGAAGACTCCTAAAATTATTATTATTATTTACTTCTTGCTAATTGTATCTATAAAATATATGCCGTCAAAAACATATGAATATGAATAATATAAAAATGAAATTAAACATGTTGTCGTCTGTAACAGAAATTATTTATTTCGATACAATGAAAAAATGGGTGATTCGAAGAATAAATTACATCAGACTAAAGGAAGCATATGATATTAAAATAAAAGATTTAGACATGTTTCATTCAAGACTTTTCTAATAATTATAACGTTTGCTTATCTTGATTAGTTAATTATTTTCTACCTGACTTAATATTGACGTAACTTTGTTTTTAATAATTGATGACGACATCCTGACGTTTCGGTAAACTCTTCCTCATTTTCATCGAAGGTTTAAAATTACGTTCCAAGTAAAAAAGATTTTATGGAAACGTCGCGATGCCTAAAGCCATTTTCATGACTATTATTGCTATTGCGGTACAATCACCGGACATTTTGACAGTCGAAGTATGCTAAATATTTCTTGCGGGTGATATTCTTCGTTTAAAATAATTCGTTGAAATAACAACTCCTCCTCAACATTACTCAGTAAGTTATTGTTTTCCATATGTGTGCAGAACATTTATAGAATGACAGTACCAACTAGGCAAACTAAAACACTTGTCGAGGATACATTTACTATCTTTTCTCATAATATTTTAATTTAAAAACTTTTTTTTATTATTAAATATAAGTAAATCTAGGATATAGAATTTAAACATTTCCAATTTTATAAATATTTAATGTTAATTTTCGAGTTTAAACCACTGTATAACAATTTTATTAATCTATTCAAATTGTAAAACTATCTTTAAGTTCTAAGAATTCTTTACATTTGCAAATTTATTTATTACCTACTTTATAATTTAGACCACTCGTTTTATTACCCAGGGCAATAGTGAAGAAAGTGTTTAATCTGGATATCCATTCTTAAGATTACGTTTCCCCGAATATATACAATAATTTTGATTACTTTAACAAGGGACAATCCGGAAGTACATACTTAGATTTATTACACCAATACTTAATTAGTAATGATATTTTATTATTTATTCGTTAAGATTAGATTTTTAAGAGGCTATCGTAAACTTTTGCATATGGTTGCCTGTAGGTAGAATGACCACGCATTAATAACATAAAATTTCTTGTTATGACGTCAAACGATATAATGTACAAGTAATACGCGCATTTAATTATGTAAGAGTGAGTTTGTACAATCACCGGACATTTTCGCCGTCGAAGTATGCTAAATATTTCTTGTGGGTGATATTCTTCATTTAAAACAATTTGTTAAAATAACAACTCCTCAACATTACTCAATAAGTTATTGTTTTCCACATGTGTGCAGAACATTTATAGAATGACAGTATCAACTAGGCAAACTAAAACTTGTCGACGATATATTTAATATCCCTTTGTAATATTTTAATTTCAAGCATTTTTTATTATTAAATATATATTCTTACTTGCATGTAATACAGCCTTAAAGCAGCAGTCTCATTCGTAATATAATAAGCAACAACAAAATAGAACAGTCGTACATCAAGACTCACTGTCTTATGTTAAACACCAGCATAACAATGATACTTTAAGCAGGGACACCAATCTCAACAGCAGTTTTATGTTAGTATAAGTCGTTGTAGACCCAAAAGTAAGTGTATATAGTGTAAATAAATATATTTAGATGAAAGTACATTTATTCAGTTAGCAAACTGTAACCGAAAATTTAAAAAGTAAAGTGTATACAGTCTTACAACCTGTGCACGGTGAAGCAAACATCGGGATTGTGATTCTAGTAACTGGGGTTGAAGCATCGCCGCCAGAAACCGTATTCATGGCAAATATTTGGTTACACGAGCTGAACATTCCCAACATATTTGGTCTTCGAGACACACATTGGTCTTCAAACCGCAATAACACCCAATGACAATGTGTTATAAAATATAAAGAATAAAAATACGTCTGTGAACCCAAACGAAATGCTATTTTGTAACATTTGTTTTATAAAATACATCAACTGTCCAATTTTCCACTCTATACACCACATTTAAAGACAAAATCCCTACTACTATTATCAGAAACTTAATAGACGCATTCATATGTAGCTGCAATAACTACTATGTAGGGTAGACGAAATTGAGATTCAAAAATAGAGGGACGCGGCATATCAGCTATATCACGTAAAACTATTAGCATGATTATATTTATGATTATTGACGAGACGCATACCTAAAACCAACCACACACATTGAACTTCAATTATGTAAAAATCGTTCTTACGCAAGAACGTTCCTTAAAATTTTTACTATAAAAGTTGCAGTTTATAATTTGAACGGAAAAATGGACAGCGATAATTTAGAAATATTTATTCAGCTATATTATTACGTATCCGACACAAAATAAATCAAACACAGGAAACCTAAAAAAAACATTTATTTATAGATCCACTATTTATAATAAGTATTAAATATATCAATGGCTTTATTTAATATTTTATTTATAAACTGGTCTGAACCTAAATCTATGAATAATACAGGCAACCTTATTGACATTACAGTAACACTGGCTATATACAACAATAAAAACAATAACAAATAAATTCCAAAAGATACATACAGATCAATTTTTGAACTAAGAACAAGTAAGGGTTTTTGTAGCAGTCATATTTATTTTCCAATAAAAGGCATGAAGTACTAGCATCTACAGCAATTTCATGAGAATTAAATACTTATCAGAGGTTTTTCCTAAAATACTTGTGTACGGAAATAATCTTGTATATTGTTAGTATCGACTCTTTAGTAAAGAGTCTTTACTGTGATGTATTTTGTAAATTCAACAGCTCATTATGGAGTAATATGATATTAATTTTGTTTATAATGTATGTATGGAGTAAAAATATTTTGCACATGAACATGATATGTGCGTTTGTGTGCCTATGTGTGTTATAGGTAGGTACCTATAACACATTAAGCGCATGTACTTATATACGCAAAATATATTTTTCGTACTTCCGGGCCTAAAGTGACAACTTCACTCCCTTGTGACAGGTACTATAGTGTCACATTTAATCCCTCCGGGATTAAATATTGACGAAACTCCCGGAACGATTAAATCAAAAACAAACGAATTTAAGGGATATTTTATTGAAAAATATAATTAATTAGAATGGTAATTAACGTTAATATTCAAATTAATATTGTGACAGTTCGTCATATTGACCAGTCTTTCCTGGGTTAATGCAGCAGGTAACTGACGAGTAACAGATAGGTCCTTTTCATATTGAACTGGTGTTTGTTTCGAAGATCCTGCGGAAACAGGAAGCGAGAATGAGGACTGTGGCATAACTATAGTGGACGAATCGGCGACTTGACCAAATATTTTATCTGAAATTTTTTGTTTATTTTTAATAGACGATTCAATATATCCCTCGGCCACGTTGGAGGATTTCCATCCTCCATGTCTCTTCAGCAGGTCTATTGTTGCTCCCGAATCAGCTAACAAAGACGCAGATGTGCGTCTAAAACAATGTCCCGTATAAGACGTCGCATTTTCTAATTTCAAGAAAGCTGCTATTTGCCGTGGAAATGTACCAAACATGTTTTTTCCTACTACTCTCGTAGTACATTCTTTGTTGATGTATTGAACAAAAAATTTTGAATGAGGTGTCCCTGTCTTTCGCAATGCCACATATTTCCGAAATATCGCCACAAAACTGATGGCACTGTTTTCTGAATTTTTGATCACAAAATTTCGGTCAATTTTATTTTTGGTGTTTCTAATCGCAATTAGGAAGGAATCGCCCAAATCTCTCACATCGTCGATTTCTAAATCAACCAACTCTTTTCCACGACAAGCTCCCGCAACGCCCAAAATAAGTGCAACCTACAAAAAAATTGATTTCTTAAAATTTCTGAATATAAACAAATTTCCAAATTTACCTTAAGCATTAAATATTTATCATCCGGAGCCTCCCGTAAGAACTGATCTACCTGCTCAGACGTGAGAATTCTTGACTTCTTTGGCTTAAATCCCTCATTTCTTCTCTTCAAAAAAGCTAATAATTTTGGAAATTTACTTATATCAATATCTTCTCTAATGTTAATAACCGATTTCAGCATTGAGTAATGTGCCCAGAGAGTTGAGGCACAAACCGCTTTTGATTTATCATTGAAGTAGACTAACAGCGCATTTTCAGTAGGTTGTCTCACATTTTTTAAGCGGCACCACTTTTTAAAAGCATCGTACTGCTGCTCGTATAGTTTTCTAGATTTCGGTGGTAACAATTCTTCACCTACTTCGGCTGCTCTTTTATCAATATCAGATACACCTTCTTCACTCATGATACCAATAATTATCAATAACAATGTTTCTTTACAATGACACTAGTAATGACAATGTTTCTAAATTATAATTGTCACAACGCAATGTTACTATGGTAACTTATTTCAAAGACAGTTTATTAAATGAGTTGAAGAGAGAAAAAACTGATTGAAATTATTGAAATAATTAATAAAATCATACCGGAAGTACGAAAAGTATCGTATATACCTTGCGACTGAAGTACATTTAATCCTTCAGGTAAATTATGGCCCTCCCTGCGGTCGGGCCATAAACTTTACCTTCAGGATTAAATGTACTACTTCAGTCCCGCGGTATATAATGTACTATTATAATTCCTAAGCCTATAAATTGCAATCGATGGTTCATAATTCGCCGTAAGAAATTACATATAATATATAAACACTCCTGTCATAAAGAACTTTATTGACAATCATATCTAATTAAGTGAAAGTAAATTCATCTACTACATATTTTCACGTTGCGTCGTAACTGAGGAAGCAACATATATTCTCAATAAACAGGCAATTTGTAATAAAATATCTATATTAGTTTATTCTATTTTAAAATTCTTGTTAACTGCAACATATCATGTTGAGAAATGGTTTTAATGACAAAAGCTTAAGTGCTCCCCAAATTACTTGAATTTTTGGTGTACTAGAATGACTAGAATCTCGTAAAAATTTGTCAATTACCAGAAACTTTTCGCTATAAATTTTCAAAAAAGTCGATTTGTTTAGTGAAGCTGCTCTTGCCTATTATAATGCTGTTAATTCGCAGCTTTGTTCATATTAGACAGGTACTAATTTTAACTTGATTTACAAAAATGTGAGTGTGTTTTACTAACGGAAAATATTTGAGGGTGAACTTGTATTAATTACTGGATGTAAAAAATTATCAATTACACATTGAAACACACATTTTTGCGACATGGAAATTTGTCAATGTTTCTGATGTATTTCGACGCCCTAAAAACGAATTTAAAAACATAAATTGAGTAACAAGCATTTATATTTTGCAAGTACATATTGTACCAATTTGTGTAATGTATCAGCAGTGACGAACGTACCTTGTTAAGTCAAGGTCATCCCTGTTTTTACATGGAAGAAGTACGTCCCCGCATTTGATTTATGTTTATTACTGTACTGGATTGATTGTAAATTAATAAGTAAGTATGATGTCTAAGCAGTGTGTAAATAAGCGCTTAAGATCTCTAACTTTAATTTCTCGAGCGTACAGTGTTTACATAGTAAAGATAGAAGAAGATATTAAATCAAACCCTAGAGATTTGTGGAAATTTCTTAACAATAAACTTAAATCCACTAGAATTCCTGGTACTATCTTTGACAATGATATTAAATTCTCAGAACCTTTAGACATAGTTAATGCATTTGCCCACACATTTTCAAACGTATACTTACAGAATGAAATTATCCTGAATCCTTTACGTATTGTCCATCTGTCACCTTCTCTGCGATTACTGTGGATGAGTTGGTTAAATGTATGTCCAATCTTACCAATAACTTTACGCTGGTGATGACCTTCTACCAAGCTTTTTAGTACGTGACTGCAAATTTGTATTTGCATCCTCTTTAGCTGTGATTATGAATCTCTCCAAAAAAACAGAAACTTTGCCTGATTTATGGAAGCGAGATGTTGTTTGCCCTTGTTCATAAAAAAGGAGAAAAGTCGTTGCTGTCAAACTATCGTCTTATTTCCATTCTATCTAATTTTGCGAAGATCTTTGAACAGGTTTTATATACTAGAATATATGGGAATATTAGTCAGTTCTTATCCCACAACCAGCATGGCTTTCTTCCTGGGCGTTCCACAATAACTAATTTGTATAGTGTCTCCCAAAGTCTTGAGTGAGGTTCTGAATAGGCGCTGGCAGGTACTTATACTGACTTTTCGCATGCATTTGACACTATAAGTCATAATGCCTTACTTTCCAAACTTTGCTCCTTTGGCTTTGCGCCATCTACTTTAAATTTCAAGAATTCGTATTTAAAAAATCGAATTTGTTATATATCTTACAACAGCTTTCGCTCATTTGAATTCATTACGAGATCTGGTGTGCCTCAGTGTTCTAATTTGGGACCACTTCTTTTCATGTTGTTTATCAACGACCTGCTGGCTACTCTCACCTGTCCAGTTTTAGCATATGCGGATGATTTAAAGATATATTCGGAGATAACTAGTATCGACGATACTTCTCTTCTGCAAGATAATTTGGATATAATCTCAAATTGGTTTAATAGCTTCAAATTGGAATTAAATATTAAGAAGTGTTGTTCTGTGAGTTATACCCGTTCGAAATCTCCTATACTGTCACAGTATATAATTAATAATACTTACTTGGAAAGGAAAACTGTCATTAACGACCTGGGTGTGCTATTTGATTCTGAATTGTCTTTTATGCAACAATTGCAAGCTGTGTGTACATCTTCCTGCAAAGCTCTGGGCTTTATTATGAGTGCTTCTACCAACTTTAATAACATTGACTTGCTTAAGGTGTTGTATTTCGCTTTTGTTGTCAGCAAGATGGACTACGCAGCTATTGTTTGGTATCCCTTCTGTGCCTTCCATAAATTAATTTTGGATAGAATACACCGACGATTTTTAAAATTTCTCTCCTTTAAAATTGATGGAGTATATCCACCTACTGGATAAAGTCAGGGGGATTTACTGCAGCGACACAATATGCCTTCGCTCTTGGACAGAAGAGATCGCCATTCATGTTGAAACTTTTAAATAATAAGATCGATTGCCCATTTCTTCTGTCAAGAATTTCTCTACACGTGCCGAGGCTTCATTCCCGTTTCAACCCCGTCACTCATGTACCTACGGCGAGGACCAATGTATTGCAGCGTTCAACTGTATACCTGTATATATATATATATATATATATATATATATATATATATATGTATACGTTTTTTTATTTTGTTATATTATTTTGCTTAATTTGCTTTTAGTTTTATTTTTTATAATTTGTCTAATCCTTTTATATACTTATTTTTTATATTAATTATAATGTTTATTTGCTTTAATATTTAATTTTACATTTATGTCTTGTAAATGGGGATCATCTGTTGGGCAATAAAAACTATTATTATTATTATTATTATTATTAAATAATGTCAACAGTTTTTATTATACGTGTGGGGAAGTAACTTCTAAATCGCAAAAATGTATCACCAAACTTGTACGAAGAGTTTACAAAATTCATCTGAAACAGAAATGTAGAATTAATAATGCAAAACTTGAAGAAGGCATATTTGACGGACCACAAATATGAGAAGTAAGAAAGATTTGACGACACATTGAATGAAGTTGATCTAAAAGCATGGATAACCTTTAAAACAGTGTGATAAATTTTATTGGAAATGTCAAAGCTGAAAATTACAGAGATCGTGTGACTGAATTATTTAGTGCCTACAGAGAAATGGAATGTCTTTAAACATCCACTTTCTATACGCTTATCTCTATTTCTTTCTGGAAAATTTTGTGTGTCATATGCGACGGTCATAGGGAACGGTTCTACGAGAACCTATCCTTACCATGGAAAAGCGCCACCAAGGTAAATGTAGTCTTGGTTTGCTTGCTGGGTACTGTTGGGAATTAATCCGGGATGCCTCAGGGAGAAAATAATGCCGTAAAACATAACCTACAACATTTTGAAATTAGTATAACATTAAGAACATAATGATTTTCATATTTCTTGCTTCCAAACTGCTATTAACTATTCGTATGTTTTCATTTTGTGTTTTTCGTTTTTGGCGATCAGCGATCAGCACCAAATCGTCTGTGTACACCAGTTCGGTGGCCTTTATATCTTCCATTCGCCAGTATCCTACTTTATAACCTTCAACACTAGTAAACAAAGTGTAGGTGAAAGAAAAAATCCAAAGGTAATATTCTGCTTTTCTATGTCATAAAAAAGGTGATTTTTATTTACCGATGTTATTACTAATATTAGAAAATTGGTATGTGGTATTTCGTATTAATATTCCATTCACTACACTATCACGAAAACTACATATTTTTTAATGAAATCAGCGCGCGTATTCACTGGATTAGGTACGAAGTCAGAGGTAATTGAAGCATACAACGTAATAAGTAATGTACAAATACATAGTTCTGTAACTTTATAATAATACACTTACGAAATATATTATACTAAAATTGTATATTTCCTAAGTAAATTATAAATTTAAAGTATTATAAAATATATTATAGTTGCGTCACTCTATAAAAGTAATATCTTTTTATTTTACAAAATCATGATAACTAAAGACGGCAGACTATGTGCCCGAACAGTAGCGTGATGTGGAGGGATCGAGTAGAGGCGTACGACGATCAATTCAGTTGCCGTTGAGACGTTGTAAGCGATACATTGTTAACACAATCGTGTTGAAAATGTCGGGAGTGCGTAGAAACAATGCATCGACTCGGTTGCATGCTAACGTAGTAAAGAAATTTTTACATCGGTTTCCCGATTTAATATATGACGGTACCGTAGTGAAATGTTTAGTTTGTGAAACAACTTTATTAACTTGGAAAGCAAGTCAGTGCTAAAGACATATAAATAGTGACAAACATAAATCGAATAATAGTGGACGCAGATCATATAATAAATTTGTGTGTGATTTAACAATGATGTTAATTGCGACCAATATACCAATGCAGAAAGTGGAACACCCAATGTTTCGTCAGTTTTTGAAGAAATACAATCCTACGTGGAAATTACCAGCAAGAAGTACGCTACGGAATTACGTACCGTCAGTGCGTGACAGAATTGTAAATTGTACGAAAAATACGGTAAAAAAAAATTCCTGTGGTTAACAATAGACGAAACTACAGATATTAAAAAACAGTCCATCCTAGCCATTCTAGTACGGACGCTGACTCCGCAGGACCTTCTCCTCCTTATTTACTAACCTGTAAACGAATGCAAGGGTGTACTGCCAGAGCGATATATGATGTATTAATAGAAACACTACACAAATTTGAGACTTTACGGAAGCAAGTGTTAATGTTAGTTACCGATGCTGCCAAGGTTATGTGTTCCACGGCAAACTTACTCAAAACGATTCAACCAAACCTGCTGCATGTCACATGTTTGCTTCACGCTTTACATCTTGTAACAAACACTATACGTACAACTTATCCTGATGTGGATCAACTGATAGGTCAAACGAAAGCGGTTTTTCGTAAATCTCCGAAACGGATTCGGCTATTTCATTCGCTGTGTCCTGATATATCCGAGCCGCCGCAACCAATTCTTATACGTTATGGGGTACTTGGTTAGAAGCAGCATTTTATTATTATAAACAGTTTGAAAAAATTAAATCAGTGATTTTACAATTAGATGCCAAAGAAGCAGCTGCAATACGGCTCAGCCAGGTTCAATTTAACAATCCTCAAGTTGCAGCAAATTTAAAAATTATTTACGACAGTTACGTTCCAATACTGGACGCAATAAAAAATTTACAGAACACTGCGCTGTCCTTATCGGACTCATTAGCAATTATTGACCACGTAAAACTAGTGCTGCATATCCTTGAAGATGAAAAAAGTGATTGTGTCCGTGAAAAATTTAACAGTGTATTAGATAAAAATGTAGATTTTACAAAATTAGGGCAACTTTTTACCAATACTGAAGATGCGTTGTACAGATACAAAGAGCGCTTTAACTATGCAAATATAACATCTCTCAACGTCGAACAATCCTTCTCTGTATATAAACATATATATACGTCGCTACGTACGAACCTTTCCGAGACTAATACAGAAACATATATTATGGTGCAGTTTTTACATCGCGCACATCCGCATTTTTTTGCAACAATGTAAACATGTTGGGTAAGTTATTTATGTTTTTTCTTAACGTTTTGTATAGGGATTCGATATATTTATTTTTAAGTAAGCGCACTGTTATTCTGCTAAACTCTCCACGCAACGCCACTGCTGTGGCACATAGTCTGCCGTCTTTAATGATAACTGAAAAAAATAATGTTTTCTAACATTAAGCATATAATATACACTTATTTAATAAAGAGCAAACGTTTTTAATATCAACATTACTTAGAAATAAATCGTACATTATGTGAGTGTTTTTGTCAATATTTCCTATGATTCTATAAGAAGATATTATTGTATGTATATCTACTGAATCCTTTGTAAATAATGATTGTTATATTTTTATTTTTCGCAATTAGAAAACTCTATTTTTCAATTTAACAGGCAAACCATTTGCTGATTTTAATACAAATTCGCTTGTAAACTTGATTTTGTGTGGTGGATCGACAGGCAACAATTCAAAATTTCTAACAGTCTTACTGATAATCGATTTCATCAGTAGCATTGCCATAGTTTTACCTAAAGAAGACATTGAAATAATAACAGTTTATATTTATTACAAGCATAAAGTCATACCAATGCAATCTCTGGGACCTTTTGTAAAAGGCAAGTATGTATATGGTTGTATCTTATCTACGTTTTCGGGTAGAAAGCGATCTGGATCAAATACACTGGCGTTGGGAAAATATTTTTCACTGCGTTGTATCGAATATATGGCTATTGATACTTCTGTTCCCTTTGGTATTGTAACTCCATCTAAAATGAAAGTATATTTTAAATCAACAATTCTTTATTAGTAGATGTCTAGCCACCAAGATTTGTAGTTAAATTATTTGAATCCATTACATACTAATATATTGTCACAAATTTTTATATTTTATTTATCGTACATAACAACATAACAATCCGCCACACATTAGCTTCTTCAAATGTTTTAAGTAAATTAAGAACTAAATTACATAGTAAAACTTTAAAGTAATCCTATTTATAAAATGTGTAATAAATCTATGACCTAAATATTAATATTTAATTAAATCAAATCAATTAAATCCTTTTTCGGCTTGTATAATATAAATATTATACAAACAGATTCAGTAAGGATTAATTGTTTATCTCTGTTTGTTCATTTATTAAGCTATCCGATTTTTGTAGTATGTATATTGATTTCGAAACCTTCTAATAACTTCAATTTTAGTTCTTTACCCTTTATATGCTTTATTTTGTATTCATATTAGACATATTATTATTATTAATTAATCGATTAACAAACGAAGAATCTTTTTTTATTTGTAAAAGAATAACTTGGAACTTTCAAATATCTCGAAAAATAAGCAGTTCACGAAAAAATGTCCAGATTTAAAATGAAGGAAATACATTAGTGCTAGAATCAGTCCCTCTTTCTCCCTTCAAGTAGGTGGGACGGGGGAATCTTAAATACGAACTAGTATTTTTTATTACAAATTCGAATTCTACCGGAACAAGAACGTAGGATTTGTCTGAAACATTTTTTTCAATTCATGATAGATGGCGCTGTAATCGATGAAATTCAATGTTTTTCAATTTCTCGCACTGAAAACCTATGCATATTATTCTGCAATTCGTTTTAAATAAAAGGAATACCAATGTCAAGAAAGTAGTACTGTTATCATAACCCAGGAACGGGCTTCCTTCTTCATATACCCGGTCAACGCGATTTCCTTCGCTCATGATTTATCGGATCGTTTTCACATTAAATATTATATATATGTTTCTATTATACTCGTGCATATTTCTTATGTTGAAAATAACTTTTATAGAAATGTTTTTGTATGTACAATGTATGTATTTAACGTTTGTGTTATTTCTTCAATTTGTATTTTTTCTAATTCCAAGAACACAAAATAAACGTACAAAAGAAAGAAATAACATTAGGAAACAACTCATTTTACTCAGTTCGAAGAAGAAGCGTTTTTTTTCTTCCATTCATCAAGGGAAACCATTATTTTGGCGGCGTTTTTGTCTCCGAAGTATAGTGAAGTATCCAGGTTTCATCTAGGATGGCATATCAACGAAAGAATTCTCTTGAATTTCGTTTGCAAGGTAAGCAAGGATGGCACTTTGTTGCGATTAATTTTTTATGTTTAAATATTGTTGCAAAATATTAGGTACCCGTTCGGTTAAGAGATTAGTTATCTTTTTTGTTCGGCGGTCGCTTTTTACTAAGCCATGAATTTTACTAATAATCTCTGGTGATGTTACTGTAAATAAAGGGTGTAGATCAGCGATTCTTAACCTTCTTAGCTCCGCGACCCCCCAAATTGTAAATGTAAATAAAATTAATATTTCGCGATTTTAGTGTGCGGTCAACCGTGAAATTCAATTGTTTTTATTAATTGTTATTAATTGTTATTGTTAATTTATTATGCTTAATGGATAAATTTGTGAAAAAACGTCATCCTACATTCAGTGAATGAATCGGTTCGTAAAAGATAAGGTTGTACAGTAAATTATGGTTTCACTTCATTGGATGAAAAGCTAGAGTGCGTCGTTTGCTTTCAAGTTCTCTCCAATGAAAGCATGAAGCCATCAAAATTAGTTCGACACTTAGAAACAAAACATCCGGCTCATAAAAACAAACCCTTGGAATATTTCGAAAGAAAATCATTGTTTTTACAGAATAATGTATGTGTTGTTGTCGGCTTACTTAGCTGATGTATTTTCACATTTAAACCACTTACGTGTGAATTTATAAGGACGTGGTAAAAACATTTTATTAATAATGGACAAATATCATGTCTTCAATAAGAAGCTTGATAAGACAATAAAAGTCGAAACGTTAATATGAGTATTTTTAATTGATGAATAATAATTAAGCCGAACTCCAAGAAACAATTAACCATTAATATTTATATAGTTATATGCATTGAAGTTTATCCTAAATTAAACTTAACCCTCAAAGTCATTTGTGTTTTCCGTTTTCATACGAGTAAATGGAACATAAGTAACAAATAAGGTAACTTAAATTTATTTTATTAACCCAAAATTACAGTAAATATTGAATATATCCTATTGGTTAACACATCTTAAAATTCTTCCTCAAAATTTCTGATGACGTCGTTGCAGCATTATCTAATTGTTATTAATTTCCATGCGTTTCTGTTCAATTCTTTGAATTCTTTGCTGCAAATTATTCAACGTCAATATAAGTGTTCCAAATATGTTGTATTTTTTTAGAAAAGGCCACTAGAAGAAATCACACCATATTAAACAATATTAGGCCTAGGAATTTCTGTATTTCGAATTATTATACGGTAAAAAACTGGATTGGATGCTGGATTGGAAGATGCATTTGCGTGAGCTAAAAACTCAGTTGACGGAGTATGTCCAGGAAGATAAAAATGATTTTTCGAAGTGATGGGTACTGAATCCGTTTAGTGAAAACGTTGTTGCCGCTGCTAAGTTACCAGTTGAGATTCACGACCTGTTCATTGAAATGTCTGCCGACAAAACGCTAAAACTGTAATTTACATCTGAAGATTTAAATACGTTTTGGCTTGTTCGTCGAAATGTTAAGAAAATTTAGTCACAGAAGCATTGAAAATATTAATCCCTTTTGCCACGTCTTATCTCTGTTAAAAAGGGTTTTGTGTCTATGGTTGCGTTAAAAACTAAATATTGAAATCGTCTCTTATCACTAGAAAACAATTTGCTTTTATATGTTTCTAACGTAGATCCACGTATGGAGAAACTTTTAAATGAAAAACAAATGCAACCATCGCATTAATTTCTTTATCCAACACCTCCTAATAATAGACCTATAACTATGGCGATTTTAAATCAATTATGTAGCTTATAACTCACTAGTGAGTTAAAAACATAATTTATCTCACTGGTGAGATAAAACAAGGTGAAATTTAGATTGCATAGAGACATTCAAACTGCTATAGTATTAACACATTTATATTAATTCTAAAGGGTAAACAATAGCAACTAATTACCATTTACATTAATATTAAAGTTGAAGGAAATCCTCTTTGTATCTGACTCTGCATTCAGGTTATTCGAATTTAGAGTTATACTAGAAGACGTATTTGAAGTATCCTGAACAGTACTTCTTAACATGGAATACTTCGTCCACAATCAAGAAGGTGCTAGTTTCCTTCTATAAATATGGAAATACGCCATAACTTCTTCGTTAATTCCAGTGATACTTTGCTGTTTTCTCCATTCTTCAAAATGACGAAATTCTTTGTCGTAATTATCCTTCGATTTTTTTGGCAGTAATTTATAACATGCTGCTTGAGCTTCTTTCTTAACTTCTAGCGGAATGAAACAGCCTCTTGCAATTCTTCCATTACCATCAACTTTTAACTGCAGTATTATTAATCAATCACTAATTTTGTTTGCTTGTTGATTTGCATTATTTATTCTCCATAGTAACTGCATTAATGTATATGAACTTTTTGCATTAGTCGTTTATAATTTAAATTTGACATGGAACGTCAAATTTATAAAACATTAAAAGCCATTTTGAACGGATCTTGAGAGGTGTTGGATACAGTTTTGTATTGCACACGTGTGTTAATTACAAATAAGTCACTTGAGAAAAGTAGCTCACTCGTCCTAGCGGACTTGTGAGTTAAACATTTTCTCGCGTGACTTATTTGTAACACGTGTACACTTGTACAATAAATAACTATTTCTTTACATGTGTACATATTGTAATTAAAATGTTTAAGGTAAATGATTTTTTCTCATAAAATGATCTTTCATTATTGTTTAGGCTACTTCGCGACCCCGTATAATATCACCGCGACCCGCCGACCACGGTTTGAAAAACCACCTTTGTAAGCAGTAAACCACTTACAAATTATTGCATGGAAAATGGGAGATTTATCATAATATTTACTTAACATCAGTTTCTTTAATGCTTTTTCCACGTAAAAATAACAAGGCAGCCGTAGATATGTAAATTAAAACACTTTAATAATATTTAATTAGCACACGAAATTGTTTTTCGCCATATATATTAGAACGTAATAATTCATTTACAAATAGAAAAGTATTTTTCTTTTGCTAATTGTGTTACTAATAACACGTAGAGTAGCGTAAAAATCAATAGATTCAAAGAAAATCAAGTATAAAATGTTTAAAAAATATTTATTACAGCCTGGAAGGACGCATATCCTTACGATTTAAACATATTGGTATTTACGACGGAGGGTTTTTATGTTTGCGAACTGGGGTTTGATGGCAGTGGGCGAATTATTTCATCTCTTAACGTACACTCTTGGGCAAACAATTCCGGACACCGAAGTAAATGTCTATTAGTAGAAAAAGTCACGAAACAGTAAATTGTGCAAAATTAACAAATTAATTATCGGCTTATCGGCTAGGTTTTACATCTACGTTTTCACACAATTTAATCGATTAATTGTGTGTACGAACTCTAATGACTTCTGCCATATGGCGTGGTAAACTTTGAATACAGTTTTCCCATTCCTCACGAAGAGATATTTGAAGATTCCGAAAGGTTACCAGTATGGGTTGTCGGTGCCGAACACGTCGCTCTAATGAGTCCCGGAGATTTTCGATTGGGTTCAAATCCTAACTACGAGTTGGCCATTGCAAACGGCGAAAATTAACCGCATCCAAATATTGCTCAACCACCCATGCGGTGTTACGTCGCGTGTTATCGTACATTAGAGTAAAGTTCTTAACTACGAATGGAACAAATTGTACAACGTGATCAGCTAAACAGTCTTTGATGTACATAATAGCCGTCATAGTGCCATTTTTAATGAGAACAGGCTCAGTTTTCGCGTACAGTGAAATGCCAGCCCAAACCATTATACGGCCTCCCCCAAATACCATTCTAGAAGATATACACCCTGAAAATAGTTCAGAGGCCTTCTCCACATACGTTCTCGTCCATCTAGTAAAACCGGACAAACGAAATTCATCCGTGAACAATACGAAGCTCAATTTATTCATTGTCCAATGTCTATGTTCACGGGCTATCAATCCGTAATCTTCGACGAACAGTTCGTGCAAAAACTGCAGTACCGTAAACGTCTTTGACTTGGCGAGACACAGTTATTGATGGTAAACCACGATCGTGTTGTGTAGATAACACATCATTTTTAGTAGCTATAGATAATGTAACAGAATAATTTGAAACAGACGGAAGTGGGTAAAAACCTCACCAGTGCCGTCTTTGATACGGCAGTGCCATCTTTGGATACACTTCGTTAGCTCTGCATTTGTTATTTAGACAGAGGCGAGTGCTTCGGTCGTTTGCTAATATGCAGCGCTGAATATACTTCTACGGTCGGTTTTAATAATGAGAGAGCGAAGTCGTTCTTTTTGTGAGGGTATCCTTCTCCAGCAGGGGCATACTGAGGAATCTGTAGAAAGATGAAATAGGTACGTGCAGAGGGATACTTTCATTATTATTAGTATTAGCTGTAGATAACACATCAAATGGTCCTCTCGCTGGTTTGTAGTGCGAACTCTTGGATGGTAATTGGTCTTGGATGAACTATTCAAGACAGTAGCGATATATCGAATACTGCATCCATCTTCGTTCAAAGCTACTGTTCGGATTACATTTTCTGCTTGCATTTTGTCAACCAATAAGCGTCAGTACTGATAGTTCAAATGACCTTTCAACACAATAGATAAACTCTGAATAAAGAACACACCAAGATTTTTTGGGTTCGTCTTTATTTTTTTTTTCCTTTGGCTGTTTTGATAAATTAAATGTTTTGTATCATCTTTAATTTCCAATTCTTATTTCATAGATAATATTTGATGTCTTGTAAAAAAAACAAAAAGAGGAATTTTAATTATAACAGACATTGACTTCAGCTTCCGGAATTTTTTGTCTACGAGTGTATTTAGTGACACATTATTAGTATAAGTATGAAGTTTTTATGGTAATTGCGTCAGAACTACTTGAACTATGGTCGACCAAACAACTCGATTGGGAAGAAAGTGTAAAATATGAAGAATATCGAGTATCGCGCCGTTACAAAGTTCCTTATAAAGCAAGGAAAGTCTGTTCAAACAATAGTTAAACAAATCTCATCAGTTTACCGGGATTCTTGCCTAGGAGAAACTATTGTTTATAAGTGGCGCAGTTTCTTTAAGCAAGGTAGGAAATCACTTGCAGATGACTGACGGCTGGGATGGCCTATTGAAGTGACGACTCCCGAACTTGTTCGAAAAGTCGGAAAATTAATAATGGAAGATGGTCGGCTAAAGAACACACAACTCACAGTAATGATTAGAGTATCCGATACAACCATTTTTTTAATTCTCCATGATCATCTTAGCATGACTAAGGTTAGAGCAAAATGGGTGCCGAGAATACTCACGCCGTCGCAAAAACAATAGTGCGTGGAATGTTCCTGTGCGTTTTTGGACCTCCGTAACGGAGACAGTGATGGTGTATTGAGTCAAATTGTTTCTGGGAATGTTGGGTTCATCATTATGAATCTAAATACAAGCAGGACTCCATGCAGTGGTATAAAAAAGACGAAGAAGTTTAGGTAATCACAGTCAGCCGGAAATCTTATAGCTACGTCTCTTTGGAACTCAGAAGGAATCCTGTTAATAGATTAATAGAATACAAAGATAAAAGCGTTTCCGTACCTGGAGAATACTACGTTTTAAACCTGAGGCGGTCAAAAGAAATCAGTTTGTACAATAGGTTACCACGTAAGTATAGGCAGCTACCACTAGATATGTTTGAATGCAGTATTAGGGACCTATTAATCTCGAAAGTCTATTGTTCAGTCCAGGAATTTGTTCATGATTGTGATGTATAATATTAGTTGCAATGAAGTTAAGTTTAGTGTGAAACTCTATGTTATTGAGTAGGTTTTTAATATTTTGTTCCTTACATATTTTCTTTTGTACTCTTCTTAAAGCAAGTAGTATTAGATATCAGTGTTTATTTTATATATGGATATTGACGCTCTTACATATTGCTATGAACTTTTCCCCACAAATATTTTGAAAAGTTATTTAATTATTTATGAGTGAATTATTATTTTGAATATTTATATTTGACTAGCGCAGTTGGTGCAAGCCGTTTGCATTGCTGTGTACGATTATTATAACTGTATTTTTTTATACGAAGCCTACGTGCTTCATGTGGACTAACCAGACACAAGTGTACTCTAGGTTTCGAAAGACGTGTTTATTATAAGATAAATCTTTATCTTTGTTAAGTAACTTCGTGCTTTTTGTTTAATTAGTGGTTGGTGTTTGTTTTCATTACCGATTTTTTTACGAGTTGGTTGTTCTCGTTTTTGTTAATTTTGTACGCTTTCTAACTCATGTGTCGCGAGAAAATATATGAATATATTTTTTATTTTTACGTAAGTAAATTATATTAAAAGATATCTTATTATTATTAATATTATTTTTATTTGGAATTTTGTATTTTTTCATTGTGTTAATTTTGATATATATATATATATATATATATATATATATATAATAAAAAAACGTGGGGAAAAGTTCATAGCAATATGTAAGAAGAATTGTGACCGCTATTAAGATTTTATTTTACTTTAAATTGTTGATTTATCCTATGCTATAGTAGTCAAAGGGATGAAAATAAAAGAAATCATTAAAGAAAAAGGAAGGGGCAAATTGGCGAATGATGTCCCGTCCAAAAGAGTCGTGTTACGTTGGCTGCCCTGTATAAAGTAGGCTTCTATATTTTGAATTACTATAGTTCAGACCTCGCTCGGAGTTGTTTTTAACCTGTTCCTCAAGATAAAAAAAGAACTTCGTTGGGAAGAAATTTACGAGCAATGAAGAAGCAAAGGACGTAGTTTCGGTGTATTTCTCAGACAAAGATAAAAATTTTTACATGAAGGCATACACAAACTGATTGAAAGATCTGAAAAATGTATTAGGGTTGCAGGTGAATATATTGCAAAAGAAAAATAATTTCGTATTTTATTTTCTCTCCTTTTCACCCATTCCGCGAACTTAAAAACTATCGTATTTATACGGTTTATTATATACTGTAAAAATGCGATGCCTTAAAAGTTTTACTATGTGTTAATTTTTAGTTTACCAAAAACCTGTGAAGAAGGATCTGTGTAGTGGCACAACTGTTGCGTGCAATAATTAAAAAGTAAAAATTAGTGAAAATTTTTGATAAGATGTGCATTTCTTACTAATGAATGTAAACCTGAATTTTCATAATGTAAAGGCGAAATAAATTCACTAAATTACTTGTAATGATTATTTCAATAAATGCAATTGCAATAAATATCCAAATACCCTTTACTTTCGTACAAACAAAATTATCACACAATAAAATAAATTAAATAAATAAATAATTATTCGAATCTTTCTCGATATATTCAACATTTCCACGAATTTTATTGATCTAAGACGATTCAAGCACTCCACAATGCCCGCGTTTTAGAAGAGAAAATATTCCCCGGAGCATTTTATAGACTGTGTCTTTGAAAACCCAATATAGTAAATTGGCATTATATTTATATGTAATTTGCTCATTAAATTGTATGAAAAAGAAAGTTATTAAAATCTAAACTCACAAAAATACAGTATTATAACAATATATTTTAAATACATAACGTGCCTTTAAAAACTTTTCTCATTAGAGACGGTCATGTTTTTTTTAATGGTTGGTGACAGTCACATACATAACAGGTGTTCATTTGAAAAATAAATCTAGCAGCATGTGATTTACTGAGAACATTTTGAAGTATGTCGTAAATTAAAATTTACTACTTAACCGACGAAGTCGTATATTTTGACAGTTTCATACATACAAATAAATAGCAAATGTGATTGACATTATCAAATGTCATTTGGATTTACGTTTACAGAACAACAAACACATACTAATATATATGCGCCTTATTCTATCAAAATGTCAAAGTAACCTAGATTGACTTTGTTACGTGTCCGTAACGCTCAACGCTTCATCACGTTATTTTGTAATAAAATTAATGATATCTTTAGTATATTTTTTTCTTTTTCTCTCGTACCTCAGTACTTGCTTTTTTTCAAGGGAAAAGTACGAAATTCGCTCTCTACACTCCGTCGTTAGTTGCCGATCTTAAAACGTGGTTACGTTTTCCCTCATCACCGATATTTATCAATGTAGCCTTAATGTAATTTGGTATAATTACGCCCCCGTGAGGGATTTGGTTGATATTAACATCGAAATTAATCGCTAATGCGATATCTCCATTTGAGGTTTTTTTGTGATGAGATAAGGAAAAACATAATAGCACGTTAAACAGCACCTAATCAATTTACATTACCATCGACGCTTTCTTCGATGGTGTAACCGACGGGCGAGGAAAAACAAAAACCACCTGATTATTCCCGCACGTGACGCTTTCCTTGAAGGGAGAAGGGACACAGTAGCCGTCCAACCCGACAGATAAGCTCTCGTTTTTTTTTTCATCATTCTCTGTTTCTTATTTTTATAATTATTGCAATTAACTTATAGACCGTTTTAATAATTCCCAGGTGTTTTCAAACAAAATAACCTGTGTCGCCGGACCTGTTTTTTTGGGTCTTTTCTTAATACTTTTCTTCATTCGCATCACGAACAAATGTAAATTTTCAATATTAACTTGCTTTTATTCATGTATACTATTTGATTACTTTAGTTTTATGCATTACATATTTTTGTCAACTTACTTAAATTAAAAACTTCGTAGATTAAGATTGATTTATTTCAATGAATTGTTGAAATTGTAAATACCTTGTGAACCAACAAAAAGAAAGGAATACGTATTGGTTTTTTTTTAGGGCGAACTAAGGCCATCAGCCGCATTGTAGTAAATTCAATATATCTATTTATTTTAATTACATTACAGATTGTTCCCAATTAATTTTTATTTTTTTGACTTAATCATATAAGTTGACCATTTCATGATTTGTAAAATTGTTCATTTCATATACCGAGTGTGATAATAAATAGGATTTGTTTGGTTGGAATCAGCGCAGTTTTCTTTCTCGTTTCTCGGTCCTCGAGAGTGGAGCGGGTCTCGGTCGCGGAACCGGCCTTCTACCCAACGCTACTTGCCTTTTTTATTTTAGATTTTATTATCATTGTTTCCGAGTTTGCGACGTCCAGCGGCATAAATTCGGTGGCGCCCTTGACCATCGCTTTTAGGTTGTTTTACTTACCACCTCTAGGTCTCCCCACCCCTGGGCTGAGGCTGCCTTAGAAGCCGGGTGGGCCGTTGGACGTTGGCAAGAACGGGCAGGGGGCGGTTTCAGTCGCCCGAGACCGGGTCTACTCCGGGGTGTATATAGAATTTTTCTCTTTTTTTTTTAAGCGCGACGTACTGGTCGTAGCACCATTCAAATGAACACACGTTATAAATAAATATATCACTCATGGTCCACTGCGCATTGTACGGAGTTTGGAATAAGAGGAGATAGAATTTGACGACACTTTTACATATTTCCTGCTGTTTAGGCAACCCAGTCACTGCCGTTGTATATAAACATCTTTTATAATAGGGTTCACAGGTAGTGTTTACTGTTTAATACATGTCACGTTTTTTTCAATTCCGTTGATTATTGAGATATATCCACGTTATATTGTGTTTATTGTAGTTTAAAATAATATTGACTGTATTTTACTCTAAAACATTTTATGTTATATGGCTGTGCCGATGTGTGCATATGATTTAATATATATAATTTTTTTTTCGACTTCAAAATAATAAAACTCTTATTTAGTAGAGTGTGTCCGTTTTTATTATAATTCCGGGGAAAGTAATAAAACCGCTCTTTTACTAACTAAAATTGTTCTAATAGCAAACGAGAGAAAAATTTAAGTTGAAGTGCAAACAAACCTTTTTATTTTACATCTATTGGGTTTGTTTTTAAGAATAAAAATTAATTGGTGTGTGCCAATATTTAAATATCAAAAGGTATTTTAAAATTAAATGTTCAAAGATATATCTTCATGTGATTTTGAAACGAGTAGAATTACCACATCTAACTGAAATATGTACTTATGTTATCTTTATAGATAGTTATGCAATCAATTGTTACATGTAGAAAATCTTTCTGCGTTTTGTTAGAATATAATTTATCCATTTACTTCATTTCTAAGTCCTTCAAGACAACTTGGAGCATTTATTTTGCATTATGTTCGATTCGCTCTATTTTACCTTAATAGCTTATTAATTTTCACGTCCTTTAAGCTTTTCAAAACATTAATTCCTCCAGTTAATTATTCCATGTTCATATATTTTGACCGAGCCTGTCCTTCATTCAAATAATTATTAACTATATTTAGTCTACGCCATCTATTTTTACTAATGCGTAGCTCCGAGTAAGGCATGCTTTACATACTTAGTTTTGGTGCTTAAAATGATGTGCTGACCGTCTTAAAACCCTTCGTATTTTGTACTCTAATTTTGGGTTTTATTAAATAGACTTTACGTTGTTTAAGAGCGTTTTGTGTTTAATTAATCCTTATGTGGGAGACGCCCTCTATTCGTCTCTTACGTTAACTTCCGATTAACAGGTTTCTTTTCCTATTATTTCTAAATATTTAATTTTCCCTGTTTTATTGCTTATATCTTCCGTATTTTTAGTTTGATATCCTCAGTATGCACCCCTCTAAATTTTGAGTTGGGTTTTGGAAATTATATCGCTTCTTTTGTTATTCCGAGATTGGTAGTGTCTTGCTCGACGGCCATTTTCGTTAAGCACGTGAGACTCCATTATTCGATCTTCAGTCATCATAGCGCTTGCTTGTGTGTTTCTCTGAAACGGAGCTTAATTGCGGTAAGTTTTACTTGGATTTACTGAAACTTTACTTATTGCGACTTTTCGTCATAGGATTTCTGTGATTAAGGGGAAAATTTCGATAACCTACAAACGGCGTTGCCGTAAAATTTTCCGTTAATGGTTGAAATGTAAAGATGACTAAATTTGATGCTGAATGATTATTTATGTTAAACTTCGAATAATATAACCCTAATCTCTTCGAACTGAGACAATTCTGACGAGGTTATCCATGTGACTTTCGCCGTCCGTGTTGGACCAGGGAGAAAGTGTTCTCAAATTCCCTCGTGGAGGATCCATTGGAGGACCTTACACCCCTTTAGGGTTATCCAGCTAAGTTAAAATTTCATTAATAGTTTCTCCAAAATGGAGCCTATGCAAAGTAACCCGAACTCAATTCTGATATTAGTATTCTGTGGTAAAGTTATTCTATTTATTGCTTTTTAAACACTCGAGTACTCCAGAGTGGGGCTACACTAAATTTGAGACTATTGACAGTGATAGGACTTCACCCTACAACTGATTCCGAGAGGACATTATCATAGTATTAATTTTTGCCTCGTAATTATAACTATCTTATTTGCACGTTGTCGGTTGTCTGGCTTCACCAGCAATCACCTATATATTTTTAAGATACAGGTTTCTGAGCCCTCAGCAAGGAATCCTTTTAAACAATATTCTGTGATTACGTCAAGGCCTAGTATAGGATTGATCAATATTGTAACTGTTCATGTACAGAACCATCGTTAGAATTCTGAACAAGCGTTCTATTTTCTTATTAAATTGTAATTTGACGTAATTTTTGTAATTTTCACCATTTTATACATATCTCAGAGTTGTATACAGGGAGAAGTCAATTATAACAGGTGAACCTGTGATATCAGTATCATTTGTTAATTTCTAGAATTAATTGTTGCTCTAGCAGTCCTTTACCACTTAGGTAAAGTAAGGTTTTCTTGAAGATATACCCGGTGGCTCATCCACTGAGGGGTATTATATAGCTATAAGTTAGAGTCTTTTATTGCTTTTGTTTTATATAATCTTTTGGAACACCATATACAGGGTGGCGATATTCCCGCTGTATACAGGTTGATCTTAGTCTGTTTTGATTTTACATATTTAACATTATACTACTCACTTTAGTTCCTTGTAAATTTTGTTAATTTTCTTGATCTGTGTATACTGGAATTTGTAACATTTAAAGATTTGCGCAACCAAATTGATCTGAAGATCAAATTATTTTAACGCATATCCTGGTTTTCCACATTCTCAATCTTGTGCAATAAATAATTTTATTACTGATATTATTGTTTTGTGTTTGATTACCTTTGGTCCCTGACGGGCGGAAGAGTTTATGTATTTTATTGTTGAGTAGCCGAACACCCCTTGTGTTACGCCCTTCAGGCCGTGGGTGTTGTACGTTGGCCAAAGTCTTGCCAGACAAAACGTAGTGGTGCCCGCCCTAACATCGATGCGTTGTGTGACCCACGACGCCTCCGCTATTTTAACGTTCTGAGCTGGTTGGCAAGTCTTTTCGAAGGGCCTTTTGAGACCAGGGGCGGAATTAGGACCCGTCCTAGTTCCCACTGGGGTTTGCTGCCAACGCGGTTTAGAGGTAGCACAATATAGAACATTTATAAGTTGGATAGTCTATCCTGCAGGAAATACGCAAAAATGGCAGCTCCCATGTTTCCGCGTGTCGGACGTCTCTTTTGCACGGTATATCTATTTAAGTATGTGCTGACAGTGCACAAACGTAAAATTTTGATATATTGGTTATGTCATGTAAATGTGTGTAATAATTAGTAATTACATCACACTCAAATAAGTTCCTTTTGCGTCCTGTAAAAGTTCTACTACCTTTTATCCAGCCACTTTCATTTCCCGTATTCTTAAATTACTCCCATTAACTATATGAATAAAACTCTTTACATTGTCTCCATATTGACGATCTTGTATTTCTTGTGGATTGCGGTATTGATTTTTTGATATTTGTTGTATTTTCTCCAGTTGAAATTTCTCCAAACCGAATCATATACATTTTACGTTCAACGATACTTAATAGTTATTATAACTGACAGCTGCCAAAATAAATTAAGTGATGCGCGGCTACTAGGTATGTAATCCAGTTTTGAAGAAGAGGCATTTTTATCGGTGATAAGAAGCTATGTAGCTTTTTATTGCTGTTAAAGTGACAAATATATCACCATCAAATGGGCATTTTTATATAAGAGTTAATTTATCATTACGATAAATTAACTCCTATATAAAAATGTCCATTTGAGGGTGACATTTTTGTAACTTTGACAGCGATAAAAACCTACATAGCTTTTTATCACCGATAAAAATGCTTCTTCCTGTTACATATCTAGTAGCCCTGCATCACTTAATTTATTTTGGCAGCTGACAGGTAATAACTATTAAGTATCGTTGAACGTAAAATGTACGAGTCGGTTTAGGGAAATTTCAACAAATATCAAAAGATCAATACCGCAATACACAAGAAATACAAAATCGTCAATATGGAGACTATTTAAAAAGTTTTATTCATGTCGTTAATTTATCTTTCCAAAAAACACTCGAGCTTTTCTTTCAATCGTATAAATTTCTTTTTAACTCAATATTTTTCCAATCAGTAATTTCGCTCGAAAAACTTACATTAGAAAAAATCGCTCGACCTTTCGGTCTCGCGATTTTTTCATGTAAGTTTTTCTCGTCAAATTACTGATTGGCAAAATAATTTTGTTACAAAGAGAAATTTATCCGAAAAAAAAAGCTCTTGTGTTTTTACTTATGATAAATTAACTCCTATATAAAAATGTCCATATGCGGGTGACATTTTTGTCACTTTGACAGCGATAAAAATCTACATAGCTTTTTATCACCGATAAAAATGCTTCTTCCTCCGATAAAAATGCTTCTTCCTGTTACATATCTAGTAGCCCTGCATCACTTAATTTATTTTGGCAGCTGACAGGTAATAACTATTAAGTATCGTTGAACGTAAAATACGAGTCGGTTTGGGGAAATTTCAACAAATATCAAAAGATCAATACTGCAAAACACAAGAAATACAAAATCGTCAATATGGAGACAATTTAAAAAGTTTTATTCATGTCGTTAATTTATCTTGCCAAAAAACACTCGAGCTTTTCTTTCAATCGGATAAATTTCTTTTTAACTCAATATTTTTCCAATCAGTAATTTCGCTCGAAAAACTTACATTAGAAAAAATCGCTCGACTATCGTCTCGCGATTTTTTCATGTAAGTTTTTCTCGTCAAATTACTGATTGGCAAAATAATTTCGTTACAAAGAGAAATTTATCCGATAAAAAAAAAGCTCTTGTGTTTTTACTTATGATAAATAGTGAATTTGCTTAAATCACTCTTATATTTTTTCATTGAATTCTTTGTCTGATAAAACTAATTACGTTATTTGAAGATACATGATAATACAAGCAAGCAATATGTCATTGGTATTTATCAACTATACATGGAAATTCTAACACACCTCATTACTAAAACACAAAAAGTCCAGGTGAAAGAAAATGCTTACTTTGTGAAAAGAATTAAGGAAATCATAGAATTAGTCTCAAATTATTATTTTCTCTATAATTAAGTATAAGAGGCTATATGTCTCAAAAATTTAACTCGTATAGCGTTCCTGTTTACGCGATTTAATTTTATTTCCGAAACATCTGCCTACTCATTATACCTATGGTAATGTCTTCTTCAGTTGTACGTTCATGTGCTTGTATTGCGGAATGGCATCTTAAAGTTTCTTTAATTACACAGTCTAAATATGTCATGTTCTGCATATCCGGGATAGTAATGATTTCATTTGGATCTTTTCCTAAAATCGAAATGGATTCCTCTAGTACTTTATTTTGAATTATTGGATTTTTAGATAACTCGTACAGGGCAAAACCAATAGTTGATCCTGGAGTATCGTGACCCTAAAAATCGACAATAATTATTAAAATAAATTATATTAATATTCTTAATACAATATGATCATTTATATTTACCCTCTAGCAAGCCATGAAATTATTTCTTGAAAATATCGTGTTGGTAGTGACAAATAAAATACATCTGTCATTATGTGTATGTTCTGATAAATAAAACTCATCTGTCATTAATGTATTTATTAATTGACACTTAAAAATGTTTACAATAAATCATAAAGTTTTTCTGATCCAATCATACTTTAGGAATGGTGTAAAATTAGAAAATGGAGAATGGTCGTACTCCTTGCAGCCTTGTATAGAAGAATTTCGGGCAGAATTTCCAAATTTTCCAACAACATATGACAGTTTGCGGCAATTAATTCAAAAGTCAGTGGTTAAATTCCGTGAAACAGGGTCTGTGTCTCGAAAACCAGGTGCTGGTAGACCACTAAAGCGGACAGTTGAAAATATAGCAGATGTTGAGGGACGAATAAATCAATCACCTAAGAAATCGATTCGTAAGCTTTCACAATAAACACAACTGTCATATGGGACCTGTCAGAGAATCCTTAAAAAAGACTTTCAAAAATTTCCATACAAATTTCATTGCGTGCAAGAGCTTTTACCTTTTAGGATCATGTAACCAGAGTTAATTACTGTCAGTGGTTCTTAGGTACGATTAATAACGATGACGTTCTTGATAAATCCTTCTGGTCCGATGAAGCATGGTTTCATTTATCAGGATATATAAATAAACAAAGAATGCGCATCTGGTCTAATGAAAATCCACATGAAATTTTTGAAACACCCTTGCATTCACAAAAAATAGACGTTTGGCTTGCTGTTTCTCGTAGACGGATTATTGGTCCAAATTCTTTAATAATACGATAAATGCAGAACGATATCATAATAATTTATTGCTACCATTTGTAAATCAATTACATGATGATGAGCTCCGCGAGGGATATTTCCAGCAAGATAATGCAACAGCCCATAAGACAAGAGAAACGATGGAATTATTGCATGAATTCTTTGATAATCGAATAGTAGACTTTCCACCACGATCTCCGGATTTAACAATTATGGACTATTTCATTTATCTACATCTAAAAAATAGAGTATTTACGAATCGTCCACATACAATTGAAGAACTTACTAATGCTATCCGAAATGTCTGTGAGGAAATTACACCACATGATTTAAGGAATGCCTTCAATAATATGAGACGAAGAGTTGCGCTATGCATAGAAAATGAAGGAGCTCATTTTGAACATTTATTGTAGCTGTTTTTATTATTAAACTTTTTATTTTTTCAACTGAAACGTTTGTATGTAATTATTTGTCAAAATGACAAAACCTAATCTGTCATCAGTATAAAATAACCTATATCACACACACGCTGCAAAATAAGTTAACTTAAATTATGGTACCAACTTAAGTTTAAAAAAGAAAAATGTCATTGCCTTCTAGAGGGTAGAAATATATGATCATATGGTACTATAGATGTATGTACAATAAGCTCCATTTGTATCAAAACGACTAGATAGATACATTTTATGAGAGAATTTAAAAATTCACTCAAGACTTTCTTCCCTTGGTATCAGCGTTAGTCGATTAGATTACATATTGCTATGGTTTTTTTCCCAATAAATATTAAAAATTTATTAAAAATGTATGTACATTATTTTTGAATTTAAGTGTATATTTTTGAAATATTTATGTGTAAGAAAGCTGTATTTTTGAAGGACGGTTTCTTATGCGAAGCAGCCGCGCTTGATGTGGACTGAGAGACAACTTTAAATCTTTAGACACAGTTTACCAGTAAGACGAGAACGTTCATTTTATTTTTTTAAAATAGATAATTATCTATATAATGTAATTTCGGTTTGAATTTGAGTTAATTAGTTGATGGTGGTTGTATTTCAATTCCCGTTAATCTACGAGATTGTTGCTCTCGTAATTTGTATTTACATATATATATATATATATATATATATATATATATATAAATATAAATATAATATTTTCGTGACCTTGGTATGATAAGGTAAACTTAATAAGTCGGCGATTAAAGGTCTGGTTCATTACTTCAAAGTATATATATTTAAAACAACCTTACATGTTTCGGCAATGATGCCTTTGTCAAGGGAATAAAAAATATCAATTATATTATATTATTGATATTTTTTTATTCCCTTGACAAAGGCATCATTGCCGAAACATGTAGGGTTGTTTTAAATATATATACTTTGAAGTAATGAACCAGACCTTTAATCGCCGACTTATTAAGTTTACCTTATATATATATATATATATATATATATATATATATATATATAAAAGAAGTCCCATTTTTTTTTGGAAATAAACCGACCGAGTATCCAAGTTGGGTAGATTAGTTGTGAACCGTGGTTCAATATATATAAAAACCACAGTTCATAGCAATATGTAATTTATGAGGTAAAGATTTCCATTTATATATTAGTAATTGCAACTGTACCTATATTTTGAAATGAAAGTGGTTGATATTTTTATTTGAATTTTAATTTGTATAAGTAATAATTTTCTAGTTGAGTTAGTAATATCTACGAGGGTGGTTCAAATTTAAACCGGAATTTTTGAATAAAAGCGCGCAAAATTTAGTGTCGTAAAAGTGGCTGCACTGGATGTTAGACCGGTCTGTTACGAGGCGTCGAGAACAGCCGGGACCGCGTAACCTCGCTTGTTAGTGTAGTTAGAGCCATGAGCGAGAAGGGTGTACCAGTGTCTGTTGCGCAACGCATCATTATTCGTTTTTTGGTTAAAGATAATGTAAAATCCGCGGAAATTTATCAAAAATTACTCGGGCAGTTCGGGAATGAGTGCCTCTCCAAGACTCAAGTGTATGAATGGTGTCCCGCTTTCCGAAAAGGTCGAGAAGTGGTGACAAACTTGCCACATGCACGGCGTCCCTGAACAAGTGTTACCGATGAGAACGTCCGCGCTGTCGAAACACTCATTTTGGAAGACCGACGCAGCACTGTACGCAAGATGGCTCAAGAAGTGGGCATCAGCGTAGGTAGTATTGAACAAATAATTCATGAACGGCTTGGTTACCGCAAAATTTCAGCTAGATGGGTGCCAAGACTTCTGAATTTTGAGCAGAAATTCACACGCCGGGAAGTTTGCACGCGTCTCCTGCAGCGGTATGAAGAGGAAGGAGACAATTTATTGTACAGAATATTCACCACAGACGAGACTTGGGTTCACTACTATACGCCGGAGAGTAAACGCGCGTCTATGGAGTGGAGGAAGAAAGACGAGGGCGCGCCAATTAAAGCGAAGGTTACAGTGTCAGCTGGGAAGGTGTTGTGTACCGTGTTTTGGGACATTAGAGGAATAATTGCGGTTGATTTTCTCACTGAACAACGAGCTGTGAACGCGCAGTATTACAGTACCCTCTTAAAAAACACGGTGAAACCTGCCTACAGATCAAAACGACGCGATATTCCAATCCGTAGTGCGATATTGCTGCAAGACAACGCCAGACCGCATACAGCTCGGCTTACGATGGATACATTGAACGAATTGGGTTGGGAACCACTGGAACACCCTCCTTATAGTCCCGATTTGTCACCATGCGACTATTATTTATTTGGTCCATTGAAAGAGGCACTTGGCGGACGGCGATTCGAAAGCAATGCGGAGGTAGAATCTTTCGTGCGCGAATGGTTACGTGACAGGTCGAAAGATTTTTACGAAAAAGGCATCCGAAAGCTTCCGGAGAGGTGGCAAAAGTGTGTAGAGTGTGACAGCGACTATCTAGAAAAACTAAAAAATTTCAGCTCTGTAACTTACTAATAAAAATTTTTATAGCAAAATTCTGGTTTAAATTTGAACCACCCTCGTATTTCAACGAAATTTTATTTTAAATGCTTTCGTTCTATTGTTGATTCTTCTCTCCATTATTACCATTATTAAAGTAAATTATCTTAAAAATAATTATATTAGTGATAATTTGTGATAAAGCATGACAATCATCTAAATTAGTTAATTAACTTTCCCACTGAGAAACATTACTTTGTATGACTAACACGTGTATATGAAATAAGTATTTTATAATTTGTAATTTTTATAATTATTAATACTACTACAAAAAAGTTTTTTCTTTTGTTTTCTTTTGTAATAACTAGAGCTGAGGATGTTTGCGGTACGGCAGGACCGTATGTAGTGCATCCCCACTAGCGTACAAACACGATGCAGCGAAAACCCTTTAGTTAGTCGTGAACTGGCAACGTGATCGTGTGTTGTCTTGAGCTCTATTTAATACACGCCCAGCTATGCGCAGTAAATGACAACAAAAATGTTAATGTAATAGAAAAGTTCGAGAGTGTGATAAACAATGATTTTGATTTTACCAGATTAAAACAAATTAGTAATGGTGCAAGTGTAGATTCGGTTTCTATCTATAAAGATTATTTTAATTGTGCGTGTGTTACATCCGTAGATGTCGAGCGGTCTTTCTCAAAATATAAAAAAATTTACCGCTACAAATATGGAAACGTATCTAATGCTACAAACTTACTGCAAGTCTTATCCACTTGGCGCTATGCTATAATAATCGTAAATAAGGTAAGTGTGTTATTTATATACAGTACACATAACTGACATACCTAAGTGATATAAATAGCGAATGCATGTAAAGCAATAAAATCACGCTTGCATCACCGATCGAAACAAGGTCATTATATTCGTGCGCTTAACTGAATACTATCCTGGCACACCGCAAACATCCCCAGCTCTAGTAATAACTAATAAAAAAGAATATGTTTTAATGCTTTTTTTCCATTAATGAATAAGTATAAAATAGACACCCGGCCCCCTACCCTTCTGATGAATTACGCAAATACAATCTCCTAATAAGACACAAGAACTTGTAACTTAAATTTGTGAGGAAATCACAAATAATGAATTCGCCTAATTGAATTATCCTATATTTATTTCTCAGATCATTTCTTAGTAGTTCTTCACTCCAGTATTGAGGAATTTTTACTTTAAGTTTGTATCGTATGATCAAAAAGTGTTTGGATCGCTATTGCCGTGGAATTTACGATATATCTATGAATTTATTTATTTGAATTAGTTTTGATATTTACTTGACAACTTTTAAGTCAGCTGGCTATAAAATATACATAAAATGCAACTAATTACCATAACCTAAAATCCATTTTATTTGTGACATATGTGTACTACAGAACTACAGAAGTAAATAATTCTATAGATGGTTTTTACACTTCATGGCTATCGCGATCCAAAGACTTTTTGATCATATGTTATATATTTCATGTTTATTTCATTTATTTTAGAATTTTTATTTTGTTTAATATTATATATATTTACAATATAACTTTGATGTTCATTTTATTTATTTTGGAATTTCGATTTTTATTTTAAAATTTGTATATATTTAGAATAATTTTTTTCTTTATTTTATTTATTCTAGAATTTGTAGTTTTCTGTTATAATTTGTAGAAAATATTTTTTATATTAAAAACATTAGCTATTGTTGGCATATATAATACACTTTAAAACAGCTGAACTGACTATAAAGAAGTTATCTACCCTTAAATATCCTCTTTCCAACAAAAAAACAGAATGATTTAAATCGAAGCAGATTTTAATCTCTAATATTGTCTAAAACTTTATATGCATTACTTGGATTCTGTTATCTTGTCATTATATACATATATATATATATATATATATATATATATATATGTATATATGTATATATGTATATATGTATATATATATATACAGGGTGTAACAGGACGAGCTTACGTTAGCCGTATCTCAGCAACTAAGCAAGTTCCATATTTGTAAATTTGCAGAGTTATTTTGGGCATGGGGGCAAACTTTTAGAAAATATTAGTACATATTTTCTATTTCCGGTTTCGCCGGAAGCACAATCAACTTCATTTTTTTAAATAGATTACACAATTTTTTTTCAAGCAATTGAATTCAGCAACAAATTTGGCGTATAGATCATTTATTTCGACTGGTGTAAACATTACCGTTTTATAGCTAACTTGTTTTTTATGTAAATTTTATCAAATGCATCGTAGTACTTAGTGACGTATTTCTTCGGTATGCAGAAGAGTTGATGAATGATTATTGGAAGTTAGACAGCTACTAAGATGGGCTATTGAAAATTATTTTCACTTGTGTGCAAATACTATACAGGGTGTTAGTATTTACCGACTTAATATGTTAAATTTCAAACACTAATTATTTCGTAATTTTAAATGGAACACCCTGTATATTTTTATCGCAAACGGTAGAAAATTAAATTCTTCATCAAATGATGTTACATTTCCCTATACCTAAAATGAATATTTAAGGAGCTATTCGCAAATTATGTGAATGTATTCAGAAACTTCGTGTGAGCGCTAAAGGTGGCTATGATAATTCGTCCCAGTTTTAGCGTAATGTCTAATTTTCTAATGACAGTTCGACAGTGTGTTAATAAACTTCCTAGTATATCACACAGTTCCTAATCTAGTATACGAAAATGTCACGTTTAGGATTGACAAATCAGGATTACCTGAATTTATTGTTGATTTATGGAGAGTCCGGAAAAATTTTAAGTCGAACATGTGCTTTATTTCGACAAAGGTATCCGGACAGACCAATTCCATCTAAAGATGTAGTGCGACGGTTAGTTAAAAATTTGGTTAGAACATGGACAGTTTAGGCCAAAATTTAAAAAAAATAAAATAATTGATGACGAAGTATTTGAAATTAGTGTTATGGAATATTTCTATACCAACCCCACTGCATCTCTTCGAGAAGCAGCGACAACTTTGGAAATTTCAACAGTGTCCATTCAAAGGGTATTAAAAAGACATAAATGGAGACCATTTTCATACCAGCAGGTACAGCACTTACATCCGCAGGATTTCTTAAATTGGGTAATTTTTTGTGAATTCTTCACCATAGTTTGTCAGGACGACGAAAATTTTACGAAGAAAATCATTTGGACAGACGAAGCTAAATTTACCAAAAATTGCCTCTTTAATAAACATAACAGTCATTTTTGGGCAGCCGAAAATCCCCATGTAACGAGAGAAAGGGGATATCAGGAAAGTTGGCAATTTAATGTTTTTTGCGCAATAAAAGATAATCGCATACTTTGTCTACATTTTTATAACGAAAATTTAAATGGCGAAAGGTTTTTAGATATATTTCGCAATATTGTGGAAGAAGAACTTGATATACTGCCTATTATCGAATCAAATACTGCTTGGTATCAAATGGATGGTGCACCGGCTCACAGCACAAGAGATGTACACTTATTCTTGGAGAGGTTATTTGACGGAAAGTTTATTGCAAACGCAGGTCCATACTTGTGGCCTCCACAAAAAATGACCCTATTTAAGAAATCCTGCGGATGTAAGTGCTGTACCTGCTGGTATGAAAATGGTCTCCATTTATGTCTTTTTAATACCCTTTGAATGGACACTGTTGAAATTTCCAAAGTTGTCGCTGCTTCTCGAAGAGATGCAGTGGGGTTGGTATAGAAATATTCCATAACACTAATTTCAAATACTTCGTCATCAATTATTTTATTTTTTTTTAATTTTGGCCTAAACTGTCCATGTTCTAACCAAATTTTTAACTAACCGTCGCACTACATCTTTAGATGGAATTGGTCTGTCCGGATACCTTTGTCGAAATAAAGCACATGTTCGACTTAAAATTTTTCCGGACTCTCCATAAATCAACAATAAATTCAGGTAATCCTGATTTGTCAATCCTAAACGTGACATTTTCGTATACTAGATTAGGAACTGTGTGATATACTAGGAAGTTTATTAACACGCTATCGAACTGTCATTAGAAAATTAGACATTACGCTAAAACTGTGACGAATTATCATAGCCACCTTTAGCGCTCACACGAAGTTTCTGAATACATTCACATAATTTGCGAATAACTCCTTAAATATTCATTTTAGGTATAGGGAAATGTAACATCATTTGATGAAGAATTTAATTTTCTATCGTTTGCGACAAAAATATATAGGGTGTTCCATTTAAAATTACGAAATAATTAGTGTTTGAAATTTAACATATTAAGTCGGTAAATACTAACACCCTGTATAGTATTTGCACACAAGTGAAAATAATTTTCAATAGCCCATCTTAGTAGCTGTCTAACTTCCAATAATCATTTATCAACTCTTCTGCATACCGAAAAAATACGTCACTAAGTACTACGATGCATTTGATAAAATTTACATAGAAAACAAGTTAGCTATAAAACGGTAATGTTTACACCAGTCGAAATAAATGATCTATACGCCAAATTTGTTGCTGAATTCAATTGTTTGAAAAAAAATTGTGTAATCTATTTAAAAAAATGAAGTTGATTGTGCTTCCGGCGAAACCGGAAATAGAAAATATGTACTAATATTTTCTAAAAGTTTGCCCCCATGCCCAAAATAACTCTGCAAATTTACAAATATGGAACTTGCTTAGTTGCTGAGATACGGCTAATGTAAGCTCGTCCTGTTACACCCTGTATATGTATAAATATATATATATATATATATACCAGAAAATGAAATAAACAATGTACAAAATAGTTTCAACAATTTCCATCCAAATTTAAACTTTACCATTGAAATAGAAAAAAACAACTCCATAAACTACTTAGACCTAACATTGATAAAAACAAAAAACAAAATACAAACAAAATGGTACACCAAACCAACCACATCCGGCAGATATGTAAACTTTTTTTCAAACCAACCCCTAGCCCACAAAAAAAATGTAGTAACAGCGTTAGTAGACAGAGCCTTAAATCTCACTAATCCAATTTTCAGACCAACAGTACTAAATAAAGTAAAAACAATACTAACAGAAAACAATTATCCACCACAATTTATACAAAAAATTATAAAACTAAGACTTAATAAAATTTATAACACAACAAACGACCACAACAAAACCATAAAAAACAATGAATTAACATATATCCCCACACCCTATATAACGGGATTATCCGAAAAACTAGACAATATATTTAAACCATTTAACTATAAAATAGCACACCAAAGCGGTAAAAACCTAAAATTCCTACACACCAAACTAAAAGACTCAACACCTACACTAAAACAATCACACACAATATACAACATACCCTGCAAAGACTGTGACAAAGTATACATAGGCCAAACAAAACAGTTACTACAAGAAAGATTGAAAGGTCACAAATACGCAAAAAATCAAACTGCTTTAAAAAAACACCAATTGACACTAAAACATAATTTTGATTTTGATAACACCAAAGTAATAACACAGAAAAAGAATACAAAAGCTAGGGAGGTCTTAGAAATGATCCACATTTTCAAAAACAGCAGAACAATAAACGACAGGAACGAAATTGATGGACTGTCTAAACTCTATTACCCACTGATTAAACAATAGATAAAATCAACCCCCCCCCCCCCCCCCGCACACACAAACACAAACCAAAAAAACAAAAAAACTTTTTATCAGTTCCCATTTGTAAATACTTTTACTACATACCCCTAAACACGGTCCTGATCAATTTGCTAAATTCCAAAAACAGAACAAAAATTAACCTCTCTTAACAAAGCCACAAACACTTACAATATTCCAACCAGTGCGATCGGTTCGTTACAAAAAAAGGTCTCGGGTACCCGACACACATGTTACACAGAATGCGTGATTTTGAAAACCAAAAGAAACGATACTTGAAAAAGACTGAAAAATAGTAAAAGTCGAAACGTCGTAGAATAAAACATCATAATTCAATAAAAGGTCGCTAAACCAATAAAAAGTCTATTATTTTTAATATATATATATATATATATATATATATATATATATATATATATATATATATTATATATATATATATATATATTATATATATATATATATATATATTATATATATATATATATATATATATATAAAGATAATTATTTCATGACCTTTGTATGTTATGGTAAATTCAATTTGTTGGCGATTTAATGTCTGGTTTTACTTCAAAATGTATATATTTAAAACAATCCTACATATTTCGGCAAATGATGCCTTTTTCAATATATACATTTTGAAGTAAAACCAGACCATAAATCGCCAACAAATTGAATTTACTTTATATATATATATATATATATATATTCTGTAAAGACTTGACATAAACTATTAATGTTTAAGAATCACTGGTAAGCCGCAATTGTTAACTACATGTACAAAGTACAAAGTTTTTGCTAACTTAAAACCTATTTACCCTTTAAAATAAAAGAGTTATCATATTAGATAGTACAAATACAATTATTTTATTAATTGTTCAAAATTTCCGTAGCTACTTAATATCATGTGTGCAGTCATTACTTTTTACTTTTAATCACGTATGTATGGTATTTGACAGTAACTTTGACATCCTACAATATACATTACTATGGCAGAACGTTTAACTTTGCAAGAAAGAGCGGAGTTAATGCTTATATATGGCGATAATTATAAGACATGTAGAGACGTAGCTGCGGTATCCAGAATTTTGCGACAATTTAAACAAACAGGCTCCTTGGAATTTAATTTTAAAAAGGAACATGATAGGCTAGCAAGAAATTTAGATAATCTTTAAATGTTTTATAAAGTGTAATTGAGAATCCTAAATTATCAGTGAGAAAATGTGCAACTAATTTAGGATTACGTACATCAAATATTGAAAACATACAAGTTTACTCCATGTAAACCAAGATATGTCCAAACGTTGCAAGAATGAGATTATGACTAGCGTTTAGAGTTTTCCTTCATGATACAAGGTGAAATAGAAACAGAGATAACATATCCTAGAAAATTATTATTTACCGATGAAGCGACATTCACCACAAATGGTGTAGTTTGTTCGCAAAACTGTCGCTGGTGGTCTCAAGAGAATCCACATTTCCAAATGGAGTGTAAAAATCAATGTTCACGAAAGATAAATGTTTGGTGCGGAATTTTGGAGAGAAGAGTGATCGGGCCGTATTTTTTTCAACAAACTCTAAATGCTGAAAGATATTTAGCATTTCTGACTACTGAATTAGAAGATGAATTTGGCAACTTACCTTTACAAACAAGACGTTCTTTGTGGTTTATGCAGGATGGTACACCTGCACATAGTTCTCGTCGAGTCGTGCAGTATTTAAACCAAGAATTTCAAGAAAAATGGATAGGAAGATATTCAACATTTCCATGGCCTCCACGCTCGCCGGATTTAAATCCTTTGGATTATTTTTTATGGGGTTGGTTGAAAAATCGGGTGTATTCAGAAAGGCCATTTGATAACCAAGAAGATTTGCAGAATAGGATTAAGGAAGCGGTAACGCATTTAAATAATTATCCTAATATCCTGCAAAATGCCGTCAGGGACTTAAGTAGACGTACAAATTTATATATTGAGCGAGAGGGGCATCATATCGAGTGACGTTTGTTTAAAACATAAAAATAACATTTTTTTGTATTTTCAAGTTATTAAAGAATATTTTCAATATTTAAAGAGATATTTCATTTGTTTTAACGGGTAAATGGGTTTCAAGTAAAGCAAAAAGAATAAAATTTTTTGAGAAATAGACAATAAAAAAGTTTTCCCTTTGTTGCATACTTTCCTGGACACGTTGTATTAGTAGTAAATTTTCCCAACGATAAACTGCAAACACTTATTTAGATTATATACTTACTGCAACTATGAAAGTATCAATATGATCAAGAATTTCACTTTCTGGTGCACCAGTATCTAAAAATAAATCCAAGACAGTCTTAGTTAGGCCATTACCGGTATCTGAACCGCCATTAGCCTTTCGAGCTTCTTTTCTAGTTTCAAGAATATTTCGAGAGAATTTTTTTAACACTCCAAGACTTTTCTTATGGACACCATATTCATTTGTAAAGGAAAAGAATAAATTAGATCTCTTCAACCATGAGTATGCACGATTCATAAATATTGTTAGAAATTTGGACCTAGCCTCCAGGTAACCATTATCAGACGTTTCTTGGAAGTTTGTTCTTACATTTGTCATTAGTTCTGTGGACATACCCAATATTAGTTTATTAGTAAGAATCTATACCTAATTACTGCTATACAGTGTTAGTGAGAAGAATATGAAACCCCCTAAATATCTCTGCAACTGTTCATTCCTTTAAATAAAATTGAGTATACTTTTGTAAAAAAGATTCAAGGATTCTAAAAATATTATCACTTTTTCTGTGCCACTTCCGGTTATATCGGAAATACGTACAGACACGTGTTTCGAACTCATCCTAATTCTCGTCAGTTAAAAAAGTATGTGTTGTGTACATTCATATGTACGTATACAGGATACGTTTTTAACATTTTTGTATTACTGTATTTACACTTGATATTAATTAAACATTGAAATGCTATTATTTAACGGTATATCAAGGGAATTTGCAGACCAAATGTCGCTTTATCATTTAAGTTAGGTATTATTTAATTTGATCTTGCATAATATTTTATATAACAAAAAAATAATATAAAAACTCCCTAGCTGCAATATTAATTAGAATAAAATTATTTTAGTTTAGTTGAAACGTCTTCTAGGTGTGAATAGATATATGTATCGTGTATTCATTTGAAAAGTCAATCTAGGATACTTTGAAATTTTGATAGAATAAGACGCAAATATATTAGTATGTGTTTGTTGTTCCGTAAACGTAAATCCAAATAACATTTGATAATGTCAATTACAAATATCAGTTAGTGCATAAAATAATCGCGCGTCGATTCTGGTTTAAATAAATTGCTTCTCAGTTTTAAAATGGCTTTCACTTTAGAACATAAATTTTTTTTAGTCCAGGCTTATTTTCGAAGTGGTAATAAAATCGATGGTTTATGGGTTTATTCAGTTCAAGATTGCATGGTAGAATTTCAAGTTGAGTTTCCACATTTTGTAATAGATTATATACAATTTAAGAATACTTTGGATAGAACTTTAAAACGTTTTTCTGAAACTGGTAGTCTCTTAAGAAAATCTGGCAGCGGAGCAGTTAAGAAACGTACACCTCAAGTTGTCAATCGTGTTGAAGAAATAATGGAAAATGAACCACAAACATCTATTCGACATTTAAGTCAACAAATAAACCTTTCTGTTGGTACAACTCACAAGTTATTAAAAAAAGATATGCAACTTTATCCATACCGTGTCACAGCAGTACACGAATTGTTAGAAATTGATTACCCACGTAGACTACAGTTTTGTAATTGGTTTGTAAATATGAACAATAATGGAGAACTTTTGAACGTAGGATTTTAAAGTGCATTGATCTTGAAGGATAACATTTTCAACATTTGTTATAGTTTTCAATAAATACCTATTATTTAATATTTATTTGTATGTATGAAACTGTCAAAATATACGACTTCGTAGGTTAAGTAGTAAATTTTAATTTACAACATACTTCAAAATGTTCTCAGTAAATCACATTCTACTAGATTGACTTTTCAAATGAACACTTGTTATACTTGTGCACTTACCACATATTGCATCCAAAACATAGAGATCAACGAACGGCGGTAAATCGACAGTCGATTTTCCTACTTCTTTTTTTAAAATATTAATAAATTTATTTCCATGATATTCAAATACTGGGATAAAACTCTCAAAAATTTTTGGTTGAAAAGCTAAACTTACAAATTTTCGATTCCGCTTCCAAACGTCAACTGTAACATAAAAAATAAACGTATTACTACATTTTCACAGAAATTTTTTTAAAAATTTACTTAAAAACCTGTTTATACATTACTACAATCTCATTATTACTGCCAACACCAAGAAAAATGGGAAATTACTATTAATTGTCAGCTTATGTCAGTTCTATTCGTGTCAAACGGTTGTCAAACGTTGCTATTGCCTTTAGTTTTAAGTAGGCCAAAAGTCCGAATATTAATCCAATTGAAAATTTGTGGGGCACATGGAAAAACAATGCATCGTAATAATTTTAGACAGACAGGAATTGATTAATGGCATGAACGAGTGCAAAATTTAACTGCACAATATTGTGAAGCTCTAACTAGATCCACCTAGCCTAGAAGGATTAATTTGGTGGCAATGCAACAAAATAAAATACTAAACTATTATATTTCTGTTAATAACTTCCTAATAAAAAATATTCCTGTATTTTCTTGCCCATATTATTTTATGACGTCAAATTAAATTGTTTTGATTAATCATTCGGATGGCAATTTCAGATAATTCTAATCTCTTTGAAAAAAGCCATAATTAAACAGATTAAAAAAATATAAAACACAAATTTCTGTCAATTTCCCATTTTTTTAGTGGGCAGCGTAATATTTCATTTGGTAATAAACATATATGCATAATATGTCATTATACATATTGCTATGAACTGTGGTTTTGATAATTAATTTACCACCATTCACGACAAATCTATCCACCTAGGATATTCAGTCGGTTTACTTTCAAAATGCGACTGCTTTCCTCTCAGGGTTCCAATTGGAAAACGTGGTTTTTCTCTTCTACAAATTTATAATGCGCCAGTAAAAGAGTATTGACAAATGCTATAATTATATTTCTTTAAGTTACTTGTAATCTTTTTGGAGTAAGGTTAAATAATAATCACAATATAAAATTTAAATGAAAATTTAATACAAAAAAAAAAAAAAAAAAAAAATCATTATAAAGTATAAGGATTAATATTGCCTCATTTAACAAAGTATAAAGGTAAAAATAGCGCATGGAAATGACCGCAGCATATGTCTAAACTTCCTTTATGACAGCCGATCAAAATTAAATATAATAAATTAAAAAGAAACTTTTTAATTTCTCCCAAGAGAACAAAATAAACATACTATTTGACAGACCGAAACAAACTCTAACGCATGTGCAACCACATGTGACAAAAAATGCCCTTGATATACCAACGTACTAAATTTGACAGTTAACAGAAATTTTTTTACTAGAAATTTTAAAAAACTTCTTTGTTATTTATATCAAATAACTAAGACTAAAAATTTCAATACGATAATATTCATACAATTAGAAAATACAGTATTCAATTCATTCAATATAAAAATAAGATATCTTTTAATAATATATTACTTACGTAAAAAATATATTCAAGACACGTGAGTAAGAAAGTGTAAAATATAACAATTACAAGATCAACAAACTCGTATAAAATATCGGTAATGAATTAACACAGCACCAACAACTATTTAAATCAAAAATAACCCGAAGTTACTTAATAAAAAGATAAAGATTTATCTTTTTATAAACACGTCTTTCTTACTCAGAGTACACTTGTCTTTTAGGATACAGCAAGCACGCAGGCTCCGTATAAAAAAATACAGTTTTACAATCGTCCACAGCAGAACAAACGGCATGCTCAAACTGCGCAAGTCAAATATTTTTAAAATATTTATGGTGAAAGTCCACAAGCAATATGTTTAATTGTTTCTATAACATCTAATTGATTTCACAATAAATCTATACTGTTAAAAAAATAAGTTTGTATATATTTTACTCTAATAAATTATTAATTTATTAAGTGATAGATGTGTAGTTCAAGCCGCATATGGTATCTTGCAATTTGATGTAAAACCAAATACAAATCTCCCTACTACTTCAAATGCTGCGCGAACTTACTCCCACCGCTCGTTATTTTATTCGGCGCTTGCAATACGTGATATTGTTGATATAAACACACGTTCCATGTTCACAAATTATTGTAATCTGATTTGAATAATTCATAGGTAGTATCTTATACTCGTGTCAAATGCAAATATAGTCAATAACCAGCAAATAATCACAAATCAATTGTCGAGAAGCTGAAAGATTTAAATTTAGAATACTGTTGAAAGTATACAATTTAAATATTTTCTAATACGACCTGAAGTTTGTTTTCTATGAACCCACATATCAAATTCAAATATAAAAATATCATTATTTGGTTTGCCTAATTTATACGAGATTTAATGGGAAATAAATTATTTTCGGTTCCTAATTTCAGGCGGGGTTTCAAAATGAAACTGCAAATTTTTATCCATTTTGCATAAAATCATTACAGAATATTAAATAGAAAATTGACCAATTTAAATTTTAAATTAACTTCAAATGTCATAGAGTATTTATTGCTGACCGCCACAAAAAATTCTCAAATTATTTAGGTAAAAAAGGTAATAATGGCAAATTAGAAAAAATAACATAAAGAACTCTCCTCATAGAACAATTAACGCACTCGTTCATTACGATTATTTTTTAATATAAACTACTCAAAACTGAATAAGGAATTTTTACTTTTTTGTATTTTTTAGATAGTATGAGATAGATATTTGTAGTGTATTATATTAGATACATAATTGTACACAACAATTTAAAATTTTCAAGTATATTTATTCAGAACAATCGTTAGATTACTAAGAAATGATCAAAAATGAAATAAGCAACATTTTTAACAACAGCTAAAATAAACATTTTTCTGTAACAATTAATTCTAAAATCGTGTATAATGGCCACGGACATCTCTCACAGCTGTACATCTTCGGGGCATACTCATAATGCAATTATTAATGTGTTCTTGTGACACTCTTCTCCAACACAGCGGTAAAATTTCCCGCAAGTGTTGCACGTTAACTGGGGGTGGATTATGTTCGTTGAGCTGTTCTTGAAGTCTGTCCCAAATGTGCTCAATTGGATTCAAGTCGGGAGACGTTGGTGGTAAAGGTAGATGGTTAATATGGAGGTCATTTATTGCTTGCATTACAATTTGTGCACGATGAGGTCTTGCATTAACATCAATAAAAACCATGTTTTCATCCACAGCCTCACGAAAGTCGGCCACATATTGCTGAATAATGTCATCTCTGTATATGCGTCCATTGACATTGTTTTCAAAGAGACGGAGGTTCGTACGTCCATTCAAACTAAAGCCCGCCCACACCATGATATCACCGCCGCCAAAAGGCACCACAGCTTTTGTAAACTCGCGTCTATAACGGTCTCCTCGAGTTCTCCAGACCCTTACTCTACGATTATCACTAAATAAGCAGAATCTGGATTCATCGGTGTATAAACCATGCTCCCATTGAAAATTTTCTGCTAGTCGTTGGTTAACCCAAGTTCTTCTAGCCATTCTATTGGCATTAGTTAATTTTGGGCGTCTCACAGGCCTGCAGCTATGAAGAGCCATTTCCCTCAGACGGTTTCTGATTGTTTGATCCGAAACTCTAACTCCAGTGGCGGCACGTAACTGTGTTTGCAACCATACAGCACTTCTAAACGGATTCATCCTTGTCTGAATTCGTGTGTAGCGGTCTTGTCTCTGATTTGTTTTCCTCTCAGATCCACTACCGGGTCTTCTCCTTGCAGATCCTAACTGTTGGAATCTTGTTAGAGCCCTATTAACAACACTTGGAGACACATATAAAATTGCGGCAATTTTTGCTCCAGATTGCCCTCGCTGATGCAATAACGCAATTAAATCAAAAGTTTCTTTATTTAAATGATGTCTTGGCATCGTGAAAATGTGAAATGACGTATAAAATGAATAATACTTGTCAAAAAATGCGATTTTTATAATTTTGTATTCTAAATTAATTTAAGGTTAAAATACAAGATTCAATATTTTATCACACAGAAAAGACATTTACCAAATAAAATGTCACAAACGACTGTGGGCCTTCTAATTTATCTATAGTTTGAGAAAATACGTTAAATTTAATCGAATTAATTAGATCTGTTAAAAAAAGATCTAATTCCCTATTCATTTTTGAGTAGTTTATATATATATATATATATATATATATATATATATATATATATAAATTGATAAATTATTGGAGTTTTTCGGTTTTTATATGAAATATTTACCAATATCGCTCCGGATTGGTCCACTCTAGTCATTATTCAGAACAATATGGTCATGCCGTGATTCTATATTGCGCCACTGGATTTCACCAACTGTAGAAAAATAAAATCCATACTACCAACTTAATTCGCGTACAAACATTTACAGGCACATAGTATTTACCGCTTTGGGTTAGAACACTTTATATAAGTATGGATGACATGTGAGTAGAATTACTACAGGGTGGCCCAAAATGACCGAAGGGGTTTGAGTTCATTATAACTTCTTATTTAAGACATAATTATTATTTTTTTAAAATTTTAAATACAGTATATTAATGGAGAATATTTTTAATTTAATTATGAAAAATTATATCTCGGAAGTGGTGGCCATTTTCTGCTTCGCATATTCGTGCTCTTTCCAAAACATTTACCATAACCTTTCGCAAAACTTCAGGTATTATGTTGTTGATTTCGTCGCGTATATTATTTTTTAATTGCTGTATGGTTCGAGGCTTATTAATATAGACTTTTTCTTTCAAATAGCCCCAAAGGAAACAGTCTGAAGCGGTTAAATCCGGTGAACGCGGAGGCCAATTAAAATCGCTTATACGGGAAATAATTCGTTCACCCAAGATGTCGCGTAAAAGAGCCATTGTGTCCCTCGCAGTGTGCGCTGTGGCTCCATCCTGTTGGAACCATACTTGCGGATAGTTTTCCACGGCTGGCCTTAAAAAATTTTCCAACATTGTCCGATATCTAACACCAGTGATGGAAACGGCGACACCGTGTTCATTTTCAAAAAAAATATGGGCCAATTATCCTTTCCGACGAAACACCGCACCAAACGGTACACTTAAGTGGGTGTAATTCTCGCTGTTGAACTACTCTTGGATTTTCCGTAGCCCATATCCTGCAGTTTTGCCTATTAACGAACCCATTTAATTGGAAATGGGCTTCGTCGCTCATAATTAAATTATGAATAAAATCATGATTTTCTTCTGCTTTTTGACGAACATAAATTGCATAATCAAGTCGTTGCTGGTAATCTGTCAATTTCAATTGTTGGACAAGCTGAATCTTGTATGGAAACATTCTTATTGTATGCAAAATTCTCTGCAGCGACCCTCTTGAGAGGCCAAGTTGTGTCGAACGTCTCCTGGTTGATGTTTCTCCATCTTCCCGAATACTCTCCTGTACCCGTTCAATATTGTCATCCGTGTGAACCGTTCGTTGTCTGCCGGCACCAGGAAGGTTCCTTACTGCCCCTTGTTCTCGAAAATTTGCAACCAGACGGTTTATTGTTGACTCTGAGGGTCCAACCCGCACATTAAAATAACGACGATATGCACATGAGTCCAAACAATGGATCGTTGATTTGAGAAATAAAGTTCAACAATTTTGGCACGTTGTTCAATTGTGTACTGTTCCATTTTAAATTCCCCAAGTCTTCTTTACAAAATACTGAAAACAAAAAAAAAAAAATTATAATAAAAAAGTTAGAAGGAATTAAAGCCCCTTCGGTCATTTTGGGTCAGCCTGTAGTAAATCAATATTAGTGAGATTTATACAAAATGATGGTTGAAACGAATTTTACGAACCTATATTACAAATAAATAATTATACAGGTGTCCCTGATTTTAGTTTACAGGTTGTAACTCCTCACCCGGTATATTTACGAATAAATGACTGAAATGGAAGTTTCTTTACCTCTTTACCTCTTAAAGTCTATATAATAACGTACATAGTTTTGCATTTAGTTATCGCCTTGTAGATCATTTGAACGTAAACTTTTTTTTAATGGAATCCTATATTTTTTAATGCAGCATAAGAAGAAGCATTAAGAAGATTTAAATAACTTTCGTCTGAATAATTTTTTCATTACTTTTGAAGTTTCTGAAATAATTATTGAGAAATTTTTACGAACACTATAGAGAAACGTTATTTAAAAGGAAGCTGTTTTAATCATGATTTACTAATAAAGTATAAATGATAGAAAACAACTAATAATTTTTTTCTAAAGAAAAATTTTTAATTATAAAATGATAAATTTTATAATTTAAAATTCTTTGAAAAAGCCAGTAATTTCCGAAACATGTGAGATTTAAATGATTTTAAATATATACATATTAATGTAAAACAGACCTTAAATATCCGACTAACTAAATCTACTATATATATATATATATGCTTGAATAGACTTGAAAATAAATGTTAGTACATATTTTATTGCGGGGAAAAAATAACTTAAAATTAATAAATGAATAGTATATGAAATATTAAACAAATAAATAAATGGTTTGCCCTTGGCATTTAAAGAACTAATTGATGTATGTAGTAGGTACGTAACTATTACCTCAAGGACAACACAATAATTAATTTATCATTAATTTAACTTTTGTAGTATAGTCGTACATATAGATGAATTATTAAAACATACTTTTAATAATCTCCAGCACACGCTTGTGCAAATTATTGAAATATGTTCATGCTTCAAAAAGATATTGCTTTGTATTTTCAATTAAATATGGTATAAAAGTTTATAATATAAATATTTTGACGATGTAAATGATGCACATGAAATGTGTTCTAAAATATGCTTATGTGATATATTTGTACAATCTACATCACAAGAATATGTTTTATGTACCTATATATAGCTAGCCTTATAAATAATACTTCTAATGAGATCTAATCAATATACCTACACTTTAGAATCTTAAAAGAATATATTTAAAAGGATGTGTATATACAAATAAAACTTAGATTACAGAAATATCCAAAATTGTTTTCCGAAGTACGCGATTGTCCAGGCTTCATAAAAAATACCAAACATACATTACGATTGCAAGGAACACAAGGAAATAACCATTCAAGATACGGGCATATCGCTGAAATATCGCTGAAAACACAAAAACAAGAAATGTGAATTTAAAAGACGCGTGAAGAGAAACAATGTACTCTGCTCTCAAGAAAAATTTAGGTAATTAGCTTAGGTAGTTTCAAGAATTAAAACCATTAAAATATTCAATTATATAAGTTTTCTAACATAACATCATAATTATAAACAAATTGTCAAGAACAGGTGCGTTAGGTAGATGAAAAGGTAGAATAACACATCCAGTATAACACATATTGCTGTGAATTGTAGTTTTAATTTTGCTTATTGACTTATGTTCTACTTTATCAAGTATAAAGCAGAATTGTGACTTAATTACGCCGCAACATAGAGAAAAACTCTTGTAAAATATGACTGATACAAGAGAAAAAAAAACTCTAAACTGAATTCCGAACAAAAATCTAAATAAATATCAACAAACTTTATTAGCTGTCATCAATTACTTTATTCCCTCCAAATCAAACGTCAAAAATAGAACTTTCTCTATTTTTCGCACGCAACCAAAATTAAACAAGCCCATGTCAAGCTTGTAACAAAATAAATTTTCCCCCCTTCCGACTATACTACGATAACTTAAATGAACAAAAACTATCTTCAAAAAAAAACAGACTAATACGTTTTGTTAATATTTCAAATGATTACAAAAATATTATAAATTAAATTTATAAATTTAAGAAGCTTCAGATTTCAATAGAATTATCATTACAAATATATATATAAATATAATAATATGTTAAATTTGTTAAAAAGACTTCTAGACATGAATGAATACCAGCAAAAATCAATGGAAGAACCAAACTACACAAAACAACAATTAACGGTAATAAACAATTCTAGAGATTAATACCATCCTAATTAAATAGTATCAGGTTACCAAAAATGATAATTAATTAATTTACATATTTATATAAATTATTTTTTTCTTGTTTATATAAATTTGCATGTGGAGAAATATAAGGCTTAAATCTAAATATGTACGTTAATAATAAGCAGATACAATATCACGTGTCAAGAAAAGATTTTATTGAAACGTTCCAATCATTAAAATTAATGAAAATTTCAAGCGAAGCTTGTTTGAATTTAAGTTGAATTATCATGGTGAATACAGACATTATTCATATAAACATAAAGTATGTAAAGTATGCAGAAAGAAAGAAAGGATTAAGGATTCATATATTACAATTTGAATGTAACCGATGTTCAGAAACAAGTCAAGTAGGTTTTAAACAAAAAATCCTTACTTAAGACTATGATTTGTATTAAATATTAAATGTCAATTGTTGTCTGTTAATACTTGTCAGAATCTAATATCAAAAATAGTAACTTATACTTTTGAATTTTTAAATTGTATTTACTAACGTACACAAAGCATTCTCATGATTGAATCTTAGTTTCGAAATGGTCAAAAGATCGATCAATAGTGAAAGTATTCAATTCAAGCTTGTTTAGAAGAATTTCGACATGAATTTCCAACGTCGCTTTTGATTATAATACTTGTCAGTATACACTGATAAGAATTGTTCCAGTTTTTCGACAAACCGGTAGTGTGGGATAACAAGAGGGTAGTGGGCGACCAAAAGTCCGGACAGAAGGAGCGATTCGTAATGGTAGATGAGTAATGAATGATTCCCCAAAAACTTCCGTACAAACTCTCGCTCAACAAACTGGGTTGTCTTTGGTTTTTGTCATACAGTTTTAAAACAAGATTCACAGTTGTTTTAATATCGTGTAACTTTCTTGCAAGAAATCTTCTGTGTTGATTATCCACAACGAGTAGTTTTGTGCTAATGGTTTCCAAATAATTCTAATGATGAACTCCTAGTCAAAACTTTCTTTTCGGACGAAGCATGGTTTCATATTAGCGGGTACGTTAACTCACGAAGCATGAGAATGTGGAGTGATGCAAAACCCAATAACTTTTATGTTGAACCTCTTCTACGTCCTCAGAAAGTTGGTGTTTGGTGCATTATAAATATAAGAAGGATTATTGGTCCAATTTTGTTTAATGATACCTTGACTGCAGAAAGATATCGACAGGAAATACTCTTGCCTTTCCTTAATCAATTTCGTGATGATGAAGTAGCTTTGGGTTACTTTTACAGCTTACACAGCGTGAAACAATTAAAATGTTACAAGCAATGTTTGGGAATCGTTTGATTAATTTGAATAACGAATACCGTGTGATTTCTTTTTATGGCCTTTTTTAAATAATTCAATTTATCCAGTACCAGTGCAAGATTATATAGATCTGTAAAACATAATAATAAATAACATTAATTAGAAATAGTCCCGAAAAAATTCATAATTGGAGTAGTCTGTGAAATTGGGTTGGTACTTTAGCCACTTCCACATAGACATTTATTATTTGACATTGAAACTATAAGTTTATGACAAATTTTTCAAAACTCTTATTAAGAAAATTAAATTTATTTAAAAAATGGTATTCAACATAGAACAAAAAGCAAAAATTATCGAATGTTACTTCCGTACAGGTGTGAAAGTAAATGGCGAGTGGAAGTATACAATTACGGAATGCATGGCTGATTTTAGTGAAGAACATCCTGAATTAGTGTTTGACTACAATGATTTTTACAATGTTTTGACAAATTGTGTATAGTTATTCAGAGAGACTGGTAGCATCGGTCGGAAAACTGGAAGTGGACGGCCATATAAACGTACAGCTGATAATATTGAAGCCCTTCAGCATATTATTGATGAAAATCCAAAAACATCCATTTCAGTAGTGACCCAACAAGCAAATTTATCTTATGGTACGTGCCAATTCATTCTTAAAAAAGTCTTACATTGTCATCCATACAAGCTGCAATGTTTTCATGAACTTTATCCAGTGGATTATTTAAGACGAGTGGAATTTTGTCAATGGTTTCAAAATAATCTACACAATCAGGATATACTTAACACAGTTTTTTCACGGATGAGGCCTGGTTTTATCTTTCTGGATATGATAATTCACAGAATATGAGGTGTTGGTCCTCCGAAAATCCTCATTTTTTTGTTGAAAAAACATTGCATCCCCAAAAAGTTGGTGTTTGGGTTGGAATATGTCGAAGAAGATTGGTGGATCCCATTTTTTTCTGAAGGTACGCTTACTGCTGCACGATATCGCAATGAGATACTCTGCTCATTCATAAATCAACTGGATGATGAGGAATTACAAAATGGGTACTTCCAACAAGATGGTGCAACAGCACATACGACCAGAGAAACACTTCAATATCTCAGAGAATTTTTTTATAACAGAATAATAAGCAGGAACACTGAAATCCCATATCCAACTAGGTCTTGCAATTTAAACATATGTGATTTTTTCGTATGGCCATACATAAAAAATTCGATTTATTCAACGCCAATTCATAATCTGGAACAACTGAGAATTCGCATAACAGAAAAGTGTGAAGAGATCAACAACTCACCGCAAATGCTGCATAAAGTTTTTGCTGGATTGCGGAGAAGAGTTGGTTTGTGTTTAGATGTAAATGGACAACATTTTCAACAGCTTCTGTAGCTATATGTAAATTTTGATTATGATTTCGATATTAAATAAATTATTTGTTTTCTTTTTTGTTGTAGTATCATTTCAATGCCATAACCTTTTTTTACAATGAAACCAAATGAAACTGTCAAGGATCAAGTAATGTGTCATTATGTGGAAGTGGCTAAAGTACCAACCCAATTTCACAGTCTACTCCAAATATGAATTTTTTCGATGGCTCGTTATATTTGTTACAAATGAAATAGACATGCAATATACATATCTGTAACTGTACACATGGACAATACACCTCGTATTTTCAGCATTTACTTCTGCTTAAGACACGTGTTTCTGCCATCTATAGGCGTCGTCAGTCAAGCTAGTGAAGCAATGTATACAAATAATACAAATCTTTTAAGAACAGATTTGTATCTGTATATACATTTCACTGAAATCGCCTACAAGATATAGCAAATTTCGTCCTATAAGGTGGCACTAATTTAATAAGTGACATCTGACGGACGAAAGAGACTATGCCGGAAAAGGCGACCTTTCGCCTGAAATGTATATACAGATACAAATCTGTTCTTAAAAGATTTGTATTATTTGTATACATTGCTTCACTAGCTTGACCGACGACGCCTATGGATGGCAGAAACATGTGTCTTAAGCAGAAGTAAATGCTGAAAATACGAGGTGTATTGTCCATGTGTACAGTTACAGATATGTATATTGCATGTCTGTTTCATTTGTAACAAATGCGTAATACGTGCATATAACGTATTGATAGACTTAAAACCTTTTTGTATATTTACCGCCATCTGGCTCGTGTTAATGGACTACACGTATTTTTTCGCTTTTGTACTAGCATAGCTAATCGAGCGAAAGGTCGCCTTTTCCGACATAGTCTCTTTCGTCCGTCAGATGTCACTTATTAAATTAGTGCCGCCTTATAGGACGAAATTTGCTATATCTTGTAGGCGATTTCAGTGAACAGATACAAATCTGTTCTTAAAAGATTTGTATTATTTGTATACATTGCTTCACTAGCTTGACTGACGACGCTTATAGATGGCAGAAACACGTGTCTTAAGCAGAAGTAAATGCTGAAAATACGAGGTGTATTGTCCATGTGTACAGTTACAGATATGTATATTGCATGTCTGCTTCATTTGTAACAAATGCGTAATACGTGCATATAACGTATTGATAGACTTAAAACCTTTTTGTATCGTTATATTTGGTAGCATTAGGAGGTGCGTAAAATGCTTGGAAGAAGGTGGTGGACAATTTCAACATTTTTAATAATTTGTTATGGTAATTATTGTTAATAATTTATACAACTACAATTGATGATGTTTATTTTAAAATTATAATCTAAGGAGAATACGAACAATTAAGCTGTTTCAAAATTATTTTAAGCTATTTTTTTTTACAATAATTTGTTGAATGTTAATATTAAACTAGTTCGATAACTAACTAGATAATATCACTATAAGTGAATAAAACGTTTGGTTGTAAAGTTAGTACCCTTAATCTTGCATTTTCTTTTCACGTATTACCACAGATTATATGAGCTTTATTACCAAAGAATGAACAGCATATGAATCGGATTATGTAGTTTCTTTCAAAGTATCAAAAGTAATGCACGAAGAGGTGTTACTGTTTATCAAGAATTCTCCAAAATATTAAAACGGTTAATTTGAAATTCGTAAATTAGTTATTCTTACCTTCTAAAATAATTTTTGTTAATTAATATGGAATTTTAATGGAATATCTTTTGACATAAACTGATATTTGTCTGTACGACAACCCACAAAATTGTGTTGAGTAAATGACACATTCTATCGTACTTTATCTCAAACATGACTTCAAATTGTCAAGGAATAATTTGACTTCGATTTTTTCTGAACACCCGTTATGTAAAGTAACGTACCTTTAAAAGCTGGCCTCATTATAGTAGATTGTTTTTTAAATAACTAAGTAATCAAAGATTGGTGCACATGCGAAGCTTTAGAAAACTGCAAATTCTGACAGTTGTCAAACATAGATTCAAATTATAAACGCTTATATTTTTTAAATTGCCTTATTATAGTGTTAAAGTTACAACATAAAATATTTGTTATTCAAATTTATTATAGAACTGGCCAAAAATTAGAAAATAGAGGTTGGGTTTATTCTACTAATCAGTGTTTACAGGATTTCCGGCAACAGTCCTAATCTGCTAATTAGTTACGCACAACTGCAAAAACATGTTCAAGCTTGTGTTATTAAATTTGGTTATACAGGGGCAATAACTCGTAAATCTGGCGGTGTAGCACCTAAAACACGAACAGCAAATTGCATAGAGGATATTACATGTCGAATGGACAACTCACCCAAAAAATCAATCGCAAAACTATCACAAGTTCATTTGTCAGAGGAAACATGTCCCACTTTTTAAAAAAATAAGGACTTAAAATTGTTTCCATATAAAATTCAAGAAGTTTCAGAACTCAAACAGGTAGATTTTGTTACGAGAACACAGTATTGTCTATAGTTTTTGAATAGCATAAATAATAAAGACATTCTCGTCAAATGCTTCTTTTCGGATGAGGCTTGGTTCCGTCTTTCAGGACATTTAAACAAGAAAAATATGAAAATTTGGTGTGCAGAAAACCATCATGAATTTGTGGAAACTACACTACATCCACGAAAAATAGGCGTCTGGCTAGCAGTTTTAAGGAGGCGAATTATTGGACCTATATTTTTTAATCAAACCATTACTGCTGAAAGATATTGAAATGAATTATTAGAGCCGTCTATTAATGAACTTCATGATGACGAACTTACCAACAAGATAATGCACCAGCGCACAAATCTCGAGAAACAATAGCTTTTTTGCATGAATTTTTCGATACAAGAATTCAGGCGCGGCTCGTGATGACGTATTTGGGAGTGCAGGTACAATGATGCGAGTGCTTCGTGTATTCTCGTATACTAACTGTAACGTTTTCTTAGTAAACACCGAAAACACACAAGGCACTCGCATCATTGTACTTGCACTCCCAAATACGTCATCACGAGCCGCGCCTGCAAGAATTATTAATTTTCCTCCAAGATCTCCAAGTTTGACAATTTTAGACTATTTTATTTTTTCATATTTAAAGAATACCATTTTCAAGACCAGACGTCACACAATCGAAGAGCTTCGTAATTCTATTGGGAATTCTTATGCTGACATAACTCAAGAAATCCTAATAAATGTGTTTGAAAGCATGAAGCGTAGAGTTCAACCTTGTCTTCAAAATAATGGTCAATATTTCCAACATCTGTTTCAGTATTATTTTCTTTTAATTTTAACTATTGTCAAAAATTAAATTAATAATTATTACACATATTTACATAACATAACCAAACATAACGGTTAAAGAAAGGCATGGTCGTCTAATGAGGAAAATTTTTGAAGACACGTTATATAGAAAGAAGAAAAAAAATAGTTTATGAAAAATAACAGATAGCGTTTCGTAATCAAAGAGATTAATTTCATAAATAATCGCATTAGTATTCAAAGTATAATTAATTAAGCATATGTAAATCATTTAAATATAATTAACCATATTGCTGTTAATTAAATATTTTTAATATTATTTCTTCTCTTTCTTTGTCCTACTCCTTATGCCCTTTCAGGCGTCGGATTGGGAGTCCCAGTCCTCCTCTACCCATTTCTTCCATTCCTTTCTATCTCTTGCCATCATTGTCATTTCTTGCATCGTCTTCTCTTTCTTCCTTCCTATTTCCTCTATTTGGTTTATCCATTTTATTCTTGGCCTCCCTCGTTGCCCTTTCCTTATTTTTCCCACCTCCATTATTCTTTTTGTAATTTTTGTAATTCTTTCTTGGTTCATTCTTACTATATGTCCATACCACTTCAGCTGCTTCTTTCTTATTCTTCCCAATATTGATACTTGTGTTATCATTTCTCTTATCTCTTCCTTTTATACTTGTCCCATATTGTTTTCCCTGATATTTTTCTTAAGTGTTTCGCCTCTATTGCCTCTGTTTTCGAATCGTGTTTTCTTTGTATTACCCAACCCTCCGTTGCGTAAGTTATTATTGGTACTGTTATTTTATTATGTACTATTCATTTAACTTCCAGATCTATACTTTTATGAGCCAATATTGTTTTGTTTATTGAGTAATACAGTCTTGTTGCTTTATTGCCTCTATTTGTGTTTCTGCGTCTATTTTTCCGGTCCTCTGATATCATTGTGCCTAGATATTTGTTTCTAATATTTCTTCCTCACATTTAATTTCCTTGTTGTTTTGATCATTTTTATTTTCGTTAATTATCATTACTTTCGGTTAATCTCCATTCTGCTTCTTCCAATTTCGCTCTTCCATATATTTACAAATTCTGCATTTTACTTTTGTACTTTACCAACAACACTATATCATTTGCATACAACAGGCTACTCATTCTGACCGATTGCAAATTCCTATACCCTATTTTTGTTTCTAATTGCTTTCCTTTTTCTTTTATTCTTTTAATTATTTTATCTATAACCAGTATGAATAGTAATGGACTTATACTATCCCTTTGTTTTATTTCCTTCCTCATTTTAAATTCTTCGGATCTTTTTCCCCCAATCTGTATCTTACATCTTACTGTTTCATATGTGCTTTTTATTATTTTTATTAATTCTGTGGGTATTTCCATTTCCTTCAGGCATTTCCATATTTTCTCTCTATCTACCGTGTCGAATGCGGCCTTCAAATCAATGAAAGTCAAATATAATTCTTCTTCCTCTATCTTCCATTCCATCAGTCTTCTCAGTATATATATGGTATTCCTCGTTTGTCTACCTGGCCTAAAAGCAGCTTCTTCTTCTTCCAATAATGGCTCCGCATACATTCTTAATCTCTTTTCTATTATCCTAGTATATACCTTAAAGGATGGTTGGGCTAAACATATTAGTCTATAGTTTTCACACTCCGTCTGCTCTCCTTTTTGTATATAGGTATTATCAGGTTGTTTTCCCACTCCTTAGGAATGCATTGTTTTCCCATGTCTCCTTAAATATTTGCCACAGCCATTCCTTTCCTTCTCTGCCCATCCATTTTGTCATTTCCGAATTTATTTCGTCTTCTCCGCATGCTTTTGCCGTTCTTATTTTGTTTATTGCTTCATCATCCTCCTATCTTGTTATTTCTCGCATTTTTTCTTCTTTGTTCTGTCTTTCTGTGTTGTGCCTTGGCTTATTACTCGCATACTTCTTCGTATAGTATTGATTCCACACCACTAATATATCTTCTATTTCTGTTTTCAGTTTATTTTGCCTGTCTGTTATCGCTTTTATTTATTTTATATTCGTTCCTTTTAATCTTTTAATTTTTGTCCAAAATTTTCTTTTATCTGTTCTTTGTTCTGTATTTATTTCTTCTCCAAATTTCTTCCAACTTTTTGCTTTTGCATTTTTCACTGTCTTTTTTTCTCTATTTCGTTTTCTGCAATATTCCTCCTTATTAATTAAATATTTTTAATTTTATTTCAAATATTTAAAAATTTCGAAAATAGTAGGAAAGAAGAATTTGATAAGATACACGAATAACAAAAGTTTGTATTAACAAATTCAAACTAAAATTGTTTGAACTCGGGAAATATTGATTCATTTAATTGATTATGTAGATTATTATATTTTTGAATCGTAAAATATGTGGAATAACTGATAACATACCTGTAGGGTAATTATATCCACTCATATGTACAGCAAACTACGCACATTAATTTGAATTCATAATTAAAGTTACTGAAAACATTTTAAAATTTAAAATATATACCAATTTTCGTCTGTAATAACTAATAATAACAAATGGATTTGTTATTCTTTGTATTCTTTGTAATAATGTATTAATAGGTTAATTATAGCTTTGTTTAATATTCTCAGTTTAAATTATAGATACTTTAATTGAACAATAAACATACGTTTTAAAAATAAGGTCGAGGAGGTTGTACTGTTTTCAAAATGCGTATTAGCTAAATCATATGGCATTAGTCATTATATACAGTTATCCCCTATATCAACTATAATGAAACGATTATCTATCCTTCAAATATTTTAAAGCACATACATAACATGAGTTGAAATTATTATTTATTTTTTTAAAATTAAATTCTATTTCCTTAAGTAATAATAATAACATTCATTAAACACGTTAGCCATTTTCACGAATAACATTCATTAAACACGTTAGCCATTTTCACGAATGTGTAGTTAGCGCACAGTATATATGTGCGAGTATGCTAATAGCAATATAGTTCGAGTTATGGTCTAATTATGTTTTTACCAGTATTAGTTTTCAAGTTATGTTTCTCACACCCAATCACAAATGAGTATTAATAAGACGCATTATGTATACAATTCTGATTGGCTATTTCAAATTCAAAATCTCGTATTATAATCGACCATTTATTTTCCCTGTCTTACATATTGTCTTTTATATGTTCTTCATGCATCAGATACGAGGAGGTATTGATATCTAGTTAGCCTGGACCGGTTCCGTGGATAAAAAAATATTACGATACCATAGCAACGAAAAATAACATATTAGAAAGAAGTGTCAGTGTAAAGTATCACGTCAAAAAGTCAACCCAAAGTTACGCAATAAAATTTGAAAAAAAGGATGTCGACCGAATTTGCGAAAATCGAAAAATTAGAGTATCGAGCCATCATCAAGTACCTTTATTTGAAGGGGTTAAGAGGTAAGCAGATTTACGAAGATATGCTTAATACCCTTGGCGATCAATGTCCTTTGTATGCGACCGTGAAAAATTGGATTGCAAGCTTTAAAAGGGGTAAATTTTCTATTGAAGGTGAACACCGATCGGGAAGGCCAGTTTCTGTGTCCGTCCCCGAAAATGTTGATGCAGTTCATGACATGATTTTATCAGACCGTCGAATTGGGCTAAAACGAATATCTGAGGCACTGAATATTTCATATGAACGCGTCCATCATATAGTTCACTCGATTTGGACTTGAGAAAAATTTCAGCAAAATGGATCCGCAAATGTTTGATTGTTGACCAGAAGCGTGCATGGGTGGAAGCATCGCTTTCAATCTGTGCTCGGTTTTAAAGTGATGCAGACTTTCTAAGCCGTATTGTTACTATGTATGAAGCTTGGGTACATTTCTACGACCCAGAAACAAAGCAACAATCGATGGAATCGAGACACTCTCGTTCTCCAAGGCCTAAGAAGTTTCGCGTTCAAAAATCTGCTGGAAAAGTTTTTGCTTCAGTTTTTTGGGATTGCGTTGGAGTAATCATGATTGATTTTCTGGATAGGGGCTGAACAATAACTGGGAATTATTATTCGACGTTAATGACTACTCTTCGAGAAAAAATTATGGAGAGAAGACGCGGAAAGTTATCCAAAGGTGTTTTGATTTTGCAAGACAATGCCTCTGCACCCAAATTGCATGCTGTCTTGCAAACAATTCGTGATTTAAGATTTGAATTATTCGAAAACCCACCTTATTCATCAGATCTGGCTCCGTCCGACCATCATGTCTTTTCTCAACTGAAAAAAAGTTTAAAAGGTCGTAAATTTTCTTCCAACGAAGAGGTGATAGAAGCTGTGGAGACCTGGTTTGCAGAGCAAGATAAAAATTCCTTTCTGAAAGGTCTAGGGGCGTAGCAGGATCGCTGTATTAAGTATATTCATTTAGGAGGAGAGTATGTTGAATAATAAAATATTTTGACTTTCAAATTTTGTTTGCTTCTACAGTAGGCTCAGCATTTTTTAATACATCATTTGTAACCTCTCTTTTGTACGTGTTTTGTCGACATTTAGATTTGTTTATAATTTACATTCATTCGCTTCTTACGGCTCCTATACCATATGATGGGTTTCTAACCATTATTGTACAGTTTGAAGCTTAATCTGGTGGAACGGATTGCTATTGATAACTTGCTAGGTTTATTTTATTTGAATTTTCTTCTATCAAATACATCGTGTCAGAATTTACAAACGTCGGCAATGTTTATTGTCATATTACATTTCAAACATTTCACTTACATTTGCTAGAGGTGCCTACAGGGTGTAAATGAAATATCTCGACGTACGCTAACATATAATACATACATAAGACAGCAATTCAAATCCGTACAAAAATGTTATACTATCGAAACTAAAAAATTTTTGCTGAAATTTAGGAACACAAAATTTTCAAATATGGCGCTGTATTAAGATTGACTCTAAATAAATAGCAATTATATGTTTACATGTTGTCAATTCAACAAATAGGCATTTATTTATTCGACTTCACCAAAAATCCCCTTCGCATTTCGGTAATGTAATAAGACATCTTTGTGTGAAAAGTTTTATAGACATATATTCATTCATAAATTTTCTTATGCATCAGATGTTCTGTTATTATTTATAAGTGGGTCAATGACCCGACCTTTGTAATATCCCGAAAAAATACAATATCGATTTTCTTTAAAAATTTGCCTCTTTTTTTAATGACAATTTCTTTGCCATAGAAAAGGTAAATTTGTGTGAAACAGGTGAAAGACTTAAAGGAAATGTTCAATGTGGCTGCCATTTGCATAAATACAAGCTTCTAACCGATCAGTAACCTTTCGATGTACACCCTTTAACACGGTTCGGTTTTTACGGATATGGGCCGCAGCTTGGAAAATACGTTGCTGAAGATCGTCTTTCACGGCCACGGCCTTCATAATTTAGATTCAGTGTACCGCGATCTCTCAATCTGTACAGGGTTTGTAAAATCAAATCATTTGATGGACATTTTCAGTTAGGAGACCGCCCTTCATAAATACGTCTAGTAGCTCTAACATTTTCACCTGCTTCACCGTATAGTAAGACGATATCTGTTAATTCGTGATTTTAATAAGTCGTACTTTACGGAAGTTGATACCAGACTAACTTCTGAATTACAGTATGCATAATCGCATCTACAACTCACACTATTACGCTTCAGTAGGGATTGCATTGCAGTTGTAAAGGAATGCTAAATTTTCCAGAGTCGGGTCAAGCCACTCGCATTTATTCATATTTTTTTCTTTGATCTCGTTCAAAACAGAGTTTTCGTCCATTAGCATTTCATGCTTAATATTATTACAGCTGTTACATATTAAAGTATGTAGGCATATTTCGTTTACAACCTGTATATGTTTTTAGATTACACTGTAAATGTTATTAATACTGGATCCTTAATCGTATAGATTATACGGCTCATTAATTATATATTCTTAATATCATAACTTGAAACATTGGATTTTTACATAACATACCAGTAAGTTTATGACAACACTAGACCTAATACGCTAACAGTATATTAAAAAATAACTTTCATAAGACACGTTTTAAAGCACGAATTCAAGTTTTAACAATCGAGTTTTTTAATGAATGAGTGCTTTAATGTCTTATAAAACGTTCTCTTTATGCTATTTTTTTTGTAATTAGCTTTGTTAATGTATTTTTAAGAGAAAATGAGAAATTTGATAATTTAGGGAAATTTTATTGCAGTTGGCAACGTCCGCGTATGTTTAGAATAAAATTCAAATTTTTGAATTTAGTTGTCTATGGTTGACTTGAATTAACTTAACATTTAACTCTTCGTAATAAGATATTTTTTCCTGTATTGTAAATGTAATTACTGTATAATAAAATGTTTGTTAATTGTCAGTTTACCCATAACATTAAACTATCACTGTGACTACTGACTTATAGACGTAGTGTACAACTTAAAACTGAATCTGCTAAATGTCCATGCTTTAATGACTTATTAAAGAACTCATTCTGAGTGCTTTAATAGATCTCTTAGCAACGCTAATTGCAAAAAATGATTTTAAATATTCCTTTTTATAAAAACATGGTACGTGTTAACATGAGTTTTACCTTAACTAGATTATAAGAAGTATTAAATCGTAAACTAAAATCTATTGATATTATGCATTGAACCTAATGCTGAATCGCGTATTATACAGGTGCACTCAAAGCACAACCCATTTTGACTACGTTTCATACTTATTTATCTCTATTATTTATTTAATTTCTATCATGGTAAAATATCGCAGCAATATGTTTTTGTTACGAAAGACATTTGCCTCTTTTTTCCGCTGATTTTAATTTTGCTATTTCGTAAAAGACTCAATTGTCACTCATTACTTTTTTTAATATTTATTGCTTCGTACTTCGTACTAATTCGATTTATACAGGGTGAGTCGTGAGGAATCGACCAAACTGTAGGTGTGTATTCTACAGGTGAAAGTAATGCAAAAAAACTCAAATGTTGCTATCCGATTTTTATTTGTTTTCGAGTTATAGCGTAATTAAAAATAAACAAAATTTCATACATTGAAGTTTTTGTATTTTATTGGTATTATCGTTCTTTATAATATATTTTCAAAAATACCGCCATTCATTTCAAAACATTTTTTACATCGTCTACCAAGGGCGCTGGTTGCGTTCCTGATTGCGTCAGGTTGATGTTTGATATTGTCAGCAGCATTCATAATCCGTTGAATTAGTGCTTCACGAGTGTCCACTTTTACTTGATACACTCCATTTTTTAACCAGCCCCATAAACAATAATCGAGTGGCGTGAGGTCTGGAGACCTAGGAGGCCAACCAATGTGACTACCACGTCCAATCCAACTCCATGGAAACCTTTCAGCCAAATGTTGCCTGACTGCACGAGCGTAATGTGCAGGCGCTCCATCGTGCTGGTAGAAGATTTGGATTCTGATGTTTATGGGAACATCCTCTAGCAGTCCGTGCAGTTCATTTTCTAAAAAAATGTAAATAGGTGTCTCCCGTGAGGCGATTCTCAAAAATGTAAGAACCAATTAAAAAACAATCGATCATACCACACCACACGTTTACCGAAAATTTATGTTGAAAGTTACTTTCGACTGTTGCGTGTGGATTTTCGTCTGACCATACATGCTGGTTATGACAATTATTAATACCGTCACGGGTGAATGTCGCTTCATCCGTAAACAGTATACGTGATACAAAACGAGGATTATCATTTATCCATCGACAAAATTCCATACGTCTACGATTATCATCTCGTTGTAGGTGCTGTACTCTTTGTACATGGTACGGACGTAAGCCATGCTCGTGGAGTGTTTTTATCACCCTTGTTTGTGGAATGCCCAATTGAATACTAATTCTCCGTGAGCTGGTAGTTGCGTCTTCTTCTACTACATCCAGAATATCTTCTACTTCTTGTAATTGTTGTCGACTGCCTCGTTCAGATATTATGTTTACACTGGGAAGCTTTCCGGTCGCGCACAATGTGTTGAATACACTAATAAATACAGTTTTATTAGGATGTCTGTGATGTGGAAACCGTTGACGATATTCATTAGCAGCAACTGTAGCATTCCCATCACAAAATCCATAAACAAACACCATATTAGCATATTCTAAATTAGAATAAGTGTGTGGCATTTTAGTTTGTTACACTATAGTCGTACAAACGTCAAGTCAATGTCACAATACCCGAACACAATGTTATAATTTACTCCAAGGTATAGATACATTTTTTATGATGACAGCGCCCTCACTATATCAACGATGAACTAGAGGTAGTGACATTAGACGCATTAGGCATACAAACCACTCTACACTATTTCTCGACTGCTTTCAATGTCACTACCGCTAGTTCGGAAAACCACGAACAGGTAGCGCTTCAGCTAGGAAGACTTCCCTATAATGAATTGCTACCGGGGTTTCACTGTTCTTACGAATACATACATAAACATGGTATACTAAATCTACATTTTTAATTACGCTATAACTCGAAAACACATAAAAATCGGATAACAACATTTGAGTTTTTTTACATTACTTTCACCAGTAGAATACACTCCTTGAGTTTGGTCGATTCCTCACGACTGACCCTGTATATAATTGTTTCACGAAGCATCGGCTTCTTCAGGTGGTTGACAAATACACACAACTGTAGTATATTCAAAATTATTTAAAACTAATTTCCTAATCTTTTATCTTCTTCGCCAGTCAATTACGAGTACTAACTCGATTTCTTTACTTACGTCTTATTTCCTTGTTTATCATATTTAACATTCACATTATCGTTCAGATCTTGATTTTCGTTCAATGTATATTTAGCATTAATAATATGCCCAATTATTTGCTTCACCGCTCGTTTCAAATAACAAACACTTCAACGTGCAATTGTACACAATAAATATAATAACTTTGATCACATGTATTTTTTCAATTGACACGTATCAGTCTATTTTTCAATCGCACGCTCCACATTTAATCAACGTCTTGACTATGGCTGCCCAAGTTATGTTAGTTAATATAATAGTTTAAATTACTAAGTTTATATATATAACACAGCCTAGTAGATATTTTGATGCCGACGATTTTTTAACGTTTCCTAGTTAATTTTGGTCGCAGAATTCACAATAACCGTAAAATTTTATCTAACAGATCTAGTTTTTGAGATATATATTTTTATATATTTACACCTTATGTACATTTCACGTTATTACTATTACTATTTGCTCTAACTGCAAGTTACAACCTACAGCTTTATAATCTGTTTCTTAAACATCGCGTTTGAATGGGTGTGTCTACAAATATTATCAAATAAAATAAATACATTTTATTAGTTTTATTGTGGAATTATGTACATTAAATTAAGGTAGTTATTAATATATAATATTTATAGACAATACAAAAACTGTGCTGACGCAAAAATCTTCAGTTTTTGTGGATTATTTCGTTCGAAAATCGAATTAAAATAGTTTATTGTCTAGGTTGTTTCATGTCGATTACTAGCATGGAGATCGGACGTTCAGAAGTTTAGGAACCAAATTCGTGCGGAAATATATCTGATTGCGAATGTCTTGGAATATAGGAACAAATTACAAAAAGTGCGAATGGTTGGGTTGAGTGGTTGTGACAATAAGTCCCTTTTGTTTTGCTGGCCATGTATTTTATTTTGAAGCGAAAACAAAAATTTGTGGAATAAAAATGGGTTTGCTGATCTAAATAATTTACACAAATTAATAAAAAGATTGAGTCAACCACACCTACATGCGATAATTAAGGAAAACACTTTTGGGAAAATCAGAATTGAACACTCATTAGACAATGAGTTAAGAATTTATACAGAAAAATAAAATTAAAGAAGTACGAATAAACCGTGAAATACTTAAGAGATTGAAAGATGTGGTTTGTTTCCTGAGAGAACATTAACTTGCATTTCGTGGTCATAGTGAAATTGTAGAATTAAATTTAAAGTAGCCTCTTTCGTTGACATAATTCTGGACGAAACTACAGATGTGACAAATATTAGTCAGTTATGAAAAGTCTTATGTTATGTAACAAAAAAAAAGGTGAAATTAAGGAACGGTTTATAGGATTTTTAAATGCTTCCACACAAAGAACAGCTTCTCCTTTATGTTGTATTGTTCAGACACAAAATTAGTAGCCTGAAGTTATGTTCGAGCAGCTGTAATAGCATGTGAACTAGGGAGATACAGGTTAAAGTAAAAGTAAATTTGGTTTTACAACAGTCTCTTAATACAATAATAGAATGCAAGAATTTATGTTGAAACTTTGAGCGCTTTGCCAGCATTTTTTTCAAATCTTCAAAAAGAACTAGTGCTTTAGATCTAGAGGCTTACAAAAGATTACCTAAAGAAACGGTAGATTAAAACAAACTGTACTTAAATATCGGCAACCAATTTTTTCAAAATATTATTAATAAATAGGATGAATGGGACAATGAGGCACGAGTTTGCTCTCGAGGATATTTCAATATATTAGAAACTGAGACTAATTTTAATTTTTGTTACTAATTTTTCCCGAAACATTTTGTGACAACTTCTTTGCTCGTTTTATAAAATAAAACTAGCGATATTAATTTTTGTATAAACAAATTCAGGAATTCAAATCTGATCAGTTGTGGAATAAATTATAGCATTTAAATATTCAACCACAAATAATCAGAATATTGCCACAGAACATAGAACAGGTGAAAAATCACGATTCCGTAAGTTGTTCTTTGAAATAATTGACAATATATCCGTCCACATTGACACCAGATTCAGAATCTTTAACACCCTTAAATTTCCAGAATTAGGTAATTTTTGCCATAAACCCTTAGATTCTGAAAGGGCCTTTGAAACCCTTAAACAAAATTACCCACAATATTTTGGCTTTCCTGCATTACGTTCCGAACTCACTGTGATTTACAACACCTCAGAAAGCTTAAATAAAACGAGTGCTGCAGACTTATGGAAATCTCTTAAAGACTGCGGACTAGATCGTGCTTGCCTTGAAGTTATTGAACTATGTGAATTAATACTCACTATCCCCGCCACAAGTGCGTCTGCAGAACATTTCTATATATATATATATATATATATATATATATATATATATATATAATATTCAACCACAAACAAACACAATATTGCCACAGAACATAGAACAGATGAAAAATCACGATTTCGTAAGTTGTTCTTGAAATAATTGACAATATTTCCGCCCACATTGACCCAGATTCAGAACCTTTAACACCCTTAAATTTCCAGAATTAGTTAATTTTTGCCATAAACCCTTAGATTCTGAAAGGGCCTTTGAAACCCTTAAACAAAATTGTCCACAATATTTTGGCTTTCCTGCATTACGTTCCGAACTCACAGTGATTTACAACACCTCAGAAAGCTTAAATAAAACGAGTGCTGCAGACTTATGAACATCTCTTAGAGACTGCGGACTAGATCGTGCTTGCCTTGAAGTTATTGAACTATGTGAATTAATACTCACTATCCCCGCCACAAGTGCGTCTGCAGAACATTTCTATATATATATAATATTCAACCACAAACAAACAGAATATTGCCACAGAACATAGAACAGATGAAAAATCACGATTTCGTAAGTTGTTCTTTGAAATAATTGACAATATTTCCGCCCACATTGACCCAGATTCAGAACCTTTAACACCCTTAAATTTCCAGAATTAGTTAATTTTTGCCATAAACCCTTAGATTCTGAAAGGGCCTTTGAAACCCTTAAACAAAATTGTCCACAATATTTTGGCTTTCCTACATTACGTTCCGAACTCACAGTGATTTACAACACCTCAGAAAGCTTAAATAAAACGAGTGCTGCAGACTTATGAACATCTCTTAGAGACTGCGGACTAGATCGTGCTTGCCTTGAAGTTATTGAACTATGTGAATTAATACTCACTATCCCCGCCACAAGTGCGTCTGCAGAACATTTCTTTTCGGTACCTAAACGAATAGAAATTGTTGTTAGGAATTCTACTGGACGAGAAAGACTCTGCTTCGGGATTAATATGGAAAAGGAATTAGTGCAAGTGTTCGGGCAAAATATATTTAATTTTGTATTTTTAGTTTCATTTGGATGTAGGTATATTTATGTTAATGTATTTAATCCTAGTTTTAAATTGTAAATACTATATAATGTATATAGAAAAGGTTCTTGGAGTTCAGATATATTTAATGCTGTCCATTACCTTAGGCCTAGTCAGGTATTACATTTCTTTATTCATAGTCTTGTTTTCTACAGTCATAAAACTATTTATTTTATTACAGGCACAACCCTCTGGTTAACCCATCCATTTAGTAGTTATAAATGTATTTGTATAATAGAATAAGTTTTATTGTACATATTTCGTGTTATAGATAAAGTATTATATTATGAATAGTTTTGGTTCGATGCGATTCTGCGAAGTATTATGTTATCTCTAACGCACTTCCTGTGTATTGTATATTTATTATTTTAGGAGTTATATTATTTTCTATATTTATTTTATTTTCTATAATTAAGGGTTTCCGACGTATATTGTTGATTTTAATACATTTATGACGTTGGAAACTACAGCATATGCTTTTCTTCGAAGGAAGGTAAAAATGGTTGTATGGAAATTTCCGTATACTCAATTTCATTGTTTTCTCCCTCTCTTGTAACTGGCGGGGACAAAACTTTCCTGCCGAAAAATAAGTAAATGAAGAAACAGTTCCAAACAAGATCTCTTAGAGCTCACTACAGTTCTAAGTACGATCTCTTCGAGTTAACTACAGTTCTAGCTTAGGTCTCAGTGATCTAACTAACAGTTACTACTAAGATCTCAGTGATCTAAATAGGAGCAAATATTATTTATTAGCCAGTTTTCTCGGTCTTTAGTATTAAGACCAGATACTGCATTTATATTAAGTTAACGGAACTCCAAGATTAAATTTGTAAAGATATTAGTGTTATACAAAAACTATTGTATTATTTCGGTCGATACATACCGAACTTCCTTCAAACCAGGAGGAAGAAACAGCAAGAATATTCTCGCCAAAAATGTTTTTATGATACCGTCATAGATTAGTTTGCAGAAGAAAATAGACATATGGTACTTCATTTTAAGTAAAGTAGGGTTCTATTGTAGTTAGTAACAAATTTGATTTTTTTTTGCGCCTCCACAAAAAAAAAATTGACTCTATAGCTTCCCGTTTGTGATGGGTTATTTTACTTTATAACCTCCCGTTTTGCAAGGTTCTGAACGCGCCACTGCACTTATCATACCAGGACAATTTCACTGAAGACTCTAACAGTCGTCAGTCAACCATGTAGCTATCTCATCTTCTTTGATATAAATTTTCCTTAGCAATGTCTGTATGGAATATTTCACCTTCTTCTTCACTAAATCACCTATGTTTTCTGGAAACCGATATAATTGGTTATGAAATTAGTGAACTATTATGCCTATGTTACAACGGAAAACATGAATGTTGGAAAGCATATTTTCCACAATTCAATATAATTTTCTGCCTCATGATTTCCAATCAAAATTTTAACTGCTTTAGTAAATGAACACCAATCATTAAATTAAATTTCGTTCATTGATGCGTGGCAAATAGTGGATCTTTAATCAGGTGACTTGTAAAAGATTATCAAATATTCCAGAGTTAAGTTTCTCCACGCTAGCCTCAGGAAATTTACGAAGCCAATTTAAAGCCTTTGCCAATTATTTTATAAGCCTCAACTTGATATGTAATGGTGGAAATAAGATTACGTTTTGTTTTCCTTGAATCACGATATTTATTAAAAGCCAATTTATGTTAACCCAGGATAACAGGTTATTTTCCTGAACGAAACAGAGCAGCAGATCCTTATCTCTGTTATAATAAAATCTAATATTAGTATAGCAATCGCCAATTAAGTTGGCGCGAGGAGTGGGTGCGCAGAAGCCGTTTTTAAAAACGTCCACCCCCACTACTCAAGTAATTGTCAGAATACATTTGTCATTGACGTTTGACGGAACATAATGTCTTTGCTAGGGGATCATAAAATTATACACACTCAGAGGTTAGAATTATCTGACATTTGATGTAAAACCAAATACAAATCTCCCCACTACTTCTAATCCTGCGCGAACTTACTCCTCCTCGCGCCAACTTAGTTGGCGTTTGCTATACCTAGATAAAGTAGATTCTCTTTGTTTAGTTTGGAGTCAAATATTTCGGAAAACTAATTTCACAGGTTCGGGTCTCTAATGAGATCATTCGGTTCTTGTTAATTGAAACGTTTGGGACTTGGACTTCGTGAATTTGCTTCCAACTCACTGTCATTTTCTGATTGCATACATTGAACCACGTCACACTTTTCTGATTCTGTATCATCTTTTAAGAGTCTATGTAGGTAACTTCATGGTGGAATGGGTATTTCTTCAGAATACAGCACAGGTCTTTTTACTGAATCTAGATTAGGATATGTCCATTTGTGTCTATTTTTCCGATTGATGCCTTTGATATTTGCGAAACAAAAATAGCAGCTACTGTGATGGGGTTTTTCCCTCCAAACCATTGTTACTGAAAAAACTTCGGCCTCTTGCTCTTTTCAATTGTCTGTTGTCGCAAATATTCGACGGATTTATATGCAAAATAGGCCAGATAACGTTTAGATAATTCACACATGATGTTTTATTACTCAAGAACACCGAAAATCTATACAAAATGATAGCAAAAGTTCACCTATGAAAGCTCAACAATAAACCAAACCGGGTAAAGCAATGGTAGGCACGAGGTAATATAGACGGGGTATTAATTAGTTCGTGGTGGGGATTACGCAGGTGTGAGAAAGTCGGTTTTTACAGTCATAGGTAATGTCAAGTCACTTAAACTAAATTAAATTCTAATTTGAAGTACGAAATTTCAATTTTTACTTCTAAATATATCATTTCTTCCTTTTATCAGAACTAAAATCATTGAGCTTATATCTCAAAAACAAGAGTTGTTACGAAAAAAAGCCAGATACTTTTGGAATCAGCATGTGAAAAATATCTAAAATCAGTTCCTACTTTTTCGACATCAAGATTAAGACAAATAAATAAAACACACATAAGATGTTTTAGATTTACACTTTATTAATAAAATAATGACAGCTGTTTCGCTAACACAGTAGCTTCTTCAAATTCAACTTAAGACTAAAGATACATACAAGATACAGCGTTAATCAGGTAGTTGACCCAAGTTAAAATTCTAGGAACTATTACATTTATATTTTGCTTTTTGAAAACTATACCATGTCCTACTTGTGTGAGGTTTAAGTATAAAAATATAGTATAAGCAACTAAGAAACAATATTTCAATGGGTGAACAGATTTAACAGTGGGGATGAATTCAAGTCTAATTTATCGTTTAGTAACATTTCTGAGTTTTTAAGTTTATTAATTTCTAAGGATTCTAAACAATTTAGTTTTCTACCTTTATTTTCTACATATATGGTGTCGAATTGTAAATTAAATTCGTGCTCATTCTCTATTAAATGATTAGAGTAGGTTGAGTCAGTTTTCTTATTGATATAAGAATGATAGTGGTCTTGGATTCGTTTTTTAAACGTTCTACCTGTCTGTCCAATATATGTTTTGGTACATGATCCGCATGATAACTTATAGACTCCTGATTTATTGTCTTTGGTAGTTTTTTCTTTATTATTTTTAATATATTTGGCTAGATTATTATTAGTTTTATAAGCAATATTAATGTTTTCTTTTTTAAGGAATTTTGATAATTTAAGTTGCTGTTGACCTATGTAAGTAAATGATTTAAACTGCTTGTCTGGCTCCACTTTAATGATCGGGTACACCTCCCTTAATAATTTATTGACTGATTTTTTAACAATTAATTTATCTATTAGATTTGGGTCATATCCGTTGTTGTGAGCGATTTGTTTTATAATATTATATTCTTTATTATAGTCTTCATTGGACATCGGGATGTTAATAAGTCTATGTGTCATGCTGTGAAAAGCCGCTACCTTGTGTTGGACCGGGTGGTTAGATTTATTATGTATCGTGGTATCTGTATGAGCTACTTTGTGGTAAATAGAAAAATGGACCCTATTGTTTACACGTTTTAAAGTGAGATCCAGAAAGTTTATACTATTATTAAGCTCCTTTTCTATCGTAAACGTGATATTAGGATCAATGGAATTGATAAATTCATAAAGAGTGTTTCAACTGCCTATCTGTACCTATATATCCTATCAATATATCATCAACGTATCTGTACCAAAACAAAATGTTCTTCACGTATCTGTCATTATGAAAAATCGTATTTTCCAAGTAATCCATATAAATTTCCGCAAGTAAAGGAGAAAGAGGATTTCCCATGATAAGACCTTGTTTACAGAGGTAGAGTTTGTTATTGAAAGAAAAGTAATTTTGTTCTAGGCAGACTAGACAGAAACAGCTGTCATTATTTTATTAATAAAGTGTAAATCTAAAACATCTTATGTGTGTTTTATTTATTTGTGATATGGATTTTCATCAAGCAAAGGTCGAAATAATTAAAGAATCAAGATTAAGATTTCATTTTATTTGGCTGTGTTGCATAATATATCACATAGATCGCCGAAAAACTGGGAAGAAACGACACATAGTATTGACTTCAAAAAATCTAGTGGAAAAGCTTGGCCCTCCTAAAGAAACTAGGTAGCTCTAACCCACGCGCTTGTGAACCACTGAAAGAATCAGCTGACCAGATCGCTGTACAATTTGTAACACTGCCTAAGGTTCTAAGTACAAAACAAGGGAACGCAAACATTAAAAAATAACTGACACTCCGTTGCCAAACAGCAGCCCATCCTGAATACTCCAGGCCATTCGCGATAGAGGAGATTAGATAAAGCACTGAAAGACACTAAATCTGGCAAACCAACTTAATTCAACGGAATTCTTCAAGAACGTGGGAAACACACAAGGATTAGTAAATTCTTCTCAGATGTTCTATTGATAGGACATATTCCAATAGAACTCAAGAAATCTAAAATAACTGCAGTCAATGGAATAAGAACATCCTACGACATCTGTCGTGACTTATTCCATAAATAGGGACTGACTAAGACACCGACTTACGAATGAGTCAACCTTCTCCAGACCATTCACCATATTACAGCTGGTACCCCCTTACAGCTTATGGAGGTGAGATGCGTGGCTTCCTTGAGCCACTCCGTATTGAACTGGATCAATAGCCTTGATCTTCAATTTAACACTGTTCTGTGTAGATATACTGTGTATAAATGAGGCAAGAAAACGACACTGCTGCGCAAGACGCGTCCCCGTCAACTTACATTCCCCGATATGTTTATTTAATGTATAGTGTAGCATTTGTGGTATACACATACGTATTGCCTATGTATTCGTATTTCAACACAGACAAGCCTATTGATAGGTCACAAGTAGGTGTCGTATACACATACCTATTGCGTATACACTCGTATATCAACACAGACACGCCTGGTGCCTGGTGTACTGGAAGGGTGTCGTTTACTTCTCCGCCGTTATTTCACCACATTTCCGTACGGTATATGTAACTTTAAATTTCAATCCATGCGCTAAATATATAAATAGCAAAATTTTCAATATTATATCTATAACAAATTAAAGAATCTGTGAAATACCAAGATCTATTTCAGTTTCTAGTTTGAGACAATTCTTGTAGCTAATAAAATAAATATTTTTATATAGTTTACTGCGCAATTTGAATTCATTGATGCTAATGTTAAACTCCTCCTTCTGTATATCAAAAAAGAAAATTAAATAATTCAATTTGTGAAATGTTTTTTTATTGCTGTTTGTCATAATCATTTTCATTATCATATAAAAGCAAATATTTCTCGTTTATAGCAAAACATGCCGAGATGAAAGACTTTTAATCTCTATTAAGTTTAATTATTAAGTATAAATAATATAATTAAATTGGATTATCGGTTTCAAAATTCTTGAAGCACCGAAATATTTTAGATAGTCAATTTAAGTACGTGAAATATGTTTATTTGTTGTTACTACACGTCTACTACGAAAGAATTCTTAATTTTTTAACAGATAAATGCGACTGAAAATAATAGTGGTTACAAAATACTGTACTCGATCTCATATACATAATGCTATGAACTTTTCCCCACAAATATTTTGAAAAGTTTAATTATTTTTGAGTGTATTATTATTTTGAATATTTGTAGATTTGATTTGCGCAGTTTGAGAATACCGTTTGATCTGCTGTGGACGTTTGTAAAACTGTTTTTTTTAAGCGTAGCCTGCGTGCTAGCTGTACCCAGACACAAGTGTTCAGTGAAGTAAGAAAGGTGTGTTTATTTAAAGATAAATCTTTATCTTTGTTTTAGTAATTTCGGTTTTTGTTTTTTGATTTAATTGTGTTTTTGTGCTTGCTTATATCATTACCGATTTATTTACGAGTTTGTGAATCTCGTAATTTATTTTTAACACTTTCTTACTCATGTGTCTCGAGTATATGAATATATATTTTTTACGTAAGTAATATATTTTATAAAAAATATATTTTATTTTTATATTGAACGAATTGAATATTGTAATTTTTCTATTGTATTATTATTATCGTTCTGAAATTTAATCTTAGTTATTTGATATAAATGACAAAGAAGGTTTTTTAAAATTTCTAGTATAAAAACATTTCTGTAAATGTAAAATTTTAGTACGCTTGGGATATCAAGGGCATATTTTTTTACATGTGGTTGCACATGCGTTAGAGTTTGTTTCGGTCTGTCAAATAGTTTGTTTTGATTTTGTTTCTTGTGGGAGAAATTAAAAAGCATCTTTGTAATTTATTAGTTTTAATTTTGATCGGAAGTCATAAAGGTTTTTGATCGCATGCTGCGGTCACTTCCATGCGTTATTTTTACCTTAATAATATTGTTAAATGAGGCAATATTAATCTTTATACTTTATAAAGATAAATTTTTTTTTTTTTTGTATTAAAGTTTCATTTAAATTTTATTGTGTTTATTATTATTTAACCTTATTTCAAGAAAACAAGTAACTTAAAGATATTACTATTTTTCTCAAATAAATTTTGAGTGGCGTTCAACTAAATTAATCTTTTGTCCACATTTCCGATTGGAACCTTGGGAGGAAAGCAGTACCATTTTGAAAGTAAACCGACTGAGTATCCTAGCTGGATAGATTTGTCGAGAATTGTGAATAAGCAAATTTCAAAATCACAATTCATAGCAATATATATATTTACATTATTGAAGCATTGAATTATTGTGCTATTGCATGAATTTCAATTTCTTATAGCATATACAATAAGTAAATGTGCGAAGAATATTTCTACAGATAATTTAATTAGTGACTTTTATATAACAAAGATAATGTCAAATGAATAAATATTGGTATACTAAGTACCAAGTATGTGCTCATGCATATATGCGTTTCCACGATATTAATTTGCTTGGAGGTTTCTTAATTCATAGAAATACAAACTAAAGATAATAATAGTGGTAATAAATTTTAAACCATCAAACTTATTGAAACTGCTTAAGAACTGACTCCTTTTAAAGTAATTCTTAGTACTCCATTAGTTCAAATAACCTAATATATTGAATGAGAAAATTATTTGTTACAAACAGGTGGAAGGAATTAGGTCAACACATACATAAATAAAGAATATGAAAATAGTAAATGACTTATTAATCTTCGAAATTTACTTTTTTGGGAGTATAACGTCAGTAACTAATCATTTCTTTAATTTCCCTTTTCATTGTGTGTTGTTGTTTATCAATTATCTGTGTGTTTTCAAAATCGAAATGGTGATCGTGTTGTAGTTTGTGTGTAAATAAAGCAGTTTTGTCTGTTTTAGAGTATTTGTGGGCTTGTATTCTTTTGTATAAATATTGTTTAGTTTGGCCTATGTAGTAACTATCGCAATCGCGAGATGGTAGTTTATAGATGATATGTGTTTCTCGATTTTTTTCTATTTTAGGTTTTAGTTTTGAAAATCTGTTCTGTCTATTTCGAATACGGAGTTAAAATTTGTCGACTAGTATATATATATATATATATATATATATATATATATATATATATATATATATAATATTTTCGTGACCTTGGTATAATATGGTAAATTCAATCAGTCGGCAATTAAAGGTCTGGTTTACTTCAAAGTATATATATTTAAAACAACCCTACATGTTTCGGCAATGATGCCTTTATCAAGGATATAAAATATAAATGACAGAATACAAATGTCAAATAATTGAGCAACTCAATTATTTGACATTTGTATTCTGTCGTTTATATTTTATATCCTTGATAAAGGCATCATTGCCGAAACATGTAGGGTTGTTTTAAATATATATACTTTGAAGTAAACCAGACCTTTAATCGCCGACTGATTGAATTTACTATATATACAGGGTGTTGCAAAAAGTAGGTCGATCCCTTAACCATACATTCTTTGGGCTAAAATAATAGGACTTATATATTTTTCTATTTGAACGCCTTTTCTTTGAATATAAACTGTATCAAAGTTAACTTTTTAAAAACTATATTTATTAATATCACCGGTATGTTTTGAGATATTTTTACTTATTTAACCCTGTGTTGCGGAACAATTTCCGTGTTTTACTCTTCCCAATTGCGTTTTAAACGTAAACGAGCCAAATGCTTCTATCGGCTTCAGAAGCAATTTTATTGGAAAATTATATTAAAGAAATGTCGCAAATGCTCGTTTTTTTCCTACTCGACTTTCCATTTTTTTTTATCAATAGGTAATTCCATTTTTGTACGAATTCAAGTATTCAATTAAACAATAATAGCACATTAAACTAACTTATCCCCAACATTTTTTTTTTAATTCCTTTCTTTTTATCATCTTAAAACCCCAAAACGAAAGCAGGCATCCTTCTACTTGGCGCAAGGACTGATTTCCAACTAAAATTTACAACTTGTTTTAGGGGGAGTGATCTCTCTACCTTACCATATACTCAATTAATTCCTTCGCGTTTTTGTTAGCAGTTAATCAAGCACTTTAGTTATTATATAAACTGTAGAAAGAATTATATGTAATATAATTTATTTAAGAAAGAAAATGTTTGTATTATTTCTTATCTTTTTGTTCACAGTTTATGCAAACAATTACTTCTGCTTATTAATATTTGTGAAATAAATTACTTGATGTATCATTCAACATTGCATATGAATTTTCCAAATTGTATAATTTAAAAATTAAACTAATTAATTTAAAAAAAAAAACTAATTAAAATTTTAGTTTCCCAATTTTGGTGATTTCACTAGGTATTTAATCGCTTCCACGATGAAATACTGCTGCTACAAGTGTTGTATAAGTAATGTAAAATTTACAAAATTGTTACAAAGTTTATACAGAAAAATGATTCTGTCATAGTAAAATTAATCTGTCATACGTCCAAAACTCGAAAGAAATGTAGATTCAGTTATAGAATAATCTATATTTCGATCCGGATATCTGCCATCCAACCGATGCCATAGCAACTTGGCAAATTATCTCAATTTGTACCATTTCAATTTGACGAATATCACACTTATTCTGTATCGTTTATCTTTAAAATCGTAAGTCTTTACGATCGAAAATCGGTATTCTGTAACTTCGTAAAATAACGAAAGCAAATAATCTATCGTTAGTAGCACCATTTCTTAAATATTTTCGTAGATTTTTCAAATAGAAAAAGGCAAATTTAAATATCGAGATGGATAATCATTTGTTATTATTAGCTCTAGCACAAGAAAGTTAAATAAATATGAACTTAATACATTAGTATATTTACTTTTGTCCTACAATAAGCAACTATTTTAAAATTTAAGAAATTTAATTGATATTTTGATATTACAAATTTGAATTATAAGGCACATTTGCATACATCCAAACATATTTTGAGTAATAAATATAATTAATAAAGAATAAAAATATATATTTTTAAGAAAATTTCATACTAACCTAATTGTAATTTCGAACTTAATGTTTTTGTCAGTAACAAAACATAAATTGCTTTTATTCATAAGCAGTTAGCAAAGTAGGAAAATTAAGCAACACAATCATGAATAAAAGTTTATTATCCTAGTAGCTTTAACTTTGTTTACATAATTCGCAAACTTCAATCTGGTATCGAACGTAACTTCTAAGCCCTTAATCTCTTCAGCTTGATCTAAGTTAACGGTGTTTAAAAATGTTAACCGTAATGTTTCCTTTCGCAGAGAAAAGTAAATCCGAAAACTGTATTTCAATTTCTTAAATTAATCAATGTTTGATAACCGAAGCAACTATTTCTGACATTTAAAACTATGAAAAATAAAACCTCTAGATATTCGTATATTTCTGTTAATAATTTCCTCAAAATAGTAATAGTTAAGTAAAACCAAAGTGTAGTTTTAGAGTGTGTGCTATGTAATGATTTAATTATAACCTATTTTTTTTTAAATATATGCATAGTTATTAAAGGGTTTAGTCATATATGATCGATCGAATTTAGAAATATGTATTTGTGTTTTTTAAATTAATTAATGGAGGTTTAAGAGGGTTGTCTTTTATATTTTGCAGATAGAGCTGGAATATAACAGTAGATAGCTTTTTAAGACTTTGTTGATTTTCTAAGTATTCTCCACGAAGATTTATTCACTTTTGCCTGCGCTCGAAACAACTCTGGAAGCAGTTATTCCATTCGTTTGCTGGTACAGTCAAAATTACGTTCTTGAAGGCATCGACTTCCGACTGACGATTGGAACCTTTAACCACGTAGTCCATTCTTGATTATCGGAAAGGTAGAGAAATTGTTGAGACTTAGGTCGGGACTATATGGAGGAAAATCTAACAATTCAACGTTTTATTGCGTTAAAAATTCAATTCTCTTACGAGCTGTGTGCGAACTTGCATTATCTTAGTGGAGGACGATTCGTCGTTATGGGTTGGTTTCTCGGAGCTCAGCGAAGACTTACGGCAAACAAATGGTTGTATATCAATCGGCAGTAGCAGTTCTTTGATCTTGTAAAGAAATTGTTACTAGATGATCTGCTTTCGAGACAAATGTCTCAACCATCTTTTTGGCGACATTTCGAGAACATCTGTACACGTTTTTAGAGTTTCCTGCGTCGAAGCGGTATAGTTTTTTGACACCAATTCACTCTAGCTGTTTTCTACTCTTCTGTCAACAAATACGGTATTCAGCGCAAAACTAATTCTTTTGCACACAATTCTTTATACAAAATTTTTTGAATCGAGTTCTTTGAAACCCCCAATGATACTTCAATTTCGCGATATGTCACATGTCGATCTTCATTGATGAGCTTGCGCACAGCATCGACATTTTCCTTAGTTACTTGGCGTTTTTGGTGCACCTGCTCTTGGATCGTCGCTAACACCGTATGAATTCTCCATACCAACGAGAAATTGTTGACTGATGTGGTGCTTATTACCAAAAACAGAAACCAACTCGGCGAGGCATCCTTGTTGAGATAACTGTCTTCGAAAATGATAAAAAATTATTGCGCGAAAATGTTCACGGTTTAATTCAATTTTTCGACTAACTTGTCAACTTTGATAGTTCGTTGTAGCTACGACACTACACGTACCGCACTGAAACTTTGGATTTAGGCTAACTAAAGACGGAGGTTAATTTTTAATACTGACATTTGATTAGTGGCGCCCTCTATGTTCTAGTGTGCAAAACATGAAGGACATCCCTCGTATACAGGTGAGTTTTTTTGAATGTTTAGCATTGGGATCTCAGAAACTACTGGAGATAGAAAAACGCTTAAATGGGGAAAGATGCGCAGTTTTACGAGTTTGATTTAAAACTGCTTTTGTTTCTCCGATAACATTCATTGCGAAAAATCTGAGTTACAATAGTGTTCGTTGGAGCAGTCGAGATAAATATACTAACATTGCTTTCACGTTGAGTCACACAAGTGAGAGCTGTTAATTTTTACTTTTAAGTCAAGTTAATTGTCAAACATTGACAATTAACTATTAATTAATTTAATTGTAACTTAACTATAAGTGGTGCAAACAGCTGTTAATCATAAGTTTGCATTGGCTATGGAATTTTCTAACGTAGAAAAGCGTGATATGGTTGAATGTTACATTCAGTACCAGAAAAATTTTATTTTAGTTTATTTTGAAAATTATTTTGATCGACGTCAGCCGTCGCTACTTACTTTTAAGAGATTATGGGATAATTTAGCAGATTATGGTTCGTTAGTTAAACCAAAATAAAAAAAAGGGATGGATGAAGATAGAGAAATAAACATATTAACAAGTGTCGCTCAGAATCCATCTACATCGACCCGACAAATTTCAACAGAAATGGGCTCCTCTCAACGCACTATTGTCAGAGTGTTGAAGAAGCATAAATTTCGTACCTACAAATTATCAGTATCACAAACTTTACATGAAGGTGATAACATCAGACGAATAGCTTTTTGTAGATGGTTTAAAGATCAGTGTCAAAACGATCCACACTTTTCAATGAAAATATTATGAACTGATGAATCTCGTTTCACGAATTGTAGAATGTTTAATAGGCACAATGAGCACATATGGTCTCAAAAAAATCCACTTCACGTTGAACATAGGAGACCACAAATTAAATTTGGGTTTAATGTTTGGTGTGGTGTTATAGGATCAACTGTTCTTCCTCCTTTTATTTTTGATGGATCACTAACTGGCAAAATCGTTATCTTAATTTTTTACAACAAGATTTCGAGGAAATGTTAGATAATTTAAATTTAAGAACCCGAGCAATGCTGCAATGGTTTCGACATGACGGAGCGCCTCCGCACAATCAACTGAATGTTAGAAATTATTTAAATTTGAACTTCCCTAATCAATGGGTAGGACGAAATGCACCCATTGAATGGCCGGCCAGATCCCCTGATTTATCAGTTTTGGATTTTTTCTTGTGGGGTGTACTAAAGGACACAGTATACAAAAGAACATATGAAACAATCGACGATTTAAGAGAAGCTGTCTTAGTTGCTTTTAATAACATCGATAGGCGTAAGGTCCGCAATGCTACAAATTCTGTTGTGAAGAGATGCAATTTGTGTATTAATAATAATGGAGGTATCTTTGAACATTGATAATGTTGTGTGCCCTTAATAAAAGTTCTTATAGTTTTCATTTTATTACTACATAAGATTTCAAAATAAGTTTTCGTATGGTTTGTATTTTATCAGTTCGAAATTCAATTGTTTTCCATAAAAACCATAAAAATGTCTATATCATCTTTATTTTTTAAAATAACCATATCAAACCTTATATCATTGTAATCAGCAAAAAATAAGCTTTTTAATGATGTCAAAACCAACTATGGTTTTCATTTAAAAAAACACAAGTTTGTGTCATAACTCGATAATGGCGAACGAAAAGAAAATATTAGCTACATAGTTTTATTTGGCGTAAAATTATCTAAAACGTTTGTCTGAACACTTTTTCTCTAAAATTACTATTAACGATGCTAAGCATGTTTAAAGAAAATCGTAAAATTTAGTTTTCTTTGAATATCTAATAAGCCATGAAAGTTATCGGAGAAACAAAAGCATTTTTGAATCAAACTCGTAAAACTGCGCTTCTTTCCCCATTTAAGCGTTTTTCTATCTCCAGCAGTTTCTGAGATCCCAATGCTAAACATTCAAAAAAACTCACCTGTATACAGAGATTTTATATCCTTTTGGGAAAATGTGACAGCACGAAATTGTATATACCTTCTTGGAAGAATGAAAAGGACTTTATATTTGACGGAGTTCGGTATTTATTATTATTCCTATTAAGGCGATTGCATTTAATATTAGACTGGAATTAAGCGCTCCATGGCTTGTTGCTTAATAAGAAAATATATTCAAAACTCAGAGAATTTCGAAAGTAATAAATTCACTATTCATGTAGCAAGATAGTGGAAAACACAACAATAATAAGTTTAAGTAACGTCTAGCAAAGGAATTCTAAGTTGTTTGCTGGGATTTGTTTCTTAAAAGAGTTTTCTTCTATAATAGAATAACATCGCTGTCGATAAATAACGCCAAAGGTACGCTCAGTTTTAATTTATGATTCACATCTATTTCTATATTTACGAACATAATACAATAAAATATAAGGCACAGAAGATGCAATTTTATTTATTGTCAAGATTAAATTTCTTCGTAGAATAAGTATTCTTAAACTCTAAATGTTAGTTATTTGAAATTTAGTACATATTGTACAAACGTTGATGTTAATCTCCTTTTAGTTTTATTATTTAAAAACCAAATACACGGGAAGTACTAAAATAATACATACTATAACATGTAGAAAAACAGAATAGCTATTTACCTAAATTGTCAATTATCAGTTTTCGCAGCTTCTATACTTCTATAATAAGTATACGCTTAAGGCATTAAACTCGGGATATTATCGCATACTTTGCACAAGCAAAACACATCACAAAGCGTGTGTCTGCTGCATTATACGATAACAACTTAATTATCAAAATACCAAGTGACTATAAATAATCTAAGCAAATATTTAAGTTGACAACTCTGAGAAATTGGCTTGCTTAGTCATTCGCTTAATATTTATCTTTTTGGGTTAGAATATTTTATATAAATATGGATGAAATATTAGTTAATTTTATGTTACGCAACTGATTTATAAATTACTGTAAAATAATGGTTTTGTATCTTCGGCTGCTAGTTGTTTCTTACAAGAATATTGGCCAAATAATTTTCTGTCTTGACATTGCCACCCAAACAGCAATTTCAACTGTTGGCAATGGTATTTCTATTAAATCGTGTGGATTGTGTTCTATAATTCTGATAATTAGCATAACTAAACAGGTGAAACCATACTTATCGGAATAGAAAATAATATTTCGCTCAGTATTATTATGCAGATAATAACAAAACTGGATTCGTTGAAAAATCAGGTGGGTAAATTTGACGAACAATTGAAAATTTATATGGGTGTAAATGTAGCTGTTTTTTGGGTTCTTACGAGAGTATTCATAGGGAAGAATGGCAAGAATGGATGTAGGAAACGTTAAAAGTGTTAAGTGGAGTTTACGTATTAGTTGGGATAGACAACGTACAGAAATATAATTTTTGTTCAACAATTCCTCAACAATTTGTTTCACATTTTCCAAAATATAGAGCTTTTAACAATAATGGAACGACCAGTAGATTTACCTTTAGACAAGTGCTTAAAAAGCTTTCAATAATAATAATAATAATAATAATAATAATAATAATAATAATAATATTAATTTATTTAGCAAACAAATCAACAGAATCCAGTCACAGGTAACATTTTTTATAATATATAAATCTATAAGTTAATATTAACACAGTACAAGAAAGTAAATAAGGTAATTATTTAAACAAACTGAACAGACTAATTAAGAACAAAAGAAATCACTAGATTAATTGAATGAAAACAAAGAAATGCAATAATAATAATAATAATTCTAACAGTGCGTTGTGAAATGTAACATTATTCACTTTGTTCTTCAGAATACATTTTGATAAGCTGATAATAAGTTTAACTAACTACTTGGAATATATCCAATTACCATTATTTTATATATTTTTTAAGAATGTATTCTACTCGGCAGCAAGGATCATTTTAAAAGTTGAAACACCAAATCGTCGTTTATTTATTTGCTTATTTAACAATTCCTTTGTAAATTTTTTTACAAATTTAATTCGAAGGTGATTCCTTAGGTAAGTTCCGTTTCCGCATTGAGATATCGCCGCGATTGCAGCGCTGTGGTGTAGTTTGGTTCAATATGAGTCCATGAGTGAGAGACTCTTTCGGAGATTCTTACGTGTTGTTTTGGTCGTTCAAAGGGACTGCTGCAATTGAAAATCTCGCCGATTGCGAATTGCGTGCTCTTATCCGATTTCTGTGCCCAAAGATCATGAAGGCTGCTGAGATTCATCGTGAACTTCTGTTTATAGTGTGTCATGTGCGACAGTATGGTTATAAGATGGTGCTGTATGTTTCGAGAAGAACGAACTAATGTTCATGATGAAGAACGGAGTGGAAGACCAACTGTCGTGACGAACGAACTTGTGGGTAATGTCGAAGATAAAATTCGTGAAAATTGGTGATTCACAATCACAGAACTGAGTGCCTTTTTCCCTCAAATTTCACATACAGTTTTGTATAAAGTTGTTGCTGAACATTTAGATTTCCACAAATTTTGTGCACGATGGATACCAAAATTTCTTACCGAAGACCATAAAATAAAGAAGATGGACTCGACACCAACTTTTCTGACACGTTACGATGTTGAAGGTGAAAATGTGAAGATGTTCTGAAGGCATATCGCAACAGGTGATGAGATTTGTGTCGCCTATGACAACGTTGAGACGAAAAGACAGTCAAAGTGGGGTCGGTCTGACTTGCCTCCGAAGAAACTTTAAAACTTATTCTGCGAGAAAAGTAATTATTATTGTCTTTTACGGCAAGAGAGGGAGGCGTCCTTTCTTGTAGACTTGTAGACCAACGGTTTGAGAACAAGGAAGAGCTGCAGGATCATGTTACAGTATTGCTTAATTCACAGGCAGCAGAGTTCTGTGAAGAAAGTATTTAAAAGCTGCTTCATGCTATGACAAATGTTTCAATTTTAACGGAAATGTAGAAAAATAGCTGAAAGTAGTAGCATTAAGTTGTATATAATAAAAACCTCTTCATCTATTGTTTTTTTTTTAATAACCACCGGAACTTACTTTACGAATTGCCTTCGTTATAAAAATCAGGTATATCAGATAAGAGTTGCAGAATTGTTGCCAGTTGTCTGTCCATTACCTATCTAGTATCAAAACTGCATAGTTACAAGCGTTTATTTTAAATTACTAATGGAATCAACCACAATTTTTGATATAATCAGATTCTAAATTGTAATAACATAACTTTTATAAAAATCCTCTTCAATCCACATACAATGTTTAAAAATTAAAGTTAAAAAAAACCTCGTATTTTTATTTTTAGTTTAGAATTTTCTTACGTGAAACTGACATATACAGCCCATTCTTGATTGCAGAATTAGAAAGGGCTGATTTTTATGTATACAACAAGGTAATTTTGGATGATGTTTACATAAGGAAATTTTGAAGTAATATCGTAAACATTAAAAATGTAAACATAATTATCTAAATTAAATGTTCGAATTGAGCACCGTTAACAATCAGACAATAGCCAAGACGATTAAGAAATTCTTTTGGAACGTTGTCGATGACATCTGCGGTAATGTTTCTAATTTCTTGGCGTATTCGTACTTTTAAATCTTCTAAAAATGGAACGCTGCCAAACTGTGCTTTATCTGTTAGCGCTTATTTGGATGAAGTTTTCCCAAATCATTGGATAGCTAGGAAATTGACAATAGAGTGGCCACCCAGATCGCCAAATTTATCTCCTCTCGATTATTTCTTGTGGGGATACTTAAAAAGTAAAGTTCGTCTGACTAGACCAGCGAATTTAGAAGATTTAAAAGCACGAATATGCCAAGAAATTGGAAACATTACCGTAGTTGTCATCGACAACGTTCAAAAAGAATTTCTTAATCGCCTTGGCTATTGTCTGGTTGTTAACGGTGCTCAATTTGAATATTTAATATAGATGATTATGTTTTCTTTTTTAATGTTTACGATAATGTTACTTCAAAATTTCCTTATGTAAACATCATCTAAAATTAACTTGTCGTATATAAAAAATCTGCCCTTTCTAATTCTATAATAAAGAATGGATGTTTATATTTATAAAAAAAATGACGTCATATCAGTTTTTTTAGAGATACCTGTATAATTAATTGACTTGGCAGGTACGTGTTGAAACTCCATTATAAATTATAATAAAACACGTTTATACGTTTGTTTCAAATACGTTTTAATAACACTACAATTGTTTCGCCAAACATTGGACCTGATGAAGCACCTGATGAAGCCAATGTTTGGCGAAACAATTGTAGTGTTATTAAAACGTATTTGAAACAAACGCATAAACGTGTTTTATTATAAGATACCTGTATATTTCAGTTTCACGTAAGAAAACTCAACTAAAAATAAAAATCGACGGGTCCGACGGTTTTTTTTCCCTTTTAATTTTTATAAAATTTACGAATGCACTGTATATAAAAAACACAAGACAGTTCTACCAAATATAATAAATTCTAAATGACTAGAAAATATAGCAAATTTCAGTAAATCACGTGCAAATAAATATTTATGGAATGTATTTACATTGTAGACAACGTAGTACAAATTACTGTATACATGCGTATAAGTTAATATTTTAAATAAAACAAATTAATCAAATTAAACTTACCATCGGAAGTCACAAGGGATTTTCCCAAAAACGGTACCATGTTATCATAGAGACTAGATTTAGCCAAATGGGTATTTGTAGCAAGAATTTTCTCAATAAATTTAGGATGAGCTACAATTATTAAAGGTTTCCACGGATGTGCCCATAGCTTAACAAGAGGTCCATAATTTGCGCTCAATGTGTTCAAAGTTTCAAAGGAATCTTTATAAAAAATATTGTTTTTTTTGTAAAATTTAATTAAAGTCCTCATAAACACACTTACCTTCAATATTCCGCGTAAAATCAAACAAATTTCCCCACAAATAGTTTGATGGTGGTCCCGGTATATTACGTAAGGCTCGATATTTAATGTGCCTTGCGTAAAAAGATTTAAGAATGAGTGTTAAAATTAAAGAAAAGATCACAAAAACTATAAGATACATCTTCACGAGCGTAGAGTCGAAGCACGAGTAATGCTATTTTATGTAGTCAGTTTAATCTACACGCGACCCTGAAACATTATTGTCTTAGTCTTATCAAAGTATGATCTTGATCCTCTTTGTAAATATGTATACCTAACCGCTGCACAGTGCGAAATTTCTTGAGTTTACCGGAACTTAATTATTCAAAACAGTAAAACAGTTCTATTTGTTGGTTTTTAAAATTTTTAATAAAAATTAATATGTTTTATGTAAAGTTTTTGAGTTTATTTGTGTATTTTATTATAGAACATTTAAAAAAACATACATTTTATAACAACATTTTGAACACCTATTCAGAACTAGACTTATTGCAATCGTCTGAAGACTCGCAATCATTACACGGGCCTGCAAATCTTTCTAACACTAAAACTTCTGGCGTAACTTCACTATGCTTGGTTTTGGGTGCTTTACGAAGACTAGCGATGTACGTATCCGACGAAATAAGCAGTCGATAAAATAAATCCGTATTTGTGTCTATTCTTGACCTTTTTCTAGTAAAAAGTTCGCGATATTTTCTACAGTCTTTGTTTCTTGCCTCATGAGCTTCTTCAGAAAATTGTCCGATCGGAAGAATGCAAGAGGCTATAATATCCTTTCCATGACAAAGGACTTTATGCACACTTACGGGCATTGAGTACCAGAAATATTCTTTCAAATACAATTCCAAAGTTTCTCTTGCTTATTCGCCGAACTTTTCTGAATCAATTTTAAGACCACAATTTAGGCACTGAAAACGTTTGATCAATTCTAAGTTAACGTCAGTTATTTCGGCAGACTTTTCGGCATTTATAAAGAATTTCCTCGCGGTATTACCATCGTTTGTGTTTCCGGTCTGCTGTTTTGGCATATCTATAAGCAAGCCAAGCTCCTCTTTGAATTTTTGTTGAATGTATTTTTTCTTCTCTGCAACTTTTTTTTTTATTTTCTGCTCCACGAGCTTGCCATGCTTTAATATCAAGTTTGTACGATATATGTAAAATACATTCCAAAAACCTTATCCATGCATGGAGGGGCGATAGTCCAAGGGATAAAAAGGATTCGTTTATATTTTTTGAGGTACATCGCAGATGTTGTTCATTTCACTAGGTTTAGCCCCACATTAGTAGCATGTTTGTGATGATGCACAGGATGATACAGCATTGCATACTTTACCGTCAATCATGCAAAAGATCATATTTGCTGTAACCTGAAATTGCTTGCCATCTACAAGTATAGTGGTTGGAGTAAGTTGAGATATTTGTTCTTTCACTTTGTTTACTTCTGAGGTAATTACACTGACTGTTTCTTTGGTAAAAACGAACTTAATGGGGCGACAGTACCGTGTGGAAGAAGAAGCAGGGTTTTTCCAAATTAGTGACTGATTATCACCATTATCATTTACGGAGCACATTTGGATTGGTACCATTGATACACTAAACATACTATCATCAGAGCTATGTTTGTCCATATACTTTTGTCGATAGTTAACTTGTTCCGCCCCATCACAACCCCACTTTACGATAATATTTAGTGCTTTAACGTTTGACAAAGTTCTAAGAGTCTCTTCTAGCCCTGTACAAAGTCTTGCTATGGTATGATTTATAAGCGACTGAACTGATACTTCAGCTGAAACTTCAGTTATTATTATGTCCTTTGGATAGCATAACCTCTTTGCCTCCTTTCCAACATAATAAGGTGGATACAAAGTGCAAATGTGATGTTTTGCTTGATCCCGAACAATGTTGTATTGATTTGACGATAAGTTTGCATCAATAAGTAGCGCCAGAGCCTGGTCCGGAGTTAATTTTCGTGGGCTGTTTGAAGAAGACATGCGAGCCATTTTGATTTTGCTTCCCCTTTCTGGAGAAGCCGATGCCAGTTCCTTGACAATCGCTGCAGAATTTCGTTTTCCAGATTGGTATAGCTTTGTTACGGTTGCTTTGGCTAATTCGTCTTGACTACCGGACTTCAAAAGATGATGCACTTTTCTGTTTTGCACTTTAGGATGACAATACCTAAATTCTTTTTTCGGTCTGCCTGCATTGGTCCTCGATCCACTGGGCAATGCATCCCTTACAGCATTTGAAAACTTTACATTATTTTCAAGCCAGACAGCATTTTTATTCAGAAATGATGCTAAATTTCGACTGGATTCCCTCCACCTTTTTCGTATTTTACAAACCAGTGCGCGAAGAGTTGCCTTTAAACTGCAAAGAGTATCAGATCTTAACATTGGTGAGCCTATTTTTTCCAAAACAAAACCAATGATGGCATCCGAATATACACTTATATGAAACTTGCAGTCATTCTGGAAAATGTTACATTTAAAAGAAGATCGCAAAATATCGCAGATCTTTTGAGTTTTCAACAGAGGGAAAAAAACTTTAAAATGTTGTGTGTTTCAAGCTGGTATTATGTGGTATCACTTTTTAAAATCTCCACTAAAATTAAAAATGTAAATTTAACTTACTTCTTAAAAATCACTTTTTCCACGAACAAATCACACACGAGCAAGGAAAGATTTTGCAATTAAATGCAAATAATTGACAATTTTCTAATAAAATACATGAAGAAAAAATCATGGCCTACTGATTTGCCATTTCTATGTACCACTCTATTAACTTTAACAAATCGAATAGCTTTCTATAGGCAAAAAGTATGATTAAATAAGTAATGCGAATTTCAGGTGCATTTTGCGGTTCTTTCGCAGGGTAAATCCCCAAACTGAGTATGAGGTTTTAGAGGCGGGGTATTTACCTAACAAAATAATAAATAATCTTATGCATTTTACGTATTTCATAAATTGAATAAAGCTCCGCTAAACTTCCTAAATTTCGCACTGTGCGCTGTGTTATACATACTATTTGACGTTACTTTTTCAAGTTATATTACCTTGTGTGAGGACATTCGAAAATGAACTACATAAATCATATTTATACTATATATTTTATCGTTTCAAAAACTCAGCAAACAGTCAATTTTGATAAATTTCAATAAACAAGCATGAATGTTGCCAGCTAAAAAAAAACCTAATTTAATAATTTTGTTCACCAATTCTGGAATTTTTTCGTCTATTTTGAACGATTCCTATGAAAACTTTACCTTGTATTTAGGTACTTACCAACTTAATATATTTTTTAGAAATCTAAGTAACCCCAATGTTCAAATTAATTCCACACAATTTAGTTCTGCAAATATTAAGTTGATTTATTAGATAATGTTGCTTACAGAAAAAATAGTACTATTCGAAGGAAGACGCATTATATGCTTACGAATATCGTCAATTTTATTTTTCTACGATATTGTTCTATATTTTGACTTGATTGCCGATAGTATACGAGGGTGGTTCGGAAACTACGTGGCCTAACAAAAAAAAAACACAATATTTTTGACAAAAAACATTTTAATTTTCAATATAGTCTCCTGCTCGCTCAACACAATTATTCCAACGATATTCCAAATTGATAATGTCTTCATTGTAGGTCGATGAATCCAAGTCCAATAGCTATTTACAACAGCGATTACCTTGGAATTAGACGAAAATCTCTTACCGACGAGCCACTTTTTCAGGTTTAGAAAGAGATGATAATAGCTGGGAGCCAAATCTGGAGAATAGGGCAAATACGGCACTAATTCAAATCCGAATTCATGAATTTTTGCCATTGCAATATCAGACTTGTGGATAGGTGCGTTATCTTGATGGAAAAGCACTTTATTCTTTGCTAAATGAGGCCGTCTCTCTTTGATTTTGTCGCTCAATTGTAACAAATTGGCATAATTGCTTTTTTTATTATTTATTGCTTTTCCCTTTTCTAAGTAGTCGACCAAGATAATTCCATGAGAATCCAAAAAAAAAACAGTTGCTATAACCTTTCCTGCTGACAAAACCGTTTTGGCCTTCTTAGGTGGCGGACAACCTTTTTCTGTCCATTGTTCGGAGTTTAATGGTGTAATAATGTAATTTTGGAGTGTAATGGTGGACCCAGGTTTCATCGACGGTAATGAAACGGCGCACAAAGTCCTAAAATGTGCCTAAAGGTCGCGAGAAACACTCGTGACCTATTCAGTTTTTGCTCCGGTGTTAGTAACCGCGGCACTCAACGGGCCGAATATTTTTTCATTTTCCAAATCTTCAGTTCAAATTCTGTGCACACTGTCATCTGAGATACCTACAATGTCTGCCATCTCGCACACTTTTACTCGACGGTCATCCAAGACGATACGGTTGACTTTCTTAATCATATCCGGAAGAGTAACAGTTTTTGGACGTCTATCATTTGTGCTAATACGATCATGCTGAAATTCAGCAACCCAGTTTTTAACCATTGAAAACGACGCAGCAGATTTTAATAGTATTGAATCGAACTCTGCTTTGATTTTGATTGGTGTTAAGCCTCTCAAATGAAAGTACTTTATCACTGCTTTCGACGTTCATTTTGGCGTACTGTCAAAAACAAACCAACTTTAATAAAATTTATGGAATTAGTTTTGCTTTGGATATTTATGTTTGATCACCATGAAATCATTGAAATTTTTAGACAAAATTATAGTTGGAATAAGTCTGTAAATGATTGCAAAATTAAAATTTTTCATTGTTTTACTGGTACACTTCAATTTAACCATAAGTTGCATAAACTCATCTTATCAGGCTCAGAATAATATTTGGTTGCTTATAATTATAATCGGTATTAAATATTCCTAAATTAATTCAGACATATTTTTAGACAAAATTACAGTTGGAATAAGTCTGTAAATGATTGCAAAATTAAAATTTTTCATTGTTTTACTGGTACACTTCAATTTGACCCTAAGATGCATAAACTCATCTTATCAGGCTCAAAATAATATTTGGTTGCTTATAATCGGTATTAAATATTCCTAAATTAATTCAGCGTTCTGGTATGGTCTAAGGATGTATTTATTAAATGTTTTTTCTGGTGAAATTATTTTTATTTATTCTTTTAAATTAGAAAATAATTTTTTGTCATTACTATCCTGCATGTACAATGTACATTTACTGGACCTGCGAGACCCACAAAAAATTTTTTGTATTAATGCGTCCTAACTTGTTATTGCTGTTGTCAGACAATTTGAAGTAAATGAATCTGCATTTTCATACAAGTTGGAACTTGCATTATACAGGATGCATAAATACCCATGCAGCATACTTTGTGATTCAGTTAAATCGCAACTTGAGTATATCGTTCGGTACATGCATTTTCGTCACCGACCAGGTAGATAAACCGTGCGCAATAGTTGGGGCATTTATGACACATGCATTTTCGTCACCAAAGTGCTTAATTACGGATTACTCCTTTAAGCAACGGGCTATTACGAGGTACTTAGGAGGGCCGGGTTTCGCTTATGTACCTACGTCCAGAAGAGGTAGGGGAATGCTTTGCCTTTGATTTAATACCAAATATGCCACAAGACGACCGACTAGTTAAATATGCTGATTATTTGGTTGATACGTATATCTCTGACGAATCATTTTTTCCGCCTTCAGTCTGGGCAGAGCATTCAGCTACCTTAACTCGAACAACAAATGCGTGTGAATCCTTCCATAAACATTTTAACGAGTCGTTATACAAGGATCATCCAAATTTATTTGTTTTTATAGACAAATTGAAGGAATTTCAAATAGATACCCATATTAAAATACAAAGTTTGCATATGCCTACAAAAATTCACAATCGCAAAGTTAAAAAAAGGCAGCAATTTATTGAGTCTATGCTTACACAATACCAAAACAATGAAATAAGCAGGTTACATCTAGTTAAATGTCTCTCATATCATTGTTATTTTACATAAAATGATGTTTTACATATTTTTTATACAGTAAAAATCTCTTCCCTATAGTCACTTATAGAAACGTGTATTACGTATGTGTGCGTTCGAGATGCGAGGAGTGGGAGACGCACGTGGCATACATATGGATGTAAGCACAAGCACATACATACATAGTATAAACGTCGATGGATGTGGAACTAGCAATAATAGGGACTTTATGTAATAATTAACACAAATAAGTGTAGACTTTTTGGAAGATTTTAATATTTTTAACGTTTAAAACAATGTCAGATATACCTATATTATAACAATAACAATAAGTAAAGCGGTAAATCATAAGAACTTATATTTTCTATAGGTACATAATAAATAAAACCTTCGTATGTTTTAACGGATTTAAACAGCCATATTTTTCAAAATTTTTAATTATGTGTCTTATCGTTTCAAACGCAATGGTACGTTGAAAGTTAATTTGAAATACCCGTGCAATTTCTCTTATGCTGCGACCAAGATGATACTGTTTTACGACAATTTTTTTTTGTTCAAGGGTAAAAATATCCATCGTGAATACCGACACAAGTTAGCTTATACGTAATCAATAGCCATAAATTTAATAAAACCAAAAAAAACAAATACTGGAACTTTGATAGAATAAATAAACGTAAGAAAGGCGTGCATCGCTGCTCGTCTCCGCGCCCCCCAACCCTACTTCTCATCCCTACTTCTCACTTCAGGAACACACACATACGTAATACACGTATGTATGCATATTCTACTGACTATAGGGAAGAGATTTGTACTGTATAGCTCTGCAACCTTGTTTTATATAAATTGTTTCGTTTCATTTTCAATTGCTAAGTACCTACTTAATAAGATAAGAAAATGGTCGGTGACGAAAATGCATGTGTAAGTAACGTCTGCTTTTCAGGACGGTGACGAAAATGCATGTCCGATTATCACTTTTCTTACCTTGGTGACGAAAATGCAAACACCCATATCATTGAGTGAAGTTGTAGTACAAAAGCAATCGAGAAATTGTGTATAAAGTGTAAAGTTTGGTTATCCGCAGTTCGGGGAAACATTATTGCAATGGGTAAATGAGCGCCATAATCCACCTTCTGAAGAAACTGATGTTTCAGAAGTAGAAAATAATGACACAGTGGCCAGCGATTTCGAAGCAAATTGTGATGAGGTCTCTCAGTAGCGTTAACGATGGTGATAACTAGTCTTCGGATAATTATGCGTTTGCATAAGTGCATATGCAAATACATACTTTAGTTGTTGTTATGTATACGTGTATATTTTGAACCTTTTCATTATAATGCATATTTGACCTTTTTTCAGCAAAGTATTATTTTGAAACAGTTTATGACTCCACATAAATATTTAATATTCTTGTTAGTATAATTACACTTCTGCGATTTCTGTTGCTTGTATGTCTAGCGGTTAGTATTTCTTAAAACAATTTAACACATTTCGCAAACTTGTAAAATAACACCCATTAATTGAATACCAAACGCAAACACTTTATAACAGACAAACAATTTTAAACCATTGAATAGATAGGTGAAGTAAATAGCAAGTTAAAACTGGATTTACTAATAATAGAGACCGGATACGAGAGGCCGATGACTCGTCGCCCACGGGCTTACTATTAAAAATTTGTATTTTTAAAGACTTTTTAATTTTATTTACATAATTGGAAAACGAACGGGTGGTGATCTATAAAATACGAAATTCATTTTTATTTGTTCATTTTGTGGTTCAAGTTGCGTAAAGGAATATTATTATTAACTAGCAATACTTTTCCAAGGTTCTCTTCTGTAAAATTTGTTCTTTTTGAATTAAATACATCCTCGTAGATGGAAAACGTCCTTTCTACATCGCAACTGGTTATAGGTGCATACTGGAAATATTCTTTTATTTCAGCGAATTTAGCAGTTAGATTTTGAGGCATTATCCCCATGCACAATTGCCGCAATATTATTAAATCTGGATTTCTATTAAAATCTGCGTCTTTTGCCGAAGGCCACATCCGAAGTCACATGGAATATTTTTTAAATTATTAATAGTCACATCTAACGTGGTTAACCCATCATTTAATTTGAGATTTTGATTTTCAAAATAAGTAATTAGTTTTGGAAAATTTCCAAAGTGTTCCTGAAGAAAGTACAACTGATTTTTTTAAATTTGGAATTTGTATTATTTCCTTGCATTCAGAAATACTTCAAGCATCGTCATTTAAACATGTAACGAAATTTTGTAAACTATCGAAATTCTCTTCATAAAAACTAGTAGCTTCCAACCATGTTCCCCATCTAGTTATTACTCGAGAGGGAGTCAGTGACAAAAATGAAAGCTTTTCCGTGTAAAGAGCTACTCTCAATCGTCCTTTTCTGAAAACTTTTTTAAAAGCGGTTACAAGTCTATCAAATTCCGGAAAGGTGTCTCTGATATAATCACAGATTCTGTGGTGAGCATGTGCTATTCAAGTAATATGCAGCATATTAGGATATGTTTCCTTTAATAGTCTGCCTTTTTTTAACACGTATGCAGCACTGTCACTGACAAATAACAGTATTTTTTCTTAGTACCTGTCGTTCGAATGAAGCGTTTGGTGCATATTCTCGTAAATGGTTTTAGCTACTGGTTCCGCATCAACTGTATTTATATATTTTGTTGCATTACATATGCGTTATATGGAATAGTTCGATGTAGTACAACAGCTACAACTTTTACCACACAGCGGCCTAATATATCGACAATTTTGTCGGCACTTATCCATAGGTACTGATTTGAAAGATGGCTTCTAATGCGTTCTACTGCTTTCGTGTAGCACCTAGGAACATAATATTTGCGTAAAGTTGATTGATCGGGAACATTTCGACGAGTATAATTTTGGAGAAATGTTTTGAAGGTGGCATTGTTAAGTTTATTTAATGGAATATTTGCCGCCATTAAAGTTTCACAGAGTTCTTCGTTAAAATTGTCAGATTCCAACGGTTCTAATTTCTGTGTATGTGTTTGCGATGCTAAGTAACGTTTTACGTGCGATTTCTTGTAATTTTGTAACGATATTTTACAGGCTTTGCAATAAATTTCGAAATCATTGGCAATGGACATACAATCAGAATGACCCTTAATCCAACTCGCCATTTTTTCACGATGCCATTCTCGACATTTATTAAATTAAATTAAAGTAAATTACAAAGTATGTAATTAACAGTTAAAACAATGAAAAAAGCATACTAACTCACCGTACTTTATTCATCTTACGAAATATTAACTAATAAATAATAATAATTTATTTTATTTTCTATAATTTAAGAAACTCCTCACGCTTCTATCTACGCCCTTGAAGAAAGGAAGTTAAGCTTAATATTGAAGTAATTGCGTCACAATTCAACGACAAGAAACAGATGTGCGGTTAACCGAATGAAAAGTGCTATTTAATAACTGCGTGTTATACTTAGCGATGTTACAGACTATTTATAAGGTCCATCGTAATTTCGGCCTAATGTGTACGGCCTCTAAGTATAAACGGCCAACACAATCGTTTTGAAACCACAATACTTGTAAATATTAAGAGGATTACCGGGGATTACCTGGGTAATCGAACAACGAGAAATAAAAATATTTCCTTAATTTTACCAGGTCCTTTTACATTCCAACAACATGTATTAGTTGTGTACTAGGCCAAAAGAAAAAAAAGTTTGTTGGTATAAGTTTAGGACAATTTGCGAAGGATTATAATGATTTTACAACAAATGGGTGTCTGTTATTTTTAAAATACTACGAAGTTCATGTTACGACGACAAAAAGGTTTCAAGTCACTCAGCATCTTCAAACCGGAAAACATGCAAGCAATAAAAATCGTATAAGTAGAAATAACGAAGGACAAGCGTTAATTTCTAATTTACCCCGTCATAGATATAAACGCAGGGTATTCGGTAAAGAACTTGGTGCGGCTTTTATTTGCTAACATTCCGTTTGCTAAATTAAAGAATGAAGTTTTTCGCAACTTTATGGAGAAGTATACAAAAGAATATATTCCAGATGAACCCAGGTTATGAAGAAATTACGTTTCCGAGTTATATAGAGCAACACTGAACAAATTATGAGAAAAAATAAAGGATCATTCTATTTGGGTGTCGTTGGCTAAAACAACCGACGTAGAACAAAGATACATAGGATATTTTGTATTTAGTATATTAGGAGATAATGAAGCATAAGATATGTACTCGCAATATCTATTGACTTTAAAAGTCCTGGACAAAGTAAATCATTCATCAGTCGCTGCTTTTTTCAACGATTCTCTAAGTTTAGTGGCCGCCGGATTTTATGCGAAAAAGTCCTACTAGTTTGTAGCGATACTGCACCATATATGTGCAAAGCAATGCGGGTATTACAGATTTTGTACCCAAACATAATACATGTGATCCGGTGTAGCGCATGCTTTACAGCAACTAGCTGATTTAGTTCGTACTCTTTATCCAGGCATTAATATGCTGATATCGTCAGCGAAAAAAGTTTTTCTTAAAGCATCAACTCGTGCCCAAAGATTTCGGAATATTGCAGAGATTGCAATATGGGAAACTTGGATCGACGCTGCTGTATATTACACTGAGTATTTTGTAAATTCTGAAGAAAACTGTTGATGAATTCGACTATGTAGAAACGCAGTACTTTGAAGAAGCACATAATGTTCTGAGAAAAAGAAATGTTCCATTTTTATTCGAGCTAATCTGACGTACATTTCGACTGCAATCTCTACGCTAGAAACTACTGGATTGTCTTTACAGCGTTGAAGTAGTAGAAAATATAATAGTTAAACATTTAGCAAAGCTCCAGAAAAATTGTGTCATCAATAAATTAAACGCAGTGCTGTCAAAAAATACGGGCTATGAACAACTGAAGAATATCAGTGAGGTGTTGCGAAATAAAACAACCCTTAATGAAAAAATGAACATTTACTTAATATGAATTTCTACCATTATTGTCGTGTGATGTCGAAAGAGTTTTTTCACAGTACAAAAATATTCTAGCCGACAATACGTGCAAATTTATTTTTGATAATTTGTTACATCATGTTGTAGTTAAATGAAGTTATAATTTGTTTCTATAATTTCAATTATTTTGAATCTAAAAAAAATTGGTTGTCAGTTTTAACGGAAAAATGAAAAGTTTATTTTTTAAAAGTTCACTTTCAGTGCATATTCTGAATAGTTTTGGTGCGTATTTTCATGCAATATTGAAGTTTTTGAGGGCATAATTATCCTAAATCTAGCGATAACTAATTGTAGCTTTATCACAATGAATTTGTGTTGTCACATTTTATAATGACTTTTAATAGGGAGACTTGTGAGGCTCGATTTAGGTAGTAGTAGATATTGTACCAAATATGCATTCTAGGGTTAAATAATTCACTATTAAGTTCAATGGCAAGCTACTTGACTTGACTTAGCCTTGATTAATTTGAAGTGCAGCATAGACGTTTCACATAATCACAATCCAGGATCCACATCATCCAACTATAAATATACACAATCAACTTTATCACGATCATAATGCTAAGCAATTTATTTCAAATAGAAACCTCACTATAATTTTAAAACCTTTTCTACTGACTATATAAGGCCATGTCAAAGAATTTTTATTCACCGTAGATTTTTTCACAAGAAAGGAAGAAGGGTGTACTACTTATGGTGTAATAATTTTTTATCCTTTTGACTTCTTTAAAGAAATGCTGGGAGGAAAGAAATTGGAAACAAACCTTATGGTTAAAAATGAAAAACATTTTAACTGCGTTAGCAATTATATGTCAATACAAGATAATTTAATCACTTCTTTTTTCAAATAATTTTAAATCAACTGCGAGGATGTATTGAAAAATTCTTAGCCTACTATAGAAGCAAACAAAATCTGATAGTCAAAATAATTTATTATTCAACATACTCTTCTCCTAAATTAGTACACTTAATAAAGCGATCCTGCAACGCCTCTAGACCTTTCAAAAAGAAATTTTTATCTTGCTGTGCAAGCCAGGCCTCCACAGCTTCTACCACCTCTTAATTGGAAAAAATTTGCGACCTTTTAAAGAAAAGACATGATAGTCGGACGGAGCCAGATCTGGTGAATAAGGCCGGTATTCGAGTAATTCGAACCTTAAATCACGAATTGTTTGCATGGCAACATGCGATTTGTGTGCAGGGGCATTGTTCTGCAGAAACAAAACACCTTTGGATAACTTTCCGCGTCTTCTCTCCATAATTTTTTTCCGTAGACCCACTCTACGGAAAAAAATTATGGAGAGAAGACGCGGAAAGTTATCCAAAGGTGTAACTTCGAAAAATAATTCCCATTTATTGTTTTACCCTTATCCAGAAAATCGATCATGATTACTCCATTGCAATAGCAAAAAACTGAAGCAAGAATTTTTTCAGCAGATTTTTGAACGCAAAACTTTTTAGGCCTTGGAGAACCAGAGTGTCTCCATTCCATTTATTGTTGCTTTGTTTCTGGGTCGTAGAAATGTACCCAAGTTTCATCCATAGTAACAATACGGCTTAAAAAGTCTGCATCACCTTCAAACCGAGCACAGATTTAAAGCGATGCTTCCACCCTTACACTCTTCTTGTCAACATTCAGACATTTAGGGATCCATTTTGCAGAAATTTTTCTCATGTCCAAATCGACGTTCATATGAAATATTCAGTGCCTCAGATATTCGTTTTAGCCCAATTCGACAGTCATTTATTAAAAAGAAAGTTATAAACCCCTTACCACATTGATATTCGTATCCTAAATACGTATTTCGACAACTAAGTTGTCATCCCCAATAGGAAAAATAACATTGTTGAACATGGACCACAGTAAAGCTAGCATAAAAATAATGACACATTTTACAAGATGTTCACGTATATGTTGAATTTTAAGAAACTTAAATTTAAGCCACCTACCCCTCTTCAAAAAGAGATGCACATGTCTGCTTACGCCCTCTCCTTGTATCTATTTTAGGAAGTCATATAAGCAAGTAGATGGAATTTGATCTTTATATGCATTGTAACCGTTATTATTATTTTTAATGATACCAATACCTTCATAGATGTCCAATTCTCTTGGATTATTTATATTTTTAGTTAGTTTTAATCAATCTGCCATTCTATTATAATGGGTTTCCGACCCATGACATGCAATACTCGATTTATCCGATCTATTGAATTGAATATGCAATATGTGTTCTCTATAACGGGTAACTATTGAGTATTTTGTTTGACCAATATAGGTATGTCAATTTAGAATCGCGGCAATTAATTTCATATATGTCAGATTTCTGATTCACCTTTGTTTTATCTTTTGCGTTTCCTAGAAAAGATTTGATCGAGTTTCCGGACCGAAAAGCAACTTGAAGACTCCGTTCTTTAACAGCGCTATTTAGATTTTCCGTAGTTTGATGATATGGTAAACGCATGAAGCTTTTGTCACAATTTTATGAAGTAACGAACAAGTGAAATAGCGTAATTGTCTTCATTCATTTATATTCGAATTTGTTTGTTTCTAAGATAACGAAAGAATATGAATTACTTTATTTTCAAATTCTTAATGAGTGTACTATACAAAATTTTAAAAGGTGTTTTGACTGCTATGTTTAGCGTGGCATGTTACTGTAAACAATATCAAAGTCATTCTGTCATAGTGTGGATTCTCTATTAGTTTTAAATGATGTGTAAATAGTTTTTTTTCATAATTTTTAATTATATTATTAATGAAGTAGTTCGCTATTAATTTATGATAAACTATAGTAACTTCTAGCGCCATATTGTTTTCTACGCCAACATGTAATAAATGCTAATATTTATTTGAACATAAATATTAAAATTTGCAGCATTACTTGAAAATGGAAAATATTTACTTACTGTAATTTAAATATGTTTTTATTCATGAAATAATAAATATTTATGATTTACGAAAGAGATACTTGTTGGTGCCCCAATATGTATTTTTGTTTCATGAGTAAATAGGTAATAAAAATTCTTACGCAAAGATTAGAGAAACATTACTCAGCAAAATTTTGTTTTAACTTTGCTTAAATGTATTTATAATCAAATCGAATATACCAAATTGTGTATTACTTTCATTGATTATTTTTTCAGTTGCGAAATTCGTCAATGTTTATTTCAAACTAAGTTTTAAATAGGTGTCCTGTATAAGAATTATGTTTTCTTAAATTTAAAAGCCCCCACTAACGTAGAGCATTGAAACTAGACAGTCTATCTAACATTTTTTTCCTAATATCTAACTTATCTGTTCAGTACATGAGTGTCCAACAACACACTCCACGCTGCCCTGATCACTTTGATTTTAGTACGCGTAGAACTCATTTCTAGGCACTGCCCTGGCATTACATTAGTTCGAACGGTTTTACTATCTTAAGCCGCCGAAGTCCATTCTTGTCGAGTAACGAGGTCACTTTTCATGGTTTTCTAACTTCTTCTGGTGTTTGGCTGCAAACGTCTTGATCCCACCTTCAACTATGGGCATCTGCATTAAGGTAAATTTTATATAATTTTTTTACTATACATTGATTCCAGCAGATTGATTGATGTCCTCTCGGCGTACTGTGTGCAAACAACCTTTAATTCATGACGGACAGTTTCTGGTGTTTGCAGGCCATTGGTAAAGTTCATCAGTTTTCTTCCCATAATATGCCATACGTGTTCGACTGGCGATAAATCGGGAGATCTGGATGGCCATGTTTAGAGAAGTTCTCGCTACTTTGGAACGGCCACTATCCTATTGGAAAAGTGAGTCTTCGAGCTATCGAAGATATGGGGTTCTACCACCTCATCGACGTAGTTTTGGACGTTTATGATGGCTTGAATGCACACCAACAGAGACCTACACTTCATTTGACCGATCTTAAGATTCACGTCATCAATTTTTATTCGTGTTAATGAAATCGGTACTTTTGATTCAAAATAAGTATTATGTAAACCAATTAGTAAAATATAAGAAAGTGTATAAAAAAATGAAGCTATCTGGATATTCTTCTAAATTAAATATTTTTTACCAGATATTTTATTATCTTCTAATTATGAGAAATATGTTTCGACAACTCGGAAAATCATATACAGAATACGAGGTTATGTTACATGTATATCAATAAGTATGTCAATTTTGACATTGAGATAGATTTGCTTTGTATGAATATTTAACTAATTTTTCTTTTTTGTATGAATATATAAATAATTTTATTTATTTGTCATTTTAGCTGTATTTTACTTAAAAACACGTAACTTAAACTTCACAGCACCTGACAGAAAAAAACACGAAAAATATTTCACTAATAAAATCCCGAATACTTCATATAAAGTATTAATAATAATAATTGCCAAATCGTCCCTGTACAATATGTTAATATTTGTAACAGTGTTCCATATGTTATGTTGTTATTGCAGATTTAGTTTTATAAGTGCCAGTTTATTTCTTCGCTAGATGATTAATTGTAGAATTTTCAGCACATCGGAACACTTTCTAATTTAATATAACAAAACACAATGTAGTATTTTCATGCATTTTATTTTTTAATTATACCAAATGAGTATTAACATGAACAATTTAATAGAAAATAATAGAAAACAAATCAATTTCTATATACAGGACGAGTTTTTTTGAATGTTTAGCATTGGGATCTCAGAAACTACTGGAGATAGAATAACGCTTAAATGGGGAAAGATGCGCAGTTTTACGAGTTTGATTTAAAACTGCTTTTATTTCTCCGATAACTTTCATGGCTTATTAGATATTCAAAGAAAACTAAATTTTACGACTTTCTTTAAACATGCTTAGCATCGTTAATAGTAATTTTAGAGAAAAAGTGTTCAGACAAAACTTTTAGATAATTTTACGCCAAATAAAACTATGTAGTTAGTATTTTTTTTCGTTCACCATTATCGAGTTATGACACAAACTTGTGTTTTTTTAAATGGAAACCATAGTTGGTTTTGACATCATTAAAAAGCTTATTTATTGCTGATTACAATGATATAAGGTTTGATATGGTTATTTTAAAAAATAAAGAGGATATAGACATTTTTATGGTTTTTATGGAAAACAATTGAATTTCGAACTGATAAAATACAACCAAACGAAAACTTATTTTGAAATCTTATGTAGTAATAAAAAGAAAACTATAAGAACTATTATTAAGGGCACACAACATTATTAATGTTCAAAGATACCTCCATTATTATTAATACACAAATTGCATCTCTTCACAACAGAATTTGTAGCACTGCGTACTTTACGCCTATCGATGTTATTAAAAGCAACTAAGACAGCTTCTCTTAAATCGTCGATTGTTGCATATGTTCTTTTGTATACTGTGTCCTTTAGTACACCCCACAAGAAAACATCCAAAACTGATAAATCAGTGGATCTAGCAGCCCATTCAATGGGTGCATTTCGTCCTATCCATTGATTAGGGAAATTCAAATTTAAATAATTTCTAACATTCAGTTGATTGTGCGGAGGCGCTCCGTCATGTTGAAACCATTGCAGCATTGCTCGGGTTCTTAAATTTAAGTTATCTAACATTTCCTCGAAATCTTGTTGTAAAAAATTAAGATAACGATTTTGCCAGTTAGTGATCCATCAAAAATAAAAGGAGGAAGAACAGTTGATCCTATAACACCACACCAAACATTAAACCCAAATTTAATTTGTGGTCTCCTATGTTCAACGTGAAGTGGATTTGTTTGAGACCATATGTGCTCATTGTGCCTATTAAACATTCTACAATTTGTGAAACGAGATTCATCAATTCATAATATTTTCATTGAAAAGTGTGGATCGTTTTGACACTGATCTTTAAACCATCTACAAAAAGCTATTCGTCTGATGTTATCACCTTCATGTAAAGTTTGTGATACTGATAATTTGTAGGGACGAAATTTATGCTTCTTTAACACTCTGACAATAGTGCGTTGAGAGGAGCCCATTTCTGTTGAAATTTGTCGGGTCGATGTAGATGGATTCTGAGCGACACTTGATAATATGTTTATTTCTCTATCTTCATCCATCCCTTTTTTTGTTTTTGGTTTAACGAACGAACCATAATCTGCTAAATTATCCCATAATCTCCTAGGTAGGTAGGTAGCGACGGCTGACGTTGATCAAAATAATTTTCAAAATAAACTTCAGCAGCTCTAGTAGAATATTTCTGGAACTGAATGTAACATTCAACCATATCACGCTTTTCTACGTTAGAAAATTCCATAGCCAATGCAAACTTATGATTAACGGCCGTTTGCACCGCTTATAGTTAAGTTACAATTAAATGAATTAATAGTTAATTGTCAATGTTTAACAATTAACTTGACTTAAAAGTAAAAATTAACAGCTCTCACTTCTGTGACTCAACGTGAAAGCAATGTTAGTATATTTATCTCGACTGCTCCAACACTATTGTAACTCAGATTTTTCGTTTTTTGAATTACAAAACACAAAACGTTTTTTTTTTTAAGTTTTTATCTTATAAAGTGAACAATCATAGAAATGTCTATATCCTCTTTATTTTTTAAAATAACCATATCTAACCTTATATCATTATAATCAGCAAGAAATAAGCTTTTTAATGATGTCAAAACCAACTATGGTTTCTATTTAAAAAAACACAAGTTTGTGTCATAACTCGATAATGGTGAACGAAAAAAAAAATTAACTACATAGTTTTATTTGGCGTAAAATTATCTAAAACTTTTGTCTGAACACTTTTTCTCTAAAATTACTATTAACGATGGCTAAGCATGTTTAAAGAAAATCGTAAAATTTAGTTTTCTTTGAATATCTAATAAGCCATGAAAGTTATCGGAGAAACAAAAGCAGTTTTAAATCAAACTCGTAAAACTGCGCATCTTTCCCCATTTAAGTGTTTTCTATCTCCAGTAGTTTCTGAGATCCCAATGCTAAACATTCAAAAAAACTCACCCTGTATATACATAAATACATTCTCTAGTTCAAAATTCATCACTTGTAGTTGAACTGTAATTAACTTCTGTAATTATCGGTTCAATTTCTACATCTGCTATATGTTTTTCTCTATCATGCCAATTTTGAATTAAATTATTTGTGTGACGAACACAATTTTCCTAGACTACTGAGTTGCATTTTTGCAATGCTTCATTCTACATGCTTAATACACTTTCATCTTTATAACCCTCTATATATTTAGTGTAATAACCTTTAGCTGTTGCCCAGATTAACTCTATTGCATTAAGCTCACATTGGTAGGGTGCAAGTCTTAATACTTAATGACATTTCTCTTTCAAAATTTCATCGATGACATATTTTTTTTGTGGCTTGTTTCTTTTATCTATATCTAGCAATTCGTATTTTGTTAATTCATTTGTAAAATTTATATTGTCCTGGTTATACAACATCCTGTTTTCTTGATGAAGTATTTGGTACTTTGTAATAGTACAACACTGTGATATGGAGCATTATCCATAATAATGAATGAATTATCAGGAATATTTGGTATAAGTTGCTCAATTACCCATTCTTTAAACTATTCATTTCGGCATGGTAATCTGCTGCTTTGGTTTTTGATGCAAAAATAACCTCCTAATAATAGACCTATAACTATGGCGATTTTAAATCAATTATGTAGCTTATAACTCACTAGTGAGTTAAAAACATAATTTATCTCACTAGTGAGTTAAAACAAGGTGAAATTTAGATTGCATAGAGACATTCAAACTGCTATAGTATTAACACATTTATATTAATTCTAAAGGGTAAACAATAGCAACTAATTAAGATTTACATTAATATTAAAGTTGAAGGAAATCCTCTTTGTATCTGACTCTGCATTCAGGTTATTCGAATTTAGAGTTATACTAGAAGACGTATTTGAAGTATCCTGAACAGAAATTTGATGTCCAGAAGTCGAGGACGTTAGACTGTCTGGACCTTGTATCTTTCTGGCTATATCAATCTTGTTGGATACTGAATCTTGTATATAACCTTCTGCCACAGTCGACGATTTCCACCCACCATGTCGTTTAACTGTTGTAATATCAGCTCCTGCGTTTGCCAGAAGAGATGCTGACGAACGTCTCAGACTATGTCCTGTATATAATTGAGCTTCTGGTAGGTTCAGGAAAGATGCAACTTTCTGAAGTATCTTAGAAATGGTGTTAATTCCAACTGGCTGGATAGTGCGTTTTTCTTTCTTGTAATTTAGGAAGAATCTGCCATGTGGAATACCTTTTGGTCTCATACAGACATATTTTCTGTAGAGGTCAAGAATATCTGTTGTAAATCCTTCTGCCATAACAGTGAAACTTCTAGATACGTTTGTCTTGTGTCAGGTATCGAAACATACAAGTATCCTCCTTTATCTTCTATGTCGTCAACTTTCAGCTTAGTTATTTCATCACAACGACACGCACCTGAATACTTAGAATACACGAACGAATAATGAATAAATATTTTGAATTAAATATAAGAAAATAAATAATACCTTCATCATCAAATATTTATTGTTAGGAGCCTCATTCAGAAACTTCTCTATATGTAGCCTCTCCAAGATTTTCGCCTTTTTGGACTTGTGGGTTCTTGCCTCACTCTTCAAATAGGAAATCAGCTTTCCGTATTTCGATATGTCACTATTCATATACACTTTCAAAGTACTTCTTAACATGGAATACTTCGTCCACAATGAAGAAGGTGCTATTTTCCTTCTATAAATATGGAAATACGCCAGCATAACTTCTTCGTTAATTCCAGTGATACTTTGCTGTTTTCTCCATTCTTCAAAATGACGAAATTCTTTGTCGTAATTATCCTTCGATTTTTTTTGGCAGTAATTTATAACATGCTGCTTGAGCTTCTTTCTTAACTTCTAATGGAATGAAAACAGCCTCTTGCAACTCTTCCATTACCATCAACTTTTAACTGCAGTGTTATTAATCAATCACTAATTTTGTTTGCTTGTTGATTTGCATTATTTATTCTCCATAGTAACTGCATTACTGTATATGAACTTTTTGCATTAGTCGTTTATAATTTAAATTTGACATGGAACGTCAAATTTATAATTTAAATTTGACATGGAACTTCAAATTTATAAAACATTAAAAGCCATTTTGAACGGATCTTAAGAGGTGTTGGATAAAGTTTTGTATTGCACACGTGTGTTAATTACAAATAAGTCACTTGAGAAAAGTAACTCACGGACTCGTGAGCTAAACATTTTCTCGCGTGACTTATTTGTAACATAACACACTTGTACAATAAATAACTATTACCGGGCATTTTCTGAAATAAAAGCATTTATTAAACAGTTATTCTATTAAATTTATTATCGTTTAAAATATACTAAAAACGTGGAACAAAATACTTACGCAAAATCTGTAGCCAATTATTTTTATTAATATTACTTCACACTGTATTTCTACAGAATTTAAATGACAGCAAAAAGTAAGAAATATCAATAATAACACTACATAACCTAACAATCAAAATACGATATTCGATATATTGATGAAGAAACCCGACACACTACGTTATATCTGTCTCTCTCCTACATATTAAACATATATTTTGCTGTATGTCTGTGATAGAAAGACGTGCGGTAAATTTTCTTCTCTGTTCAATATTCGAACGAAACAAAAATATATTATAGGAATATAGCATAACTTGATTCAGTGAATAATGGCGTGAATCTCAAGATCGATGAAATGAAGTGTACACTCATATGCTATAGCTCTCCATACCATAACTACCACAGCTCGGTGCACACGTCTTCCAACAGAAAAATGAATATTGCGACGTTCCCCACTTCTTCATCGAACCCTCGTGCGACTATCATGCATTCCTATACAAAACCAAGATTCATCACTGAACACTTCCATATACCACTCCACGTTCCAGTGCTTTCGCAAGCTACACTACTCCAAACGTTGCTTAGTTCGGCCATAAATGGTAACACAAGATGCGGTCGATAAAATTTCAAACTGAAAGCCCTGATTCGACAATAAACGGTTCGAAGGGTCACAAGAGTCGTCCTGTGACCCTGCATGTGACATTGTTCATTACCAAACTATCAGCGAGAATTTGTTTCTTAGTATTATCAAGCGAAGATGGCGGTCCTGCATCTAATTAGTTCTTCTTCGGCCCCCTCGGTTCCTCTTCGGCGTCTTTCCTGGCTCTACCTAGTACATGAATGATAACAGCGCAAGTTCGCGGATTGGTTCCTGTTAAAGCGATTTGCAATTTCCCTCTATAAAAAACTACCTTCGCGCAAGCCAACAATTCGATCTCTGTCGAATTCGTTTAACTGACGATAATTTCCACGTTGCCACACTATAACCATAATCGAACTCTGAAAACACATTAAACAAAGGAATGACAAGGGAAAATGGTGAAAATTGAATCAAAGCTCGCAAGAAATTCACCTGAAATTAATGTCAGAAAAAACTGCATAAAGTATGAGATATGTCATGACTAGAGACAGGACACATCGGGTTGAAATGACGTCATTACGACGGACGATATAAATAGTCTACAACATCTGTAAGTACATCACGCAGTTATTGAATCGCTATTGATCGAAATCTCAGATTAAATGATGGTTTAACGATATTAGATGGTGGCTATTAATAAAAAAATTAAAAAATATTCCAAGTGACTTCGGATGTGGCCTTCGGCAAAAGTTGGACGCAGTGTTTAATAGAACTCCAGAGATAATAACATTGCGGCAATTGTGAATGGGGACAATGCCACAACATCTAACTGCAAAATACGCGGAAATAAAATAATATTTCCAGTATACACCTACAACCAGTTGCGATGTAGAAAAGACGTTTTCTATTTACAAGGATGTATTTCACTCAAAGAGTACAAATTTTACAGAAGTGAATCTTGAGAAAGTATTGCTAGTAAATATTAATACTCCTTTACTCAACTTGAACTACAAAATGAACAAATAAAAATGTATTTCGTATTTTGTAGCCGTATTATTATTGTAAGTTTAATTATATAAATAAAATTAAAAACTTAAAAAATACAAATGTTCAATAGTACACTCGTTGGCGATTAGTCATCAAGCTCTCGTGTCCGGTCTCTAATCATGACCACTTGATCCGTCGTAACAAAACTATAATCAATTATTACCTTGATTGTTACACGTTTCCCAAGTTTGGTCTAAAAATTTATACCCCTTCTTGGTACTGCAATTTGCATGTCACGTTCTATATTCTACTCTAATCAAATCTTCTCTAGTTACTTACCGATTACTACATTTGGGTTGAAATTCATTGTTATAGTTTATTCGAAAATTTTGATAAATTCAATTCAAAAGTTAATATTAATAAACATACGTAATCATTTCATCCATTGATAACATTTCCTATATAATTTCGTTTAAAATAATTATTTAAATAAATATATTGAACTGTTCGAAAGCAGTGGAAATAAAAAAACAGAGTCAAATTTATAATGTAAGCAATTAACATATTAAACGCTTTTTTGTCTAATACTTTATACATTCCTTTCGATTGTTTTTTTTTAGAAGACTTATCTATTACTTTCAGTTATGTAACTCGTATAATTTTCCATTTTTTGCTAACCGATTTTATCATAAATACTACTAGCATTTACTTATCCTTTCAAGGCTCCATATCTGTACTTGTGCTTAAATAACACCACGAGTAAAACATAAGAATGCGCTAATGAGTCGAAATATATCTCTAATGCAAATAATTAACAGTTTTATATCTGCGATAGAGTTACAACAACATAGACAATCCTTTTCTTATTAAACAATAGTTTTGATTCAGTACTTCTTTTTCACTTGATTAAATTTGAGGCACTAAATAAACTTTGATAAAGTAAACTACCTCATTATTAACACTTCTTTCAAATATTCAACTTTTACGAATTTGTTAAAAGAATTTGTAACTATTTCTATACATAATAGTAACGCAAATTCATAGATAAACGGATAAAATACATTTTATATGAATATTTACATGCAAATAGATTCAAATATTGGACATTTTAATGTCGTGTCTAAATTTTTGCGCCGCTTCATAGCTATTCCTGAGATCCATCAAACATATTAGTTTAAATAATGGATAGAACTTGGTTCAAGTGCTCCGAGGAAAGCAAAGACAAATTAATGAATTTGTCCAGGCAATGGCCTGGAAAGGCAATAGCTAGTGTTTTTGGGACTTACTATTAGGTAGTAGTATTGTGTAGTACTATGATGCGAAAGGAAGAACCATCACACGAGAGAATTTTGTATAATTACAGAGCAAGTCAAGCCCTCGAACTAAAGGCACACGATCACATTTGGCGAAGAAAAAATTTACGACAATTTGAGAACTCTGAGAAATTGGCTTGCCTGATCATTCGCACTATATTTAGCTTTTTGGGTTACAATATTTTATATAAATATGGACGACATATGGTTAGAATTACTTCTTTGACTTTTTATTTGTCAAGTTTTTGACAAATTTAATTTAATCGCCAGTGGGATAACATCGGCGATTTAGTGAAGAGCATATATTGAAAGATTATACCTTAGCCAAAAATGCTACGTTTAACATTATTTTTTCAGATTGTTCTTAGTATTCGTTATAAACCAAGCTGAAATTAGGTCCAGGTTATTAACATCTTCAATAGAGGAAATAGCAGAAAAAATCTTCACATCATCGCCATAACACAATCGCCAAAAACAATAGCGGACCCAGGTTTGACTCCCGGGGAACACTAGAAGACGAAGCAAATCTTGTCGAACTAAATTTATTGTAAAACACATAATTAACTCGATTCTCTAGATAGGATTGTGTTAAATTGATCAGACAAGGCGCGAAACCGTAGGAGGATAATTTACCCAGCAATATACAATGATCTTTAGTGTTAAAAGCACGAGAAAGGTAATTATAAACATAGTCAACCTGTCCCTGAATGTCCATAATTTCACAGGTAAACTACATAAAACAAGTCAGATTAGTCGAAGTGGATCTACCAGGGAAGAAACCGTGTTGACGTGGAGAAATATAGGAGCGGATATTGCTAAATATGAAATTATATAAACATTGCTTGAACGGTTAGAAAGAATTGCCACAGGACGATAATTGGAGAAACTATATTTATCACCTCTCTTAAAAACAGGAACGATTCTGGAACGCTTGCAGAGGCTGTAGGAAAGACAAAGGTAGAAATAGCAAGATTGATAATCATTTGCAAAAGAAAAGCAAGCGAATTACAGGCATCTTTAATAATAAATCATATCATCGCCTGCAGTAAAAACAGTTTTTTTTTAATGAGCGTAAAACATAACCTATCTGCCAGATTTGTTTTAAATTTTGACAATAGTCATCAGAAATATGGCGGATGTCAGCAACATATTCACATATGGCATTTTAATTTTAATACTTTGTTGTGAGATACCTTATTATTTATTATATTATATATTTTGATGCTAGCCATGTAGAATTGTTTCGTGTATATATATATATATATATATATATATATATATATATACATATATATATTTCGTCGAATGTTTTCGCGGTCGTTTGTTAAAACGTTGTTCTTCGGAATATTTTGCCGCGTTTGGATGATTTCGTCCTGAGAAGGACAACTTTCCTCCTGACGTTTCGGTGACATCACTTTCACCTTTTTCTAGAGCATCTTCTCGTTGCGATGGTAACTTCAAGAGAGTATATATATATATATATATATATATATATATATAATGCATTTCTAAATAGCTTGAACCAAGGTCTATTGTGGCTGAGTGGTAAAAGCGACAGTCCGGCAAACTGTAGACTTTCATATAAAAGCCGAAAAACTCCAATAATTTAACAATTATATATATATATATATATATATATATATATACAACGTGTCCACTTAAGTATGAGACAAATGGGAAATATTTTTATTTTTGATTTCACAGAAAACTTTATAGAAAAGAAAAGTTCGTGCATCCTAAGAAACTTGATATTTTGTATTCAGGGTTGCGTTGTATTACTTGGTTAGAGGAAAAATTAAAAAACATTGAAGTTGCCGTAAGAGTACGCTACACTTATTTTTAAAGATATCAAAAATATTCATTTAAAAATGTTGTTTCAAATTTCAAAATATGCTCAAATACGAATTGTTATTTAAAATTTCGAAAAAATAAAAATTAAATTATCGAGCAATAATAATAGCAAATACGCAATAGTTTTTAACATCCATCTATGTGACAGTAGTTCTATGGTTGTCATTTGTATTGTCACTTTAATAATAAATTTTATGTAATTGCACGTGAAATCATTTACATTCGATATCAATTTTTTATCGCTGAAATGCAATAGAATGAAACAAAAATCATTTGCATATAACTTTATGAAAATACATTTTTATATTACAAAATAAATATGAAATTAACAAAAACAACAAATTCAGAAATACAAACAAAAAAAAAGCTATTCAAAATGATGCCCCTCTCGTTGAATGCATATGTTTGTACGCCTGTTGAAATCCTCGCATGCATGTTGTAACACAATAGGATTATTTCTTAAGAACAGTACCGCATCTCCTATTTTGTTTTTCAATTCTTCTAAATTCTGAAACGGCCTTTCTGAATATACTTTATTCTTTAGCCATCCCCAGATAAAGTAATCCATGGGGTTTAAGTCGGGCGAGCGCGCTGGCCATGGAAAAGGTCTTCTAAAATGTGGGTTGTTAGACGACCACCAACGACAATTTTGTGCACACACAACACCATTAAAGGTAAAGGTTGCTTCATCAGTAAACAAAATGCTTTTGAAAAACGTTTTCTGTGTTTCTAATGTACCTTGAATATCCAAAGAAAATTCAAATCTATTGTTGAAGTCCCGTTTCTGCAAAGTTTGAATATATCTTGGCTTATAGGGGTGATATCTATTGTTAACCAAAATGTTGCTTACTGATGATTTTTTAATATCCAAATTGCTTGCAATTTTTCTGACAGAAATTTTGGGATTTTCAATTACACTTTGCATAACACGTAAAAAATTTTCGAAATGTCTCACTTGCTTTTCCCTACTTTTTTTGTAACGCATTTCTAAACTACCAGTTGCTTTAAACTGATTTAAAATTCTTGAGACGCTTTGGAAACTAATAAATTTGTTGGGATGTCTTTCATTAAAAATATCAGCTGCGTCTCTACATGTTTTGTAGTTATCTCCGCAAATAAGAATTAATTCAGCTCGCTCTTGCATAGTTAACCGTTCAGCCATAGCTGGTAGGTAATAACTTAATGAATTGTCTTAAAATTACTTAATTATTAAAGTGACAGCGGATCTGACAATCACATAAAATTTATTACTAAAGTGACAATACAAATGACAACCATAGAACTACTGTCACATAGATGGATGTTAAAAACTATTGCGTATTTGCTATTATTATTGCTCGATAATTTAATTTTTATTTTTTCGAAATTTTAAATAACAATTCGTATTTGAGCATATTTTGAAATTTGAAACAACATTTTTAAATGAATATTTTTGATATCTTTAAAAATAAGTGTAGCGTACTCTTACGGCAACTTCAATGTTTTTTATTTTTTCCTCTAACCAAGTAATACAACGCAACCCTGAATACAAAATATCAAGTTTCTTAGGATGCACGAACTTTTCTTTTCTATAAAGTTTTCTGTGAAATCAAAAATAAAAATATTTCCCATTTGTCTCATACTTAAGTGGACACGTTGTATATATGCATGTATATGTATATATATATATATTTATATATATTGTAGTAGCCCCTGAAAGGAATGTTGAAGAAATATTTCCACAACAGGATAATGTCCCACATTTAAGCGGCCCCATAAGATGTAGTAATCCGTACCTAATTCAAAAATACAGTTCTAAAGATGTGCGACTAATAAAATGTATCGTGCAGAATGTGGAAATTTACTACATTCAGGAATTATATTGATAATATTGATGAGACTCTTATAAATTAATTATTTATCTCAGCCGTGTGAAGTACTCCGTTTAAAAGCAGCGGAAATAAACATATATTACAAAAAAAAAACCTTTATTGATTTTATCAGTTTAAAGGGATATATATCGATCACTTAAGCCGTTTGTCATACAGGCTGACATCTGTCTCAGGGTAGAAAGAACTTGCTGTATGAAATCAAGATCGCTATCTTCTTTAAAACAGGTAGATAAAAAAAACCTTTTAACAAACATTTACTTGAGCTATGTAATAATAACACTTTTTCAAAAAAACAATATAAAACATTTATTTTAAATCCAAGAATACTAAAAAGGTAACAAATAGGGGAGTTGGATACGGAATACCTTAACAGGTCGATATTTGTTTTTAAAACTTTTACTAAAAATAATAATTATACAACAATAACCTAAGTTAATTTATTCTTGCAAGAAATGTAAAGGAAATAACATTTGTTTGTTTGATTTTTCAAAGGAAATATAAATTTTAAAACACTAAATTAATGAATCAAGGCTTTATAATACAACGGTGTACTGATAACAGTGATAACCGAAGTGTCCGGAGAAAGAATAACCTTGGCGAGGTAATTCAAATCTAAATTGAACCAAATCAATGAAAGTTAGTTCTTCAATGAACTGTAAACTTTTAATTCATATATAGGACAACACAATTGACATAAAGGATGACGTTTTCTGAATAGCTTACTTGAATCATATAGTTACGAGTATTTATCTAGTTATTTGCATCTATTTTAAAATAATTAACAAATGATTTTTCTTTGATGAATGTAATTTAAGGTACCTTCTAAATCAGAATACAGAGTTAGGTCAGGAAGAAGGGAAGGATCTCGGTGTATATCTTCAGAAATTTCTGGAATTCCTCGTTTTTCTTAAATTCTGATCCCCAATGACTTTAGAAGGTCTGGTATTCAAAGAGTTAATGAGTCTGGTACCAAAATACGGTTATTTCTTAGTTTAAAGCAATATTCTCTAAATTTCCATTCGGTCAGCCATTAAAATTTATAATTTTAAAATGATGCTTATGTTGATAATTTATTAAATACTTGATATACGCCGTTCAAATGATTTTCAATTGATAAATTAAACTTCACACTATCTTTTCGATATATTTTTAAGTACTTTTAGTCGTTATATTTTTAATCTTTATTCTTAGAAAATGTGGACTAAGAAAAATGCTATAATTTTACGGAATGTGACGTCCGTATCTTATGGGCTCTATACCACTACTCCAAAAAAATGCCGATAAAAAAATAAATATCTTGAAATCTGCTCCACAACATCTCATTGGTTTGTTCAGCATCAACGGAACTGATGCGGAAATTTATAATTTGAATTAATATTCAAATTTATATCAATTACAATTTCCCTTAGAATTAATTACATACTTACAACTAATTACATATTTAAAATTAGATATTAAAACTATTCAAATTACTGTATTTATATTTCCTTTGATTTTCTATTGATTATATTTAGTCTTAATTAAATATTTAATTATAATTTTTTAATTTTTCAAAATTTTATTTAGTTTTAAATTAACAAAATTCAAATATATTGTTTGAGGTAATTTTCCTCACAACAATATATATATATATATATATATATATATATATACATGAAAATTAAAAATTTGTGAAAGCCATATCTGCCCGTAATATGCAAATATCGATATTTCACCGTTTTTACGGATCGTAAGTGCACATTATCCGGGGACAGACACGACTTTCACTTCTATACTACGTGTATATATATTCGAACTATAATGGACTTCATGTGTATGAGAATTAATAATTATTAAATCTCATTTAATGCAAGAAATTATAGCGACAATCGTAATAGTAGCGTATAGTAAAATGAGATTTTAATAATTATTAATTCTCACACAAATGAAGTCCATTATATATATATATATATATATATATATATATATATATATATATATATATATATTTCTTGAGCTGACGCAAATGCGGAAGATATAAATCATAAGTACACTTACATAGGTACATCTCTTTGATCAAATCTGCGGCATGTTCAAAGAGATTCAATTATTTATATTTACTTTTGAATCTATTTTGTTGTTAACAATGATATAACATAAAGCGCCGCTTATTTTATAGTTTTCTCTTAATGAATGGTTTGATAACCTATTGCTTATTTTTACTCAACTTCGTTTTATGTGCAGTTAATTCTGGAGAACTTTGTACTAACATTAATCATAACAACCCATAAAAGATTTGCATTATATCAACATTCCGTACGTTTTGTTATTGATATATTTAGCAAATAATTACTAATTAAGTGTTTAAATATAGGTTTGCCTCTTAGAACTTCTTGTTTACTGTATTTAAAAATAAATTAATTTTCTGAACGTATATCACTGTTTATAGTATTTCGTATTGTCTTATTAAATTGTCATCTCTACATATCTTTCAAATAAAATTTAGGAAAGTAGATATTATTAAATAAAAAAGCTATTTATTCATTAAGAATGTAATTGTGTTATAATAAATTAGCAAGAAATATAATTTTGTCTAAAATCGAAATCAAAAACTTTCGTAGAATTAAGAATAGAAATGCTAATAATAGTAATAAATATAAATCCCAAGTGTATTTAAAACAAATAGCTTCATAGCTAGTTAGTACACGAGATAAGTCTAATAAGTTTAAAAATTGTTAACATTTAAAGTTTATGAAATGTATTCCTGCTGTTTTCATAAATATGTAGCTTCAAGACATTTGAACGCTATCATCAAAAACCATTTTCTTCAAATCGCGTTTAAATCCTCTAACTCATTAAAATTACGCTTAGGTAGCAACAAGGATGAAATTAAAGTAAAACAAAAGTCTGGCATCTATGAACTAAATTATAAAAATTGCAACCAAAAATATATATGGCACAAACTAAACGTTTAATTTCAACTCGTTACTTCTTCTTCTTTGTCCTACACCTTATGCCTTTTCAGGCGTCGGATTGGGAGTCCAGTCCTCCTCTACTCATTTCTTCCATTCCTGTTTATTGCTTTGTTGCCTCTATTTGTGATTTCTGCGTCTATTTTCCCGGCCTCTGATGTCATTGTGCCTAGATATTCGTATGTTGATACCCTTTCTAATATTTTTTTATCACATAATTCCATTGTTCTGATAATTTTTATTTTCTTTAATTATCATTTATCGTCTTACTCACGTTAATCTCCATTATTATTCTTCCAACTTCGCTCTTCCATATTTTTGATTCCACACCTCCAGTATATCTTGTATTTCTGTTTTCAGTTTATTTTGGCTGTCTTTTATCGCTTTTATTTCCTTACTTTTCGTTCCTTTTAATCTTTTAATTTTTGTCTAAAATTTTCTGTTATTTGTTCTTTGTTCTGTATTTATTTCTTCTCCAAATTTCTTCCAAATTTCTGCTTTTACATTTTTCACTGTCTTTTTTGCTCTATTTCTTTTTCTGTAATATTGCTCTTTATCCTCTTGTGTTTTGGATTGTAAATATCTTTTCCATGGTAACTTCTTTTCTTTTAACTGGATTTTCAACTCATCGTTCCACCAATCTGTTCGTCTTTGTTGCTTATCGTATTTCTTTCTTCCACATAGTTCTTTCGCCTTTATACTTATCACTTCTTTAAATGTATTCCATTTTTCTTCTCGTGTCTTTTCCTCTTTCTCTTCTTTCCGTCTTTTAAATTATTTATTTGTTTTTTCCTCATATTCTTCACTCTTTTAATTTTTCCTTAATTTGTGCGTTGCGACCTTACATTTCCGCTCCTTTCCTTTTCGCTTTTGCGCTGCAATATGCAACTACCAGCCTATGCTCTGATCCTATCTCTGATTCTTTTTTCGTTTCTATTTTTTGGAACATTTACTCAATACTATGTGTGTATACTATATAGTCTATTATGCTTTTTGCATTTCTTTCTTCTGCCACGAATGTATATTTATCCTCTAGTCGTTATTCCTATTTTGTGTTACCTACTATCAGGTCATTTCTCTTGCAGAAATCTATAATTTTTATTCCATTTCAATTAATTTTTTCCTCTCCATGTTTCCCCATGCATACCATTCCTCTATTTTGGTCGCATTCTACCCTGGCATTCCAGTCTCCCATTATTATTCTACTTTCACTTTCCTACTTGTATTCGTCAAGTGTTTTCTGCAGATCCAAGTAGAATTCTATTACCTCCTCTTCCAGCGTTCGTTCTATTGGTCCATATATTTGAATTATGTTAACTAACTCTGTTAGTTTTATTGTTACTGCTACTATTCTTGGATTTGTAGCCCTATATTTTACTACCTTTTCGTCCATTCCGTTATTGACTATTATTCCTAATCCCTCTTTTTCTCGTTTTTCTAGTTTTACTCCCGCGTAATATAGCTTATATTCATTTACTAAATCTTTTGTTCCTTTGCCTTTTTTCTTTGGCTCGCTTAGTCCTATTATCTGTAACTTGTTTTCCTCCATTTCCTGGATTATCTCTATTTCCTTTCCCACTATTGTATTTATGTTCCATTGTACCTATTTCTATTATTTCATCAACATCTTCTTTCTCTTTCCTTTGCTTCTTTATTTGTTTTTGTGTTCGTTTGTTTGTCCTTTCTAGTTCATCCATTGGTTGTTTTCTCTTACTCTTATTCCTTTCCCTTGCCATTTCTGTCATAAATTCTACCCTCCTCTCTTTTATTCTCAGTTTTTGACTGTTGTCGTTCCTGCTCTATTGCGTTTATTTTCTTATTCCTCTTCCATTTTTCTCTGTCTATTTCTAATTTCTGATATCCTATTCTGACTCTTTTCCCCTTGCGTCTTTCCTACATACCTTTATCTCTTATTTGTTTTTGTATTTCGAGTCTTGTGGCGTTCGATCTTCATTCGTGTATACTTTGTGTTTGTTTTTCATTACTTTTATTTTATCCTCGAATTTCTCGAACGAGATCATACATACTTTCCTTCCTAGTTTACGTGCTGTATTTATTGTAGTTTTTATCTCTAGCTGCTGTTCGATGCACTTCTCCATTTTTCTCTTTAACTCCCCCTGTTTCCTGTGCTTCCATATCCATACCTGTTATCAATATATTCTTTTTTCTCTTCTCCTTTTCTAGATAATCTATTCTATCGTTCATTGTTACCATGTCCGCTTTCATCTCTTCATCTTCCCTTCTAATTTTTTCATTTTCCTAACGTATTTCTTCATTTTCTTTACTTATTATCCTCATTTTTTTCATTGCTTCTTGCAATTCTTTCCTCATTTGTTGTCAATCCATTGACATTTCTTGCAGCGTTTCTAATACTTTGTTAAGTTTTTCTTCCTCATCCATTTCTCTTTAATTCTGAAATTTTCTATTACGGTACTGTCCTTCTGCTATATGAGTTGCCTATCTTCTCCCGGCGTTAGAAACCACAGGCCGAATCGACTTCTCGAAGCCTGGCTTCTTATTCGAATGGGACACAAAAAATTAAATACCTGATTCTTTCCTATTTTTATCCCTTTAATTGTAAAATGTCTATTTTTTCAACATTACCCCTATGTGGCACACTTCACTCTCTAATAGAACTCTTAATGACTTTATTTCGTCGAGATTTCCCGCAAATACAATGATTATTTACTACGTAACAATTGTCGCCACCTCTCGCTATTTCCATGGATCCAACTCGTTACAAGGACCATATTTCCCATTTTAGATTGAATATACCTGAAAAATCTAGCGTTGCCCGACATATTTTGGACATGCCTCCAAATAATTTTAGATTAATTAAAACAATAAATAATTATAGAGAATTAGATAGCTAAAAAGGTATTTATATACATAAAAATAAGAGCGATTTAATGAATGACAATGGACCAATTCCTCAGTTGAGTTCGTAAGCTTCATTGTGACTGTGGTAATTATTGTTACGCTTCATGTTTCTCATGCATCATGGTTCTTTTATTTTTACGTTAGATTTAAATAGTACCTATATAAGGGCTTGTTTTTTTGTTAGAAATTTAGTGTTATCCCACTGGCGATTTGGTAAAGACCATATCTTCGAAGGTGGTGGAAAGAGGTTAATTAAAGATATAGGACGGAAGGTGCATAATGGAAAGAGAAGGCGGGGTTGACTGAGGACAGGATGGAGGTATACGATTATGGAGGATGTGGCAATGGATAGGATGAAATGGAATAATATTATATATTGTTATATATATATATATATATATATATATATATATATATATATAATATATATAGTTATTTCTTTCTTTTCTTGACCTTTGAATATTATAGGTTTTATTATTTGGCGATTTAAGGTGTGTTTTACTTCATATGTATATATTTAAAATAATTTAATTCTTACATGTTTCGGCAATTACTGTTTTAAATTATAAAACATGGACAGTATATTACTGTTATTTTTTATAATTTTGGTTATTTTCGTTGTAAGGTTTTCTTCTAACATAGATATAACTCTCGATTGCCTTGACACTTTATCGATTTTATAAACTAAATGATATATCTGCACCACGCTAGAAACAATCGTGGATTCAAAAAAATTATATCTTATTTGCAGATTGGTTCTAAACGAATTAATTAGCGTGTAAGTTTCTTTACTTAAACAAGATTAAATTTCCAAGAGATATTTTGATTCTTTAAATAAACAAGTATATATCTACTTGTGATATTAAAGGAATCTGCATTATTTAAGGTATTCGATATATATCCTGAATTTAAAAGGAATTATATACAAAGTGTCCCGTATCGTTATGGTCAAATTTTAAAAGTGTAAATAAAGTAGACTTCATTTCAAGTAACAAAAACGCAAAACTTGTATATCCACTTTTATTTGTTTCAAAGTCACAGATCTATGAATGTGATTGTCAGATCATGAAAAAAAATGTAATCCTAACGTCAAAACAAACGAATCAATAACAGGCCTGTGATTGTTAACGTCGCATAATAAAATGTTATCCTAAAATAAATAAACACATGTCGTAGTGCATACAGTAATTTCTTGGAGATCTACAAAAAACAGTACTGGAAATTGATTTATGATAAAGAAGGTGCTTACTTATTTCGTAAGTGTTGAACCATGAATATCATACAATAAACAAATGTTCAGATGACTGTTAACGTTGCATTTTTTAATAAAGAATTACATTACGTTTCAGTTCATACAACAGCTTATTAGTGAGTGGACACGTTTTCTTGATTCAAAATGCCTTACCGATTTTCTTCTCAAGAGTATGCGGACATGCGGTGGTATACAGACATGTGGGTTGGTTGCATTGTGGTGGTGTAGGATCGTCCATTAACTGTTTCACATGGTGGAAGAAATTATTTGTGCACGATATCGTCAGTGTGAAAGAAGCAAATCAACATCGACTTGACGTTACTTCGAGCTTGCCTTGCTTTGTTCGACCGTAGTGACGATGGCGTCTTCCACTGCGTTGACTGCTGCTTTGTTTCGGGATCATACTCGTACAACCTTGATTCGGTGCCAGTATCGATTCTAATGGTGATTGTTGCATCCCTTTCGACAGTTTATTTCAGCTCTCTGCACATATGAATTCGGTGTCGTTTTTGTTCAATGCTGAGTAACCTTGGCATAACTTCACAGTAACCCACCGCATGTCGAATTCGCCGGACAGAATACGCTGACAAACACCGTACGACAAGGCGACAATATTATAAATGTTTTGTAGTTTTCCATCGATGGACGATCAGAACAATCATTATCATTAACAGACACATTGTATAACTCGTAAGTTTGCGCCTGGCCTAAAGCATCCTCACCAAACGCTTGTTTAAGCATTTTCATAGTTTCGCTGCCGTTCTACCAAGTTTAAACCAGAATTTCGCAGAATAACTCAAATCCAACTCAATATTCACAAAAACTGGACTCCTGCACTTCGAACAATTTCGGTTGCATCTACTCGCTACTCTGTATATATGAAAGCTTAAACGAAGCAGTCTTATCCGCGCAGGGCCCTAGTTTTACGTAATCAAGAGCCGCCACCTGCCACCTAGTAAAGTACCGTTAGATATACTGACTTACTGTAGACGTAGAATTACGCCATCTAGCGCTGTAGAGCTGTACTACCATCCCTCCGCGCGACACATTCAATTTCCGGAAATTTCTGGGTAGTACCTCTTATAATACATTACCTAAATTGTTTACCAAATTATTTGTAAAAGACAATCTAATATTTTGATCCTGGGAGAAACTTTGGGAGAAACGCGCATAAGAATATTTTGAAGAATGTAAATTCATATTGTTTGATCAAAATTATTATTATTAGCTATAATTTAGTTTGCAAAACAACTTGTGGAGGTATGTAAATTAATAGCAAATTATGTAAATGGGATTTAAGTAAAACACTTATACTAATTTCCAGTATATATTAATTACACTTTATTATATATTAATAAATAGATGACATGTTTCGCTACGATGTAGCTTCTTCGGATCTTATATTACTACTGAACACGCTCTTCACAAATGTATGGCTTTTTTCTAAACTATTTCAATGGGTTGCACTTGTCTACATTAGAATCGTCTCTTACCGATATATCGTCTAAAATTATTGTTATTTTAATATTTAATGAAACCAGTTTAAAAGTGGGGAATTATTAATGTCTAATTGGTCATTTAACAATATATCTGCATATTTAAGTTTATTTATTTCTAAGGATTCCAGTAAATTTAACTTTAATCCTTTTTGTTGTGACTGTAAAATTTCGAAATCTTTATTGAAACTATGATTATTTTCCAACAAATGAATTGCATAATTGGAATCTGTCTTTTTGTTAATAAAACTTTTAAAATGTTCCTGTATTCTTTTCTCAAAGCTCCTACCAGTTTGGCCTATGTATGTTTTAGGGCACGCTTTACATGTTAGTTTGTATACTCCGGATTTATTACTTTTGCTTGTCTTGGATTTATTATTTTTTATGAATTTCCCTAAAGAATTATTAGTTTTATAAGCTACATTTATATCTGTTTTTCGTAAAATTTTTCCTATTTTTTCACTTATCGGTCCTATGTATGTTAATAATTTATAATTGCTTGGTTTATCTTTTATTATTGGGTACACATTTTCTATTGCTTTCCTATATTTCTTTTTTCTTAAAATTGTATCTACTATATTTGGGTTATATCCATTATTTTGCGCTATTTGTTTAATGATATTTAATTCTTTAAAGAAGTTTTCATTATTTAAAGGTACTGATATTAATCTGTGGAATGATGCTAGTTTATGACTAACCGGGTGACAGGAACTATTATGAATGATAACATCTGTGTGTGAAGGTTTGTGATATATTGAAAAGACATGTTTATTATTTTGTCTAGAAATTGTAAGGGCCAAGAAGTTTATACTTTGATCTGATTCTTTTTCTATGGTGAACTTAATGTTTTGGTGTAGATTATTTATGTGTTCAAAAAATTGGTTTAATTGTCTATCTGTGCCTCTGAAACAAGCTAATACGTCATCTACATATCTGTGCCAGTATATAAAATATTTAAAATTAGGATGTTCTTTAATTTGACTTTCTAAATTATCCATAAAAATCTCTGATAATAACGGACTCAATGGGTTGCCCATTATTAGGCCATCATTACACGAATATATCTTACTGTCAAATTCAATATAGTTTTGATCTAAACAGATAGTTTTAAGATAACTTATGTTATCTAATTTTTTAACTATATTAACATTTTGAATTGTTAACAAATTCTCCACCAAATTAATGGTGTCTTTTATCGGGATACTAGGGAATAAATTAGTAATGTCGAATGATATTAGCTTGGCATTATCTGGAAGTTTAGTAACTTTTATTTTGTTAACTAGCTCTAATGAATTTTTAATTGTAAATTTCGCTGAAAATTTAGTATTTTCTCTAATATGTTCTAAGATTTTTTTGGATAATTTATATGAAGGAGCTGTGACAAACGACACGACTGGTCTGATAGGATTATCTTTTTTATGAAGTTTGATTAATGAATATAATTTTGGAGCTTGTGGATTCATATTGATAAGTTTACCTTCCTCCTTATCATTAAATAAACTTTTACAATTCTGGATACACTTCTTAACTGAAGATTGAAATTTCAATGTGGGATCTGATTTTAACAATTTATATTTTGATGGGTCTAAAAATTGCATAGTAAATATCATTAAACAAATAGCGCAAAATAATGGATATAACCCAAATAAAGTAGATACAATTTTAAGGAAAAAGAAATATAGGAAAGCAATAGAAAATGTGTACCCAATAATAAAAGATAAACCAAGCAATTATAAATTATTAACATACATAGGACCGATAAGTGAAAAAATAGGAAAAAAATTTTTACGAAAAACAGATATAAATGTAGCTTATAAAACTAATAATTCTTTAGGAAAATTCATAAAAAATAATAAATCCAAGACAAGCAAAAGTAATAAATCATACAAACTAACATGTAAAGAGTGCCCTAAAACATACATAGGCCAAACTGGTAGGAGCTTTGAGAAAAGAATACAGGAACATTTTAAAAGTTTTATTAACAAAAAGACAGATTTCAATTATGCACTTCATTTGTTGGAAAATAATCATAGTTTCAATAAAGATTTCGAAATTTTACAATCACAGCAAAAAGGATTAAAGTTAAATTTACTGGAGTCCTTAGAAATAAATAAACTTAAATATGCAGATATATTGTTAAATGACCAATTAGACCTTAATAATTCCCCACTTTTAAACTGGTTTCATTAAATATTAAAATAACAATAACTTTAGACGATATATCGGTAAGAGACGATTCTAATGTAGACAAGTGCAACCCATTGAAATAGTTTAGAAAAAAGCCATACATTTGTGAAGAGCGTGTTCAGTAGTAATATAAGATCCGAAGAAGCTACATCGTAGCGAAACATGTCATCTATTAATTAATATATATAATAAAGTGTCATATATACTGGAAATTATTTAAGTGTTTTACTTAAATCCCATTTACATATAATGGATTTTCAGCAAGTATCGGCCGATTCAATTAAAATGATACTATTTACCTACACAAAAAAGAGATAATTTTTGCTCACCATACCTATTATGCAGAGCATATTACACAGGCGTAAGTTGTGTTGCCTAACATTCTTCCAGCAAGTTACGTGTTACACTTGAATGAATCTAATTAAGAATGCATATTAATTTGAAAATATAAATCAATTAAAATGAAATGGTGATTATTATAAAACTCATTTTTAATTATACAAAGTATTTTAAATATGTTAATTTATTACAGAAGCTACAGAGACATTAATCCAAAAAATCCGTGCTTGGGTACCTATTTATTGTAAAATACAAGGTACAGTCCAATGCACTTGATTTTACGATGTATTCAAAAGTAAGTCCGACATCGTCAAAAGTTCGATTGACGGTGTGACATTTCTAATCTCCAAAACAAAATCCGATTATTCAATCCAAAGCCCGTTATCATCAAAAGAAAGTCCGGCTTACGTACATAAGAAAAATCGATTTGTTAAGTAACGCTATTGGAATTAGCAAAAACCTAATAAAATTAATTTCGTTATGACCGTAAATCTTTAAAACACAAATTTCATACAAAGCTCAAAAAACAGTACCTAATCTCTGATGGAAATATTTCGATCTGTAGATAGCCCTTCGCTAGATTTAAACTACTCCGGGCATTGATAGATCTCCGACAACTTAATGCCAGCTCAAAAGGCAAAATGCGTCTCCGCGTTTTGTAACTTTATAATAAGCAAAGGAAGTTGGATCTATTCATATAGTTTTGAAAAAAGGAACAATACGTTGTTCAGGCCTGCTCCACAAAATTAGTGACCTAACAAATCCGTAACTATCAAATAGTTGCAAATTTCTTTGCAAAATCCGTAACTATCAAATTGTTGCAAATCGCCAACATTTTTGCAAATTTCTTTGCAAACTATCAATTGTTTGCAAATTTCGTAGTGTATATCGCAACTATAATCTTGAATCAGATTCTACAATGGACGCAAGTCCTTCAAAAAATTCGTAGTAATTTGAAAATGAGGAATCATATTAGATCATGATAGAAGTGAAGTATTTAAGTGAGCAGAACATTGAATTGATGCATCATCTATTATACTCGTATAGTCCCAATTCTTTCTTTTTATTCCCACATGCTAAAAATAAGTTACGAGAAATTCATCTACTGAAAATATGTGTACCTTCAAAAGAACAATAAATACTTTTGAAAGCTTGAAAATATATTTGAACTGACTTTCTCAAACTGAGAATCATGTATATAGACTATAAAAGGAGGCATGTCTTTTTAGTGTTGCATATAGCCTCATAGAGGCGCTAGTAATAAAACGTCAAGCGTCAACATTAATCGCAATATTTTGTTAACCTAAATCAAGGTACTGCAACTGATTCAGTGTTAGTGAATTTTTAATGTTGGCCTAAAAATGGAAATGAGTCGAGAAAATTTTTGCGCAATAATTTTTACACCTTTCGGAGAGAACTAATTCAACAACAATTTCTTGCGAGTTAATTTCTGTTTTTGAAGATGAAGCACCACATTAATCAACAATTTCACGGTTTTATGAATTCCACGGTTGGTACTGTGAATTCCAACGTGGACGCACCAGTATCAGCGACGATCCCAGGACAGGTACCGCAAGAACAGAAGTCACCCAGAAAAACATCGGTGCTGTGCTCCGCCTAATTAGAGAAGATAGACATGAGACATTTCGTGAAATTGAAACATCCATGGATATTTCAATGACCTTAATCCAAACGATCCTACGTGTTGAACTGGGTGTGAGAAAGTTAGTTTCATGTTGGATTCCGTATCAGTTTGAACCGGCTCGATAACGAAAACTCAAAAAAGTCTACAGCATCGTGAGCGAAGGTAAACCATGGATTCATTCCTATGAACCCGAGTTGAAGAGAACCTGACGAAAGTTATTCGTTCGCGAAGTTTGTCGAAAAAAATGTTCGCAACGTTTATCTCAAAATCAGGTCATGTAGGTACAATTTCTTTCCACGATCGAAAAACTGTTAATGCGGATTGGTCCACAACCGTTTATTTGCCAGAAATAATCAACGTGATCCAAGAAACCAACCCACAACGGCGAATCGTCAATGCAACTTGAAAGACAATTAAATTTTTGAAGCAGCAAAATATCGAATTATTAGATCATCCTTCGTTTAGTGCCGATCGAACAAAATACAGTTTCTAGAGAGATAGCTGTGCCACCTTTGGAAGGGCGTCGTTGGTTCGCATTGATTATGTGGACAGGGCGAGGTACTTCGGCTGTCTGACAACAGGCAGCGCTGAATTTACTTCTACGCTCGGTCTGGATAATTTCTGTGATATGGCGATGTGGTTCTTTTTGTGAATGTGTCTGAAGATATCTTTTCTCCAGCAGGGGCGTACCGATGAGCCTGTAGAAAGGCGAAATACGTATCTGCGTCTCTGGGGAGGGATATGTTCGGACACGTTCACAAAAAAATATTAATAGTGAACCTGTATTTGTGTTCTTCACACTAGAATTTTAATAATATTTTATATTATTAAAAATACCTTTGTATTATACAAAACTGGTGGGGTTTTACCTACTCATGTATGTTTCAATTATTCTGATACATTACACCTGCGGTTAGTCCGTAGTATGAGTGAAGACACAAACAAACTACAGTTTCTAGAGAAATGGCTGTGCCACCTTTGGAAGGGCTTCGTTAGTTCGCATTGATTATGTGGACAGGGCGAGGTACTTCGGCTGTCTGACAACAGGCAGCGCTGAATTTACTTCTATGCTCGGTCTGGATAATTTCTGTGATATGGCGATGTGGTTCTTTTTTGTGAATGTGTCTGAAGAGATCTTTTCTCCAGCAGGGGCGTACCGATGAGCCTGTAGAAAGGCGAAATACGTATCTGCGTCTCTGGGGAGGGATATGTTCGGACACGTTCACAAAAAATATTAATAGTGAACCTGTATATGTGTTCTTCACATCAGAATTTTAATAATATTTTATATTATTAAAAATACCTTTCTATTATACAAAACTGGTGGGGTTTTACCTACTCATGTATGTTTCAATTATTCTGATACATTACACATGCGGTTAGTCCTTAGTATGAGTGAAAACACAAACAAACTACAGTTTCTAGAGAGATGCCCGTGCCACCTTTGGAAGGGCGTCGTTAGTTCGCATTGATTATGTGGACAGGGCGAGGTACTTCGCCTGTCTGACAACAGGCAGCGCTGAATTTACTTCTATGCTCGGTCTGGATAATTTCTGTGATATGGCGTTGTGGTTCTTTTTTGTGAATGTGTCTGAAGATATCTTTTCTCCAGCAGGGGCGTACCGATGAGCCTGTAGGAAGGCGAAATACGTATCTGCGTCTCTGGGGAGGGATATGTTCGGACACGTTCACAAAAAATATTAATAGTGAACCTGTATTTGTGTTCTTCACACCAGAATTTTAATAATATTTTATATTATTAAAAATACCTTTGTATTTATACAAAACTGGTTGGGTTTTACCTACTCATGTATGTTTAAATTATTCTGATCCTTTGTTCTATTATTAAACGAGCTGTACTATACACTCTCACTTTCTGCTGAACTCGCTGGAATGCAGACGTATTTCCCAGCACATTGTTTTAAGGGTTTAAGATCCATTTCTGTTACCTAAAAGAAAATCCAAATAAAAAATGCAATTACCCTTTCTTTTAAAACTTACCTTCCAAAATAAAAGCGGATCTACATCCTGATTTGAATTTGGCCTTTCGAGGTATTGCCTTTTAGTTATTATTACATCAGCTGTAATTGATTTTACTTTCTCTTATTCTTTCTTGCAAAAATCCAAATAATAAAAGTGACTTTTGATGGGATTAATGTCTGTTTCGATTACAGGCATTTGTTCTTTATTTTCAGGATCTATTTTCTTCATAATATTAAACATTTCTTGTTCTAGAAAAGAAGTAGTGTAAAACAGGTTGCTACTCTAGTAACTGATCCTCCTTCATATGAAAATAGCTTTGCTTTAACAGATTCCAAAAGTTTGTTACATAATATCTTCCCTTTCTCAATCTTTAATTCCAGTAGTGATGCTGTCAGATAATTGTAAAGTCCAAAAGTTATTGTGATTATTAAAGAAATAGTAACATATTTATTACCTACAAGAATTTCCCACTACAGCTTTTTAAGATAAATTTCACCATTTTATAAAACCAATTATTCGTAAGATACCACGAGGTGTTATTTGTTTTTATCGTGTTACTGAAATGCCCTCAATACGTAGGTTACGTTCGGTATTAGAATTATGAACGAGAACGTTCTACAATTGCATAAAATGGTAAAATTCATTTGTACTTTTTTGTTATATGTTCTACCTTTTCTGACACGTAAATTTACTATCTTAGATATATTTTAACCTTAAAGAAATACTATCCATCTTCTTTGAATTTGTTAAGAATATTTAAAATTGTCTTCGCACAAGGTATACGCCTGTTGGGATAATTAACTGTTTTAAATAAAGTATATATTTTTCAATCAAATGTATTTAATTTAAGATTTAAGTATAAATGAAAAACAGAAATATTTGACAATTGGAGAAATACGTCCAATACTGGTGTATAACTGGTTGGCTATTATGCCACATTTATCCCTATGTGTAAAGCTAAAAGAAGAAAAATCAATGCATTATATGTGTAATGATAAAGAAGAAGCCGGTATGTAGTGTGTGTACAATACAATATATTTTTTGAAACCAAACAAAATTGTGTTTTCTATTTTTTGTATTTACTATTATTTGTTGTTCCAAGTTCAATACTATATACTGTCTCATTAAATTGAGTACTGTTGTTTTGCTGAAATATACTTTAGATTGTAACAAGATTATAATATATATTATATTTTCGAACTTATTACACAACTTCCAATATTGTTATCTGTAATATTGTTCCCATTTAATGCGAACCAGCTCCTTTTGCTTTCTAAGAATTAAATAAAGCACGTATTACTTTTTTATAGAAATGAGTTTAATAGTTCGTAAACTAGTTCACAATAACGAACTAGTTGACAGAAATAATTCTCAACGAACTTAAATTATGTAAAAAGATTAGAATGAAACTGTAACTAAAATCGATCGTTCTTATTTTTTTCATTAATTATCTCGTCTAGCAACTTGAAGATTCTCCATCAATTCTATCTTTTTAGCATAGTTTCGTGATGATATGTTTTTTAATGTATTCCATACATTTTCTTTGAGATGCATATCTGAGGAATTTCTAGACGAATCCAATAACTGACCATATTATCATGGAATATGGATATTTAACTGTTTTTCTCATTTTTTTCTTAAACGTTCAATTGGCAACATTCTGGCGCACTGAAGACGTTATGTTAACGCTTCTAGCTTGGATTCGTGCGTAGATATGACATGGGAAATTTGAAAAAATTAAAATTTTATAGCAGATATTTTGATGAAACAAAATTTGGTTAACAAAATTAGTACGCTAAGAAATAAGTAATTAAACTTCTAGTTTCAAAAATTCTTTTATTGTAAATACCACTACAATATTGTTTCGCCATACAATGGCTTCATCAGGTGGATGAAATACTGAATATGTACAAGACAAGTTTGAATATTTATATGAACATTATTGGGAAAATGGTGGTGGAAATTTTTTTTTTACAATCTTAAATTTAGTAGAGGGGAGTTGTTTAAATCTAGTTGGTCATTTAAAGCTAATCCTAAACTATTGTATCTATTAATTTCTAAGTTTTCTAAGAGGTTAAGTTTTTTACTTTTTTCTTGAATGTGTAAAATTTTGATATTTATATTAAATCTATGATTGATATCTATACAATGACTTGCGAAAGTTGAATCTGTTTTCTTTTCTTTATGGCTTCTCTCGTGTTCTTTCATCCTAATTTTGAATGTCCTCCCCGTTTGTCCTATGTATACCTTATTACAATCTTCGCATGTTAACTTATATATACCAGAGTTTGATTCTTTGTCTATTTTATCTTTGTTGTTTTTAATAATGTTCTGTATAGTATTTTCTGTTTTAAATGATATGTGTTCGCTATTAAGTTTTTTAATGAAAGTACCAATTTTTTCCGAAATTTTTCCTAAGTAAGTGATTGAATTATAGGAATTAATTATCTTGTATTTTAATTTTGGATAAACTAAGGAAAGGGTTTTAGATTTTTGTTGGCTATTTAGGATGTTATTGACAATATTTATAGAGTAACCATTGTTTAATGCTACTGTGTATATTCTATTTAGTTCAAGGTCGAAATTACTTTTACTCATAGGTACATGAATTAATCTATATACCATTGATTGGTATGCTGATAATTTGTGTGTTATAGGATGAAAAGAATTAGCGTGTATTGTGGTATCTGTATGTGTTGGTTTATGGTATATAGCGAACTCGTGTTTATTAGTTTTGAGTGATATGGTTAAATCTAGAAAATTAATGCCTTTGTTTATTTCTGTTTCTATAGTAAAATTTATTTTGGGGTGAATAGTGTTGATATAATTATGTAAAGTTTTTAATTGTCTATCTGAACCGTTAAAGCAAACTAATATGTCATCAACATACCTAAACCAATATACACAATTACCAAACAAGGAATGTGTACTAATTATAGTTTCTAAATTATTCATGAAAATTTCCGCTAATAAGGGGCTTAGTAGGTTTCCCATTGCTAGACCCTCTGTTTGTTTATAAAATTTCTTTTTAAATTGAAAGTAATTTTGTTCCAGGCACGTTTCTAAGAGCTTTACATAATTATATCAACACTATTCACCCCAAAATTAATTTTACTATAGAAACAGAAATAAATAAAAGCATTAATTTTCTAGATTTAACCATATCACACAAAACTAATAAACACGAGTTCGCTATATACCATAAACCAACACATACAGATACCACAATACACGCTAATTCTTTTCATCCTATAATACACAAATTATCAGCATACCAATCAATGGTATATAGATATTAATTCATGTACCTATGAGTATAAGTAATTAGGATCTTAAACTAAATAGAATATACACAATAGCATTAAACAATGGTTACTCTATAAATATTGTCAATAACATCCTAAATAGCCAACAAAAATCTAAAACCCTTTCCTTAGTTTATCCAAAATTAAAATACAAGATAATTAATTCCTATAATTCAATCACTTACTTAGGAAAAATTTCGGAAAAAATTGGTACTTTCATTAAAAAACTTAATAACGAACATATATCATTTAAAACAGACAATACTATACAGAACATTATTAAAAACAACAAAGATAAAATAGACAAAGAATCAAACTCTGGTGTATATAAGTTAACATGCGAAGATTGTAATAAGGTATACATAGGACAAACGGGGAGGACATTCAAAATTAGGATGAAAGAACGCGAGAGAAGCCATAAAGAAAAGAAAAGAGATTCAACTTTCGCAAGTCCTTGTATAGATATCAATCATAGATTTAATATAGATTTCAAAATTTTACACATTCAAGAACAAAGTAAAAAACTTAACCTCTTAGAAAACTTAGAAATTGATAGATACAATAGTTTAGGATTAGCTTTAAATGACCAACTAGATTTAAACAACTCCCCTCTACTAAATTTAAGATTGTAAAAAAAATTTTCCACCACCATTTCCCCAATAATTTTCACATAAATATTCAAACTTGTATTGTACATATTCAGTATTTCATCCACCTGATGAAGCCATTGTATGGCGAAACAATATTGTAGTGGTATTTACAATAAAAGAATTTTTGAAACTAGAAGTTTAATTACTTATTTCTTAGCGTTATAATGAAGTTTCAACAAGTATCTCCTTCGTCAATTAACTAAACAAAATTAGTTTCTATGTTCGCGCTTCCTTCATCCTTTCGGTCAATTTGAGTTTTTTAAAGAACACCTGGACTTTAGTCCGGCCTCGTACAAGCATTTTCGCACCGTTTGTGGGAATGTACCTAGTCCCGATTCAATGAATGAACTTAAACGACATTTGTCTGTTTTCCTTTGCTATTTTTATAATTAAACGATTATCACCAAGTTTAGTTTTCTTTTTTTTACGACAACTTTTTCCAGATCTGAAAAATTAATGATGTGTAGATGTAGCCAGTAAAGTTGTTTTGCCCACGTCTAAATTAAATATGAATAATTTTTTTTATTATGAAACATAACCAAACCACTAAAATGTGTTTAAAATACAGCACAACAATGTTTATCTGAATGTCATTGGTATCTTCGTGATTGTTACTGGAACATGGTCAGCGATAAAATAAATTCAGGTATTTCCACGACCGAATGGGATAGAAAAGCCTTAATGAGCACGATGTTTGAATGTTAAAATATTTTTAAAACAAACATAGGGCAGTCAGAAATCAGATAATTGTAAAATATATTACACCATAATAGTAAATACCTAGAAAAAAAATTATTTATAAAGTACGCAATTACATTTCGTAAAATGTTCCTAATCTAATGGCTGTTCGCACTTCGTATATACATATGTATTAAGAATGTTTTAAATTATATTTGTAAATTATATTATTCACAAATATGTATATCGACACTTTTCTTTTGTATCGCACTGGTCATAAAATCCTTCCGAGAAATTATCTATCAAATTTCTTATGTCACTTTAATTTAGTTATTATTAATTTATTACAACTTCTATTCTAATTATTTCTTAATTAGTAACTTTACTTATTATTAAAGGCCGGATTTATATGCATTTGCATATTTTTTTGCTGAACGGCTTCGGATTAATTTAAAGTTTTCTTAGCGTTTCAGATAATTCTAAACAAAATAACATCATTCTTATTGCGCATATTATTGCATATTTACCAATAAATGCAAATATCTTAAAATAAATGTATATAATTTGCATAATTGAGTACATTTCGTCATTTTTGAAATTTCAATAATTTCACCAACAGTAGTACAGCTGTTTGCATCCTGGAAGCGCACATCTGGTACGGCCGCTTCCAAGAAACGCCGTCTTTGAAATTGGGACACGTGTCGACATGATTTAAGTTGCCGATCAGACCAATAAAAAAATATAATTTATGCATTGACATGCAACAACAACACTCTAAATATTATAGTTTTTCTCACAGCGTCAGTGTCTTTCGTAGGGTCAACAACTACATTTCTACTTTCCAGTGGTACAATTTTTTATTGTTAATGCAGTGAAAACTGTTATTCTAAATATGCCTAAGGTAAAGATGTGCAAAAGTCAACAATAGATTAGATATAAATTATTAATTGGATGAATTTTTTTAAGGAACCAAGCGAAAAAAATATCTTGTCGACCAGCACCTAAATACAAATTCGCATAAATAACATGCAAAAAAGCAAAAGATGCCTTTAAGACAATTATTTTTACGTGAAAGTCAACAAGTGCAAGATGATTTTGCTTTTGAGATGTGTGATGCATTTTTTCCAGCGAATATACCGTGGACGAAAAAAACCCAAGTTTAATTCATTTTTGGAAAAATATTGCAAACTGAAAATTCCTAATGAGTCTACGTTACGTAAAAGTTATTTAAATAAATGCTATGATTTAGTAAGTTTCATTAAGTTGAAGCAGTATACCAGTATTACAATTTTCCTTTTCCAGCAAATACGAAAGATCCGGAACGATATTGGTACAAGTGATATTTGGATTTCAGTTGACGAAACAACTGATGTACGGGGAAATGCCGTAGCAAATTTGATTGTTGGAACTCTTAAGACAGGTCAATTTTGCAAACCATATCTTCTATTATCACTAAAGACGGCAGACTATGTGCCCGAACAGTAGCGTGATGTGGAGGGATCGAGTAGAGGCGTACGACGATCAATTCAGTTGCCGTTGAGACGTTGTAAGCGATACATTGTTAACACAATCGTGTTGAAAATGTCGGGAGTGCGTAGGAACAATGCATCGACTCGGTTGCATGCTAACGTAGTAAAGAAGTTTTTACATCGGTTTCCCGATTTAATATATGACGGTACCGTAGTGAAATGTTTAGTTTGTGAAACAACTTTATTAACTTGGAAAGCAAGTCAGTGCCAAAGACATATAAATAGTGACAAACATAAATCGAATAATAGTGGACGCAGATAATATAATAAATTTGTGTGTGATTTAACAATGATGTTAATTGCGACCAATATACCAATGCAGAAAGTGGAACACCCAATGTTTCGTCAGTTTTGGAAGAAATACAATCCTACGTGGAAATTGCCAGCAAGAAGTACGCTACGGAATTACGTACCGTCAGTGCGTGAGAGAATTGTAAATTGTACGAAAAATACGGTAAAAAAAAATTCCTGTCGTTAACAATAGACGAAACTACAGATATTAAAAAACAGTCCATCCTAGCCATTCTAGTACGGACGCTGACTCCGCATGGACCTTCTCCTCCTTATTTACTAACCTGTAAACGAATGCAAGGGTGTACTGCCAGAGCGATATATGATGTATTAATAGAAACACTACACAAATTTGAGATTTTACCGAAGCAAGTGTTAATGTTAGTGACCGATGCTGCCAAGGTTATGTGTTCCAAGGCAAACTTACTCAAAACGATTCAACCAAACCTGCTGCATGTCACATGTTTGCTTCACGCTTTACACCTTGTAACAAACACTATACGTACAACTTATCCTGATGTGGATCAACTGATAGGACAAACGAAAGCGGTTTTTCTTAAATCTCCGAAACGGATTCGGCTATTTCATTCGCTGTGTCCTGATATACCCGAGCCGCCGCAACCAATTCTTATTCGATGGGGTACTTGGTTAGAAGCAGCATTTTATTATTATAAACATTTTGAAAAAATTAAATCAGTGATTTTACAACTAGATACCAAAGAAGCAGCTGCAATACGGCTCAGCCAGGTTCACTTTAACAATCCTCAAGTTGCAGCAAATTTAAAAATTATTTACGACAGTTACGTTCCAATACTGGACGCAATAAAAAATTACAGAACACTGCGCTGTCCTTATCGGACTCATTAGCAATTATTGACCACGTAAAACTAGTGCTGCATATCCTTGAAGATGAAAAAAGTGTTTGTGTCCGTGAAAAATTTAACAGTGTATTAGATAAAAATGTAGATTTTACAAAATTAGGGCAACTTTTTACCAATACTGAAGATCCGTTGTACAGATACAAAGAGCGCTTTAACTATGCAAATATAACATTTCTCAACGTCGAACAATCCTTCTCTGTATATAAACATATATATACGTCGCTACGTACGAACCTTTCCGAGACTAATACAGAAACATATATTATGGTGCAGTTTTTTCATCGCGCACATCCGCATTTTTTTGCAACAATGTAAACATGTTGGGTAAGTTATTTATGTTTTTTCTTAACGTTTTGTATAGGGATTCGATATATTTATTTTTAAATAAGCGCACTGTTATTCTGCTAAACTCTCCACGCAACGCCACTGCTGGGGCACATAGTCTGTCGTCTTTAATTATCACCTATCATACAAATTAGAGCTACGAAAGCATATTTGTAATTTAGTTGGCAAAATGACTAAACGACAAATTGTATACCTTTTTAAAAACGAAAATATTTCTCTATATTTGCACATGGTTTAAATTTAGTCTCAGAAATGGCGAGAAATTAATATTCCACTGCAAATAAATAGATATCAAACACAAAAAAAGGTATTTTTAAAAGCACCACTTCGGAGAGAAGTGTACGCAGAAAACAGTCCAAAATTTAAACTACCACCAGAACCAGTTCTAACGCGCTGGGGTATACAGTACAAATCTCTTCCCTATAGTCACCTACAAACATGTATTACGTATGTGTGCGTTCAAGAAGCGAGGAGTGGGGACGCACGAAGCGATGCATACATGCCATTAGTTACAGTTTACTTGTTAAGTTGGATGGTTTGCTCAACTTTTGGGAATAGTCCGTATTCACGATGGATATTTTTACCCTTGAACAAAAAAAATATGTCGTAAAACAGTATCATCTTGGTCGCAGCATAAGAGAAATTGCACGGGTATTTCAAATTAACTTTCAACGTACCATTGCGTTTGAAACGATAATTACGGGCGAAAATAGTTGAATCTATCCTAAATATTCAACCGCAAACGATTTTAAATGTTCAGAGAAACTTTTATGACAGATTAGGACATTGCTTGTTTGCATTAGGAGACCGTTTTGAGCATACAATACATTAAATAGTTTACTTTTTATTTTTGTAATTCTAGTTTTATTTATTATGTATAGAATATAGAAGTTATTATGATTTACCGCTTTATTTATTGTTATTGTTATAGGTATATCTGACATTGTTTTAAACGTTAAAAATATTAAAATCTTCCAAAAAGTCCACACTTATTTGTGTTTATTATTACATAAAGTCCCTATTATTGACGTAGTTCCACATTCATCGATGTTTATACTATGTATGTGCTTACTGCTTACATTCAAACTGATCTACAGTACATACATACATACATACATACATGCTATGTGCGTCCCCACTCCTCGCATCTCGAACGCACACATACGTAATACACGTTTGTAGGTGACTATAGGGAAGAGATTTGTACTGTATAGCTAGAGACAGCAATTTTTTATCAATATAGCCATAAAGAATGTACTTATGTTATAGCTATATGAAAATATAAAAAAATATATATATTATGTTTTAGGTTGTTGATAATTTTAACAGTCCGGATTCAGTCGCAATGCAAGAATCACAATATGCATTTAATAACATCAAGATAGTAAGCGAATTAGCGTACATTGCCACTCATTTCAAAATACTGGTCCAGACAATTAAAGCACTGGAAGCATCAGGTGGAACCCTCGTAAAGAATCTCGACAGGATAGCGGTCATTCGAGGATATTTTAGAAATGCACCAGGTATGGTTGTTAAAAAAGCATATACCAAACTTGAAGCTATTTTAGCCAAGAATCCGGGATTTTCCGTTGTACGAAATATCCCAAGTATTGAATGGCTCTGGTTCGAATGACTGTAGAACAGTAGAAAAGTTACCACAGTACGAATACGCACCAGTAACAACTTGCGAAGTCGAACGATCCTTTTCACATTACAAAAATACATGATTGTTTCGGCCTTTACTTGATGAAATTCCATTATAACTATTAAGATAAAATAAAACAAATTTTATGAATTTCACTTTTTAATTATCACTGTAACGAGTCGAAAAATACAATACTCGAAACGGGATGTTTACAATATTTATCAAAAGGTAATACATGCAGAGTTAACTTATAGACTTACAAATATAGAATTTGACTTGTTAGATTCAAGAATTAGAACACAATACAATAATTTACAATAAGTATGTGAAACAAAAAAGAAAATTAAATTCACTCGAAAAACCTAGTAATAATAGTATAAAAAATAAAGTCAGTGAGCACAAATTCTTTAGTAGATTTGAAAATCTAAGTGACACTAATTTCACAATAGAAGAAAAATCATTATTAGAAAAAGGTTTTAATTATAATGTAAGACCTGAAATTACAAGTAATAGGTTAGATTATTTAGCTGTAGAGACGGAAATCGCATTAACAGATACCCCTAATAATTTGTCCAATAAATTTGCTGCATCAAACATCCTTAAACGGGAAAACGAAAACATAAATCAGAATAGGGAACTTAAGATTATCAAATCTATAAAGAATAAATCTACTCATAATTCAATAGTTTTTACTCGAGCGGATAAAGGGAAAACGGTTGTAGCAATGAACAGAGCAGATTATTTGAATAAAACGAATGAGTTTTTAGTAATGAATAAATTTAAAATAATTAAGAGAGATCCTACAGAAAAATTTCAACACACTCTAAAAACAGTTATAAGAAATTCTGCTAATCTTTTTAGTGAAAAGGAACAAAATAGTTTAATTATTATGAACCCTCAACCGCCAAAATTATATTCCCTTATTAAATTACATAAAGAATATCATCCGATTCGTCCGGTTGTTTCATATGTGACAGCTCCGTCCTACAAACTCTCGAAAAGGCTCATAGATATCATTATTAAATATACAGGATTTAAACCTAAATTAAGCGTAAAAAACTCATATGCACTAATAAACAAAATCAAAGATGTTACTTTAACGTCTAACACAAAACTTATTTCCTTCGACGTTCAAAATTTATTCCCTAGTATCCCTCCAGAAAAAAACGGTTATTTTAGTAAAAGATCTTCTCCATAAAAATAATGTAAATCCGTTAATTATTAATGAAATTCTTGATCTACTAAACTTATGCATAGAACAAAATTACTATCAATTTAATGAAAACATATACACTTGCAAGGAAGGTTTAATCATGGGTAATCCCCTAAGTCCGTTATTAGCTGAGATTTTTATGGATCATCTTGAAAATTCTATTTCAAAAAATCCTCTTTTTCAAAATGTATTATTTTGGTATAGATACGTAGATGACATATTACTGGGTTTCATAGGAACAAATAGACAATTAAATTTATTATTTGATTATATTAATACATTGCATCAAAATATTAAGTTTACAATGGAACAGGAAACAAATAATAGTATTAACTTTCTCGATTTAACGATTACTAGAATTAACAATAAATGTAACTTTGCTATTTACCACAAACCGTCAACTACAGATATTACTATACATAACACTTCTTGCCATCCGATACAACACAAATTAGCGGCTTATCACAGTCTTATACATAGATTAATAAATACTCCGTTGAACCAAACAAATTTCGAGAAAGAGTTAAATTTAATTAGACAAATAGCTATCAACAATGGATATAAAAGTAATATAATAGATAACATTTTAAATAAAAAACTCCGTACAAAAGCCATATCACAAGTTTACCCAATATTAAATAATAACACCCAAAAATTTAAAATGATCACGTTTATAGGCTCTTCAAGCACAAAAATTTGTAAATATTTAAGAAAGTTTGACGTTAATACAGCGTATAAAACTAATAACAATTTATCCAAATTTATAACAAACAATAAGGATTTAACAAACAACAATAAAAAGTCAGGGGTCTATGAGTTAACCTGCGGTAGTTGCCCTATGACTTATATCGGACAGACAGGCAGATCGTTTGAAATACGCCAAAGAACGTCAATACGTCAAAGAACATTTTTCTTCATTTAGAAATAATAAAAGTGACTCTTCATATGCGTCTCATATCAATTCGACGAACCACAATTTTAACAAAGAATTTAAAATATTACATGTAGAAAATAAAGGCAAAAAACTTAATTTATAAGAGTCACTTGAAAGAAGACTGGAGTCTATACGTGGACGCGGTGTAAAGTAGTTATTGCGTTAAGCGGTTCTATCGCTTTACTGTGCCCCATATGCGACTTTTAATTAGTGGTTTTTACCTACTGATGATGACAACTTAGTTGTCAAAATACGTATTTAGGATACGATTAATAATTGTGGTAAGGGGTTATATACCTTTTTTAAGTTTTTTACTTAACCACAGTCTCCAAAGAAAGAATTTTCATACTTGTTAGGAAGAGAAAAGAGATTGTAGGGTATTAAATGATTAAGTCGTGTATTCATTGTACTTAATACTTCGTGATTTATTTATCATTTCATCGGGATAAAAGTATAATTAAAATTATAATAAATTAAGCCTTAAAAACCAACGAGTTGTTTTTCCTTAACTAGCAAATTTATTATGTGTAGTGATTGATTACAGATTCAAATTGTTAAAATTGTACGCAATTTTCTTTCAAAATCAAGTGATTAGTATGTTTATAAAATATGTGTAAACGGAGAAACAAGTGTATAAGCTATCGCAATGTCAAGGCAAAAAGCATATTTTTAGAATTATATCAGTTTTGTAAATCAAATAAGTAATAATAAATTGTACTGTGAGTCAACTAAGTACGGTCAAGCAATTACAAAATCTAAAGTTATGCTACTTCTAATTCCTTCCGCCTCTTTGTTAAAAACTAATATTAATCGTAAAGAAGATGTTAAACTTGATCGATCTTCTACCTTGACGGCATTGTTAGTTCACCTGTTTGTCTGTTTACACATATTTACATAGACTAATAGACTATAAATAGAATAATTATTTTAATTTGTAAGAAGTAAATCAATATACATAATTAAGTGGAATGGACATTTATCATTTAATAACAAATTGCAATAATAACTTGAATAACTTGCAATACATTTTTATGAAAACTTAATCAAGAAGGGTATTAAGTTGGATTTAATCTTAAATGAACTGTTTTGGATGTGAATTGTGAATAACGGGTGTATGTAACGAAAGTTTTCGGACTATTTTAAAACATTTTCTTCGAATACATGAAGACAGTTTTGAAGAGTAAACTATGACCATGTGTTACCATGGTTAGATCATATATTTATTTCACATGTCATTTTTCTTCTCAGTTGTAACAATATGGCTTATAAATTAGAACTACGAACGCATATTTATAATTTAGTTGGCAAAATGTCTAAACGACAAATTGCACACTTTTTGAGAACGAAAATATTTCTCGAAGTACCTTATATCAAACAATCCGTGAGTGCGAGGAGGGTATACCCTTTCAGAACCTACCGAAAAATGGCCGACCGCGAAAGCTCGCCGCAAACAGAAATCAAGAAATCTTCTTCACTTTGCTGAAAACCATATTGGAGCGTCTATCCGTAAATTAGCTGGCCGTTTTCATGTTTCTAACTCCATCATTGCAACAGAAATTAAAAAAAAATAGCTTAAAATATAGAAACAGACAAAAGTGTCCAAAATACACGGCAGCTAAACTTGTAAGAATTTCTAGATGTTGTCAAAATTTGGGACAAGAGCATTTTTCTGGAAACAAAATAATCAGTATGGATGATGAAAGGTATTTTCTGCTTAGCAATGCAGAAACTCTGGGCAATGCTGGTTATTACACAATAAATGTGGATGAGACTCCTGTCAAGTGAAGTATAAAACAAAGGCAATATTCACAGAAAAAATCCTAGTCTGGTGCGCTGTTTCTAAGGCAGGTATTTCTCGACCTTAGATAGGGCATGTAAGAGGAGAAGCAATAACCGCTAATCTTTACATTGAACGTTGGTTGATTTCATCAATGAACATAATCCAAATGATGATATCATGTTTTGACATGTCTTGGCTTCAAGTTATTACGCCAGAGTGTCTGATACACCATCTTGCGAATACCTACCTTAATATAACTAAAATGTGTGTATGTGTTTTACGTCATTGTTGTGGAATTTACCTACATTATTACTTCTTAGAAATCGTGTCTACATGCAAACAATACCCAATGTTTCCGATAGTCTTAAAGATCTTACTGATAATTGAATAACAATAAAATAGAATTCCTAATTATGTATTAAATAGGGTGTCATAAATCTTCTTAATGTATTTCTATCTGATCGGTTCATCTATAATATTGAGCCTATTATGTATATTAATATAATTAATAATAGCAGCTATTGAAAGGTCTATTGAAATTGTTCACTAATTACACCAGGCAATAAAGAAACGGTCTAAATGTATAATGGAAGAAATAAACAGATTAGTAAATGTAAATTCTTTGTATCTGAGGAAAATATTACAAGTTTAAATACATTAATAAAAATACATTGTATATAGTGGTTTACCCTTGAAAATGCACATTGAATATTTATAAAGTTTTAAATGTTATTCTTTAATTCTGTTATACTAAATTTACTAATTTCTAAAATATATACAATATAAAATATTTCGTTTTATGACGAAACAGTTTCAAATCCATATATAGGAAGTGTAGAAATTAGCGGACAATCTGCACGTGGCCTCTTTTCTTTTGTTATTCTTCGATACATTCCTTATAAATAAACTTCCAACGGTTGATAATAACTTTACACGAGGTCTTCAAAGTTTCAAATTTTTACTACAAAAAATGCAATTTTTCGTTATTATTCTGCTGTAAACAGCCAACTATTATAATTTTAAACGTTTATTCAAAATTATTTTTCTAATAAATAATATGTAATTTTTTTATATTATTTTTCTAAAAAAAAATTATATAACACTCGTGCAAATTATCCACCAATTTATACAAACTCTGTATTATCCTTATTTATTCAATTTTGCCTTAATTATATTTGTCCTTCTGTTGATTCTTTTCTTCAAATTAATATTCCACGTTGAAGTACTTTCCTCTCAAATTGGCTCCTTGCATTTGCTTTATTTATTTTAAATCTTTATTGATACTTTATAGTTTTTTTTTAAATTAGAAGTCTTGCAATTCTTATCACATTTTATAATACACATGTAATAATCCACCATAATATTTCTTCTTAATAATTTCATAGTTTATATGATTTAACTTGTAATCTTTTAAATACCGATGTTTTTAAAATTTACGATTTCTATTTTTTACAGTCTTTTTCGTTGCTATAAAATATCGATAATCTTATTATCCTTCTTTTTTCCTCTCAAAAGTCTCAGCTACTTGTTTTTTTTAACACAAACTTTATAATAATACTATCTTTGACAATACAGTCTTATGTCATAATTTTTCATATATGTACATTAATGGGTGTAACGAAAGATTTCGGACTATTTCGAAATAAGAATTCTAAGCTTTCGAACAACTTTACTATTTGGATTTTTTCACATAATATTTAACAAGATTTGTACTTTGTAAACTTAACATTTAACTTGCCAATTAACACTTAACAGTCTTAATTGGCAGCAGGCGCGGCTCGTGATGACGTATTTTGGTTTGCAGTACAATGATCCGAGTGCTTCGTGTATTCTCGTGTACTAACTGTAACGTTTGCTTAGTAAACACCGAAAACACACGAGGCACTCGTATCATTGTACTGCAAACCAAAATACGTCATCACGAGCCGCGCCTAATTGGCAGTACTCTATAGGAATATCACGACGTCCAGTTCGGATCCTGTTCCTTAATTTACTTTCATTGTGTGTTTCCCAACCATTCCCGTATATCTTCTGAGATAATAGAGCCCATGAAGTTTCAATGGGCCCAGCTTGAGCAGGTTTGCCGGGTTATGCGCACGAGGCATGAAAGGTATGTTTTGCGCTTCCAAGCAGTATCTTGTCTCTCTGGAGTAATTATTATTTATTTAGCGTATGGCTAACATGGATTATACATCCAAAAGTTAAATTTTAAAATCGAGGCCATTGATCCAGTCTAACGCGGAGTCAGTTGCTTCAAAGAAGTCAGTCATCTCACCTCTGCTGTAAGGGGGCATTCAGCTGTAATATGGTGAATAGTCTGGCGAGGTTCTCCGTATTCGCAAGTTGGTGTATCAGTCAGTCTGGCGTAATAACTTAAAGCCAAGACATGCCAAAACATGATATCATCATTTGGATTATGTTCATTGATGAAATCAACCAACGTTGAATGTAAAGATTACGGTTATTGCTTCTCCTCTTACATGCCCATACATATATGAATTTGAAACTGTTTCGTCATAAAACGAAATATTTTATATTGTATATATTTTAGATATTAGTAAATTTAGTATAACAGAATTAAAGAATAACATTTAAAACTTTATAAATAATATATACAGGTTTATAAATTCGTTTTCTACATAAGCCTTCTTGACCCCCCCCCCCATGTCTGTTGAATGGGGGGGCGCATTCACCAGATATGGTTCCCTGAGACTTTGATCTCTTCCCTAAAATAAAACTGCAGTTAAAAGACCGAAGTTTTGATGGCATTGAAGAAATTCAAGAGGAATTTCAAACAGTCCCCTACTGGTTCACAGAAAATGACTTCCTGAAACTTCCAGAACTGGAAAAATCGCTGGGACTGGTAACAACAATCACCAGATATAAATAAAGAAGAATAAAGGTTAAATTTAAAATGTTTTTAGCATCAGTCAACTATTGAATCGCATCTCATATACTTTTTCATACGTATCGGGAAGCAGTAACCAAAAAAAATCAACAATGTGAAAACTACGAGGGCGTATTTTTATGTTATCTACCTAGCCATGAAACAAAAGAGTGACGATGTCAAACAAATGATTGAAAAATTGCTGTCGCTGTTAGAAGTACATGTGCTAAGTTGTGTTTAGTTTGTGCTGTTTATAGAGATTTGAGACGGTCTATTTCTCGATAAAATGAGTGAAACTAAGGTTGAACATCGCAGCGTAATAAATGGTAATAAATGGTAAATGGCAATGGTCCAAAAGCAATTCATGAAAGAATGGTTGCTGTGTATGGGGAAGATACACCATCTTATTTCCAAGTAAAATATTGGTCTAAACTCTTTCGATGGGGCCGAGAGTCAATCAATGATGACCCAAAGTCCGGACGACCCGTTGAAGCTCGAACTGAAGACATTGTGCGAAAGGTCGAAAATGTGGTACTGAAAGATCGGCGTGTAAAGATCTTTGTCATTGCCAATGAAGTCTGTATATCCGAAACAAGTGTCCTCAAAATTTTGCATGACGATTTGGGTATGAAGAAGGTGTCTGCACGGTGGATACCCAGATTGCTTACACCTGAACAAAAACTGTACAGAAAAGAAGTTTCTCAAGAAAATTTGGTAAAGCTGGAGAAGGACAAAACATTTTTATCTCGAATTATCACCGGGGATGAGACTTGGGTATATTACTGGGACCCTCCTACTAAACAAGAATCCATGCAGTGGGTTCATAAGGGCTCTCCACCATTAAAAGGGCCAAGACACAATTTTCTGAAAAAAAAACTGATGGCAACTGTTTTCTGGGATGCTGAAGGAGTCTTGCTTATTGAATTTATGCCGAAGATGGTCTACCATAAATGGAGAGGCCTACGGAAACACAATTAAAAATTTGAAAACTGCACTGGAGGAAAAACGCCCGCATTCTTATCCAAAAAAAACTTGTTGCTGCACGACAATTGTCGGGTTCAGAAGGCAAACAAAGTTCAGCAGATTATCAATGACTGTGGTTTTATAGATTTAAGGCATCCACCTTATAGCCCCGACCTAGCTCCGTCAGACTTCTTATTCAAAAATTTAAAAAAGCATCTCAGGGGAAGGCGTTATGCTTCTGATGAAGAACTCAAAGAAGCAGTTTAAGAATATTTTGCGGGGTTACCGAAGCAATTTTTTTCTGAGGGTATGGGGCAACTGGAAAAAAGATGGAATAAGTGTATTAGTGTTGAAGGGAGTTATTTAGAAAAATTATTTTTTTTTGTTCTCTTATGTGCTTCTTTTCATGGCTAGGTAGATAACATAAAAATACGCCCTCGTATAATAGTTTATATTTTCTAACAAATTTGTAGCTCATATTGTATTCGACCTTGCCACTTTTCAGCAAACTAACTACGTATATACAAAATGTGAAGTTCTCCTTCAAACTTCTTTTTATTTTATTCATCAATTACTATGGAATTCGTATATACATATATATATATATATATATATATATATATATATATATATATATATATATTTCCAAAACCTTTTCAAGACCTGTTTACCATACATTCCTTCATAAAAATAGAACTTATTACAACGACAACAATTTTATAATCACCTAATAACAACCGCTATCATTACATGAAATTAAAGAAAAATGGTTATATTTAAACGATAGCTAATTATGCAAACCTTGATCTTCCGATAGAAAAGATCCCGAAAAGCGTTTAAAAGTTCAACCTTGATGCATCATTCGTTTTGTCTACACACATAATGTGTTTGGGTCCGAAACGATCCACTACGTGAAAATGACTGCATAATACCTAGTTCCTTTTTTGCATTAAAGTAGGTAAACATTCTTAGTGTTATTTAATACAGGGAAATTGGACAACACATTTCAAAACAAAAGCAAGAACTAATAATGTACGTTTACTTAAAACACACAATGCGAAATGTCAAAATGAACATTTAGTAAGGAAAAGAACAGTTCAAAATTAAATTTATGATCGACAAAAGAAAACGTAAGTTTATAAAAGCAAAAAGTTATTTCATCTAATTCTAAAGCTGTTTGCGTATTTGCTCTAAATGTTTCTTACAACAATAGTTTCCACGCTTGCCGCACATATACATATGTATATATATATATATATATATACATATTGCTATGGATTTTTTTTTAAATATTTAAAATAAAATATTTTTGAACGGGACTGTACATTATTAATTTTTCCGGCGTGCATTGTATGTGCAAATTGTAGAGACCGAGGTCAATTTTGGGAGATGAAATTTATAGTTTGAACTAGAAGGTTGCTTTGTGAAATATATTTAAATATATTTTAATTAATTCGGGTTGTTTGATTGAAAGTGATTTTGTTATATTAGTATTAAAGTCCCGATATTTTTAGAGATAAATTTCTCGTTGTATTATTGATTTTTAAATTGATTATGCACCTTCTTTGTTCGTAAGAGTCTCCACATATTTTTTTTCTTGTAAGTAGAATTAAAATTACATGACGTCGTCATAGTATATAAAATTACTATAAGTATATTTCTATTGTATTCAAGCTTGTAGTTAAGAGAATTAATTATTAGAAATCCAGATAATACAGTTTATTATTAACATTTCTTTGTAAAAAAATTATAATTGAAAAGTTTGTTCGAGAGGATTCAGGTTTTTTTTGGTGCGTGTCTTTTGCACATGCGTAAGTTTTTGTTCGTGCATTAGTATCTGGTTATACAGTATGATTCTCTGGGGAGAAATTAATATTAAACTTGATTATTTTTAGATAAGTTTTCATCATTTAGAGGATGTTTTCCATTCATTTAGCTGTCAATTTTTAATGAATGTTTTTACCTCAAGTATTTTTGTATGATACAAGATCTTTATACTTTGTAAAGAGATATTTTTTTAATTTTTGTATTAAATAGTTATTTTAAAATTTTTATTTTGCGTTTGTTTCATTTGACACTCCATTATTGCTAATTAATTAATCAAATAAGTATAAATTTTTGTGAACATTTCACTGGCGCTCAACTCACTTTATAGACACGCTTTTCCTAAGTGGAACCCGAGAAGTTAGAAGTCTCATATTTGAAACTTCACCGGCTGAGAAACCTAGTTGGGAAAACTAGTTGTGGGTGGTGGCGTGCTAAATTTTCAAACCACTATTCATAGCAATATGTATATAATTATATCCCTTTCTACCCGTGAGGGTGTAAAGTGAAACTTAAATTAACTCTTTAAGTAATTGTTCCAGTCCTTCCTATTTTGCACCATTTTCTTTGCTTCCGTCCATGTTTTTCCTCTCCTTCTCAAAATTTTCGCAATTACGCTAACCCATGTCTCTTTTGGTCCACCTCTCTTCTTTTTCTCAAGTGTTTTGGTTTACAAAATCCTTTTAACAGGGACTACGCTACTAATCCTCTGCAGATGTCCCCACAACCCTAATTGCCCTCGTTGCACAAATTCGTCTATAGATTCTATTTCCAGGTTACGTCTTATTTGTTCATTTCAAAATCTGTCTTCTTTAGTCACTCCTCTCATTCTCCTTAAAAATTTCATTTCGGACTCTCCAGATCTTGCTCTTTTCCCGCTTTTCCCATGTCTCACAACCGTGTGTAAGTATCGACCTGTACACTGATTTATAAAATTTCTCTTAGTTATTTTCTTCTTGTTTATAAAGACCCTACTCATTGCGTGATATACTTTGTTGTCTTTTTCTATTTATTATTTAGTTCCACTTTTTGACTGCCTGCTCCGTCAATCATTATTCGCAGATATTGAAAGCTGTCTATTTGTTCTAATTCATCCTCTAGTCGCATATTTATGTGTTTCTTTTCGTCTGATATTACCATAATTTTAGTCTTAGATTTATTAATGTTCATCCTATATTTTTCTAAAGTTTCATTCCAGATGTTCAGATTCTCTTTTAGCTCACTTTCGTTTTTAGCAATAATCGCTACATCATCTGCAAAGGCGCACTCCGAGATAACGATCCGTTCCAGATTTCTGTACACATACAATGGTTTAATCCTTTGCTTAGTGTAACTGATTAATTCATCAAACAGCAGTGGGCTTAAACTTCCTCCTTCAGACTTCATGCTCTTACTGATCACACAATTCCTGGTCTCTTTGTATAGGCATTTTGTAACTCTAATTAACTTATTATTGATGCTTCTTTTTTCTGGACATTCCCATAATTTTTCCCTTGGTATTCTGTCGAAAGCCTTTTCCATATCTAAAAAAAAAACAGGTACGCCGTTTTCGATCTTGACCAAAGTTCTGTTTATAATTTCCTTAATTGTAAGTACATGATCCTGTGTACTCCTACCTTTTCGAAAACCACTCTGCGCTTCTGCTAGAAATGGTCCCACTTCTCTTCTTAATCTTATTTTCAATATTTTTTTCTACTAGTTGCATTGTTGTACTGAGTAAAGTTACACCTCTATATTTGTTACAATGCCTGGCGCCGCCCATCTTAAATATTGGTACAAGCTACCCTTTTTCCCATTCTTTTGGTATCTTCTCCTCCCAAACTTTATTGTAAATCTCTAACAACAATACTCTTCCTGTTTCCCCATACTCTTTATCATTTCAGCCGTAATTTTATCGTTTCCCGCCTTACCGTTCTTTAATCTACGTACAGCTTCCGTTAGTTCTTCCATGCTTATCATATCTTCCTCATATTCACGTTCCCGCCTTACCGTTCTTTAATCTACGTACAGCTTCCGTTAGTTCTTCCATGCTTATCATATCTTCCTCATATTCACGTTCAGTGTCTTGTACCACTACCTCGTCCTCATCCAATTCTTATTGTTCCGCTCCTTGAACATCACTAAGTAATTTCAAGTTTGTCACCAAATTCTTGCCAGGTTTTCTGCTTGGATTTTAAAACTAGATTTTTGACTTTTGCTTTTTATGTGTTTTGTAACTTTTCAATTGTCTTCTTACTTAGGTATTCTTGCCATTTGTTCTTTTTAATTTTTATTTCATCTTTACTTTGGGCTGTACACCATACTGTCTGCTTTTTGTTCATATTTTTCCTATTTGTACCACATACTCCTCGTATATTTGCTTTTATGGAGGTTAAATTTTTAGATATAGCATAAGGTAAGAATCGTAAATGGCCATCCAAGACTGCAATAATTTTTGAACACACGTTATACATAACCGCGTTAACCATGACTAGGCATGGATAAAAAAGGCGTGGTGTCGACTGCCTCTTTTGTTTAATTGTAATATAGTATAATTACAGCCTGTTTACTTGTTTGGTTTGATACGGGTCTTTCCGAATGTAATGTACTTTGTAATATAACATATTTGTTCGAATTTTCGGGAAGATATGGAACCAAGCAAATATCAAAAGTAAATACAAACTTTGAAGACATTTTCAATACAATTTTCGTTTGTAGTAGTTCTAGTGGTGTACAAGTCTTATTTTTTTTCATTGTACCAATCACCGTAATATTTCACTTGAGTAAAATATAGCCTATTTAAAATAAAAATTATCGCATGTAATATTAAGGCCTTTCAAATAAACCCAAAACAAACCGCATACCCTGATTTTGTTCTCTGTCTCCTCCAGGAAGTTTTTCAAGGTAAGGCTGGATATTCTATACGTACGCTGTGTTATTGCCGCATAATGTCCTAAATTTAATTCCATATCCTGCAGGCTCATTGGGAATGCAACTATTTGTCCCAAAGCTCCCTAATAGCAGCAAATTTATCCCATGCTATTCTTTTATTTCGCGTTTGTTTACTATCTAATGACAAGCTTTCTGTCGATTCTTTGTGAGATGTGAAAGCCTCTGCCAAAATCATTAAACCAATATAGCAACATAATATTTCCAGTTTGTGTCATATATTTGAGGACCTTCCATGTTTGAATTTTCTAAATTTAGTTTTTAAATTGATTGTGGAAAGAAAAGCATAAAAGCAGATAGCTCGGTCTCCACTCTCGTAGTGATGTGCCAAGTTAGTCAAGTAAGAACGTTACGTGGTGTTAGTCTCCCTTGATGTATAGGAGATTGAGAAGATCATTCAATTTGTTTGTTTTTCGATAAATAGTTTCGGATGTCGCATTTTTTGAAATTTCTAGTAAACTTGAAAATCTAATATTTCTTCGTGTAAATTATTAATTACTTGTTCTAGTTACTTTTGTGTCAAAAAAGGCGCAAATTTTGATCGTTTTGAAATCATAATAAGAAAAAGTTATTCCGCACAAGATGCACAAAAAACTCATACTCAACACTAACTGAACGACATGCAAGCACTGTGGAATAAGAAATACTACAGGGGTTTATAGTGTATCCGGAAATATACCGTTGACTTTTAAGTAAAATTTAAATCCTAATTAATGAAGCATGAGGTCTAACCATAACAGAAAGAGAGACGTTAGTGTACAGGTTTAGTGGTAATAGCTTCCATTAACAGTCGAAATTCCAGGTACTTGGGTAGGCTTAAACTATTCGCCGCTTGTATAGTCAACGGTATATTTCCGGATACACTATACATTCAGGTCGCATTCGGCTTGTTGCCGTTACTCACACCGTGCCGCACGGAATTATGCGAGTATCAGCTTATTTCGGCTTCTAAGGAGGAGAGGACAAAAGTGACACAAACAACCTATGTGTGTAAAGAAATTTGAGTACATCAATACGTTAAGAACTCATTACGCATTAGTTACAAATTAAACAAATATGCATTATACACATCTGTGTCTGTAGTAATCTGTACACCTTGTATTTTCCAACATTTACTTCTGCCAAGGACACATGTTTCTGTCACAACAATAGACTTCGTCAGTTTTGTTAGTGAAGTAAAGTATGATGGAATGCCTCATAGGTATAGCAGATTTTATCCTATCATATGGCACCAGATAATCTGGTGACATCCGACGGATAAAAGAGACTATGCCGTAAGTAGCGATTTTCTCTCGTCCAGCTATGCCGGTACAAAAGGGAAAAAAGTACGTATATAAGTGTAAGTCTATTTGGACTTACATAATGGACTTACACCTATATATGTATTTTCTTCCCTTCTGTACCGGCATAGCTGCACGAGAGAAAATAACTACTTACCGCATAGTCTCTTTTGTCTGTCAGATGTCACCAGATTATCTGGTGCCACCTGATAGGACAAAATTTGCTATACCTGTGAGGCATTCCATCAAACTTTACTTCACTAGCCACACTGACGAAGTCTATTGTTGTGACAGAAACACGTGTCCTTAGCAGAAGTAAATGTTGGAAAATACAACGTATATGTCCATGTGTACAGATACAGATGTGTATAATTCATATCTATGTGTGTAAATTTATAGTAGTAAATAACTAAAACAAATATTTTTCGGCTTATTACAAAATCTTGAAACTATATTAATTACAACTGCAGTCCTAACAGCTCAAATTTCTAGAATAAGAAATAAAAAGTTTAGGTGATAAATAGAGTGGACCAATCCGGAGCGAAAGCAGAGGCGTGACTAACGAATTGGTTCCCGCGTGCCCCATCGCACATACGATTACTTAGTATGTTGTTCACGGTCATCGTGTGTACACGTATAATAGCAGCAGGAAAGTGTATTCTGTGTATTTAATAATGTTGAAGGAGCGTACAGAAAAAATACCGCTATCATTATTCGCATGCGTGAACCAATTCGTTAGTCACGCCTCTGCTTTCGCTCCGAATTGGTCCACTCTAGTGATAAATAAAGAAGCAACTGGGTCGAAAAGGACCCGAACGACGTATCAAGATTAATACTATATATTGCATGAAAGACAAAATACTTCATGCATATTTAAAATTTTTGTATATTAATTTGAATTAGACAATTAAGTCGTTAGCATTATTGAGACCTGTTATAGCAAAATCAAATACTTTCATTACTAATTTCCGAACGATCAACATATATTAATAAGGGTAGCGCAAAGGTTTTTTCGTTTCTGTGCATAGTAGACTTTGAGGACGTCATCGAGTTCGTTTCCAAATGCTCAGGTTACAAATTGACATGGACCAAATTCATTCCGGGGTCATAGCCGTATTCGTTCCGAAAGTTAAGAGGATTAAAGGATGAGAACGATAATGAGAATTTTATTACCCCATCAGAAACAAATGTAGGTTATATTTTGGAAATATTTAGTAATTTCATTTCCTAGCAACTTGTTATCAAAAAATAGTCAAACCATATATATGAAAATAAATTACTTGCCTGTAATCCTCCTATTAAAGTCGCCTGCGTTTATTCTGAAGGTCAAATGAAATACTATTAAACTCGCCTGAGAAAAATAAAATTAAAACATGTGCTTGTTTATATAGGGAGGAAATAAAAAATATCTGAACTTAGAAAACATTTATTTACGTATTTGTAGACATGAGCGGTAGTATTTATTTTCAAATCTATGTATACAAGGGACAAACTGAAACTATTGAGAATAAAAAACACGGTTAATATTTTCTAGGATTTTATTTTAAATATGCTCGAAGTAATTACCTTCAGCAATAATACACTTGACCATTCTTTCTTTCCACTGTTTAAGAGCTCCCAACCAATTCTTGTTCAGAATATATATATATATCGTTTGATAAATTCTTGGAATATATATATTTATTATAATGAACCACTGATCGGAGCAGAATTAATTAATAATAACAAAAATAAATAAATTCTAAACAAACAGTGCCAGCAATATGATTGGCTGACAATTAAACGTTCTAGGGTTGTTTACTTGAAATATAAAGCAGGGTGCGTGTATAAACTATCGATTTATCTTAGTGCTCCGGACTAACATAAGTGGGCTCTGTATTCTACAGAGGGGTTCTAGTGTCGTATGTCAAATACAGAATTAATCTTACTTTGTACTTACCAGATTTTTTTAATGTCGTCTCAAGTGCACTGAACAATGTATTTATTTTGCTTAGTTGGTTTCAAACAGAATGTTGTTCAGGTAGAAGTCAAACAAAACGCTGGTAAACACTAAATTAAGCTTTAATAAAAGTAACTGTCAGTATCAGCAACACACAACTAAATGCAGACACAAATGAAAAGTAAACAAACAGAAACAAAATCAAATATATACAAGTAATACGTAAATGATTACCTTCAAATTTGAAGAAATATTATACAATCGTTTAAGGGTATTTATAGTGAGAAACGCATTAACATAAGCACAAATAAGTCATGTCATAAAATGAGTGCTAGAGGTTATGTCAAAATCATAGACATGCAGACGTTTGATGGTTATAGCAATAGTCAGTAAGCTATCTTTGTATAACAATATTGTAATTGAAAAATTGTAACTTTAGTATTCTCCATTTTAGTAAAATTAAAAGATATTTTATTTCGAAATTATTTTTTTAATTACTTTAAGAGCAGGTTTAAATTCAATTTTGTATTTCTTTTTCAAAATACCTGACCCTGAATTGCAATGCTCGGAGTGGCGCTTTTTCTTCCCACGCTGCGATCCTATTGGTGTTGATAGCAGCCTCCTGGTTGGTTGTTTGCAAAACGCGCGTTAAACAGCTCGAAATTGGCGGGAACTTGTCGACGTTCTCCCTCCAAAACTATAAACGGCCAAATTTTCTTACTGGAATCGCCTAGGATGAATCTCCTTGTACGTATGCAATCTCGGAACAATACTTCTTCAATATCGGCACCTCGATTAATATAATTTTTTTATTGGTATGTTAGCACGGCGTCGGTAGTAGATTTTCTTTAACTTAAATTATCTCGACTCCAATATGAGATCTCGCCACACAATAACTTTTACAAGGCATAGAGATATAGCTGTCTTTCTACATAAATTTGATAATCGCACAACGAATATTTTCACACAATTTTTATTTTACTTTTCGTAGGGTCCACGAACGCGTCTTCTCGCCCTGGTGGTATTCGTGTAACCCCCGATGCAAGGATTTCCATCGCGATAGTCTTGTTTTCTTTGGAATTTGCTTGTGCGCCATGAACATAGTTGCAACCGTTTATAAATATTTGAAATAGTTTTTAATAAAAATGATAATTAAAATATAGAAAAGCTAATATAGAAATTAATTATTTTAAAGAAAAGTTTTAAATAAAAAATAATATATGCTACTCGTAAATACGTATTCATGTTGATGCATTTTTGCATATATCATAAAACATCATTATGGCTAATTTCAAATTACAATTTTTACTATACAGTGTGACATTTCTTTACATAAATAAATACATAATTATAAAAGATTGCAAACGTTTTCTTGTATTTCTTGAATAAATATTAATATGAAATAGGAACAATAAAAACGTTTAATTAATAAATTAAATATTAGTGTTATTCTTAAACAAAAATACTCATGTTGTGCAATTATCGATTCTGCTTCATGCATTATAAAGTAACAGTGTATATATATACAAGGTGTGTATAAATTGGCGGACCCACTACACGTGGCGACATTCTTGGTCAAATTTTGAGTTAAAAGTCCTAATCCTAAAACAATGTATCAGGCTTCCTTTGTCTTCAGAATGAATTTGATAGTAGTAATGTATTTGACTCGAACAACATTAGGCTGCCTACTTATTGCTTTACAACGTTGTCAGATGTGTTTTTCGTCAAAATAAGTTAATAAACAAATATTAAAAACAAACTTTAAAATCAAAAAGAAAACTTTAACGAAAGGATAATAACAACAATTCTTCTTTCTTCTAAATTGTAGCTCTTTCTGTCAACAAATATCGAGTAATAATGCTTATTTCAAGACTGAAAGTCCGAACTTTAGGAACCTCGTGCAAAGATATGGAGCATGGTACAACATTTTCGTATTAGGATTTTGGACTCCGAATTTAACGAAGAACATCGCCGCGTGTAGTGGGTCCGCCAATTTATACACACCTTGTATATATATATATATATATATATATATATATATATATATATATATAGGAAACTTAATAAGTCGGCGATTAAAGGTCTGGTTTATTACTTCAAAGTATATATATTTAAAACAACCCTACATGTTTCGGCAATGATGCCTTTGTCAAGGATATAAAAAATATAAATCAATTTATATTTATATTTTTTATATCCTTGACAAAGGCATCATTGCCGAAACATGTACGGTTGTTTTAAATATATATACTTTGGAGTAATAAACCAGACCTTTAATCGCCGACTTATTAAGTTTCCCATATCATACCAAAGTCACGAAAATATTATATATATATATATATATATATTATATATATATATAATAAACGTAATGCTAATGAGAACTCATAATTATTGAATTCTCACATACATGCCATTGCCGCTCTAATTCGTTGCATCAATTTCTACACATGACAAAATCACCTTTGTCTAAGAATGTAGCTGCAACGTGTCACGGCGTCAACCGTCCAGGTTGTCCGGGAAAATGAAAAAATGTGTGAAAGCCGTATCCATCCGGGATGTGCAGACGTCGACGTTTCATAGTTATTACTAATTGTCAATACACCTTACCCAGAAATAGATTCGACTTTCATTTCTATACTGCGTGTATACTTAGGCAAAGGTGATTTTGTCATGTGTAGAAATTGATGCAACGAATTAGAGCGGCAATGGCATGTATGTGAGAATTCAATAATTATGAGTTCTCATTAGCATTACGTTTATCATCATTAGTATATATACACGCAGTATAGAAATGAAAGTCGTATCTATTTCTGGGTAAGGTGTATTGACAATTAGTAATAACTATGAAACGTCGACGTCTGCACATCCCGGATGGATACGGCTTTCACACATTTATATATATATATATATAATTTTTCTATTTTTCCTAGCCGTTCTCTTAATTATAAAAGATTAATAATTTCTTGGAATTCGGCTTGATAACTATTGATCAAATAAAAATGCTGATTTGAACGTTTCGACTTTTATTATCATCTTCATCGGAATAATGTTAATTACAATACTAGATGTTTTCCTGTAAAGGTAAATTTTAATAATAATATAATAACTAATGTTTTTCGTAAAATGTAAATTTATATGTATTTTATAGTACTTAAAATTTATATTATTCTTTTTTACACAGTTTGAACTATTTTACTTAACATATAATGTGGCACTTGTACTTTCTACATATGGAAATGGACTGAATTTTAGGAGACCTAAAGTATATTTTAAAATTTGTGTTTTGTCCTTGCCTGTAATTTGATACTTTCGACTTCGTAGTGAGTGCGTTTTAGAATATTAAAGTATTTCTATTGACATTTAATTTCTGTTTTTTTATGTTATTTTATATTATTGGGAAATATAATTTTGAAAGATATGAAATTTCATGACGGATTTCTTCATGTTTTTTAATATGAATTAATTCTAATACTGTTCTTGCTTTTTAATTTGTTTCCGTTTGTAATATTCTAACATCTTTGTAGTTAAAAGTGTGGTTATTTTTAGTTTCATGTTTTTTTTTAAAGCTGTGATTTTTTTGAATACTTGTGGCCGTTGATTTTGTCTTTTGTTCTGTTTGACCTATATAAAGGTAAATCTCAATTCTTCTCCAACGGAAAAATTCGATTTCATATTATTCGTAATATAAAAATGAAGTTTCATATAAAAATAATTTTATTTATTAAATTAGATATTTCTACAATCTACAACATTAGTATTGGTAGCAACATGATACTTTAAATAAAGTCCAAATAAATCTAAACATAATCTAACGACGCATTCCTGTAACATATTCCAGTTATACCACCTAGAGCTTGCCTAGCGCAAATGTCCTTGATCATACATATTCCATGTTCCATATATTCTTATTGGTATTAACATTTACAATATTCTACCTAAAGAATTAAAAGATGTACTCCTTCTTAATTTAAAGTACATCTAAAACGATATGTAAAAATTATGATTGTTGTTATACTACAAAATATCCTTTCTACTTCTTGCATAAAATATTTTTAAAAAAGCGCTAGTAATATTTTGTAAAATATTAATAACTTAAAAAAAATGCGTCCTTTCATGAAATGAAGTCTCTAAAACTAGGTATTTAGTCATATTATTTACCATTTTCGAGCAAATCTCAGAGATTGAGTTAAGTACAATAGTTCTTAATTTTCCTCAAAGAAAATTATACAAAGATTGCTTGTACATACATATATATAGATTACAAAATTTGTTAAAACACTGATATTAAAAAAAACAACCAAAATTCAACCATACAGAACAATACTTAAGGCTGTCCTTCAAGTAAAGAATCAACGTATGAAAAATGGAAAGATGTAATTATATAGAATACACATACAAAATATTGTGTCAATTACATCGCCAACCCCAAAATTAAAAACCCCCTGAAAATTGTATTACGTGTCGCCTATGAAATTAAAATATTCCGAATGGGTATAAATAATAAATGTCTCTATTGAAGTTCGCACATACGCTACAGCGTATGTTTACATACGTAACAGCTGCCGATATTATAAAAATTATAACTTTGTTGTATGCTAATGTCAATAACCTCTATATATTTACGTATGAAGTCAGCTGTTTATAAACGTTTAGAACTGACCTAAATCAGCTATTTCATGTGTATCACGAGAATGTTTTTGTTTTGTTACGGGAAGTAACAAGTTTAAAATATTGAGATCGTGTGGGTCTGCAACCTTCATATTAACCTGTTTCCAAAGTAGTTTGAAACATACTTGAGTAGGTAAAACCTCACCAAATTTTATATAAAACAAGAAATTTTTAGTTATATAAAAATATTATTAAAAATCGGGTGTACAAGTTCATAAAACATACTTTCATACAAATGTGAACTTGTGAGAACACCCGATTTTTAATTTTTTATATTATTGAAAATATTTTTGTTTTCTACCTGTGTCCCACGTTATTAAGAACACGTAAATTAAAACATATCGAACGTATAGTTTATTTCAAATTATAAGAATATAACTTTGAACGGCTCTAATGCTTTTATTTCACCACCTGCGGCAATAACTACCTGGCCGCTCAATACGATTATCTTTTACGCAAACAAGCTGCTGAGGTCCGTAATGACAAAGTTTAAGTAAATTGTAATTACTGCAATTAAGATGAAATAAAATTTAATAATAATATAAGTACCAAAAGTTGTTAATTTGAATATATAGTTATTCTTAGAGAACGGACGCAATTTCCATAAAACGCAATCGGCAATTGGAATTGTGTATAACGTCGCACAGTACATCCCGGCGTAATTCAATGAAGTATTTGTTTGACTTACTCGGACACCTGGTCTCGCCGCGATAACAATGGACAAGCCAGCTATTGTATTCCGAGAATATAGTGCTTTTTAAAGTGTTTTCATGAGCGTAGATAGAAGCGGGGTTTTTATAATGTATTTTATTTATTAGTTTATATTTCGTAAGATAAATAAAGTGCTGTGAGTAAGTTCCTTGTTTTCATAGTTTTAACTGTTAATTACATCGTAATTTTTGTGATAGATCCTGTTTAACATCGTTTGATTGAATCTATTTCTACCAATTATTTCGACATAGGAGTGTGCATTGAATTTCGTTCAGTTTCAATAACTTACGCTCACATTTTTAGGTTTCATTTATTTAGATCTAGAGCATTGTTTAAGTTACTTTTTCAGACATGATATGGAAGAATGTCGAGAACGGCATTGTAAAACAATGGCGAGTTGGATTGACGGTCATACTGATTGTATGTCCATTGTCAGTGATTCCGAAATTTATTACAAAATCCGTAAAATATCGTCAAAAATTCGTCACTTAGGATCGCAAACATATCTGAACTCTGTAAAACTTTTATGGCGGCTAATATTCCATTAAATAAACTTAGCAATCCCACTTTAAAAATATTTCTTCAAAAATATACTGGTCGAAATGTTCCTGATGAATCAACTTTACGCAAATATTATGTTTCTAGGTGCTATACGAGAACAGTAGAACGCATTAGAAGCCATCTTTTAAATCAATACATATGGATAAGCGCCGACGAAACGGTGGATATGTTAGGACGCTGTGTGGTAAATGTTGTAACTGGTGTACTACATCCAACTATTCCCTATAACTCATATGTAATAGCAACAAGTGTTATAAATAGAGTTGATGCGGAAACAGTTGCTGAAACCATTAAGGAGAATATGCAAAAAATGCTTCATTCGGACGCCACGTACAAAGAAAAAATACTTTTTTTTGTCAGTGATAGTGCTGCGTATATGTTAAAAACAGGCAGACTATTGAAGAAAACATATCCTAATATGCTGCATATTACTTGTGTAGCACATGCTCTCCACAGAATCTGTGAATATATCAGAGACAATTTTCCGGAAGTTGATAGACTTGTATCACCTTTTTTAAAAGTTTTCAGAAAAGCACCATTGAGAGTAGCTCTTTTCAGGGAAAAATTTCCATCTCTGTCACTGCCTCCCACTCCAGTAATAACTAGATGGGGAACATGTCTGGAAGCTACTAGTTATTATGCTGAGAATTTCGATAGTCTAAAACATTTCGTAACACTGCTAAAGGAGGATGCTAGAAGTATTGGTGAGTGCAAGGAGCTCACACAAATGCCAAATTTAAAAAATCAGTTGTACTTTCTTCACGAACACTTTGGAAAATTGACAAAACTAATCACTTATTTTGAAAATCGAAATCTCAAATTAAATGACGGATTAACCACATTAGATGTGGCTGTTAATAATTTGAAAAGTATTCCAAGTGACTTCGGATGTGGCCTTCGGCAAAAGTTTGAAGCAATTCTTAATAGAAATCCAGATTTAATTACATTGCAGCAATTATGTATGGAGACAATTCCTCAAAATCTAACGGCTAAATATGAAGAAATAAAAGAATATTTCTAGTATGCACCTATAACCAGTTGCGATGTAGAAAGGACGTTTTCTATTTATAAGGATGTACTTAATTCAAAGAAAACAAAATTGACAGAAGAAAACCTTGAGAAACTATGGCTAGTCAATATTAATACTCCTTTACTCAACTTGCACGACAAAATGAACAAATAAAAATGTTCTAATTATAGAAATAAAATTAAAAACTTTAAAAAAACAACTTTTCAACAAATACATATGTATTTCGTAATTTTATAGATCACCAGCCGTTTGTTTTCCAATTACATATATGCTGTATACATATTTGATTTTTCTCTCTTTACTTAACGAACATGTAGCGAGCTTTTGCTGAAAGTGTTAGTGATTATGATGTGGATAGTGATAATACTGTTGGAGCACGACAAAGAAAGCATATATCAGAAGATGCAAAACAGATCATTTTCAATGTCTATCATACCCTGATGGAAGAAAATAACGAACTACAAACCCAGAACATTCAACGAACGTCGCAATTAACCAAGGTGCCCTTTGGAACAATATATAAAATAATTAAGAATAACGCAGAGCCTCGAAAGCAAAGAAGTGACAAAGGATCACCGAGAAAAATTGAAGAGTATGAAACTGATACTATTAGGCAGCAAGTATACTCCTTCTACAGAGGAAATGTTGTATCTACACTTGACTGCTTACATAAAAGAATCAGTGATGAGCCTATAAATATTCAGTGTTCTAAAGCAACCTTATGGCGGACGCTAAAGAAAGCTGGTTTTAAGTTTGGCACTATAGACAAACGTCGCACAATTATGGAAAGCCCGAGGTTACAGAAACTTCGATGTGAATATTTAACGGCAATTAGAAGGTATAGACAGGAAGGACGATTAATATGTTATTTAGACGAGACGTGGTATGACACCCAAGACACAATTTGCAAAGGTTGGGTGGATAGTTCAAGTATGTGCCAGTTGGACGCGCCGGTTTCGAGAGGGAAGAGAATAATCATTCTTCATGCTGGGTCAGAAAAAGGATGGATCGGCCAGCCGCTATTATGTGCTAAAAATGTTAAATCCTCAAGTTTAGATTACATGAAGATATGACCTCATCTTTATTTGAAGAATGGTTTTGTGACACTGTGTTTTGTGATAGTGTGATAGTGATGGACAACGCTCCGTTTCATTCTCGACAGCAAACCAAAGTTCCTACAAAATGTAATAATAAGAAAGATATTAAAACATTTTTATAAGCAATGATTTATATTTTGAGGTTCATTATACAAAAAAAAACAATTAATAGAGGTGATGAAGACAAAAGAATATTTAAAGGATTATTATGTGGATAACAGAGCCAAAGAAGCAGGATATACAATTTTGCGTTTACCACCATTCCATTGCATTTTCAATCCCATTGAATTGATATGGACCCAACTGAAAAATACCATAAGACGAACAAATCAAACACCGAAATTTAGTGAAAGCAGTGTAACACACATAAAAAATGCTATGGAACATATAACTGCTGTAAATTGGAAAAATGCTGTTAAACACGCAATAGCAAAAGAGGACGAATATATGCGCATGTACAAAATAGTAGCACCTTTGATTATAAATTTGCAATACGATTCAGACACAGACACCGATTTGCAAGACGACTCAATCACAGATGATTTATGAAATGCAGTGACACATAAAAATTTTATTGTGTATTACAAATAAATTAGCTTTATATATCTATATGTATCCACTACACATGTTGCCACACGATTTGTAATTTTTTCTTTGTATATAAACCCAATGTACAAATATTTTTTATTATATACTTCAAATTAACAGCGTTTTATTATTATATTATAAGGCCCTAATTTATAGTCAATACGGCCCCTAGATTCACACGTTGCAAATAGGTAAACCGTACCCGTTCAATAAGGAGACCAGGTATAATAATTATCATCACAGAAGGTGTTGCAATAAAAGCATTAGAACCGTTCAAAGTTATATTCTTATAATTTGAAATAAACTTATACACACGTACGGATGTAGCGGTCGAAACTGAATCGGGGAACAATTCTTTCGCTATTTAACCGCTACCCCTACACTCTATAGTCGTTCGTACTTCTTCAAATGCAGTGGCGTGACAAATACTTTATAAATATTTTTGTATATAACTACATCATTAATTACATAATTATTATATATGTAATTACATTTTTCCATCTTCCATATGTTGTGTCTTTATTTCAAGGGCACCCGGTATAATTTATTTATGTTGTATGGAAATAGGTTCTTTGAGTTTCCTTTTATTGATTCCTAAACACTCCTTTCCACCAATATTACCGGGATACCAGAATTGCTAGCAATAAGAATATCGTTCACCAGTTTCAATTCATGATCTTGTACAAATTTCAGTTCAAAAGTTTGTACAATTTTAGCAACCGAAAACTGTACTTCCAACATTGCAAACTGTTTGCCTAAAATGACGTTGTTTAGTAAATATATGCAAATATATAAGTTAACTTACCAATACAATCTCTGGGACCTGTAGAAAATCCTAGAAAACTATTTTTCTTAATTAGATGTAAATTTTCTGGCAGAAATCTGTCCGGATTGAAATCTTTAGCATTTTTAAAATACTTTTCTGATTTATGAACACCATCCAAATGTAATATAAAAACTGTTCCTTTGGGATAATTGATGTCATCTAAAATTTATGTTTGTATTTGTTGTAAGTAAATGATGCATTATGTATTATATTTACTAATTTTCATATCTTGACCTAACATTCTTTCAATTATCGGAGCGGTTGTAAACATTCTCATTGTTTCTTTTATAACAGCATCTAAGTATTTCATTTCTTGTAAATCTACAGCGTTGATTTCTGTATCCTTGTCTTCACCAAGAAGAGTCGTGATTTCTTCATATAGCCTTTTCTGAACCTCAGGATATTTTGAAAGCTGATATAACGTGAAAGCAATTACTTGTCCTACTGTATCATGCCCCTAATGATATAAAATTAATAAAAATATTGACTAACTTGCTTTTGATAAAAAAATTATTATTCATTTATTGGTCTAATTGTTGTTTGCCGTATTATGAAAGCTACTAACTCTAAACTAATTAAACTCAATTTTGTAGAAAATCCAGAAGTAACTTTCAGTTGCATCAAATGCTTTCAGAGTGGATTATTGAATGCAAGCTTACTTTATAAGTAAGTATTGAGTGCACAAGTATTAAGACAATAATATTTATTTAGTGCGTGTTATAAAACTTATCTTGGATATATCTTAAATAAATTAGAAATATATACCAGCTACCAAGTATCTATTAATGAATGTAACCTAAGGGTACAAGCACAGTATATGTCTTGAATTATTTTTTACAAAGACAATATTATTCAATTACACATACCCACTTAAAAACTGTTGAAAGGCAAGATAATTCTAACCTTTCCTTTTATAAAAAATAATTAATTTTGCACTTGATATTATTGAATTATTCTCAAATAAATGAAAGTTAGTAGCAACGAAAAAGACAAAATTGATGGGAAAAATACGGGGAAAACCATTAATGCTCAGAGTCAATTTATTAAAGAAAAAACACTTTACTTTCAATCATGCACAGTCCGATAATAAAATACTAAGACTGGTTTTATACGGTTTGTTTTGCAGGAGTTTTGAAATGGTTTGAAAATCATTTTATGATAACTTTTATACGCATGCGTCAATTACAATCGTTTCTAATCTATCCCCAATTTTTTCGTTGCTAAAACGAATTTCAAATTCGTAGCAGCTAGTGACATCTACCATACAAATAGTAGAATTTTAGAATTTTCAAATCTGTCACATACTTCTTGGGCAACATGTTTACTTACGCGAAAATGTTCTATGAATTCGTTGTCTGTGTATTGAGGGGTAATTATTTCAAAATAATTTTCATTCCTTATTTTAATTTTATCTTGAAATAGTATTTCTTCTTCACTAGTAAACTGCCGTTCAGTACTGTCACTAGTGGATAAACTAAATAAGTTCGACATTCTTTTCATAAAACCACTACGATTTATACAAAGTTCTGCACAAAACAGTCAAACAACGAGCGTGATGGAGATTTAAAAAACATTCAGTCAGAATCACGATGCCTGCACGTTTCTCCACTTTCAGTGCATAAAAATGAAACGCGCATGCGCCTGATATTCGGTTTCACGAAAATACTCAAACCATTCCAACCAATTGAAAATCATTTCACAACGATTTAAAAACTACAAAAATGACAAATGTTTCCTCAGTGTTTGATTTTATTTCTCTGTCCGAACGCTTTTTCTTCAATGCGCACACTTCAAACGCCTGCAAAAACAAACCTATTGTAAGGAAAAGAGAAATGCCAACCACAAAACATTGCTTTGCCTCAAAATATCCAACCCTTGTCTACAACCTGGCAACATTGCGTCACTGCAGGCTACGTACGACGAGAACTAGAGCGCGATATTATGTTGGTTACGCTAGCGACACGGAGCGGACAACTAACATTAAATTATGTTTTAAGCTCGACAAAAGTGTGACCGTGGCTGTACAGTTGATGCGACAGACCATGGACTAATTGGACGTCCTATGTAAACACGTAACGGGGATCTCATTGCAAAGGTGAGAAAATGGTTTAAAGAATATCGTTATATGACCTGAGACTGTTGGAAAATGGGTCCCGTGTAAGCCTGGAAACGATTCGTCATCTTAGTGGATTATTTGGCCAAACAGGTCGGATCTTGGTTTATGTCACATTCGTTGTCTTAAGAGCAAAAAGATGACATGTTCAATACCCAAGGTACATGAAATAATGCGTAGAAATAAAAATTCCATGAATTCAATTATTACGTTAGACCAAACTTGATGTTTTCGATATGATTCTACAACTCAACGCGAAAATTCACAATGGAAGTCACCATTATCATCACAGGAAAAAAGATTACTTTCTTTGACGGTAGTAAGAGCATTATTTGTTTCTAAAAAAGGAAAATATACCAATATCAAAAGTCTGCATTAGAGAGAAAAAGGGATGAGAAGGCTTTCTTTGGAGACTGTGGTTAAATAAAAACTCAAAAAAGGAAAAAAGAACAATTAATAATCGTATCCTAAATACGAATTTCGAGTACTAAGTTGTCATCATATACGAAATTAACTGCGACGATCGTAATTCGAAACATATCAAACAAAACGCTCAATAATAACCATTTTTAAAGAATATCACATATTAAATTTAATAAACCAGAAAAATCGATCGTCGCAAACCATGCATTGGCCACAGATTATAACGTCTCGGTAAAATGGTTTAAACTTGTCAAAAACATCAACACTTGTGTGCATGTTCAACACTTTGATTAGTGGTTTTACCTACTGATGATGACAACTTAGTTATCGAAATACGTATTTAGGATACGATTATTAATTGTGGTAAGGGGTTTTATACCTTCTTTAAGGAAAGGGTATGGCCAACATAGTAATTGCTTTGAAATGAAACGACAAACTACACAGACCGAAAGCTAAATAATGGGGTCATAGTAAGAAATGGATATAAGGCAGTTGAATAGTACACATACATACAAAAAACCTCACTGCGATATCTGTTCTCGCAACATCGCAGTTGAGATCATCTACGACGATAAAACGTCAAGCGACGCCGGAAGAAATGGCCGGTCGAATTATTAATATAACAAACCTTAAACTAAATCCGAACTTCGTTGAACTCTGGCCACCGGAATTACTTCAACAAACGCAAGCGATAATCGACGAAACGCACAGCGAAAGCGGCGTGCAAGAGCTACTACGGACTTCACCGAGTTTATTTATTATAAACCCAGAACAACCGACGATACAAGTAGAAATACCAGATCCCGAACCGACCAAAAAAGAAAAATACTCCAGAAAACAGAAAATGAATCATCCGGAAAAGAAAATCGAAGACTTCATCTACCCGAAATTCACAAAGAAACCTAAAACAGACGAAACAACTTCAACAATCGAAATAAAAAATTCGTACGACGTCCTCGAAAACAAAACCGAGGAAAAGAGGGAAGAAGAAACCTCCGAACACACTCCACAACCGTCAACATCGAACAGCACACCTAGGGTAAGTGATAAGACACACACTACACTTAACACAAAAACTGAAACAAAAAAAAACACACAAAATCGCACCAATTATCATAATCAAAAAAGACAAATGGACATACATACGACAATTACTTAAATCAAACAGCATTAACACAGTAGAAAACAAAATGGTGAAACCAGGAATACACATCGAACCGACAACAGACGAAGACTACCGAAAACTCAAACACACACTAGACAACGAACTAATACAATATTACACTTTCCAATTAAGAAGTGAAAAGACGAAAAGACACTAAAGGTGGTGATGCGTAGCATTCCCACCTTTATAACAGACACTGACATTACAGACGACTTAACAGACCAAGGATACCCGACTTTAAAAATTAAACGCATGAACGGCAAACACGGAATACCAGCACCTCTTGTATTAATCGAACTGACGAGACAATACAAGTCAATCTACAACTTACGCGACTGCTGCGGACTTGCAATCAAAATAGAACAACTAAACAAACGGACTGACATTATACAATGCCACAAGTGCCAGACTTTCGGACATCACCAACGGAATTGCAACATAAACTACAAATGTATGAAATGCGGAGACGGACATTCGACACATCTATGTACTAAGACAAAAACAACCCCATCAAAGTGTGCAAACTGCGGTGGTCCTCATCTATCCACTTTCATAAACTGTCCCAATAACCCAAACAATCCTACAAATAAAACCACACCTCAACCTAAATACGTACCAGCACCACCCCCAACAAGTAATCCATGGACACAAAGACAAAACAAGACAAAACTTAACACAGTTGACGAATTAGCACTTGCCTTAGGCAATATGCTAATAACACTACACTCGACTAACGCAACAAACGAACAAATACAACACTTCGTTACATCGGTACGACGAGTCGCATGATCGAGTAACGACTGGATTGACGTGTGTATATCTTGTTCTGATATATGCTAAGAGTTAGCGTCACAGTTTTTTTAATATATTTAACATTGTCAAAGAGTCTACCTTTCAATGGTGCCTTCTATTTTGGAAGAAAAAAATAATCGCAGGTGGATAAATCTGGTGAATAGTGGGAATGATTGTTAACTGGTACATTGTCAAAGGAGGAAGCTATTGCGTGGTATTGAGTACTCGAGCCACATGCGGCGAATCCTCTTCCACAGGCGTTCCAAAACACTTAAATAAAAATTTCCAGTGACGGTCCTGTCCCCCAAAGACAAATTCGTTGCGAATAATACCCTCACTATCGTCAAGGAAAAAAGATTAGTTTCTTTGACGACGCTAGTTAACATCCCTACTACGAGGGCTATCTAGGAATTATATTACGTTTTCGTCTATAGCAGCAAGGGGCGGGGCTAGTGCGTCCGAATTGGTGTCTGTGCGTTCTTCCGTTCAGTCGGCATGTAGCCGTGGTGGCGCGAGGTACGTACGAGATTTTGGTGAAGCAAGTGAAATGCGAGACCGAACTGCAGTCTATGAAGTGAGTGCACACAAATTCCTCCAAAAAAAAGCAAAGAACATATTTACAAACGTTGTCTACAAGGAAGACTATGGCGACTGCTTCTTTGAGACAGGAAAGGTGTGGCTCTTATTGATTTTCTTAAACAAGGTACTACAATATACTCTGCGAGGTATTATCAAACCTTGGAAAAATTAAGAAGAGGAATTCAGAACAAGCGTAGAGGAAGGTTGAGGTCAAAATTTGACGCCAATGCCCGACCACACACGGCAAATCGCACTTGAGATGTCTAGCATGCTTTCAAGTTGGAGGTATTTCCTCATTCGCCATACAGTCCGGATCTTGCACCCAGCTACTACCACCTGTTGCCGACAACGAAAATCTGGCTCGCAACGCAGCGCTTTGACGACGACGTAGAACTGCTGTAGGGCGTGACTAACTGGTTAAAGTCTCAGGCGGTAGAATTTTATGACGATGGAATTTCAAAGCTTGTTCGCCGCTATTATAAGAATCTAAATTTGTATGGAGACTAGTTGAAAAGTAGTATTTAAGTGTCGCTTTCAAATGAATATAACATATTTTCTTCCTATACTTTGCTTTTTTTAATAGCAAAACGTAATCTATTCCTGGATAGCCCTCGTATTTCGATGAATATAAAACCGCTTTGCAGTATCTCTTATATGTTCAGAAAAAAAAAATGCAAGTCAAATTTGAATTCCCCTTGGTGTAGCAGCCACATGTTTTTGTGACAGGGCAGGTGAACGTCAAATAATATTATGTGGTTGAATTTAATTTTTATAGAAATAGGTACACAAAGTTTTGTTTTCAAATTCAAATTGAGACTTAACCACCTTTATTTTATCTTATCTTTTATATTTAACTGAACGGACTTGGTCCTGATAAAATGCTACCAAAGATTATTAGCTGCACCTTCATTTATCAACATCGATCTACTGCTAGCGTTTTTGCGTTTACTTACGGCCAGTATAAATGTATTTATTTGATCGTTGAGTATCTCCTCTTCTAATTTATGTGCAAACAGAATATCAATAAGATATATTAATTTAGAATTGTCAATATTGTTCTCCATTTTTGCTTTCTGCGCAGTGATTACATTACGCGTATATTTTTTCATGACGTCCACTGCCTTGCTTGTCCTACGATAGAGCGAAGAAAATCTGAACAGGAAATCATTTTTAAAAATTATCGAATATATCCTTTCGGTAATAACTTTGAAGAACTCATGCCGTGCATTTAAGTATGCACAATCCCTATTTTCTTGAAAACTTTGATTTTCCTTCGTCATAGTCTCTAAAATAGTATTGACTAAATTTGGTGTTACGCCTTGGTGAAACATTTTAAAAACGTGGAATTAAATGAATAGTCACAATGTACAGGTATCCTTGAAATAAAGAAACGTATAATAAATACAAATATGCAATTATATAGAACATAAATCTAAAATATTGTGAGTCAATTACGATGTGAACCCCGAAATTAGAAACATACTGAAAATTGTATTACGTGGCGCCTATGAATTCAAAATATTCAAAATGCGTATAAATAATACATACCATATACACACATATGCTACAGCGGATGTCTACATACGTAAGAGGGACAATAACAAAACTATTCTTTTTGTTACTGTCGGTCAACTTTAAGATATTGTCTTTTATAATGTAGTCGATCGCACAGTGGCGTGACAAATTTTTTTTAAATATCTTTGAAATTTTTTTCTCTCTTAGGAGAGGGAATTTTGGGAAAATATTTTGGATTTATTATATATGTAGTTACATCTTTCCACTTTTCATACGGTGTCTTTTTATTTCAAGGACACAATGTATTCAACATATTAATCTATTATCAAGTGAAATCAAGTATTAATTAATTTAATTCCAACTTTTTTTAACCCTAGGATGCATATCTGGTACTATATCTACTTTTACATAAATAGGGCCTCAGAAGCCCGGTTTATGTAAATTAATATTATTGAAATAAAGCTGCATTCAAGAGATCATTTAACAAAAATGGTTATTATATAACAAACATTTGTTTTGCACGACCCTTATATAATAAGCACATTTACTTCCACAAATGTGGAAGTCTAGTGACTCTTTTGTTCCCTTGGTAAACAAAGCATAGTTAACACAATTTATGAATATTATCGTTTATTTGATATTAATATTGACATTAATGTATATACTACAACCACTAATACCGAATAAAGATATTAATCCACTAATATCCGGTTGATTAAATCCTCTGGAAATGGGCAATCGTTCTTCCTGTGCACTTGATTTGAGTCACTGGAAGTTAACGGTTTTTTTTCCTTTTTCCTGTTACAATTTTCTCGGCAAGCAACTTCTTATTAACTAATGAATTTTCATTGCATCTCTCTACGACAATATTAGCACCTGTATTGGCTAGCAAAGATGTTGATAAGCGCCGAAAGCAGAGACCGGTGTAAGAGGATAAATCCGGGTAATATAAGGTATGAAACTATTTGCTTAGGCATTTCCCCAAAAGTATTCTTACCTACGGATTTTGTGGAACATTTGTTATTAAAACCGTCTATGATCTGTGTTTTATTGCCGCGGAACAATATATTTTTTTTTTACAAATAACAACAAAATAATTTGCAGTTTTCTTTGGAGACTATCATAAATGCTCTGCTTAAATGATTTTTGGTCTTGTTTACAGATACCAAAATGGTTGATTCCAAGTTTTGAATATTATCTATAGTCAATTTTACTAGTTCATCCGATCTTAAAGCCCCCCAGCAATTCCCATAATCATTGCTACCTAAAATAATAGTAGTGTAATTATCTTAAATTTGAAACATTAATTTCTTTAATTTACCTTAACTATCAAGTACTTTTCATCCGGAGTCTCTATTAGAAACCGATGAACTTCCTCTTTATTTAGAATTTTTGATTTTTCTTGCTGGAATCCAATATTTCCTCTTTTAGAAAATGCTACTAATTTTGAATACTTTCTGATATCGACATTATTTTTCACACTAAGAATAGCTTTCATCATAGAATAATAATGTTACCAAAATGTAGAAGCCTTTGAATACTTCGCCTTTTCTGCAACATATACAAGGAGCACACCTCGCTATGAATTTCATCTACTTCTTTCACCAGACACCACTCACAAAATTCCTTGAAACACTTTGCGTAAATCTTCGCTGGTTTTTCTGGCAATAAATTCACATCTATTTTTGAAGAAGGTTCTTCATTAGTTTCATCGTACATTTTTGCAATATTTATTTAAAGAATCGAAGTAAATAAGAGCACAATTTCTCGATATTGACGAAAAACCCATATGGCTCCTCTTATTTATCGGTCGTCAATGGTTGCCATCAGGACCTCTGCTTGTTTTTTTACGTTCGGCAATTGAAAACGTCATATTTACAATTGGAAAAAAAATATATTTCTTCATTAAATTCGTCGAGTTGTGCAAAAAATACAACATGCACCTCGGGAGTGAATGATTTTTTTCCTCATATCTTTGTAGAGTCACGAACTGTATCTCGGAAAAAACATAATTTCGCTCCCTTGGTGTATAATATACTATTACAAATTAGAATAACAAGTAGTGCCTATTCGTACACTGTGTTCATTACACATACCATTTTCCTTTGCGATCTATTTTTGAAGGACATACTGACCATCCTTTTCTCTTGATTGTTTCATTTGTATGAGCTGAAGATGGATCAGAGATATAAAAAATTCATGTCATACACCCCACAATGTTAAGGTTTGTCGATCCTCTTGCCATATATGGTATCGCCAGTTCATTTGATAAATATTTTAAAAAGATTCTGCGTTTGTGAGTAACACCAGTAAATTCTTTGGCAAAAGCAATAAACGCGTTTAGTGCTGCCGTGTCAATTATATTGAAGAAAAACCTCATTGGCCATAGCTTACTTTGCGTTTTACATATTGTTATGGATTTTTCCCTAATTAATATTTAAAATTTATTTAAAATTAATGTACAATTATTTTTGAATTGTAGTGTATATATTTGAAAATGTATTTTAATGTGCATGAGCAAAAACTTGTATTATTGAAGGTCGGCTCTATGTAAAAAGCGATTGCGGGTGATGTTGAGGGGCAGACTAAGTTATACTTATACACAAGAATGTTGTATTTCTCAAAAAAATATATATATTTATATATTTAATTAAATTCGGGTTTTGATTGTGGTAATTAGTTGATGTATCTTTTATTCAATTCCCATATATTGTTAGAGAGTTGTTATTCTCGTAATTTTGATGTTTTAAGATTTAACAACGTGTCTTCTGAGTCTCCTTAAAAACTGTAAGTTTTTTTGTATTTTATGATATCATAAAAATTTTGATTAATATTATAAGATATTTATATTGCATTCAATATTGTTATTAAGAGATTTATGATTAGAAGAATTAAATGATGAAGAATATTTTTTAAATTTCTATGTAAAAAAATTATTACTGTGAAATTTTATTTCGTTTGGAATTCAAGGGTAATTTTTTTGTTACATGTGAGCGCGCATGTGGTAGATTTTGATCGTGTTTTCAAGTTTATACAGTTTGGTTCTCTGGGGAGAAATTAAAAATACACTTTATTATTTTTTTAATTAAGTTTGATCGGATGTCATTAGAGGAAGTTTTAATTCACGTAGCGGTCACATTCAGTGGATTGTTTTACCTCTTTGTAATTTGTATAATTACACAATCTTTATACTCTATAAAGATATTTTTTTTTTAATTTTTTTGATTTTTTTTTGTATTAAATATTCATTTAAATTTTATCTTGTGTCCGTTTAATTTAATAAACCTTTTACTGCGCATTTATAAATAAATAAGTAACTTATATTGCTTAATAACTATACACATTGTCAAGACATTTTGACTGGCGACTAAATAATATTACAGTTCCACGTTTTTCCGATTGGAACCCTGAGAAGAAAGAAGTCTCATTGTTGGATATCAACTGGCTGAGTATCCTAGTTGGGTAGATTAGTTGTGGATGGTGGTGCAGTAAATATATAAACCACAATTCATAGCAATATGTATGTGAATACCATTGATCAATAACGTCGACACCGCCTTTTGTCTTATTGTAATAGGAGATAATTACGGGCTTCTTTTTAACGTGCCATGACGAGCTGCGTTGTGATGCATAGTAAAATCACGCATTTGTTCTTTTTATGCGTGTAACTTACAATCTTACGTTGCTTTTAAAGCAAAATAAAGAAGATGCAACTAAAACGATTTTTCGATGGTTTTCGTCTCCTTTAGAGCTTATTTTGATATATTATACCAACAAGAGTAATATTTTTTTCTCCAAAAAAGTACACTGCCAATGAAACACTCGTAAAAGAATGTAAATTGTCAGATTCAGACTAGAATTATGAATACCACGTACTGAAGTTTGCACTATTTCATATGCAAGATTATTATATCTAGATTCCCGTGATTGGCGACCAACGTAAACTAAACCATCAAGAGTAAAGCCAGATTTAGATTCGCACATCCAAAGAATTTTTAAGCCATATTTTGCGGGCTTACTTGGCATACACTGAACGAATCGGTTTCTGCCTCTGAAGCCAACAAGTTGTTCATCAATTATTACATTGGTATCCGGTATCTTGTACGTTTTGCATTATTAAATAAACAGACAAGGAACATCTAAGATTGGCAAGTACATGTTTATCTATAGTGGAAAAGTTAAGTATGAAAGAGCGCAATCGGAAGTTGGCGTGCTACTACATAAGAAATATGCGCATAGAATCGAAGATATAGAATATATCAACGACGGAATATTAAGAATATCTCTGAAACTGAACCAGGTTACAACACACTTTATGCTCCAGATATATCTAAGCCTGTGGAAGATTCAGAGAAATTCTACTTGGACCTACGGACCTCCGTGGACAAAATCAATAACTCCCATAAAAACGTAATATTTGGAGATCTCAACGCCCGGATAGGCAATGCAGTATTACCAGGCGTAAAACGAAAATAAAACGAGCCTACCATCGACAATGGAGAGCTTTTAATCGATTTTTGCGCAAGAAACAAGTTGAGAATTAACAACACGTATTTCCCACATAAAGATCAACCCAAGTATACATTCAATAACTCCAGAGGCCAAAGATCTATAATTGATATTATTATCACTAACACAGTAATCGCACCCACATAAATATTCGATGTAAGGGCCCTAACCTCAGCCAACGTAGGGGCAGACCACAATCTCTTACTATGCAAGCTTTTAATGGAGCAATCCCGTAGAATTAGAAAACTGACAGTATACGTTGAAAAATATAATATAGAATCATTAGAAACAGAAAACACACGCAAATTATACGAGAACAGATTAGCGGAGAAAATAAGCAGGGTCGACTTCATCAAACATAACATTGAAACATCCTGGAACAAAATAAGGAACTATATACACCAGGCGGCTGAAGAATTCATTAAACAGGAACGCAACAAACGCCACCATGGTTTTGCTAAGTTGTGAAAGATTTTGCCGAGCTAAAAGGGAAAAGCTGTCTAGCATTCAAGAGTTCCCCAACCCAAGAAAAGCACAACCGAATACATACAAACTAGAAACAAAGTCAATTCAATAATCAAGGCTATAAAGAGAGACCATTGGCCTAAGTGCACAATTGACATGAACCAAGACCTATACGGAGCTCAAAGAAAGGTCTGGAAGATTCTTAAAAATAGAAAAAAGATCGTAAACGAGTATGTACAGATTAAAGGTGTCACTATGGAAGTGTGGGAGGAACATTTCAGAAAATTGTACGATTCCAAAGACACAGGAACCGGAAGAATATCAGACAGCGTCTAACGCGACAGTTTCAGTAACAGAAACAGTAGCAAAGCTAAAAACTTAAAGAACAGAAAAAACCCTGGAACTGACGACATATCAAACGAACTTCTAAAATACGGCAACCCGAACTTGTAGCAAAACCGACAGTACTGTTTAACAAATTTCTAACTATAGCTGAAACACCAAAGGACTGGCATAACAGCGTAACAATTTCCATTCAGAAGAATGGGGAAAGAAAACACCCAGAAAGCTATAGAGGAATAACACTAAGAAAAAAATCGTTCGACAACTGACGCTATTTTCATTATCAGACAAATTAAATAAAAGACTATTGAGTTTAATACACCGACACTCGTCTGCTTTGTTGACATTACTGAAAGCATTCGACCTTACTGAAAGCATTCGCCTAACAGATGTAATCAGAATTCTAAAATAAAAGGAGGTCCCTGCTAACATAGTAAGAGCGATATACAACTTCAATATGGCCAACAGCACACATATCAAAGATAGAGAGAACACTACTGCTAGTATCCCAACACCAGGAGAAATTAGACAAGGGGATAGTCTCAGCCCATTTCTTTTCAACCTCATAAAGGATAAAATAATAGCAGAATTGACATCTTTAAACTTGGGATACAGGATGAATAATAATGCAATCAGCATGGTTTGTTATGCCGACGATACAGTGACACTTACAGAAAATGAAAACGATCTGCAGAGACAGCTATTTAGATTTCACCAAATCAGCCAGCCACACAATATGGACATATATAGAGTATGTTGCGCGTAGCAGAAAAGTCAGTACTAAGAAGGACAGCCGGAAAAATAAGAAGAAATATTGACGTCAGAGAGCAGTGAAATGTACAAGATATAGTGAGATGGGGCGGCAGAGGAGAAGAGAGTGGTATAACCACGTAAAGAAGATGACAGACGACAGACTACCATGCGTCATATATCAGCAGGCAAACGTCCACCTGGAAGACCACCAAAGACATGGAGAGACAGCAGGCAATCCACATTTCCGGAAATTTTACAGAGGCAGGCTCGAAACTAACACATCAACTAGATCTTAAATAAGTAGAAGATGAATAAATAAACAGATACCAGTAAGATGTAAGATGCCAGTGTTAGTTTGTCGGTTTTCAAACGTATTTCTCGAGTTCGTTTATCGTCAAATATAATAAATCTTCGTATTTCTTCAAATAGAAATATGGAAATCGTAACTGGATATATGCGATTAGCAAATTCAATAGAAAAAGTTCCCTTTCAGGAACACGCCAGTCTCTGTTAACTCCATTAAAATAAGTAATCCATAAAATGCATAAAATTCAACAATAATTATGAAGGTAAGGTGAAGAATACCCGGCTTGACACAGAAATGGCGTTCCAATCAGCGAAAATTTATGATTTCTGCCTGGGTGCACCTGTCATTAGTTTGTTTACACGAAGTAGATGTCTTGCGTGTTTTTCGTTAAATTAATAAACTTGAATATCGTGTGATCATAAAATTCTTCGTTTCGAATGGATTAACCCCTAAGGAAATATCCGAAGTTGACAAAAGTTTACGGGGCCTCTGCTCCTTCAATGTCAACCGTTAAAAGCGGGCAGCTGATTTTAAACGTGGTTGCACGTCCCTCAAAGATGACCCACGTGAAGGACTGCTAAAAACAGCAACCACACCGGAAACTATCGAAAAGGTGATATCGTGCACCTTTTCGATGTGTCCTGTCGGACGATAGCTGAGATAGCTGAGGTCGTTGGGATATCGGAAGAAAGTGTGCGAAACATCTTGCACGAAGAATTAGGGATGCGAACGCTTTTGTGTGGCGATTTATTACCATGGATGAGACATGCGTCCACCACTACACGCCAGAAACGAAATAGCAGTCGAAACAATGGGTGGAAGCCGGTTCAGCGCCAAAGAAAGCGAAGTCGATCGCATCTGCCGGAAAGGTCATGGCCAATGTGTTTTGGGATGCGAAAGGGATCCTGTTAATTGATTACCTTGAAAAAGTTAGAACAATTACAGGCGCATATTACTCCAACCTTCTTGACCAGCTGGATGCCAAAATTCGCGAGAAGAGGCCTGGCTTGAAGAAGAAAAAAATCATGTTCCACCAGGACAACGCACCTACTCACAAAAGTGCGTTGGCAATGGAGAAACTGCGGGATTTGTTGTATTATTTGCTATTCCCTCTATTCTCCTGATTTGGCTCCCTCAGACTTCCATCTGTTTCAAAGCTTGAAGAAGTTTGTTTCTGGGAAGCGCTTCGCGTCCAATGAAGAAGTTGAGAGGGCCGTAGATGGGTATTTTCACAGCCTTCTAGACTCTCACTTCCGGGAAGGAATACTGATGTTGGAGAAATGCTGGACCAAATGTGTTGAAGTCAAGGGAGATTATGTAGAAGAATAAAATCATTTTTTAACTGAAAATCGTAGTCTTTCATTGTCAGGCCGAGAATTTTTCACCTTATCCTCGTACATCCATTAACGTTTTTGATTTCCCATTGTAAACACGTCTTGCTTCTAAGTTGGTACAGTGCACAATTTCTTGCATAATAACTTCAATCGCAAATAACTGAAAACTTCTCTTGGTGCAGTAGTCATTTGTTCTTATGCCAAGACAACTGAACGCCGAATAATATATGGTTGAATTTTATTTTTAACTGGTAGTTCTATTCTACATTTCAGGCTGCTAGAAGAAATACAAAAACTTGCAAATTCAATATTCGAATTTGAAATATCGCTATCACTAATACTTTCTGTATTAGTGTTAACACTATCGTAATTTTTTCTGGATCTAGGGAACTAATCACAATTTTCTTCGAAATGGTTGTCCATTGTGTGATCATCTTCTACTTCTGAAACATCACTTTCTCCAGAACATGAATCATCGCGCCTATTTACCCATTGCAATAACGTTTCCTCTAACTTCGGATCACTAACACTTTACGCTTTATACACACCCTTCCAATGCCATTATTGCTTTTATACTTCAACTTCACTCAATGATTATTCAACTAAATGATAAAGTATGCTGCACGGATGTTTATAGATAATAATGCAGGTTCCAACTTGTACAAACATGCAGATTTGTTTACTTCAAATTGTTTGACAACACGCGCCAGCAATTATGTAAATGCAGGATAGTCATGATAAAAAATTATTTTCTAATTTAACAAAATAGATGAAAATTATTTGTGATCTGAGAACAGTGGCGGCTCTTTAATGAGAGCAAGTGAGCAATTGCACCCCCTGGAATTATGAAACAAAACAAACCAAGCGGCGACTAACTGTGATAGTATTTATTTATTATGTATAGTATGTATTCATAGTTATTGACGAGGAACGTGGCACGCTAACAACGTACATACACCGATCGTCGTCACAGATATACTGAGCAAAGCCCAACTGTTGCTCTGTTAAGGCATTAACATTACATTGATGGTGGGGAGAACTGTATTTTGCTGTATTTTGCTGTACTTCAATGTCGTATAATACATAGCGTTGGAGCAACTGAACCAGACTGCTCTCGGGCGTTGTTACAATGAATTCTGTGTCTTTTTTACAGAACAACGCGTTTTCACGGTTAAAGTATAATGAAAAAATCGCAGTAAAAAATCTTAAACGGCCGATGCCTCAATTATGTTAGAAAATAAACAATCTGTTGAAGGTAAAGACGTTATAAGAAAATTGAAAATGAATATTTATCAGAAAAATGACTGGATTTGTGGGTGTGAAATTAAAAATACTTTGTTTTGTTTTCCGTGTCTTTTGTTTGGTGGTGAACCGCCTTGGTCAAAGAACGGAATAAGAGACTTAATTCATATTAGTGCTAAAATTATTAAACATGAAAATTCCGAAGGGCATTTGAAAAATATATTTAGTCTAAGAATGTTAGGAAAAAATAACATTCAGAATGTTTTAGATTCATCATATAGAAAAGCAATTCAACAACACAATGAAAAGGTAACAAAAAATAGGCATGTGTTAAATTTAATAATAAATTGCATTAGATTTTGTGGCGCGTTTGAACTGGCACTTCGGGGCCATGATGAACAGCAAACGTCGAATAACAAGGGCATTTTTCGGGAATTGATAAATTTTACGGCAGAATTGGATAAATCGCTCAGAGATCACATCGAAGCAGCACCGGTTTTTAAGGGATTATCAAAAACGATACAGAATGAGCTGCTTGATGCAATGTTGAACGTGTATCATGAACAAGTTGCCAGTGAAATTAAAGCAACCGACTTCATATCTGTGATAGCTGATGAAACAACAGATGTGTCCAATCAGTTTCAGTTGGTGGTTGTTTTAAGATATATTGTGAACGCGAGACCGGTCGAAAGATTTTGGAAATTTCTTCTGCCTAGTGGACATAATGCTAATTCTTTATCTGCCTCCATCCTTAACGAAATTAGTTTGCTTGTTGATGACCCAGAAAAACTGATTGCACAGAGCTATGATGGGGCAGCAGTCATGAGTGGTGCTATTAACGGCGTGCAAAGACATATCCAAGACCAGTATCCAAGGGCTAATTTTGTACATTGTTATGCACATCAGACAAATCTAATTATGTCACATGCTACATCGAGCAGTAGTAATTGCAGAATTTTTTTTGCCAATCTGACGGGATTATGTACATTTTTCTCCACTTCAACACAACGAGCTGCAAGATTGGAAGAATTCCTTCAGAGAAAAAGCTTACCTCGTTCTTCAAAAATAAGATGGAACTTCAATTCTAGGACAGTGAATACAATATATGAGCACCGAGAAAAAAATAATTGAAGCTCTAGAACAAATCGAGGGAGAAGCTAGTTTACAAACTACCATTCATCAAGCTAGTGCCAATTTGCGAATTTTAGAGGAGGAAAATTTTATCTATTGGTTAACTTTCTTTCATAAAATTATGCCACATGTGGACATATTGTTTAATCAATTACAAAATGTCAATACAGATGCATTAAAAATCAAGAATAATTTAGATAATTTTGAACGTGCTATTGGAAAAAATCGAACCGAAATCGCTGACACAGATAATCAGTTGGTTAAACAAATTGACCCAGAACTGACTCCTCGACCATCAAAGCGGCGAAGAGTAACTGATGGTAGCCAAAGAAGGAGGGAAACTATTGAAATGTGCGACATTATTTTGCTAGAAATAAAATCTAGATTTCGGTATACAGGGCACTTAATATTAGCAAACTTAATTTCTTTTAAACAGTTCTCCTCTTTTCAAAAAAAAATTCCGGAAGATTGCCTTAAAGAACCAGTAAAATTTTATCCATGCCTCAATGAAAGCAGACTACGAACTGAATTAAGCGTTCTATATTCTAGAGAAGAGTTTAGGCAAAATATAGAAGTCGGTGCTGTATGTCTGCTAGGTCTTCTGCTGGATGGATTAAGCGACACCTTTAATGAAGTTGTTACGCTTTTAAAAATTGTCATTACAATCCCAATGACAACATCCGAAGCGGAACGCCAATTTTCACGGTTGAACAGAATAAAAACTTTCCTGAGAAATACAATGAAAGAAGAGAGATTAGTAAGGGAGTTCCCTTACTATGTTATCTTGTGAAAAAGAAAATGATTTCCCAAACTTTAATGAAAAAGTGATAGAACTGTTCTGCAAGTCAAAGACACGTTAAATGGACTTCTTTTATCGTCAGATGTAATTAAACTGTGTAGTGTAATATTCACTATTCCCTCAAAACAAACTCTACAATGAACAGTACCTGTCTGGAACAGTACGTCGGTGAAATTTATAAGGATTGGGTAAGCGTTTTCGTATTACACTTTTTAATTTTGAAATTATGCACTCCCTATGTGAACCACCCCGAGCCGCCACTGCCTGAGAATCAGTTGAATGAATACGTGCTTCGACCATACCAGAACGCTGGATTAATTTAAGAATATGTAATGCAAATATAATAAGCAAATCAAATATTTCTTCGCGCCTGATACGCTCAGTTTATGCATCTTAGGGTTAACAATATTTATAGACTTTGTCTACAGTTTTAGTTTTATACCGAATATTATGTCCAAAGTATAAAAGTGCAGTAACTGCTGCATATCTACAGGTTTTCCATTTTGATTTTTTAATATATTTATTAGTATATGTGCATGCTTGGCAAATATTGGTAAGAATCCTGTCACTATGGAAGGTTGAAAGGCTACGTTACACATTTTTCTGTCCTTTTTCCAAACTTCAACTAAAAAATTGAAATCAATTATGTATTGTAAAATATGTATTAATAGTTACTTATTTGCCACGGGAATAAACTAATATTTTAATTCTGAGACTAACTTTCGGTCGAGGGATTAACAAATTTTATTTCGGAAGTACAAACAAACTTTTTTCCATCAAGCTTAAGTTTTTATTATTATTTTCATTGCAATACGAGGGTGGTTTGACAATTAACTTGGTTCACACACTAATAGAGGGCGCAAATGTAATCTGTATATGTAGTCATAAAGTATCATTCCTATGAGTTAATATTCTCTGGTCTTAAGTCATTCTGACAGTAACTCGTTGTTTGGCAGTTACTTAAACAGAAGTGTTTCGAGCAATAGCGCAAAATGGATAATGTTGGAATTCGTGGTGTGATTCAATTCTTTTATCTCGAAGGGAAAACAGCCAAGGAGATTCATGAGAGAATTTCACCTACATTGGGTGATTCTTGTCCTTCTTATGAGTGTGTTCGACTTTGGGTAAATAAGTTTAAGCGTGGCAGAACAAGCATTAAAAATGCACCACGGCCTGGAGCCCCGAAATCAGCTGTGACACCCGAAATCATCGATAAAGTCCACGATTTGATTTTAGCCGATAGACGAGTGAAAGTGCGCGAGTTAGCGGAAGCCACAGGCTTCCTGAGTGAGTTCACTTCGTTTTGCATAAAGAATTGCACATGCAAAAACTGTTCGCAAGATGGGTGCCGCGTTTACTCACTCAAGAGCAAAAGCGAATTCGCATGCGAATATCTGCCGACAATTTGCAAGTATTTCAAAAGAATGTAGTTTTTTTCGCCGTTTTGTGACAATGGACGACACTTGGATACACCACTATATCCCGGTAACTAAACAGCAGTGGAAACAATGGATTGCCCGTGGCGAACCGGCTCCGAAAAAAGCGAAATGCGTTCCATCCGCTTGAAAGGTCATGGCGTCAGTTTTTTGGGACGCAAAGGGAATTATCCTAATTGACTACCTTGAAAAGGGAAGAACCATTACCGGAGAATACTATGCATCACTTTTGGACCGATTAAAGGCGGCAATAACAGAGAAACGCCCGGGAATGGCCAAGAAAAAGGCGTTGTTTCACCATGACAATTTCCCGTGCATTCAAGTCGTGTCGCTCAGCAGAAATTGGCCGAGCTACGATTCAACTGCTTCCGCATCCTGCGTATCCCCCAGATCTAGCTCCTTCGGACTACCATCTATTCCCGAAACTAAAAGCTTTTCTGGCAGGACGAAAGTTTGAGTCTAATGAAGATGTCATACAGAAAGTAAACCAGTATTTTGAAAGCATCGAAGCAATTCATTTCCGTGAAGGAATTGCGAAGCTGGAGAAACGTTGGGGCAAGTGCGTTGAACTTCGAGGGGACTATTATGGTGAAAAATAAAGTACGTTGCAAAACTCAAATTGTTTTCTTTCATAGCAAACCAAGTTAATTGTCAAACCACCCTCGTAACTATTATTCTCATTTTACGATCAGAAGGGACTATATAGTCCGAAATGAGAATTTTAACAATCTTTTGCGTATAGATACGTATTTCAGAAATTTACATGCTAAATAGTTACTGCTGTTCTATCATAAATGGGAGTCCATTAAATTTCTTCAAAAAACTCGCATTGATTTTGTCCTCTATAGTATATGATAAAAAAGTATTTGGATCGCGATAGCCATGAAGTGTAAAAATCATATGTAGAATTATTTACTTCTGTACTTTGAAGTACACATGAGTCACAAATAAAATAGATTTTAAGTTTTGTTAATTAGTTGCATTTTATATATATTTTATAACCAGCTGACTTGAAAGTTATCAAGTAAATGTCAAAACTAATTAAAATAAATAATTTCATAGATATCTCGTAAATTCCATGGCAACAGCGATCCAAAGACATTTTGATCATACTTTAGTTCATATAGTTCATAGCGCTCTCGGAAAACGATCTATAAGCAAGTTTCAAGCTTCTGACAATTATCAGTTACTACCTAGAACATTATTGGAAACTTGTTTCTAAATCTGATAATTGATACCGAGTTGGATCAAGGAGAAAACTGTTACAGCAGATGAAGTTGCTAATTTATTACCGGGCAAATGAAAGAATTTATGTGAAAAAGCATATGTGACTTTTTATTGAATGATGTAACGAGAAATTTATTATGTTAATTCATCCGAATGTTGATATAAGAAAATATCCCGAGCTAATAGTTATATTAAAAAGAAAATCTGTAGGGTACACACCAAAAATATCGAAAATCTTAACTAAAGAACAAAAGTTATTTTATTAGGTTGCTGTAATTATAATAGTAATAATCTTTATTAACCAATAGGATAACCCATTTACGAATAGTAATTATACTTAGTTGTGGCTGTTCTTTACATATTTGTGTTAAAAGAAAATAACATCCAATTAATACAAAGGTATTTTTAATAATATAAAATATTACTAAAAATCTGGTATGAAGAACACAAATGCAGGTTCACTATTAATATTTTCTGTGAACGTGTCCGAATATATCCTATCCCCAGAGACGTAGATACGTATTTCGCTTTTCTATAAGCTCATCGGTACGCCCCTGCTGGAGAAAGGATATTTCCAGACACATTCACAGAAAAGAACCACCTCGCCCTATCACGTAATTATCCAGACCGAGCGCAGAAGTAGATTCGGCGTTACCTGTTGTCAGACAGCCGAAGTACCTCGCATACCGTCCACATAATTAATGTGAAGTAACGACGCCCTTCCAAAGGTTAGCACAGCCAATCTCTCTAGAAAACTGCATTTTGTTTGTGCCTTCACTCATACTACGGCTTAACCGCATGTGTAATGTATCAGAATAATTGAAACATACATGATACATGTTTCAATTATTCTGATACATTACACATGCGGTTAAGCCGTAGTATGAGTGAAGGCACAAACAAAATGCAGTTTTCTAGAGAGTTGGCTGTGCTAACCTTTGGAAGAGCGTCGTTACTTCACATTAATTATGTGGACAGTATGCGAGGTACTTCGGCTGTCTGACAACAGGTAGCGCCGAATCTACTTCTGCGCTCGGTCTGGATAATTACGGTGATGGTGGTTCTCGGTGGTTCTTTTCTGTGAATGTGTCTGGAAATATCCTTTCTCCAGCAGGGGCGTACCGATGAGCTTGTAGAAAAGCGAAATACGTATCTACGTCTCTGGGGATAGGATATATTCGGACACGTTCACAGAAAATATTAATAGTGAACCTGCATTTGTGTTCTTCACACCAGATTTTTAGTATATTTTATATTATTAAAAATACCTTTGTATTATACAAAACTGGTGGGGTTTACCTACTCATGTATGTTTCAATTATTCTGAAACATCCAATTAATATAAAAGAATTATTCAAATTTAATATCAAATTTATACTTATACATTGTACATAGTACTTGCTGTATAAGTAACAGCGCAGAGGATCCAACCACCAAAAGCAGCAGAAGAATATCGTTGGAGAACCAGAACAGCAATAGAAAAGGCTAAATCAAGAAACGTAGAACATAATCTAATAAGTGCGAAACATTTCAGCCTGAAAGAACTTAAGAAGATCAGATCACTGAAGATCCTTCCAGCAGATAAAGGGAATGCAGCGGTAATAATACATGTGGAAACATACAACAACAAAATATAAGACGTCTTAAGAGCGGGAATCGTCCGGGGAGTCCAAGATATATAGGACATTATACAAATACAACGCAGCTTTCCCCTGCCAATTCTTAAGATACAAAACTTACACCACATTACAGTAAGCCACCACATCGGTATGAATTACCAAAGATCCATAAACTGGACACCCCCTACAACCAATAGTCAGTTCTAGGGATTCTCTATGTTACCCTCTAGCCAAGTTCCTACTAGATATAATTACACCTATGTCTAGTAGAACAATGTCAGCAATCATTAATACGAAGGACTTCATAAAAAAAATCAACTATCTAAAACTAAAAGAACTGGACAAATTGGTTAGCTTTGAAGTCACTAGTCTGTTTACAAACAATAGTAGAAGACAGACTGTCCAGAGCCTCCACATTAGAAGAAAGTACATCAATAAGTCTGAATGCCATCATGGAACTTCTATCCATCTATATACAATACTTTCAGCTGGAAGATAAGTTGTATCAACAAGAATTTGGCTTGGCAACGGCATCTCCTCTATCACCTATACTAAGCAATATATACAGTGTGTTGCCGGATAAGTGTCCCAATAGGAAAAACATTTTTATTGTAGATTTATGCAAAAAAACTTTCTTTATTAAAGTTTTTGCTTGATCGAAAATACACAAATAACACTAGACTTTTAAAATAAATTTCATAGTAATCCGTAAAATAGTTGTTTTCTGCAAATTTTTGAGTAGCATTTTTCTAAATCCTTAATTGTGCTAATATTTAGTTGCGATCCCTTGGAATGATACTAAATATAAGATAACCTACTCTTCTTCAACTTTCTGAAATATTGCCCCTTCATCCATCATAAATATTTGATGTTAGCATTACTATGGAGGAAAACGACGATGACCCGAAAACTTAACCTTCGCAACAGAATTGCCCACTATAGAAGAGAGCCCATCATTTTCTGTAAAATGAGCAATTCACATCGGTGGAGAATTTAATAAAAGATCACGCAATATCGGCCAACTCAAATTATATAAAATCAGCATGATAAAAGTTGTACTAGGTATTATGATCTCTTTACATGAAATGCTAAACATGAAAGTAGTGAGCCGGGTAATGAAGATCCTCATGGACGTTATTGGAGCAATGTGATGTCAAGAACTTCTATATGTGTCAGTAGATGCTATTTTAGATAAACGATTGCCTTAAATAAAAAATATAAAATGTACTGCAGCAAAGATAATCGATCATTTGATATTTTGAATCCAGAAGACTTGCTAATTGATTATATTGAATATTACAGAAAATAATTTATACTTCGACCGTCACAAAACAACTATCGGCATTTTTATAGAAATTGTTTTCTTTTCAACCAGTCGGAAATAATTGTTTGGGAAAAATACCAAGTAACATTTTTTAATTGCCCAGTTAATTCGTACACATGAATATTTATGTACAAAAAATTGTGCAAAATGGTAGTGGAAACATTTTTACAATCTTAAATTTAGTAGAGGTGAATTGTTTAAATCTAGTTGGTCATTTAAAGCTAATCCTAAATTATTATATCTATTAATTTCTGAACCATTAAAGCAAATTAATATGTCGTCAACATACCTAAACCAATAGACACAATTACTAAACAAAAGATGGCGAAACAATATCGCAGTGAATTTACAATAAAATTTTTGAAACTAGAAGTTTTGTACTTATCTCTTATCGTTATAATGAATTTTTTATACATTTTCTTATAGATTTTGAAGTCCTATAACCGAAAAAAATATTTAAAAAATTCCATCTCATTTTTTTTGCAATACTAATTTTTATATTTTTATATTGTGTAAAATTCTTATTTAGTTAAAATTTTGTATTTTATTTTTTAAGCTTCAAATTTAATAAAATTAAAATTACTTACCCTAATTTTAGTAGTATATTTAGCTGGGAATAAAGAAAAAAATAATGGACGTAAAAAATTTTGTGAAAGGGAGGGGATAAATAATTTCTGGTGTTAGGCAGACGGTTGCATTATTATCATGTCACACTCAGTTGGCATCCAGCATTGAAACGCTACTGGGCTCTTGTTTTTATATGTGTGTAATGGCTCATAGAGGTTGTGTAATTTCTCCGAAAAGCTTCTGTTATATTTGTGGTGAATATACAGTGAAAAGTCAATAAAGAAATATAAGTGATTTTGTGAAGAAGGTTTATTTTGCATACTTCAAATTAATACTTGGTGATCAAGACAAAGCATGGGCTCCTCATAAGGTGTGCAGAAGATGTGAGGAAGATCTGCGCTTGTGGTTTAAGGGTAAGAAAACTGCATTTCGTTTTGGCATTCCTATGATATGGCGTGAACAGAAAAATCACACAACCGACTGCTATTTCTGTTCGGTAGACGTGAAAGGATTTAATACGAAAAATAAGAAGAAAATATCTTACCCTAACCTTGATTCAGCTATTCGTCCAGTGTCCCATAGCTCTGAAATACCAGTTCCGCACCCACCTCCTAATTTAGATGACATCCAGAGTGATGCAGACGACTCAGAAACGTTTGCTCCCCAGAACAAATCTAGCTCAGATTTTTCAGTTGACGAGGGACCTCAACTTTTTTCTCAGATTGTGCTCAATGACCTAGTCAGAGACTGGGGTCTTTCAAAAGATACAGCCGAATTGCTAGGTTCAAGGCTAAAAAACAAGAACCTTTTATCATCTGGTACCTCATTTTCCTGGTACAGACATCGAGAGAGAGAATTTACTCAGTATTTCACTAAAGAGAGAAATCTGGTTTATTGTAATGATTTTCGTGGGCTCATGAAATGCTTTGAAATAGAATATGATTAATCAGAATGGCGCTTATTCATTGATTCATCCAAAACTAGCCTCAAAGAAGTCTTGCTACATAATGGAAATGTTTTGCATCTCTTGCAACGGGACACTGGAGATTTGAAAATACTATCAATGTTGTTGGGTCAACAGTCAGGTTATACAAAATTCCCTTGTTTTCTATGTTTGTGGGATAGTAGAGCCAGAGAGCTACACTGGACAAAAACTGACTGGCCACCACGACACGGTTTAACTCCTGGCGAGAAAAACGTTATCAATACCACTTTGGTTCCGCCAGAAAAGCTTTTACTGCCACTTCTTCATATTAAATTGGGGCTAATTAAGCAGTTTGTAAAATCACTGCAAAAAGATGGGGATTGTTTTAGATATATATGTTCCAAGTTCCCGAAATTGTCTGAAGCAAAGTTAAAAGAAGGAGTTTTCACTGGCCCCGACATACTTTTGTCTGATCCCCTCTTTCCTGAATCAATGGGAGAAATCGAAAAAGAAGAATGGGATTCTTCCAAAAATGTAGTGCAGAAGTTTTTGGGCAATACTAAGGATCCCGAATATAAAACTATTGTACAGCGCATGCTGACAGCGTATAAAGCTCAAGGGTGCAAGATGAGCTTAAAAGTTCACTTCTTACACTCCCATATTGAATATTTTCCTGAAAACTTGGGTGCCTACAGTGAAGAACAAGGTGAAAGATTTCACCAGGATGTACGTGATATCGAGAGACGTTACCAAGGAAGATGGGATGTCAGTATGTTAGCGGACTACTGTTGGATGCTTAAGCGAGAAACCAAAGAAGGAAACCAAAAACGAGTTCGGAGAAGCATCAAAGAAAAGAAGAAAAGATTTCACAAGGAAAAAGAGTAAACATAAGTTGTGTATAAATTTAAATAAGAAAAATAATGGTTGATAGGTTTTGATAAATATTATGCTGTGTGTTTGTTGTAATAAATAGTTGATTTTGCTCATTATTGTGTTCTTATTTTGCAAAGAAACTATACGAGATGGTTATGGAGAGTAATAGAAGTTATTTTTGAAATCAGCGTACCTTAAAACATATAATTCAGCAAAAATATCTCATGCAGCTGAAAAGAAAAATTTTTTTGCAGACCTGTGTAATTAATTCGTAGTTGATAAGCATGTATTTAAAACTTAATAATATCTGCGGAATAATTGTAGTATTGTAGTTAAGTCAGAGGATAAAAATATGAATCTCTAGCTGAACGGATATCTTTATTTCAATGAAACTTAATCAACTTATAAAAAATCACACAGCGTTATAATTCCAGGCCCGTTCTATTTTCAAAGCTAAACGTTGGAAATCTCATATTTCTACATATTTGGAATCTAGAAATATTAGATTTTGTTTACTTATCAGAAGCTAAATATTGATATTCATATTTATTAAACAATAAAAACTGTTATTATTATGAAACATAAACTTTTTCACTGGATCGTTTCCCAATATTAATATGTTGCTTATTTTTAAATTATTTAATAAATTAGACTTTAGAAGTCAAAAAAACATTTACAAAACATATCGGTAAGTACGCACTTAAATAAAATAATTCTTTACATTTATTTAAATATCTAAATATGATTTAAATATTTAAATAATTATAAAATTACTACATTTATTTGTTTAATTATATAACCAAAGGAGTTCTCTGTATACATAACAAGTCCATACAAACAACTTATTTTTGTGAATTGAATCTTTATTATCCTGTTTTAATTAAAATATTAAAAGAGAACTTTGAAATGTTTTGATAATTAACAGAATTTCAAACTTGTTTATGCAATTAAATTAGTAAGCTTTTACTTTATGTTCATGTAGAATCTGTATATATTAGTGATATTTACTTTTGATATCTAAACCTTGATATAAATTGATTAAACGTTTCATTTACCAGTTTTAAGTAGCGCAAAATTAATATCAGGTTTTCTATCATAATTATATTTAAGTTATAGTATACTCGTATTATAAAAGTGATCGCGCGGTGACTTAACAATTTCTATTTATAGGTCTTTCACGATAACAGACGAGACACGTGACAAACAGTTACTTCAGACTAAGTAACATTAAAATTACAATAATACCTGATAATCCTAGTAATTTTCTCTGTTAAGTAAATACAATATGATCATTTATATTTACCCTCTAGCGAGCCATGAAATTATTTCTTGAAAATATCGTCTTGGTAGTGACAAATAAAATACATCTGTCATTATGTGTATGTTCTGATAAATAAAACTCATCTGTCATTAATGTATTTATTAATTGACACTTAAAAATGTTTACAATAAATCATAAAGTTTTTCTGATCGAATCATACTTTAGGAATGGTGTAAAATTAGAAAATGGAGAATGGTCGTACTCCTTGCAGCCTTGTATAGAAGAATTTCGGGCAGAATTTCCAAATTTTCCAACAACATATGACAGTTTGCGGCAATTAATTCAAAAGTCAGTGGTTAAATTCCGTGAACAGGGTCTGTGTCTCGAAAACCAGGTGCTGGTAGACCACTAAAGCGGACAGTTGAAAATATAGCAGATGTTGAGGGACGAATAAATCAATCACCTAAGAAATCGATTCGTAAGCTTTCACAACAAACATAACAGTCATATGGGACCTGCCAGAGAATCCTTAAAAAAGACTTACAAAAATTTCCATACAAATTTCTTTGCGTGCAAGAGCTTTTACCAATCGATCATGTAACTAGAGTTAATTACTGTCAGTGGTTCTTAGGTACGATTAATAGCGATGACGTTCTTGACAAATCCTGGTCCGATGAAGCATGGTTTCATTTATTAGGATATATAAATAAACAAACAATGCGCATCTGGTCTAGTGAAAATCCACATGAAATTCTTGAAACACCCTAGCATTCACAAAAAATAGGCGTTTGGCTTGCTGTTTCTCGTAGACGGATTATTGGTCCAATATTCTTTAATAATACGATAAATGCAGAACGATATCGTAATAATTTATTGCTACCATTTGTAAATCAATTACATGATGATGAGCTCCGCGAGGGATATTTCCAGCAAGATAATGCAACAGCCCATAAGACAAGAGAAACGATGGAATTATTGCATGAATTCTTTGATAATCGAATAGTAGACTTTCCACCACGATCTCCGGATTTAACAATTATGGACTATTTCATTTATCCACATCTAAAAAATAGAGTATTTACGAATCGTCCACATACAATTGAAAAACTTACTAATGCTATCCGAAATGTCTGTGAGGAAATTACACCACATAATTTAAGGAATGCCTTCAATAATATGAGACGAAGAGTTGCGCTATGCATAGAAAATGAAGGAGCTCACTTTGAACATTTATTGTAGCTGTTTTTATTATTAAACTTTTTATTTTTTCAACTGAAACGTTAGTATGTAATTATTTGTCAAAATGACAAAACCTAATCTGTCATCCGTATAAAATAACCTATATCACACACACGCTGCAAAATAAGTTAACTTAAATTATGGTACCAACTTAAGTTTAATAAAGAAAAATGTCATTGCCTTCTAGAGGGTAAAAATATATGATCATATGGTATATTATGTTACCAGAACTGGGCATGGTTCCAAGCTTGGATTCTGTCAAATGTCATTCAAATAAGTTGTTTACAACGAGTTCATATTTATAAGTTCCTATATTATTTTATTTATAAATAAATATTATATATAATATCAATTCACAAATACATTATGATTTTTTTTGTATTTTTTTTTTTGTATATTTAATCAAATAAAGCATATTAATAGAAGTTGTGAATATTGACATATGATATAAACCTAACCTCATAGATTATTTACCAACAACAGCTGACTCAAAGCAATGTAGATTCGTCAACCCTGTTTTGTAACTATTTATCACGTGACTCGTCTGTTATCGTGAAAGACCTATACCTATATTTCATTTTAATTGACTTGTTTTTTCTACTACTACTGTAAATAATATACCATGTCTTCAAAATCTTCCCTGATTAGAGATGGCCATGCTTTTTGATAACGATATTTTGATAACAGTGCAACATACACTAATCACTTTGTATGTCACCAATCTGTGTGCAAAAATTAAAAATTGAACTTTTGAAATTTTTATTATATTAATTAAATTTAAACAAAAGATAAATCGTACTAAAGTTTACGCTGAAAGTGTTATCCATTTTTTTTAAGACAAAGTCGAGCTCTACGCTTCATGTTCTCAAAACCATTTACCAGGAATTGTGGAGTTATGTCAGCACAGGAATCCCTAATAGGATTGCGAAACTTTGCGATTATGTGATGTCTGTTATTAAAAATGGTATTCTTTAAATATGGAAAAATTAAATAACAATTTTAGAATTGTCATATCCGGAAATCTTGGAGGAAAATTCATAGTTCTATCGTCGGAAAATTGTTGTTAAAAAGCTATTGTATTTCGAGATTTCCTTAATAAAATGTAATAATTCATTTTGGTATATTTCAGCAGTTACGGTTTGGTTAAAAAATATACGCCCAATAATTCGTCTCTTTGAAACTGCTAACCAGGCTCCTATTTTTTTGTGGGTGTAATACAGTTTCTATGAATTCGTGAGGGTTTTCTGCCGCCCACATTCTCATATTTTACTTATTTAAGTATATACTCAGAAATACACGTACTCAAAATGAGCTCATGATTAAACCCATTAAATGGGAGATTACGATCAATCATTTAGTCATGCTTAGGATAAGGTGTTTAGAGTAAAATAAGACATAAAAAAAGAGTTTTAAATAAAAATACTGTTCGGACACTGATAGAGGTCAAGATCTCCGATGAGATGATATGTGAAACAAGAAATTATCAAGACGAGAAAGGAGTGGGAAGAGAAAAAAGCAAAACTGACAGCTAGGTTGAAGAAAGTGAAAGATAATCTAGAAAACTGGAGAGGGATAAAATTCGTAACAATCTAATAATAACTGGTATAGTGATCGATACTTATAACGAAGATACCCTAAAGGAAACAGCAGAAAAATTAATAGAGAAGGAACTTGGAGTAAGGGCAAGTGTGAATAAAGCAATTAAGATTGAACAAAATAGGTGTGTGGTGGAAATGAGAAAATGGTGGACAAAATAGGAGTCCTAAAAGAAAAAAGAAAACTTAAAGGAGGAAATATATTTATTGATTCGGAGCTAGCCCAGAAGGAAAGAGGAATACAGAAAAAGATCAGAGACACAACAAAAGAGGAATAGAGTAAAGGAGCCAGAGTGAGAGTGGGTTACCAAAAATTGGTAATTAATGGCTAGGAAATGAAATGGGACCTAAAAACCATTGACATCTACCTGCGCGAATTCAAAAAATGCTTGAATTTTATATGGAAACAACTTTTAAATCCTTTTTTAAGATGGTATTGCATGTGATTCATTTCTTAAGTGCTCCACTTCCATATTTACAAGTTATTGATCCTGTTTCGCGAAATTTATCAATAGAATCATGAATATAACTTAGTAGCTGTGCATAAGTAACTGGCAGATTAGGAAACTATTGCCGGAAATGCAAGCACTGGTTAATGAAAAGAAACCAATCTCCATTATCTAATTTTCGACCAGTTCTAAAGTAACTTACTATTATAAACTATTTGTAACTTTAACATGTTAATAAGAAAATAATGCATTCAAATGTAAGGTTTTCTAATTTAAGTTTCGTCACTGGCAGCTGTCACAATTTAAAATTCTATCGCAACCGTTAAATTTCACACAGTTTGCTATCAAGTTGCTTTGCTTATTGAATATTTACCTACTGCAAACCTGACTTTTGTGTAAATCTTGACATGCCTAATATTCTAACAGAATATATTTGTTGTATCACTAAAATAATAGCTATTTAAGTCTCAAGGAATGTAAGGACGTATTAACATTCGAGGTGGGCAAGTACAAGCTGAGGCACAGCCGAAGCTTGTTGCCTGCCGAGAATGTTAATAGTCGATACATTTCGTGTGACATTATAGTTTTCCTGCTGCCGTCGAAAATTAATCTTCAGTCAAAAGCAAAAAAAGTAGACAGAAATACAGGTTTCTGTCATAGACTTTCACAAAATGATTAATGTAATAGCGGCTTCAAAGTTACTTGTCAATATTTGCTTATCTATCAAAATTGAGAACTCTTTACAGTTGATATTAAACTATTATAAAGATGCCTTCCATAAATGAATATATTAAAGTCAATGTTATTTCAGATTTGAATAAATGTTTCAAAATACGTGAAATTGCGGAAAGAAATAATATAAATGCGTATATATATATATATATATATATATATATATATATATATATATATTTAGTGTTAATAAGAATTAAAATTTATTTCTTATTTATTTTATTGGCCATGTCATAATATTAAAATAATAGACATTTTCTTGGTTTAGCGACCTTTAATGAATTTCAGTTTTTTACTACGACGTTTCGACTTTTTTTTATATAATTAAGTCTTTTTCAAGTGATTAGAACTAAAAAATTAATACAACGAAAGGTAAGAAATATATTTACAATTTGTATGAATTAATTAAAATTAAAATAATAATTAAAGTAAGGAAAATTAAATGATACAAAACTCACCAATTGATTTCGTGTTAAAACACATATTTTGTGTAATATGTATGCTCGACCTTTTCATAGGGTGGAACTGCCTTTCTCGGAATATTTAGTGTAACTAAATGTCTTGGTGCAGAAATGAAATTGTTTATTTCGTTTTAAAATTAGTTTGGTCAGGCCATATGTTTGGGAAAATACAGTATATTTACATTGGGAAAAATTTTTTTTTGCGTGGTTGGGGTTGTCTTCTATTGTTTAATGAGCGGATAATAAAGTTTAGAAAGGCCATCAATCTCGTTACGATCGTTGATTGTTTTGTTGTTTTTGAATATATGAATCATTTCTAAGACCTCCCTAGCCTTTGTATTTTTTTGCTTGGTTATTATTTTTGTATTTTCAAAATCAAAATTATGTTTTAATGTTATCTGGTGTTTTTTTAAAGCTGATTTTTTGCGTATTTGTGTACTTTTAATTTTTCCTGTAGTAACTGTTTTGTTTGGACTATGTATACTTTGTCACAGTCTTTGCAGGGTATGTTATATATTGTATGTGATTGTTTAAGTGTTGGTGTTGAGTCTTTTAGTTTTGTATGTAGGAATTTTAGGTTTTTTCCGCTTTGATGTGCTATTTTAAAATTAAATGGTTTAACTATATTGTTTAGTTTTTCGGATAATCTCTACACCCCATATATCCCTACACCCTATATAACTGGATCGCTAAACCAAGAAAATGTCTATTATTTTAATATATATATATATATATATATATATATATATATATATGTATATATATATATATATATATATGTATATATATATATATATGTATATATATATGTATATATATATATATATATATATATATATCTTCATAATGTTTTTTAATTATATTTTTATTCATATTAATCAGATAGAATATGTTTTGATAACACTGGTCTGCAACAAAATCTCCTTCATAAAATTATGTCATAAATATGAAGATTTCGATGCTCTGAATCTGTTCCCTATGGCCAATTTTTTCTATCACGTCTAGTTTTTTCGATATGATTTTTTTTCCAAAATATCATAAATTCCGTTTTTTATTAAATCGTTATATGCGTTAACATTATAAACAATGTATATACATACGAAATAGGTTTTTGCTAGTTATAAGAGAAAGAAGGAAAGTCCCGAAAGTGATTTCTATGGTAGTACATATGCGCCTGCGCAGTATACACTGTGTCTTTACAACAGTTAGTTGAAAACTTGTCTTTTAATTGTTTACGTTCTATATCAAATACTTTGGTAAGTTTTGCACAAAATTCATGTTATACATATATTTTAAGTATTTTATGTGTAGGTTATCCATTTTTTATGAACATAGATAATAAATATATAATAGAAATTTAAAATAATTTTTTAAAAAAATTCCATTCAATTTTGGGTTATAAAATGCCGCGCGCTTGTAAGAATTCTACCGACTGTTTTTGCTACATTTGTGGTGAGTTTACACAGCGAAATGCGATATCAGATCTTGTTAAAAAAGCTTATCAGCTTTATTTTGGATTCTCTATCGATGAGAGGGATAAAAGTTGGTTCCCAAAAATTTGCTGTAACAGTTGTTCAAGAACGTTGAGAGGTTGGCTTGAAGGAAGTCACAAATCTATGCCGTTTACGATGCCAATGCTTTGGAGTGAACCTCAGAATCATGAAAATGACTGTTTTTTTTTCTGCATGACATCAACACGAGGATTCTCGAAAAAAAATAAAAACAAGATTGTATATCCAAACATCGCATCTGCAAAGAGACCACTTCCTCGTGGTGAAGGCAGTTCACTTCCAGTACCTACAAAAAATAGCGAGAAGATGGAAAATAAAAATACTTCTGGTCTACAGCCTCAATCGAGTTCTATTTCTTCCTGTACATCTTCATCATCATACGCTTCATCAGGATCTTCAAGCCCATCAAAAGAACCTTATTTTCTTAAACAACCTGATTTAAATGATCTCGTTAGAGACTTGGGGCTATCAAATCTAAGGCTCAATTACTCGGATCAAGATTGAAACAGTGGAATTTGTTGGATAAAAGTACAAGAGTCTCATATTTTCGCACAAGACAAGAAGATTTTACGAGTTACTTTTCCAAAGAAAATGATTTAGTATATTGTAATGATGCTGCAGGGCTTCTTAAAGAACTGAGTTTCCCAGAAAATTCTGACGAATGGAGACTTTTTATTGATGCGTCGAAGATTAGTTTGAAAGCCGTTTTACTTCACAATGGAAATAAATACCCATCAGTGCCTCTCGCACATGCAACAAACATGAAGAAAATTATGCAAATCTGGAGGTATTACTTGCAAAAATAAAATATTCTCAATACCTGGAATATGGAATATTTGTGCTGACTTAAAAGTTGTCGCTATACTTACTGGATTGCAAGGAGGATACACCAAGTTTTGCTGTTTTTAATGTGAGTGGGACACTCGCGCAAGAGACAAACATTACAAAGTTAAAACTTGGCCGCAAAGAAAAAGCTTGACACCTGGACTTAAAAATGTATCTCAAGAACCTCTAGTGCCAAGTGACAAAATTTTTTTGCCACCACTTCATATAAAGCTGGGGCTCATGAAAAACTTAGTGAAAGCTATGAACAAGGATGGTGCAGGCTTTCAATATCTCAAAACAAAATTTCCTCGAATCAGTGACGCGAAATTCAAAGAAGGGATTTTTGTAGGTCCGCAAATATGAGAGCCTATGAGGGATGAAGTTTTCAATTCGAAGTTGAGCAAAGCTGAAAAAAAAGCTTGGGTGGCTTTTGTAAAAGTGTGTCATAATTTTCTAGGTAATACAAAAGCTGACAACTACCGACAAATCATTCAAGAGCTTCTTTCTGCTTATAAAGCTTTAGGATTCAATATGTCACTCAAAATTCATTTTTTGGACTCGCATTTAGATTTCTTTCCGGAAAATCTCGGTGCCGTATCAGATGAGCATGGTGAAAGGTTTCATCAGGATATTATGCATATTGAAAGACGCTACAATGGAAAATGGTCAGCAGCAATGCTTGCTGATTTTTGTTAGTCGATTCGCCGAGAAACTTCGATGGAAACGATGAAAAGAAAAAAAAACAAAATAACTTTAATTATATTACCATAATGGGATAAATATACTGATATTTCTATAACTTGTAACTGTAAAATTAGCATTTTTCGTTGTAAAACTTAGACCGTAGTCTTTTTTCACTTTTTTCTAATTGTTGTTACTAAAATAATATCGTTTTTTAATTAAATGGACACTATATTTAAAATCTATGTGCTGTATTTTTTTGCATGTTAAATTCCGAGGTAAGAGCACCAAATATGATGTAATCATGCATGAAAACAATGAGGAGAAAAAAAGAATTTTTTTCTGCAGACCTGTGTAATTATTTGATATTTCATAGAATAATGACTTGACACTAATGACAAGTAAATAAAGCCAGGTTTACAAAGCACGAGATCTCGTGTCTACTTTTTTTTGTTTTCGACGGTATCTTTTTTAAGAAATCTGGTTTTTGGTTTGTCATCTGTCAGAATTAATTTTGATTTGAAACCCTTTTCGTGAATCGCGTTACCTATGTTATCATGTAATACAAATATTTGACATTATAAACAAACGGAGAAGATTTGTATTATTTAATAATAAAAACATTGAGTTTTGATATTCCTTATTTTTACTCCAAAGAAACTTATACACCCGAATCATGAGTTTTTCATTATTATCCCAGGAGTTTTCGTTATAATTAGAGCTGAGGATGTTTGCGGTATAACCATGGTTATATCATGTAACCATAGTAATTTACTATGGTTACATGATATAACCATGGTTATACCGCAAACATCCTCAGCTCTAGTTATAATATTAAGTTCCGTTGTCAAGACGAAACTACAAACGAAACTACGAATGTTATAGTCGACTGACATACTATGTTGCTAGGATTGTATCACTGATTTACATGATCGGCAGCCGGAAAAAAAAATTAATACAAACAGAAAAAAGTGCTTTATTTTAAATAGAAAAACGATTTGAAAAGTTACTGTTTTAATATTTTGGGAGCTCCCATGGTTATTTAAAACATTTCGTAATCTTTTGGGCATAGAAGCGATTAATGATTTGGCATTATCTAGTTGAAATTCAAATATTACGGTATCTATGCGGTGACAGATAATGCACTGACAGTAATGACAGTCATAACAAATTATAAATATGAATAAGCCACTGGATAAAGTCCTCTAAATACAGGAAAAGTGAACCATGTCAAATTTAACGTCCGCGATGATAAAATTTAAAAGTATCACAGTGTCGTCAATCTTACTAAGAACATACTTAAAAAACAACTTACTATAATCATGAAAGATTTTGAAGGCATGGTATGATGTGTGGTTTGTTCATAAAGTAATTTCAAAGACTCAAAATTTTCTATAAAAAAATAGATTCATACTTAATTTTATTTCTGGCTGTTTATTAGTATCTGTTATCCCTTGCAATAACCTCAATTATTCACAATAAAATAAAAATATTTATAATTTGCATTAGATCTTCGATATATTGTAACTTTTCTTAAGTTTGATGTTATTTTAGTATATTAATTAATATTTACCGTTATTCGTTGTTGCAAGTCCATCCCTTATATATGGTTTCATTAAGCTGAATAATTTAGATTTTTCCATGTGCACTTTAGACATTAATATTTTATCAATATATTCAAGATCTGCTACCATGATAACAGGATCAAATGGTTTTATCCACAGCTTGAGAACTGATCCATATTTTTTAGTCAAATTGGATCTGTATGCGTACTTATCTTTAATAGAAATGTTATTTACTGCCATGATTTTTAGGCTCAAAAATTATTGTATACCTTCTACATTGCCACCTTTAATAGTTTGCCATATTATCTCAAATGCACTTGGACCTGGCAATTTGTTAATATCCCTGTATCTTTTAAACCGTAGTATCCAATAATTAAAAAAACAAAATAATGCGACAATGACAACAGTTGTGCAAATAAAATATATCATATTGTTCACACAGTACGACTGCTTAAGAAGGAATATACGAAAATGTTTAACTTTGAAGAACGAACTCTAAAGTAATTAAGGTACTAAACGCGTGCGCTTTGACTTCGTTTGCGAATCTTGTCCTGAACAAAAACTTGAGTGATCGCTGAATCGAGAGAATTCGTTTGGAAATATCCAACTACTTCTCACCGGCAGATAAGAATTAATTATTCTGGACGGGCGAATTCGTTTATGTATTTGAAAATAGATATGAATCTATTTGGAATATACAGAACGAAACTAATAGCATAGTTACAAAACGGAATCCATCTAATATACACATACGGCGTTGCTTTGAGAAAAATAATCGAAAATAGATTAGTCCCTTTTGCAACTTTATAAAGCATTGTTAGCGTTTAAATTGCGACACAAATATAATTTGATAATAAATATGTTCGTTAACGATAAAAATTCCTTAAACAATTAATCAACACAACCGTTACGTAAATTACTGTTTATTCACAATACATAGATATATTAAACTAAAGAAATTTATTTATGTGTAAAACTACTGTACCTGTACCTATCCAGATGCAAATTATATCATCGACATACCCGGCCGAGAAAAGGATTTGTTTGATTAGGTTGTTATTTCTGTTAAATAGACCTATTTCGAAGTTATGCATATAAATTTATTTATATGCATAACTTAGAAATATGTAGGTCTATTTAACAGAAATAACAACCTAATCAAACAAATCCTTTTCTGGGCCAGGTATGTCGATGATATAATTTCCATCTGGATAGGTACAGACAGGCAACTAACGGAATTCTTGAAATTATTAAACTCATTAAACCCCAAAATACAATTCGCAATAGAAAAAGAAGAAAATAACAAATTAAAAATTTTTTTAGATATTACCATATACAGAAACAATAACAATCTATCATATAAAATTTACAGAAAACCAACATTTGCAGATAATATAATACATGCGGAAGCGAAACAAGATACTAAAATAAAAATGTCAACATTCCACAGTTATATACATAGAGCAACTCACATACCATTGAATACTGATGCTTTTAAAGAAGAAATAATATATATTAAAAAAATAGCAGAAAATAATGGATACAATCCCAACATAGTAGACAAAATATTAAATCGAAAAGAACAAAAGAATATTCAGAAAAAATTCTTATATCCGGAAATAAAAGAAAATAAACCCATTTGGCACGCAATTACATATATCCCACAAATCACAGACAAAGTAAACAAAATATTAAGAAAATTAGATATTCAAATCATATGTAGCAATAAAACAAAATTAGGTACAATGTTAAATAATAACAAAGATAAAATAGAAAATATAGAAAAATCAGGAGTATACACAATAAAATGTAATGACTGTGAAGCTATATATATAGGGCAAAGTGGAAGATCCATTAAAAAACGCATATCCGAACACGTAAGAGACGTAAAGTATAGTAATAAGACCACAGGTTTTTCGACACACTGTATCGAACAAAGCCATTTGCCCGACATTAATAGCTCCACCGTGTTACATAACGTAATAAAAAGTAGAAGACTAGATTTATTAGAAATACTAGAAATTAAAAAATCACAAAAACGAAATAGAATAATTACGAATACACAGTTAGAATTTATTAACACCCCCATAATAGACGTGATTGTAAATATGTCCCAACCAGCACCCTAGTACTAAAAAATAGGTATAAAAGTTAAAAGGACACGTATTGTAAGTTAGTTTTAAGATACTCTTTGACAATGGCATAACAGCCGAAACATATGTTAGACATAGATCTAATAAAAAATTGTGAAATAGCCAAGTGTGTTTTTATAATAATTTGTCTATTATTATTGATTGAACCAAAAGAATGCCGTTTCTAAACTGGTTATATAATAACAATAATAATCCTTAATGCCAAACAGGTAATTACAGTTACAGGACATAAATGTAATAATTATAATATTAAATATGAAAAATAAATGACCATTATAATTAGAGACCGGACGCATCAGGCCGAAATTACGATGGATCATATAAAATATAAATAGTCTATAACATCACTCAGCTATTGAATACCACTATTCATTCGGTTAACCGCACATCTGTTTTTGTCGTTGAATTGTGACGCAATTACTTGGATATTACAGTTAAATTCCTTTCTTCATGGACATAGATAGAAGCGTGAGGAGCATTTATAATTTATTTTATTTATTAGTTTATATTTCGTAAGATAAATAAAGTACGGTGAGTTAGTTTCTTCTTTTCAATTTTTTAACTGTTAATTACATACTTCGTAATTTTTGTAATAGATCCTGTTTAATATCGTTTCATCTAATCTACTTCTCCAAATTATTTTGACGTAAGTGTCCAGTGAATTTCGTTAAGTTACAATAACTTACGCATACATGTTCAATTTTCATTTATTTAAATCTAGAACATTGTTTAAGTTACTTTTTCTGATATGATATGGAATAACGTCGAAAATAGCATCGTGAAACAATGGCGAGTTGGATTAAGAGTCAAACTGATTGTAGTGATTCCGAAATTTATTGCAAAGTCTGTAAAATATTGTTAAAAAATTCTAAGAAGTCGTACGTAAAATGACATAAATTCCATATAACGCATATGTAATAGCAACAAAAGTTATAAATACAGTTGATGCAGAAACAGTAGCTAAAACCATTTACCAGAATATGCACCAAATGCTTCATTCGGACGACAGGTACAAAGAAAAAGTACTTTTATTTGTTAGTGACAGTGCTGCATATATGTTAAAACAGGCAGACTATTAAAGGAAACATATGCTAATATGCTGCATATTACTTGTGTGGCACATGCTCTCCACATAATCTGTGAATATATCAGAGACACCTTTCCGGTAGTTGATAGACTTGTATTCGCTTTTACAAAAGCTTTCAGAAAAACACCATTGAGAGTAGTTCTTTACAGGGAAAAACCTCCATCTTTGTCACTGCCTCCCTCTACAGTAATAACTAGATGGCGCACATGGTTGGAAGCTACTAGTTTTTATGCAGAGAATTTCAATAGCTCATAAAGTACGTTACATGTTTAAATGATGGTACTCGAAGTATTTCTAAGTGCAAGGAACTAATACAAATTCCAAATTTAAAAAATCGGTAGTACTTTTTTCAGAAACACTTTGAAAATTTGCCAAAACTAATTACTTATTTTGAAAATAAAAATCTCAAATTAAATGATGGATTAACCACATTAGATGTGGCTATTAATAATTTGAAAAATATTCCAAGTGAAGTCGGATGTGGCCTACGGCAAAAGTTAGACGCAGTTTTTAATAGAAATCCAGATTTAATAACATTGCGGCAATTGTGTATAGGGACAATGCTTCAAAATCTAACTGCTGAATACCCTGAAATAAAAGAATATTTCTAGTACGCACCTATAACTAGTTGCGATGTAGAAAGGACGTTTTCTATCTACAAGGATGTATTTCATTCAAAGACAACAAATTTTACAGAAAAGAAACTCGAGAAAGTATTACTAGTTAATATTAATACTACAAAGGTATTTTTAATAATATAAAATATTATTAAAAACCTGGTGTGAAGAACACAAATACAGGTTCACTATTAATATTTTTGTGAACGTGTCCGAAAATATCTTTCCCCAGAGACGTAGATACGTATTTCACCTTTCTACAGGCTCATCGGTACGCCCCTGCTGGAGAAAGAATATTTCCAGACACATTCACAAAAAAGAACCACATCACATCACCGTAATTATCCAGACCGGGCGTAGAAGTAAATTCAGCGCTTCCTGTTGTCAGACAACCGAAGTACCTCGCCCCGCCCACATAACCAATGTGAAGTAACGACGCCTTTCCAAAGGTGGCACAGTCATCCCTCTAGAAACTGTATTTTGTTTGTGTCTTCACTCATACTACGGACTAACCGCATGTATAATGTATCAGAATAATTGAAACATACATGAGTAGGTAAACCCCACCAGTTTTGTATAATACAAAGGTATTTTTAATAATATAAAATATTATTAAAAACCTTGTGTGAAGAACACAAATACAGGTTCACTATTAATATTTTTGTGAACGTGTCCGAAAATATCTTTCCCCGGAGACGTAGATACGTATTTCACCTTTCTACAGGCTCATCGGTACGCCCCTGCTGTATTTGTGTTCTTCACACCAGGTTTTTAATAATATTTTATATTATTAAAAATACCTTTGTATTATACAAAACTTGTGGGGTTTACCTACTCGTGTATGTTTCAATTATTCTGAAATATTAATACTCCTTTACTCAACTTGAACTACAAAATGAACAAATAAAAATGTATTTCGTATTTTATAGATAACCACCCGTTTGTTTTCCAATTAGGTAAATAAAACTAAAAACTCTTTAAAAATACAAATTTTCAATAATACGCCTGTGGGCGATGAGTCATCGGCCTCTCGTCCCTAATTATAGTATAAGAAAATTAATTATTACACATACATTTTTCCTATATGTAAGTTTAAAAGTAAAATAATCAATTCATTGGCGGCATAGTGAGCAACCTGTTATACACCGGTGAAGGATTTACCTATTGCTTAATTCTTCAATTACTTTGCCATGGGGAGAAAAAAAACATTTTTTTATGTCAATTATTTCTAAATTTTTATTCATACATGAATCATAAATTAAATACATTTTTTTTTCAAACGTCAATAAATCGGACATTGCTCGACTGAATAGTCGGCCGTGAAGTTTAATTTTTCTTCCGACGGCGATTTACTTTTCACCGGAGGAAAACGTGTACAACATTCAAACACAGAATCAAAAATTCATATTTTATGAATCAATTAATTGGTAATCATATACTCGTAGACAGAATTTTTATTATTCACTAAATTGAACATTAAGCGTGCAATATGCTCGACTAGGGGATAAACAATTAACCAATCGTATCGCGCGAAGTATTCACGTGTTCAGGGTAGCACAGCACGGTGACAAAACTTGGTCAATTCCAATTTTTATAGACGAACTAGACGAGCCACAAATCACATATATATATAAATATATATATATATATATATATATATATATATATATATATATATAACAAGTGTTCATTTGAAAAGTCAATCTAGGTTACCTTGAAATTTTGATAGAATAAGACGCAAATATATTAGTATGTGTTACTAATATATTTGCGTCTTATTCTATCAAAATTTCAAAGTACCCTAGATTGACTTTTCAAATGAACACTTGTTATATGTGTGTGTGTGTCGCTTGATAGGCTATCTGTGTATAATTTTGCGGGGCAAGGCATCCAAACAAGGTGAGGGGAAGGAAATTAGTTATGCAACTTAAACATCACAAGGGTGTTGCATTTAGAAGTTGTTCTGGGGTAGGAATTTCATATGTTAACGAAAAATTTAATGGTCTTTGTCGATTAATATTCGCCGTATTTAAATTTTGTGATTTCGTGCCCATGTTATATGTTATAAACCTTCGTTGGATTTATTGTTTGTTTGTGTAAGTAGCATTTAGGACTGTGGATAATAGTTTATAGTTTTACCATTTTTTTGATATTGTTAGTTGTAGATTTTTTGGATTAATATTAACTGGATAGTGTCATATTCTGAAACGTCAGACTAGACAATTTTTGAAAATACTATTGTATTTCTTTAAATTCATCTAGCATAAGAGGTGGTATAGATTCTAAACATATTTTTATACGAATTACTTTTGTGTGTAATTTTCATTTGAATTTACATTTTATGATATATTTTGAAGATATTCAAGAAGGTGGAAAAAAATTAAATAGAGTATGGAGAAAAAGAATGTTGCGTTCGATTAAAGTCTGTTGAATATGTCTAAGAAGTTTATGTAGTGGGTTCTTAATTGCATATATTGATTGCAATACAGTAGTTAATCATATAATATATTTTTTTTCCTTCATGCATAAAATTTGAATAACCCCAATAGTAATTTAACTACAGCTTTGTTGATTGCCTACACAATTGTGTACGCAACCCTTTCCCCGCATGGTGACAAGTCCACAAGCTATTCATAGGGATCTATTTTACTATTAAGTTACACATTTATATTATTACTGATCTGTGGAAAAGAGCGATCACTTCAACTGTCAAATTAAATTTGTCAAACCTAACCTGACTTTTAAGATTATAAACCAAAGAGGTTGCAATATTGTATATTTCTGTGAACCGTTGTTATGATTGTTGGTTATTCATGGACGAAGTAGAAAATTTTATAAATTTAGTACAAGCTAAAGAGGAATTATATAATGTGTGGCTAGTCAATTACAAAAATGTATATATAAGGAAAAAACTGTGGCAAATCGTTGTAAACGTAACTTAACAATTTATGAAATAAACCGGATGCCATTCAATAAGAATGGAAAAATTATTCCTTGTCCCAAAGCCGCATTTCTAAACTAAAATTGTGAAATGCACCCTCAATTTGTCTCTTCGTAATAAAAGTCTTAGTATGGTTTGTCATCTTCAGCAATTTACAGTAAAGATAACAATAAATTAAAATTTTTCTTCGTTATTGATCACGAACCAAGGTTGAAAGAATTTTTGGTAGTAAATTGATAATACCCAGCAACGTTATCTGTCAAATAGAAAGTGCGCTAAGACCGTGCATAGAAATAAACCATTCTGAGCTCTGCGAGTTGAGCTAAACGAGCTATACAAATAAGTTCGGTAAGACGCACCCTTACGCACAGAAATAATGTGTGTGATAATTAGAGTGGACCAATTCGGAGCGAAAGCAGAGGCGTGACTAACGAATCGGTTCCCGCATGCGAAACATTATTAATATCTAGAGATATACTATCACGAACGGTGCTGTTATTATGTTATTAAGTAATATAATAAGTTATTATATTACTTAATACTACATATTTGTATTATATTTTGTTTATTTTAGTTCCAATTTACAGTCGTGTATTGTGTATTGTGCATTCTATAGAACAGGAAAGTGTTTTATATTTATATATATATATATATATATATATATATATATATATATATATATATATATAAGGTAAACCTAATCAGTAGGCGATTAAAGGTCTGTATATTACTTCAAAATATATGTATTTAAAAAACTCTACATGTTTCGACAGTACGTCTTTATCAAGAGAATACAAAATATAAATGACAGGATATAAAGGATTTTTTATATCCTGTCATTTATATTTTGTATTCTCTTGATAAAGGCGTACTGTCGAAACATGTAGAGTTTTTTAAATACATATATTTTGAAGTAATATACAGACCTTTAATCGCCTACTGATTAGGTTTACCTTATCATACCAAGGTCACGAAGTTATTATATATATATATATACATATATATATATATTTAAAGTTTAATATAAGCACTTATATTAAACTTTAGACGACGGATAAAGGCAGGAATTATAATAAATCAAAACTAGGGAGCAGCAAAAATTTGTTGACACATAATTTCTATAAAGCAGTGTTGAGAGAAATATAGGTGATATTCATATTCATATAAATATAAAACACTTTCCTGTTATATAGAATGCACAATACACGACTGTAAATTGGAACTAAAATAAACAAAATATAATACAAATATGTAGTATTAAGTAATATAATAACTTATTATATTACTTATTAACATAATAACAGCACCGTTCGTGATAGTATATATCTAGATATTAATAATGTTTCGCATGCGGGAACCAATTCGTTAGTCACGCCTCTGCTTTCGCTCCGAATTGGTCCACTCTAGTGATAATAAAAAAAGAACGCGGTATATTTTATCGGTCGCCGGCGGACAACGTTGAGAGCACCTCGCTTGTGGAATGTCACGCCAATGTGATGTTGCCAACCTTTGAAAAGTGAGTTCCGTCAAACCGCCTTCACATTTTATTACTTGATTGTCTTATTAGTAAATTGCCTGATTACCTTCCATATTGTTGATAATGTATTATCTGAATTATTAATATTTTATTTTATTTTAAAAATAATTGTATTATTTGCATTTTTGTATTCTTGTTATGTACAGTTGCGACCGCTACAAACTAAGACACCGACTTTTGACACTAAATTCAAAAAATTCGTGATTTGTAAATTTGACTTTTACCGGTATGGTTATGTTAGTGTCAGTTAATTGTAAGTCAGAAGCGTACACAATTTTTAAAATGCCTCAATTAAACGATCTGCAGAAGTCGATAATTAGAACTAGGTTAGAGGATAGCATGAGCATTAGGCACATCGCAAATGAAATAAATGTTGATAAAAACACGATAAAAGTCAATGATATATTGTCCATGCCAATACTTTTTAAATAATGAATACCTTTTGCCACCTATTTATTTTGCTTTTACATATTTAATATTCTCATCTTGCCGTGGTTTTTGAGAGCTTCCATATTGAAAAATACAGATTTCATCAAGAAAAACAAACTGGAATGCATTTTCATTTTAAAAACGCATATATTGTTGCAAAAACGTTATTTGTATTTGAATTTTTCCATTTTTCAATTTTTTTATTTTTCAATTTTTTTATTTTAAACGCCACTCACTTTCTTTCACTTAGGTGACATTTTATAAACTTCAATATTAAGACCATGTTACAAAACCAACATTTATGATTTGTCAAACTGTCTCAGTTTGTAGGGGCCGCAATTGCACAAATAAATAAATTACGTTTGGACATTACAGCCTTTCTCATTCTAATATATGTTCATATCATCTACTGAATATAGCTTTAAATTTCGTGTCATCAGCTGTACCAATTTTGAAAAGGTATATGAATGCCTTTCGACACCATTTAATTATTTAAAATTCATCTCCCCACTTTTGACCGGCTGTATGGATTTATTTGATTTTAAAACAACTAAATAAGCATTTTTTTGCATATTTGTGGTTACTACGCTCAGATCTGTTTTATTATTATTTTATCGCAATTGTTTCTTTCTGTTTAGTATCTTTTAAAGCATTCGATTTATATTGGTAATACAATCTTTCAAATTACAAATTTTTATTATCAAATTAAAATTTTCAGCGTGAACTTTTGAAATTTCAATATTTCACAAATTGATTTTTCTGTTATTTGATCAACCGCACGTTTTATTTTTAATGTAATCATATCCTCTAAATCACTCGCACATTGAACTTCATAGCGTTGGTGTTTTTTGTCAGCGTTTGTTTATTTTGTTAAGGACAAATCAAAGACACATTGTTTACAATTTTATTTTTTAATGTCATCGGACTCTTTTAATCCAGTTGATCGGTCCTCACAGGCATCTATGCAAACTGTATGACGTGAAATGCCACAAACTTTTGTACATGGCAAATTGTAGGTCTTAACGCGAATTTTTTTTTCAAGGGCAATGAAAATACTTTTGAGCTGCTATTAAATAAAAAAATTATCGTACTTTTCAAAATTGGTGAAATTGCCTCATGTTATACGAGTGAAAATTTCTAGAATGGCTGATGATTGATTTAAAGGTAAAATATAAAACATTGTATGCACAATGTGTTTATTTAAACCAATAAAATTCAACAGTGAAACCTCTATTTACTACAAGAAAGTGCGTGGATTAAGAACAAAGAGTTTTAAGTCACATGTAAATGATCGTTGTAAATTTTATTTCTTGACCCACCGTTCACGGGGCATAAATTCCGTATAAGCGGTTTTAATTATGTTTGGTGGCAATTATATTGAAACTTGGGTGTGTTTTCTGAGTATTTTATTTATTTAACAAAAAACACTTAAACTTAATTTATTAAAGTAAATCTCACAAATAAAACACTTAACGTTAAACTTAAATTTAAATTCTTTACACTGTTAATTAATATTTTGTTGAATTAACTTGTTCTTATGAGACTGTATGTCTCTTGATGCTAAGTACTGTAGTGTTGTTAGGACTGGTGTCTCATTATGTTAATATGATACTTTTCTGTACATTATTGAAAGTAGGTAAAATCCACCACTACCGCAGCAAACTATTACATAATTAAATGCCAATCGTATCGGTTGTACATTATATTGGTTCACGTCATAATTGGGAAAAGTTTCCAGGTGATCAATTCTTAGTAAATCGTCCCTACTGGCAACAATACCAGGGTTCTACAATAGGTTTTAACAATCCAATCTTAAAATATTATTGTTAATTAAGTGTACAGTTGAGAATAAATTCCTTTGAGATACGCGCAATCCAACCACCCTCCTGGACTTACCTTGCGTGGGCTGGATGATCTGAAATTTACAAGATAACCTGCTAGTGCCAACGGTGTAGAGCGCAGTGAAAATTATCGTGCGATCGTCGAAACGTTGATAAACTGACTATAAATTAAAAAGAGCGCCACCGCGATGTAAGAGCTGTTTGCCGTAGGGTTTATACTTCACACGGAGAACATAGTTGCACTAACGTACTCACTATGAGAAAAAAAATAAGTCTGAATACGGCAGATGATATGAAGTAAAAGAAATCGTCCCACATTAAGAAAAAAAAAAGTTTATTATAAACTTCCGTAGATAAGAAATTTACAAGATAAAATAGAACAGAAAAAGGTATTATGTTTCAAAAATATCTGAATGGGTGAAGCCCATTCGGTTATTTATTACATAATTAAATTAGTTATCTAATAATTTAAATAAATATATAAATGTTAAACATCTACACTCTCTACTTATAAATTCCAAAATGCAAAAAGAACTAAAACTTTGGTACGGTCCTGTATGATATGAGTACACAAAAAACAATAAAACGGAATGCGTTGCGTGAGATCTCAGATACGCATTCACAATAGAAATTAAGCCTTATTCATGAAAACGTGGTACTACATATCCTATAACTCTAATGATCAGAGAGGGGATTGAAGCGATTGAATGACCAATTGCCCCGATAAAACGTTGTGGCGGTATCAGGTATAGTCGAGCAGATATTGTCATTTCCGTCGTTACGAATAGTACAGTGTGTCTATTCCTTCATAAATTCAATACAACAGTGGCGTGTTAGACGGAATATACATTTATATATTATTTCGTTAGACTTCGTTGAAATAATCGCTTAAAAAATTATATCCGCTAATTTCCAAAGTGTATTCCCGTGTTTATATGCTGTTATACATGCATATACATATATGTATTTATTGTTCTTGAGATAATATATTTTCTATTCTCTTCTATAAGGGATTGTTTCTGGTTTCGTTTCTTTCAGTGTTATTTGGTTTCAACGTTTAGTATTTTAAAAAATTTTGTTCTTTGTAAATTATTTTTATTCAAAATTCGAAACGCAATTCGCTTGTCAACATTACTTTTGTTTCAGCAGTATTGCTGCCGGACATCAAACAGTTTATTACATTCGCTCTGTTGTGCATTGACAGATACATATTAACTGCATATGTAGGTATGTGCCACTTATGCAGGTGACCACACGTATCAAATTGTTCGAAACACGGGTCGCTTACAGAAACAAACTATTGCGAATACAAGACAGACGCCTATGAGCTATGAATCATCAATCGCTCGAGTCCGCTTTCTTCTAATTATAAAAAAATTAAATGCCAAACTTATGTACGTTATCCTTAATTAAATTGAGACGACAATTTTCTATATAAACTAAATTCATCGACGCAAATAATAAATTCACAGTATTAATTACAAATCGGCAGTAGCAATTCTAAACTCTAAACAGTCTAAACTGATCAAAAGAAATTATTTAATGTCCAAGGCAAAAAAAAATAAATTAATGTAAACTATATTAATGTATTTTACAATAAAGAAATTATTTAATGAACAATACAAAAAATAGAGTTAAATTAATGATTCTTTGTTTTTCGATATGTGACAACAAAGATGCTATTATTTATAGCACAAATGCAAATTTTTGAGAAATATCTAATCAATTGAAACGGCGTAATTAGTACAGCACTATCTTGCGAGTTGTAGATATGTTTCAAAGATAACACAGCATATGGGGTCGTTTCCTGTTCACACTGTCTTCGATGAAACTTCCGGCCCACATGAATTGATTCACTTCTACAACAGATTCTTCAGTTTCGATGATTTTAAACTTTAACAGCCAACCCCAACATAAAATATTAAAACTAATATTAGAAATAACAAAAACCCTACAGAAGTTATCGTATGCATTAAAATCAGCGAAACGCGTAGTTTGAGACACAAAAAATGTCACATAGAAAACTAGTGGGCAAATTAGGGTACAATTAATATTCGGCCTAGACAACATAATCAACTCAATCACAAAAATTAAGTCAACAAACAATGAATTCCGCCATATAAACCACCTAACTGGGTGTAATTTTTTCTCTAATAAATAACCACACAGCGGCACCAAAAAAAAAAAAACTGATCTGGTCGAGATTATTTACGCTAGCGTCGAGGTCACACACAAAATTCTATCATCTCCGCGCAGCGAGTCACATAGGTGCGAAAGAATAGCCAAATCGCTACGGATATATATAGCACCCGTCAAAAACTTGTAACAATTATGTTATGTTATGTAGTAATGGAATTTATTAATACCTATTTAGGAAACCTGAGCTTAAGAATAGATGGTCAAATTAAACACTGTGCAATTGAATTCGTTCAATACTAAATCTAGGTATTAATACAAGCAGTCTAAATCATAAATTGCAAATATAAAAAATGCCGCTTTTTAGAATCTAGAAAAAGCTTTATAATTTAATTATTCTGTTTATACAGCAGTTCTTATTTGTAAATGAACGTTGAATATTGATATATGTAATTAAAAATATTCTATGTGAATTCTATATCCTGGATTTACTTATATTTGACATATATTCAATTGAATAAATTTCGTTTTATGACGAAACAATCGTAATTTAAATATTATTTGCATTACCGAAAGCTGGCTGTCATGTATACCAATTATTTATACTCTTTTAAATACTCAATGCTACGAAAGTATTGAAATCCTTAACAAAAGTGGATGTGATGATATTATACTGGTCCTTAATTCAAACGTTCTCAACTAGTAGATACTTAGAAATAATAGTAACAATAAAATATTCATTTATATTATTGCTGATCATATGCGGTACAGGCAAATCGTATCTGACATGTTAAAATAAATTTGTTTTCATAGTTATTATTAGACTTATAAAACAAACTAAAATTGTTTATTTTGTCTTATAGGTCTATATATACTCTGTTCAGTATAAGTTTTTTTAAATGTCTTTTCTCCTCCACATTGTTGTCGGTTAACTAACAATTACGGAATAGGTTATGTTTCTGTATTGATCCATGCAATTAAGTAAAGGGGGGCTATTCACGAAATCTAGAATTTATTCAAGTAATTTATAACTACATTCATAAATGTATCAAATACGAAAGGACTATTATTGCTTCCCATATCTTTCTCTGCGCACCAAACAACAGTTTATAATTAGTGTTACATGAAATAAATTTAATAGGAGAAAGATCGCATTACTTTGCTGTATGTTTTACGGCTTATAATTGAAGTATATAAGTAACAACACGAATATTATAGGAGTCAGAATTAAATAATTTATGAACAAAATCCGATAAATTAAGTAAAAAAGTTTGTAAAAGTACTATATATTTGAATATTGAACTAAAGGGTATCTATTTACATCAATTAGAAAATATTTTATAATATCAATACACTAAATTCTATTGCAAACATAACTCATTATATAAACAGTGTACTCTCTCTTAAGGGGACAGCCATGGGACTGAAAAATTTGTCCGCTTATGAGAAAAGTACAAAAAGAGTAAATAATAATTTGTAATATATTTATCTTTAAACAATTTTATTTCCAAAACAAGAACATATAAATATTAGATAAAGTAAACAGAATTTTCATTAACATTTTTGCGAGAAGTAAAAAAAACTAAATTTGTTATGCAAGGTATTCAAATAGATTTAAAAAAATCAGAAATTTTAGCTTGGCGCGTTTTTCCTTTAATTTCATTATCTTGGAGATGTATTTGAAGATCAGTAAGCAATTGAACACCTTTAAGGTCGCTGTGATACAAAGAAAAAGCCTTTAGTTTTCTTATAGCTAAATAAGCCGCTTTATAGGAAGTTAACTTGTCTTCAATTTGGCTTTCTAGCTCATCTTCAGACGAGTTGGCAAGCGTTTCTTGGGAAACAATTAACATTTCAGTATTAATGTTTTCCACATCTTCATCATTAATGAAGACTTCATTATCTAAATTAATATAGTCTTCGACGTCAATTTGGATTTGGCTCTGAACTTGATTAATAATATTGGAGAACTGAGCAAGTGCTGATAGTGGAAGCTCATCTTCTGCGGTCCAACCGCTATCGTCATTTAGGATATCTGTTTTCTCACAACCAGCTTTCCTGAAACAATGTTTTATTGTCTGGGAACCCACCTGCTCCCACGCTTTGTGTATGAAATAAACGACATCTAACAAATTTATTGATTTTGATAAATCCAAAGCAGAATTTGCGTCTTCCATCTGCAGCAAAATATTTTTTTTAAATAACGATTTGTACAAAAACTTAAAGTTTTTTATAACGCCTTGATCCAGGGGCTGACAAAATGCTGTTGTGTTTGCTGGAAGAAAAATAACTTTAACATTTTTCACTTTAAGATCGCGAGGATGAGAAGCCGCATTGTCTAAAAATAGCAGGACGTTCCGTTCTTGAAGTTGCATTTTTCTATCGAACTGCGCTAGAAAATCAGTCATCAAATCAGACGTCATCCAAGCTTTTTGTTTGATCGCCACGTAACTGGTAAATTGTTCAAATTAATATTGCGAAACGCCCGAGGTTTTGCAGCTTTTCCAATAACAAAAAGGGGTTCCTTTTCTCCAGCCATATTGACGCAGTGCAAAATCGTTAGCCTATCCTTAGCCATTTTTCCACCAGTGCATTTTTCACCTTTTAATGCAAATGTTTTATCGGGTAATGCCCGAAAAAACAATCCAGTCTCATCCGCATTATAAATATCTCGTGAATCATATCCTTGAATCAAAGATGGCACTTTTTCAGTAAAACTTTTGACATCATCTTGGTTTACACTAGCGGCTTCTCCAGAAATGGCACGGAAGGTTATGTTATGCCGTTTTTTGAACCTTTCCAGCCAGCCAGATGATGCACTAAAATCTGCGTAATTCTATTTATCTGCTATTTCTTTAGCCTTGCTCCTGATAAGTGTGCCCGAGAGAGGAATACATTTCTTTCGAGCCATCACAAACCATTCGTAGCACAATTTATCAATGTTAACGCCTTTGACGTTCAGCATACTCCTTTTTCTATCCGGATTGATATCAGTGTCCCACAATCTTAAAATTTGGTCTCTGTTTTTGATGATACAAGCAGCTTGAGTTTTACTGATCTTACATTTCTTTGCTAACTCGCGTACACTAAGTTTCTCATTTTTTGGAATTTCAATGACATTAACTTTGTCTTTAATAGTCAACACTGCTTTAGGCATAGCGATTCAAGTATGTATACAATAAGAATCTATAAATGTACTATGTATTTACGTACTACATTCAAAACAATAAGCTGTGCGTATTTAGGGAATTCCCCTTTGTACATACACGTATTATTCAATAAGCAACATCTGTACGAATATGAAGTGTACAGTGTTACAGTGTTGTAAGCTGTCCGGTTATGGGGACTAAAATCACTCTAAAATCACTTTGGTGTGGGAAAAAAATGTCCGCGTCCGGTTATGGGAGGGTTGTCCGCTCAAGAGAGAAAATTTTTAAAAATCCCAAGTAATCTTTTGGTACTGCAAAAAGTGTCCGTTTATGGGAGGTGTCCGCTTAAGAGAGGTGTCCGTAAGGAGAGAGTACACTGTACATATTACACAAATATATTAATGAAACCACTTCCTTTAAGATCTATTGATACGAATTACACACAACATTATTAGAGACTGGCTCGAAAAGTTATTTTTAAGGTCTTTACTTATAATTAATCGGAATCGTCACTATCACTTGTACCAAAATAAATAATAAATTCTGCCATTTCATTTCATTTTTATCGATGGCAACCTGCCTTTTCCACCAGTCTTCGATAATGTTTTCAGTATGGTTGACACAATTGTTCTACATTTCTGGTATTACATGTTCCAGTGTATCCTGCCATAGTCTCAAAACTTTCTCTACCCCTTCCCCATATATCTCTATATTATAGATGTAATATTTTTTTGCAATTTTCAATACGTTTTCATTTGCATTGAATGTACAATGATAAGGGGGTAATCGAAGTACTTTGGGTCCATACTTTTTTACCAACTTATCTGCCACGTACACTTTTCTTGGTCTATCCCTTTAATTAAATAATTAAGCAATGCTAATTACAGAACTAAAAAAATTAACTGCTTAAGAAGTTGCAGGAATTGTGATTTCAAAAAGTTGTCCTCATATTGTATTTTATTTTCATTTAACCAATCCTGGATATCAATCTTTTTACACATAGAAGTTGGGATACTTTTTTCAGTAATACTATGATTAGGTGCAATGTCCATGATGATCAGAGATGGCTGTTCTAGATTTTTAAGCTTCTTTTTTAGCTGTTCTTCAAACCATAGCAGAAAGATGAGTTCATTTCCATTATAGTCTAGATGAATTGCCTTTGATGGAAATGTAAGCGATCCACCAGGTATAAATCCTTTTGGATTAACAGCGTGAACAATAATATATCTAGAAAGCATAATATATTAACTGCTATACATTTGTAATACTAATCGTTCACTGACCTTCGTCCATCAACTTTGTTCCATTTGATACTTTCTGGTCTTTCCAGGATCTACCTATAGTCCCATTTTGGAAAAATCTATGTTACACCTACAAAAACAGGCATCCACAAATTATTTACATTTTTATATTTAATGTAATCCACCAGAAAATCTACTCGGCCAAGAATAATATGAGATTGTCACTGTTAAGAAAGCTTAAGACAAAAGTGAACACTTGTCTGACATCGGATATGCACATATTCAATGCAAAAAGAACAATATGCATCATTGTTTTGTGGTTTTTGTTTTATATAGATTTAGTTTATCATATTATATATATCTAGCTAATTATTTTCGTTAAATTCATATACATCAATGTATATAGTATACATAATAAGATCTTGCATTTGGGCCGTACGAATTGCTATTCAATGTTAATTACATATCTTTATAATCTTTACGAAATACCAGAAGAGTACCGAAATTTCCAAACTACTTAAAGCTTCATAATTGATTTAATATAATAGATGTAATTCTGTAGCCTGTTACGTGCCATTATTATTCCTGTTAAATATGCAAAGCCTCAATTCCATGTAAAGGTCTATTATGGGATTTGCGTTTACAGTTTATAGCCCTCTTTGTCATGTTGATTCAGAGGTTTTCCGCATGTCGACTGATTAGTATTCAAATATTTCTTACAATAAGTTTTGATTTAGTTTCATTACCTTGTCGGAATAATCGTGGATGCGAACCCATAATTTACATGGGATAGAAGAACAGTATCTACGAAAAACTCAAGGAGAAAACATCTGGCAAGCTCGCATAACTCGTAAAACATCGAGCTAGACAAAAATAAATAACAAGGATCTTTTATAAATATTCTTTCTACACTTTACGACGCTATTTTATTCGAATTTTTCATAGAAAAAAATTCGCCCTCAAGTAGGAATCGAACCCACGACCTCTGGCTTGCCGGACCATTGCTCGACCACTGAGCTGTTGATGCGTGAATTAGAAACTTTTATGGGGATGCTTTGAGTTACATCAAAGGAAGTATCTTTTATTCAATAATTAATAGTTGTGTACATAGTAGAATAAACCATTTTAGTTCACAAACGACTGTTTTATTGTGAAAACCGTACATAGCGAAGAGCTTCTCAAACCAGGGAGGTTTCGACAGTTCCATTAGTGCTCTGCGAGGATCATATTTTTCCCAACGGAAACAAATGTTACGTAATATAATTGAGTATAGTTTAAAAAAACAGTTAAGATTTATATAGAAACACCAAGTTTAAACAAAAGAAAGATTATGTACACAGTAATAAGGAAAAAATCAGTAGCAATTAATTCAAAAAAATTCTAATGTCAATTGTCAGCAGCGATTTTTATGTTGCAAATGTACATTTTCGAGGGGGTGATATGCGAATACATTTGTATCTTAATAATGATATTATCGCATAATGTAGACTGTGAAATTCGATATTATGATGCCTTGCTGATCCCCTTAATTTAGCGAATTTCGAAACTTGCATAGCTTAAATTTTTATGAAAAATATACATTTCAATATTTTTACCATAGGAAGTTAAAGTTCTCATTACAATTCTAGTCATATTGAAAATATTTAACTTTGTGTAGCTTCAATAATAGTTTCTAGTTTGGACAACATTAAACTATTTTAATTTAATATTATTTAGTTAACTTTCTATAAACTTGAAACAATTTTCTATGGTTCTAATTATCAGAGAACAGACTGAAGCGATTCCATGACCAATTGCCCCGATAAAATGTTATGGGGGTTGGTATCAAGTATAGTAAGCATGTTATAACAGCCTCACTATTTGCTTGCCCTATTGCATTCCTCGAGCAGGTGTTGTTGTTTCCGTCGTTGTGAATAGTACATTGTGTGTATTTCATCATAAATTTATTTCAACAGTGGCGTTTAAGACGGAATATATATTTATATATTATGTTGATGACTTCGTTGAAATAATCGCTTAGAAAATTATATCCACTAATTTACAAAGTGTATTCTCGTATTTGCATGCTGTTATACATGCATATACATATATGTATTTATTGTTCTTGAGATAGTATATTTTCTATTCTCTTCTATAAGGGATTGTTTCTGGTTTCGCTTCTTTCAGTATTATTTGGCTACAACGTTTAATATTTTAATATTAACTTTAATTTAACTATCCACTACATCCGACCTCCAAGTTGCTGGATTACAAGAGTGCGCCACGCTCCCGGTCCTCCCGGTACTACCTTATTTGTGGAGTATGTAGTTTTCATTTCTTCTTTTTAGTATATTTCTTTCTGTTCTTAGTATTTCTCTTTATTTTCATTAACTATGGGGAACTCTCGTAAGCCAACCATGGTAGAATGGATTAGAGGCCATACAAATTGGTTGCATATTCGTAATGATACCAAGACATATTGCAGTGCCTGTTCATTAAGTTTAAGGCGTCCACAAAAGTGTATTATGCAGAGACATGTTTCTTCGAAAACTCAACAAGATAACATATGACCATCTGCACCTGACACTTTTATCGAAGAACTGTGTGAGGCTTTCATGGCGGCCAATATCCCGTTCAAAAAGCTTAACAATCCAGTCCTCAAGAGGTTTCTATCAAAATATACTGATTGTCATATACCAGATGAATCTACTTTACATAAATACCACTTATCAAAATGTTATTTGAGAACCATTGAAAAAATACGAACCAACCTATCTGATCATTACTTTTGGGTAAGTGCAGACGAAATAACGGATGTAATGGGACGATATGTGTTAAAAGTACTTGTTGATATTTTTCATCCGACAACTTCATACCAACCATACTTAATTACAACTAAAATATTGCCAATCGTAAATGTTGAAACAGTTGCAGAAGTAATTGATCAATGTATTCAAAACATTCCGACATCGGATAACAACTATGAAGACAAGATTCTATTATTTTTGACTGATGCGGCAGCTTATATGTTAAAAACAGGGAATTTATTAAACTAATCTTATACCAATATGCTACACGTTATCTGTGCAGCACATTCACTACACAGAGTATGTGACTACATCAGGGGTTATTTCCAAAATGTTGATAAGTTAGTTTAATCATTTGAAAAGATATTTCTCAAAGCTGAGACAAAAAGTTGATGCCATATTTAGCAGAAACCCAGATTTGAATATATTATATTAATTCTGCGGAGAGCAGATTGAAAAATCTATACATTCGAAGTATGGTGCACTTTTGCAACATTTTAATCACGCACCCATCACCAGTTGTGATGTGGAACGGACATTTTCAATTTTTAAAGACGTTTTAACATCTAAAAGAACTAATTTAACACAGGAACACATTGAACAAATTTTAGTTGTTCATAGTAATGTTTTACACTTTCAATGTTTCACAGAAAATACATAGTTTTGAGTTTTGTTCTTTGTAAATTATTTTTATTCAAAATTCGATACGCAATTTGTTTGCCAGCATTACTTTTGTTTCAGCAGTGGTTGCTGCCGGTTACCAAACCGTTTATTACATTCGCTCTGTTGTACATTAACAGATACATATTAACTGCATATTGCAATGGATTTTTCCCCGAAGAAAGAAATTAAAAGAAACTATAGAAGACTATGTATTTATGTACATTTTTTCCAGAAAGATAATTATAAAGATTTAATATTTTATGTAAAAATTTATTATAATGTGTATTTTTGTCCATATCTGTAGATCGTTCGGGTCTGTGTGATGTTTGCAGTTCACGCCACTTAGGAAGTTATAGTATTTTGCATATTGTAGATATTTTGACTTATGTTAGGTAGGGCTATCATGCTGTTTCCAGGATACTGAGGCTTTTAGAGATTTACTTGCAGTTGTACAGATAGCTCGAAGTTTTTTTTTATTACTGAATAAACTTCTTTTGTTCAGTAAGTTTTTGGATAAGTTCGGTTTGTGTTTTTGTGTGGTGATATTGATGTATTTAGACTAATTCTCGAGTTATTACGAGTCTTTAAACTTGTAATTTGTAATTTATAAGACCTATCTGAAAAAAATCTCTCATTTTAGTGAAGTGATAAGTACATTAATTAATGTATGTATATTTCTCTTAATATATTTATGTCTTTAGAAATAATTCAATTATATAGAAGAGCTCAGTAAATTCAGTAATTTTAGGTTTATAAAATTGTTGTAATCATCTGAATATTAAGAAAATTGCCAGATTTTCTTTTGAAGTTTTTTTTTAAGTAATATTCTAGAAGGTTTAGAAATTGGTGGGAAACTTGTATTTGTTTCATGTTCAATGTACGCATGAATTAAATGTAGCTGCGTGCGCATTACAGATAATTTTCTGTTTTGACGTTTGAAATAGTTGGGTTAACGTAATTTAGAAGTCTAACAGTTGTTCTAAATATTTAATTTGAATTTTGCTCGCGGTCATTTTGGTGAGTTTTTTTCGCTTTTACTTTCATTTAGTATCAAAGTTTTTCTCACCTTCTGTTTCCTTGTATATGTTTCAGTTCGACGTTATACTTTATAAAGTCGATTTTTTTTTCTTTTATTTTTTTTTGAGTAAAAGAATTTGCGGGGAAAATTGTTACTCGGACCCTATAAGGGTAAACTCTGAAGATTGAAGAGCTCCAGGAAGGCGACCCTACTGAGTTAGTCCGGCAAAGCTGCTGTGTATTGTGAATCTAAGTTAAATAAGCTATCAACTTCATAATTCACTGCACATATGTAGGTATGTGCCACTAATGCGGTGACCACACGTACCAAATTGTTCGAAACTCACGGATCGCTTACAGAAACAAAGCTATTGCGAATACAAGGCAGACGCCTGTGGGCTATAAATCATCAATGGGTCGAGGTCGCTCTCTACTAATTATCTGTCATTATATTATTAAGTATCTATCATCAAGAATTATAAACACTTGCAATTTAAGAAAGTTCTTATTTGTTTGAGTACTCTAAATTCTATTTTATCAAAACTTTCTTTGTGTAAGTATAATTTCCACGTTACTATGTTTTTTTTTTTAAATTCTAAAACTAAATTCTGATATAAAGACCACAGCATTGATCAAACAAATGCAATAGAATAATGTTAGTTGCACAATATAAAATGGTAAGTTTTATTCCACTGTAATGAGAGTTAAAAACTTCATACAATATAAACTGAAGAATATATTTTAACCATAAATTTTTGAAAAAATTGTACATACATGGTTATTTATCACAATTTATTATATAATTCAAGAATTTCGTATTTATATTTTTCTACATTAAAGCATATTAACACTGTTTAGATTGGAAGCATACACTATAATATATTTCCGCAGATATTATGACTATATTAAATACATTTCAAAGTGTTGGCAAAAAAATACAACACAACAAAATATTATGCAAACATATTTCCCTTATAGCTATTATTACAACTAGGGGAATATGAAAAGTATATTTCCCGTGGTTGGCAACCCAACCAAGGGAAATATATTCATATTCCCCGTGTTGTAATCAATAGTTTTTTTCTGATTGAAACAATATTGTTGTGAAAATGGAAAAATATTGGATTGTATATTTTTGAATTTATCGTATTGGTGACGTTGCTAAGGGCCGTGTTTGTAAATATCATGGTTGACTGGTTTGATTTTCGCGTTCTGTTATAAATAAAATTGATGAAATGTCAAACAATGTGCTAACACAAGCGGCGAAAGCCCGTGAATGTTTGGTTCCGGCGAAATCCAAAGCTGCTTACACTAAAGTGGATGAAGACTTTCAAGAGAAGAGAAAATTTGGTGAACGGTGTCGACGAAAATATTTTGCTAGCGTTTTTTGAAGATTTGTTATTTTGCTATAATTTTTTTTATTTTTGACGTATGACTAATTTATTCTATCCGTAGTCGCATAAATATTCACCAAACACGTTGTGGCCAAAATTATCGATGCTAAGGTCAATGTTACATTTAAAGGAAAAAATTAATGTTAAAATGTTCGATGAAGTAGAAGCATTTGTGAAAAATAAAAATTAAGGATACCTTCCTAAAAAATCAGAGGTGTTGTCCCGAGAACAGCTCGAAAAATTCTTGCGAGAAGCTCCTAATGAAATTTTTTTGATGTATAAGGTAAAAATTTCTTTGTGATTCTCCTCTGTTGAATAGATTGTTACAACCGTAATTTTAAAGGTCGCTTTAATTATGGAAATCTTTGGCGCCTGCAGAACGAACGAATTGGTGAATATGCTCTCTTCCAATATCGAAGATCGTGGGTCGGTGATCGTGATCAACGTTTCAAAGACGAAGAATGATGTAAATTTACAATTATTGAAGAAGAAGATCTGGGTGCTGTTCGTTTGGTGAGAGAATATTCGGCGTTGCGTCCGCAAGGTGTTTTTAGGTTCTTCGTGGCTTATCGAAATAAGAAGTGTACTCTTCAGTCGGTCGGCAAGAATACCTTCGGAAAGATTCCGAGTAAGGTTGCTGAATGGTTGGGTTTGGATAATTCGAAGGCGCATGCAGGCATTGTGGAAGACGAACATCAGCGACTTTGGTGGCCGATGCGGGAGCCTCAATGACTACACTAAAGAGACACGGTGGTTGGAAAAGTTCGTCTGTTGCGGAAGGCTATCTGGCTGACAGTATGTTGCAGAAAAATAAGGTAGCAAAGATGATAGCGGGTGTGGAGGGAGAGCCATCTGCAGCATCTGTTACGGTTCCTGGTGTGTCGATGACGAATTGCGTACAAGATTCTTCATCGTTTGTATCTGGTTGTAATCGCTTAAGCGGAAGGTTTGAGAATTGCAATTTTTATTTTGGTTCTGAAAAGTAGTGTTACTAATGCAAAGACTTTCTTCGTTCATTTGTTGCTTTAATTAGAAAATAAAACATTTCTGATTATTTTTGTTGCTTCAATTAAAAATTATAACATTTTTATGATGAAATGTGACGTTTCATATTTCCCTTGGGACAATATGAGCGTTTCATATATCCCTTGGGAAATATAAGTGTGTTATGATATATCGTAACAAAGGCAGTATTATTCAATATTGTTTCAATCGGAAAAAAATGTGTTATAATATTCAAGAGTTTATATTTGTACTCTGGTTACTGTCTTTCCTCAAATATTATAGGTACACCAGTCACACTTTTTATAATTATTTCATTAACAAATTTGAGTTTATGATTTTCAACGGGTTTTACTTCAAACTTTTGGATTACTTTGGCTGCGAGATATTTTACATGTAGCATAGCATAGTATTTACCTAAAATAATATAGAGTAAAATGTATTGTCTTTAAAGTAGTAGTAAATATACCAAGGCAGTCTCTAGGTCCCAAAGAGAACGTTACGAAAGTGTTTTTCTGTATTAAATGAGCATTTTCGGGCATAAAACGATCTGGATCGAATACATCTGGATTTTTAAAATATTTTTCAGATTCGTGCACACCAGCTAGCCTTAACATGAATGATGTACCTTTCGGATAGTTGATCCCATCTAAAAGTGACAAGTAAATTTTGACTTTTAAAAAGGTGTGTAAGTGAAAAACTCACCAATCAAAAGATCTTCGCTAAGTCGTCTTTCAATTATTGGAACGATTGTATGAAATCTCATACTTTCCTTCACTACTGCCTCTAAATACTTCATTTGTTGCAATTCGTTGTTTGTTATTTCTGAATCCTTTTCTTTTCCTACAATAGAAATGATCTCCTCATACAGCCTCTTCTGAACAGTTGGATGTTTCGCAAGCTCATATAACGTAAAACACATGCCGTGTGCTACTGTATCGTGACCCTAAATTGTTGAAATTGTGTTTTAATGTACATTATATATGGAGACAACAAATAGCATTATCATACACGAGGGTGGGTTGACATTTACGCGCGATCGCATAGAGTGGTCAGTGAAATAGAAAAAATACACATCACATTTTGGCAACTAATCCCTTGTCGGCTTACTGATAATATTTGATAAACTTGTGACAAGCATTTTTTTTAAATTTACGTTGCTACTAATTAAGTGTAAATGGATAATTTTGAACATCGTGCAGTGATTAGGTACCTCTTAAAGAAAGGCATGTCTTGTACCGAAAATGATATGCTAGATACACTGGGTAAGAGTTGTTCTTCGTAATATAACCGTCAGAAATTGGATAAAAGAATTTAAGCGTGGCAAGAGCAGCTTATAAGATGATCCCCCCAGTGGACGGCCGAAAACGGCTACTTCTTCTTCTTCCTCTTCCGTTAGGTCAATGACCCCTGTTTTTACTGGAGTTTAGTTTCCCTGTTCTTAGGAGATTGATGACCAGCTGTCTCACCATCGTCTCAAGAGTCCTCCTGGTGGTCTGGATCCTTTATGTTTTCCTTCACCTGCCACTTTGACTATGCTTTTGTTGTCCATCCTTGAAATGTGTTGGTTCCAATGTGTCCTTTTTTTGCCCCATCTTACGATGTCTTGTATTTGACATTGTTGGTTTCTGATGCGGTCAAGTCTTGTTTTCCCAACTGTAATCTTTAAAATTTTCATTTCAATTGTTCTTAATAATTGTTTTGTTTTAGTGTTATCGGCTCTGGTTTCTATTGCATATGTCAATATTGAGCGAACGCAACTCTAATATACTCACCGGCACAAAATTAGACCCATCGATCCATATACTTTTTTTTTCGTCCATTCTTTTTTTTTCATTCCGTCCATAAATTTGAAGGTTATTGTTATCTGTCATATATATTTAAATACGCTTTGTTAAAATTTTTTGGAACTGTTTAAAACCTTTTTTCATTAAAAGCATGTTTATATTATTCTTAGTTAGTGTTAGTTAAATTTAAACTGTTTTTTTCTTAATTTTGTTTATTTTTTAATCGTTCATTTTGCTTTTTTTTTTAAATTCGTATTCAACAAAGTTCGTTTTTTATTTTTTAAATTCAAATATGATCTTAAATCCAACAGACACTGTCAGAGCAATAGCTTTGATACTTTAATACAAGATAGGCGATCACAGTAACGAGCGATCATTAAAATTTTCACTCGTAGCTGGCCATGTATATAAAAATTATGTCGTAGCTTTAGTCATTAAGATGTTATTTCAAGCATCTGTAAGTGTCAAATATATATTTTAAAGTTTCATCAAAAGAAAAAGTAATGGCCTTTAATGATATGCATAAAGCGTTTATGGTAGAATGTTACTTCCTGACATCTCAAGAAATTGATGGTATTTGGCAGCATTCAATAGAAAATTGCCTTGCGGAGTTTGAAGAGAGATATCCAAATACTGTTCCTAGCTATAAAACTTTCCGTGATACGCTAATGCATTGTGTAAATCTTTTTCGTCAAACAGGCAGTATTTTAAGGAAAAAAGGAAGCGGTCCTCCTCTCAAGAGAAGTCGCGGCGTAATAGAAAATGTCAGACAAATTATTAACGAATCTCCTCAAACATCTATTCGCAGAGTTTCGCAACAAGTAGGGCTTTCGTATGGAACATGTCAAAAAATTTTAAAAAAGGACTTGCACATGTATCCATATAAATTAACTTCTGTACAAAATCTATTACCTACGGATTATGAAAAAAGAACACAATTTTGCCAATGGTTTATTCAAACAATGACAGACAATATTTTAAATCATACTTTTTTCACCGATGAAGCTTGGTTTTATTTGAAAGGTTATGTTAATTCGCAAAATATGCGTATGTGGTCCAGTGAAAATCCTCATTTCTACAGAGAAGTTCCTCTACATCCAGAAAAAATAGGCGTATGGGTAGGTAGTCGTCACCGATTAATAGGACCAATATTCTTTGAGGGCACGATAACATCGGAGAAATATCGTAACGAAATTCTCAGTGTCTTTACTAATCAATTGACTAATGATGAACTCCAGGTCGGATATTTTCAACAGGATCTCAACAATTTTATGGCGATAGGCTAATAAGTAGAAATACAGCGATTCCATATCCACCACGATCGTGTGATTTAACAGTCATGGATTTTTTTGTGTGGCCATATATAAAGAATATTATTTATGAAACACCAATTAATAATCTACAAGAGTTAAGACATAAAATCATAGAAAAATGTGAACACATCAATAACTCACCGCAAATACTGATCAATGTTTTCAATGCTCTACGAAATAGAGTGCGATTATGCTTGGTGGAGAATGGTCAACATTTTACACATTTTTTATAATATTCTATTACTTTGTATAAAAATTATAAATATATTTAATATAAAAGTCAGCATTTCAAATTATTTTTTAACAATCATGACGTTTGAAATTATAATGACAGATCTCCTCTAATAACTTAAGTTAGGACATACTTTTTGTGTACATGGCTTACTTGAGCGAAAATTTTAATGATCACTCGTTATTACTGAGTCGAGTCCTAGGTGTTTCTAGGTATTCTGTTCAAAGAGCAGTAGAGCGGTTCCCTGTAACAAGTGGATACACTAGACGAGTCGGTACAAGGGCTCGGGATGACCGCTTTCTTAAATTAGGAGTCCAGAGAAACAGGGATATTACAGCAGCTTGTGTCATAAACGATTTAGAAGAGGTTCATGGTGTAGCAGTAAGTGAAAGAACAGTAAGAAGAAGGTTGCAGAAACATGGATTGACTGCTGAAAGACCTGCATCCGACCCGCAGTTGATCAGAGAACATCAGGTAGAGCGGTTGCGCTTTGGTCGTGAACATCAGAACTGCGTTAATGAGGAATGGAGCCATATCCTTTTTAATCTCAGCTCTCCTAATGGACGCAAAGAGTATGGCGAAGAGCTAGTGAAAGGTTTGCCCAATGTAATATTGTTCCAAAGCTTAGTTTCGGCAGTGGATCAGATATTGTTTGAGAGGGAATTAATATGGTATCTCGTACGGATTTACTGGTGGTAGATAGAGGAGCTCTGTATGCAGATGTCCTGGAACCACATATGATGCCTTTTGCTCCATTTGTTAACGACGATTTTATGCTAATGCATGATAACGCCCGCTCTCACGTTGCGCGAGTTGTTAATATTAATAATTGAAAGAAGTTGAAATCCATCGTATGATCGCCCAGCAAGAAGTCCAGACCCAAATCCGATCGAACATGTGTGGGACATCGTCGGAAGACGACTTCGAGCTCAAATTCCAACACCAAGAAACATAGAAGAGATAAGCGCGGCAGTAGACGAAGAATTGGAAAACATTGACCAAAACGACTTTCGACTCTCTAAAAACTCTACTTCTAATTCAGCGTTAACAACGAAAATTATATGTATCCGAAGATTTGTTTGGGGAGAAAACTCCCACGACCAGCACTCTTGTCTGTTTTCGTAGTTCCGACGAATCTACTAGCTTCTGACTGACTTCTGTCTGACTCTTACTGACTATCACAGAACACGCCTTTCCAAAATTGTCGTTATCAAACACCATAGAATGATTGGTTCTCGCATTTCCTTTCATACATGTAAGGTAACTACCCCTTTCCTTGAATTCAAACCCATATTTATTATTACTGACTGTTCAGTATATCATCCTTTACAAGTTCATTTTACGATGTGTCAATTTATGATCCGTAACTAAACGATGGAATTTAGAAGTAGTCACGAACTCAGAAAGACAATGAATCTAAGAAACAATCTACTATTGTTGAAAAGCTGCCACCAACGCGGCGTAAAATTAAAAATGTGGCGAGTGATAACGAGTGATCGCTCGCTGATCCTCTCTGGTCTGAACCTACCTGTTGATGTTGTGTCCCCAGGAAGGTCTCTGCCGGCTAACTCTCTTGTTTCGGAGAACGTCGCGGATTCAAGGCCGCGAGTTGGAAAATGGACGCCACCGTTATATCCACCTGCAGAGATACAGCTATAACGGGAGCAGGCGGGACCTGGTAGCTCCAACTAACACCAGAGGGTCAGCCCCTTATCACTCGTTGCAGAGCAAGAAACTTTGTTATACTCATAAACTAGTGGAAGGGTAGGGATCAAGACACAATCAACAATTCTACAATTTATTAAAGGCTAAAAATGACCCAACATCAATACACAATTCGGCGTTGTCAATTCTCACAAAATATAAAACTAGATACAAACGTACATCAAAATTCAAAGTCAAAACGCTAAACTATTATAGTAACAGACGCTTAAAATGTTTCGAATCAATAATAGGTGAAGCCCTGTTCAGCTAAACAAAAGTGATAGCAACTTGATATTTGAGTAATTAATTCTGAGTACGGAAAAAGTTAGCAACTCTCTCCCCCTGTATATTTGTACCGGGAGGCGAGAGGGGTTATTCCAAAATTGTCTCGTCAGGTTAATAAAAATCTTGAAACCACGAACGAGTTATCAAAAGAAGTCTCAATAGACGTCAACGCGAATAATTACAAGAATGGCAAAATCGCAAGCGAAACGGAAGGTTACTTTATGAAGGTAAACAAAGTTATGCCTTATTTACAGCTAAAATAATAAAGGAAAGATAAGTTACAAAATTATGAGATCAAATATTCCTGGCAGAACTTTTGGAGTACCCCCTGTATATCAGGTGTGCAAATATTTAATATAATTTAAATCAGAAAAACCTGTAGGAATTTAATTATCAAAAGTAAATATTAGAATACCAATTCCGTATACGTAATCTAGATTCTGTACAGTTTATAACAAAATAAGTATATTAAACTACAGAAACGTTCTTCGATTTTAAGGTATCGAAACAGACAAATAAGGGACCGATCTGAGGGATCTGGCCTCGATTATGACACTAAATCTAAACAGGTGACAGACAGTGAAGCTGTCGGTCTTCTGGAGCTAATATTAAGTTTCTGTACCAGTACCCGGGGATATTTAAGACTATCAACGGGTTTATTATATAATCAGACTCGAATGACACAGTAAAACAATCTTGAAATAGGGAAAAGAACCCTTCTAAATAAACTGAATTAACAGATTAAACTCACACACAAAGTGTGCGTCTCTTAAGGAGAGTAACAGCTTGAATATAATATTAATTAAGAAAATACTAAACACTATTCGAAATTTAAATGTTCTTCTATAAGTTTAGGACTGCAAGAATTAAAAGGCAACACCTACTTTTTCTAGGATACAATAACAGAATTCGTTCCTTCCAAGTACAATTTATCGCTTACTAGGGCAATTCAATTCTTTTATTCACGAGCAAGTTTCACAGCGACGCCATTACGGAAATCCAACATGGATGAACCGCGTCCCTTTCTCCTAATCCAAAAAGGTCTCGCAGAATAAATGTGCCCCAAAATTCACAGGTTGCGGACGGCTTAAGGGAGTTTTCAGAACTGCGTCGAAGTATTTCGATCAGCGAAATATGCCCCAAAACACAGGTTAAAATTACCGATGAGACGCCTTACGCCACACAATAGATATCCATATAATTCTCAGAAATTCAGAGAAAACCTCGTTTTATAAAACGTTTAAACGAATCCGCAGAAATCTAGTTTCATATATCTCGTGACACAAACACGACACAGCGCTTATGAAGCTTAAGTCTCAATGGCTGCCGTATCGATATAGAAGTAAAATGCCGGATACACGTCATCGTAATTGCCGGAAGTAAAGAAAGAAGAGGATATAGTTTCCAAAATCTCGAGGATGATTTCAAATCGCAAAATGTGTCAAACCAAACTTAAAACGTTAAATAATTTAATGTCCAGAGACGAAAGTTTCTAATAGGAGTCGGCAAGTGAGTTTCCTGTCGCAGAGGGCGAACAACGAAAAGGAGATGGCGCAATAAGCGTTGTAATTAAAAATTAAACTAGAATTAATTATAGAAAGGCAATATTTAACGAAAGCAGATGCGTCTAGATGATCTATATTTCAAAACAAAAATTCCTACATAATTGGTTTGAAATTCGGTGTGACTTTCAGCGAGATAGCAGTGAAAATCTTGCGGCATTTCGGATAGGGAATTTAAGAAGATGACCGCTTGCTAATAAACATAGGCTATAAGCAGGAAAGTGTATTTGTATGCGTAACAAAGCATCTATAACATGTACTATATGGTGATGGATACGTACGATTTTATTTCAAACAAAAGGATTCTACTGACCTGTGTGTATGGCCTTTACACTTTATGTCAATTTTAGAGATATTTAAGTAACTATTTCAATAGACCCTGTGCGACGATCGACTTCCTACCGATTCTTAGTACTTGCATTTTTTGGGTAACAAGATTGAAATTTATTAGCTTCATACATGTTTGAAGTTAATTACCGATATCCAGTCTGTCACACTAAATTTCTCGACAATAATTCTTTGTTGTTTAGTGCGCCTTTCTTATTGATCTATTCACAAAAAATGGCTTTGCATTTGGTGTATCTTTAACTCTCACTCGCCAATAGGAACTACATATTTTAAACGTTATATTTACATAAAATTTGAAAAAAGGAGTGTAATATTTCTATCGCGCGGTTCTAAATCTAAACAAATTTTGAATGAAATTAAAATAAAAGAAAAACAAGATCTAAAATAAAGCTCTTAATTAAACGAAAACTAAATACAGATTTTCTAAATAAATTTACGTTTTATTACAACAGAATAAAGGAACTTGAACACAGATGGACCAAATGTATCGAATTAAGAGCAGATTATGTAGAAAAATAAACTTTGTTTATTTAAATTATTCCTTTGTTTCTGTACGATTGCGTGATTAATCAACCCGCCCTCGCAGGTTGTATTTGCTTTAACATCATATTAACACAATTTTACGTATATGGCATATCATATCTTTAGCTAATTCTTAGTATGAAAATGTTCCTAATTTTGGTTTAAATTTATAGACTAATACTTACAGCAAGTATGAAGGTATTTATTTGATCATTAAGGGCCTCGTCGTCTATATTGTTTGCAAACAAAATGTCAACAAGGTGGAGTTTAGAATTCCTATTGTCATTACTACCTTCCTGTTCTTTTATTATTTTTCGGCTGTATTTTTTTAATACATCCACGGTTTGTTCCATTTCTTTAAAAAGTTTAGAAAACCTAAACAAGTGCTTGTCAGCTAAAATAACTGAGTACAATCTTTCCGCTAAAATTCTAAAGTAATCGACACGGGCGTTTAAATATGATACATTCTTGTTATCCTGAAAATCCTGTCCTTGTTTAGTCATCGATTCTAGAAAAATATGTATAATATGCAATTAATAACCACAACCTTATATAAATACATACCAAACACTACATCCAGTGTATACAAGTGGATTAATGGTTGAGTATCCACAACTTTCCCGGTTTTATTCTTTAATATTCCCAGAAATTTCTCGGTGTATTTGGAGAATAGAGGTAAAAATCCTGTTACAGTAGAATGCTGAAATGCCGTATTGCAAATTTTTCTATCTCTTTTCCAGATGCCAACTATAATATTAAAATATTATTTTGTTTCATTTTATTTTACCCAACAGAATATTACAATTCCATTCACACAATAATATCTTAATTTTCAAAAGAATCCGAACATTTAGAAAGAGTCGACCAATTTGCAATTAATTTATTTATACTACCCTGTTTTGTCTCCAATAAGAAATGATAACAACATGGATCAAAAAATTTTTGTTTTATCAAAGAATTATGTTTTTAAATTTGCGTTTCCTTCAGTTGAAACAATATTTCGTAGCTATTTGATCTCAATTTATTAAGTCATTGTGTCATGATGCTTAGGAGCCATTTACGGAACAATTTTGCAATCATTTAAGTCAATTCGAAAGGAGACGCATTGTTGGTATGTCAGAGCCAATTTTTCAATAAAACAAATTTCCGACCGCATGGGATGCAGTGTGTCAACAGTGTACAGTGTTGGTCTATGTGGTCTGAAGAAGGAATACATACCAATCGTCATGGACCCGGAGGACCACGAGCAACAACCTCGTGGTCCTCCGGGTCCATGAGGATGGTTATGTATTCCTTCCGGGAAGATCATCATTTGAGGATTGCGGCTTTGCAAGACATAGTTTCCACAACCCGGTCGATTGGAAATGCTTGGTTGGGAGTTTTACAACAAAGAGTCTCTATGGCAACGACATATTGCAGAATAGACGCTTTTGGGTTTTGATTGTATAGACCATTTTTATACCTCCCACTGATATCTCGACATCGTGCTGCTCAGATTGAGTAGTGTAACACCAGATCAAATGGAATCGTGTTGTGTTCTCTTAACCGTCGTCATGGACCTGGACGACCTTGAGCAAATACAGCATGGGAAGATCGTCATTTGAGGATTGCGACTTTACAAGAGTTTCCACACGAGTCGCCTTGTCCGATGCCTGTTGGTGTTGGTATTTCTTCTTTCAGTTGCCTATTATAACCGATCTGTGAGTAGATATATGGAGATTGGGCTTTTTGACAATTTCTGCTAGTACGAGGGATGTTTTCAAAATTTTGGGGATTGTGCTCTAATTAAATTACACAGAACTTATAAGTAATGCTATTGGTGACAGACAATACTTGACATGTTTATGCAACTATCCAGTGCAATATCGTTCAGTCTGATTCAGGTGTTCGACCGATTTAGACGCATTTTCGTAGCACTGCTTATGTAACCATGGAAGACAGGGCTAAATCTGAAAGAGCAATAATTTTCTTTTTATGAAGGGAGAATGTGAAACTTCAGAATTCAGAGTCTTCAGAATCTAAAAGTCCTGTATATCAGTGGATCGATCGTTTTGAAAGAGATAGAACATCATTAGAAGACGATCCACTCAGTGGTCACCCGAGCAAGTCGGTAAATGAAAGAAACATTACTGCCGCGGAGAACCTACTGAAAGAAGACAGACCAATGACTATATCACAAATTAATGTACGCCTAGGAATAGGTGCATGACAAATTCATGAGATCTTACATGATTGTTTGGGCGTAAGCAAGGTTTCAGCCCGCTGGGTGCCAAAGCTGTTGGGACCGAAACAGAATCTCAATAGGTCTGACACTTGTCGTCAACTTCAAGAGCTATTAGCTGTTACGGTGATGAATTTTGGCAACTGATAATAACCACTAACGAAACGTGGATTCCTTATTTCAATCCTAAGTTAGTTCCTGAAAAGTTAATCTAAAAATGGCGTAAACCCGAAGAAGGGCCTCCACTTAAGGCACGTGCAATTCCATCTGTTGGAAAGGTAATGCTTACTGTATTCTGGGATTACGAAGAGATTTTTATGGATTATCTAGCGAAAAGTATTACAATTAACGCAGAATATTATTCGAACTTATTATCTAGACCACTGCGGCAGGCACTTATCAGAAAACGGTCTAGGAATTTACATAAGCGTGCGTTATTGCAACAGAATAATGCAAGATCGCACACTGCAAGAAAACCGAAGGATATTTTAAATGATTTACGATGGGAATTGTTTCCGGATTCACCTTATTCACCGGATCTCGCACCGGCTGACTTTCATCTGTTCCTAGATTTGAAAAAACCTTTACGATATGTTCGCTTTGAGCGCTTACCTGACGTAAAACGTGCCATAAATAGGTGGGTAGAGGAGACACCGAAAAAGTTCTTTGAGGACGGCTTAAAGAAATTAATTTATAATACAAAGGTATTTTTAATAATATAAAATATTATTAAAAATCTGGTGTGAAGAACACAAATACAGGTTTACTATTAATATTTTTGTGAACGTGTCCGAACATATCCCTCCCCAGAGACGTAGATACGTATTTCGCCTTTCTACAGGCTCATCGGTACGCCCCTGCTGGAGAAAGGATATCTTCAGACACATTCATAAAAAAGAACCACATCGCCACATCACAGAAATTATCCAGACCGAGCGTAGAAGTAAATTCAGCGCTGCCTGTTGTCAGACAGCCGAAGTACCTCGCCCCGTCCGCATAACCAATGTGAAGCAACGACGCCCTTCCAAAGGTAGCACAGCCATCTCTCTAGAAACTGCATTTTGTTTGTGTCTTCTTCACTCATACTACGGACTAACCGCATGTGTAATGTATCAGAATAATTGAAGCATACATGAGTAGGTAAACCCCACCAGTTTTGTATAATACAAAGGTATTTTTACACCAGATTTTTAATAATATTTTATATTATTAAAAATCCCTTCGTATTATACAAAACTGGTGGGGTTCACCTACTCATGTATGTTTCAATTATTCTGATGAATTAATTTATAGTTGGAATATATCTAGTCAATTAAATTGCGATTATGTTGAAAAACTACATTGTAATTTTGATGAAAATTTACAAAATAAAAAAATTATATCTAAATTCCCAGAGCTTTGGAAACATCCCTCGTATATTGACTACGTCATTCAGTCTTACTTTATATATGACTTTTGGTAGATCGATGAAGAACATGAAAGCCGCTTTTCTGTATTCTATAGATTTTAGTATAATTTGCCTTACTATGAATGTGGCATCTAAAGTTTATCTATTGTTTACGAATCCATGCTATTCTTCTGATATACACATTATTATCGATTCTAGGATATTTTTATGTTAATTAATAATTTCGTAAAAATAAAATATGAATTTATTTTTTAATTAGATGTTAATACATATTTTAATAGAATATTGAGTTTCCATTAGAAAAATATCTATTGAATAACCTTTGAATCTTTCAAAAATATGAATATTTTGTTTTGCATAAATAAATAATTGGTTCAATTGATTCGGCTTTTACTTCATGAAAATAAATTATTTAAAATCTTTACTTTATTAATATTTGTTTGTAAAGCTACAATTGTTATGTCAACACGGTGCCTTCAGCTTGTAACGTGCCCTATTATGTACCCGACGGAGCCATTGTTTTAGCGGTACAACAAGAGATGTACATGCAATTTGTTTCGTTTGTACCGCTGTGATCGTGTTTGGGTAGAAAAGAAACGAATAAAACATAACCGCCCTTTCATTTTTCTTTCGTTTTTATGTTTGTGAACTTGTATTTATAGTAATTATGAACATAAATAGTATAAATGACTTATCAGAGTTGGAATTAGTGGAGAAATTAAAAGAAATAGGAGCAAAAACAACAGATAGCAAGACGGAAATATTACACAACTGGATGATTTTAAATTTCAAGAATTGATAATTATTTGGAATAATTTTAGATTAGAACAGGCAAATTCTAATCTATCTGTGATTGATCCCCCATATGCATTTAAAACAAATATTATGGACCACTTTCAGTACAACCAACTAACACTTTAACGGCCGGTATTATCAACGCATATTAAAAGCAATTTTAGTTAAAAGATATTTAAATTAAATGTTCCTCAAACTAGGGGTTCTGTACTATGAAATGGATTTAAGCAGCAGTTAACTAAATGTGATATTTAGGAAGTATTGCCAATACTTTTAGAACAAAATATACGAATTTAGCGCATTTTAACAGTTTTGTGCCTGGCTTCGCTTTGGTTTGCGTTGCTCTTACTTCAAAATTAAGAGCAGATCTTTAATATTACTTTATGTTTCTTTAGAATTAAGTTTTAGTTATAAAACGTATTGGCTTTTAGTTTATGTACTATTGCGGCCGTTAAATTTGGCACGATTTACAATCAAGTTGCTTTGCTTTTTGAATATATCCCTACCGTAAATCTAGCTTTTTGTGTCACTCTTCACATTCACAATATTCTGACAAAATATCTTTTGCATATCACAAAAAAAAAAGTAAAAAAAAAATAATACAAACTTCAAAAAATTGTTTTATTGTAAATAATATAACGATTAGAAAAGTAAATGATTTAATATTTCGTAGAGCCCCCATGGTTATTTAAAACAATTCGTGTTAATCTTTTCGGCATAGAATCGATTAAATTTCGCATGTTGCAATTTTAGCGCAAGTGATGCCATTCCTTTTGAATTGCATTTATTAATTCGTTTTTGTTTTGTGGTCGAAACTCATAATTATATATTTTTCCGGTCATGTTCCCCAAATATTTTGAATTGGATTTAAATTGGCGCTTCTAGCTAGCCGCGGAATTACATTAATATTATTTTCGTTCAACCAATTCCTTACAATATGAGCTTGTATGAATTGGTGAATTATCCTAAAAAATAAAAAGGATTATTATTGTTTAGCAACATATCAAAATGAAATTGTAAATATTACATGTTGGAAGATAAAATTGTTTTGAAACCTATCTTGCACGGACGGAAGCATCACATTGTTAAAGTATATCAACATAGCGTTGAGCGTTTAAATTTCCATCAATAATATGCAATGCTCCTGGTCCTTAGACTGATATCCAGCCCCACACATAGACGGAAATCCTTCCACTACAATCTGTCTTCTGTATAAATTGATCCTCGAATTTATGACCTCTTGGACGATACACTCTAAGTTTTCCGTTGTATGTTGACTGAAATAGCTTCTCGTCTGTGAACACACTGTCCCAAAAATTTGATGCCTGATTTAAATATCGATTGGCGAACTGACTTCTTAATTTATTTTCATCACTTAACCGTGGTTTCATTGTAGCTACACTGTTTAAAAGACCTGCATCTCTTAATCGTTTTCTAGCCGTCCTTACTGATGCAGAAAAAATTATTTCTTCACATGCTGTCTTCGCAGTAGTAAAATAATGTTCATTTACATACTCAATCAAATTGTTGTCCATTTCTGGAGTTGACTTCTTTTGGGCTCCAGAACCTACTTTCCTATGTAAGTCGTGTGTTTGCAGCCATTTACGTTTTAAATTGAAAATAGTGCTTTTGCCGCAATCAATTTCATTTGCTACGCGTTGCAATGGCCACCCTTCTTCCAGTTTTGCAATAGCAAAACCCTTTTCAGCGACCGTAAGAACATGGTTTGGCATTATTTAATTGAACAGTTATTAATTAAGTAGCAGATATTAATAAATGCAAATATTACGGTGACAAATATTGCAATGACAGTCATAACAAATTTTAAATAGTGAGTAAGCCACTGGATAAAGTCATATCAATACAGGAAAGATGAACTGTGCCAAATTTAACGGCCGCTGTAGTACATAGTTTTATGTACTTTACTTTCATATATCACAATATACAGGCTGATTCATTTTCGGCCCTCACCATGGGGATCTCTTTTATTATTGGAGATAGAGTATAGGTATAAATTTGGCAATGTTGTTAAATTTTGTGTTTGTTATAAATCCGTAAAGAAAATAGACCTGTGACAAGTGACCTTCGTTATTTAAAAAAAAACGCGAAAACCCCATTTTCTTCTTTTACCTGTAGCACCGACATTTGGCCTTGTAGAGAAAAAATAAAAACACATTCTTGTGGCCATTTCTAAACCTCTATCCAGTGGTCTACTCTAAATTTTTATACGACGTTTCGTTTCTTTCTGGCCATCATCAACTATCTAATTTCTTATATGCGGAATATTGGATTTAGACATCTTCAGAAAGAGTTTTTTTTCTGATTTCAACCATGTACCACATGCTAACTATAGTTTTTGACATTAGGTTTTATTTGAAAGAATAAATTATAAGATTTAATAAGGTAGCCTTTGGAATTTCAATCTGTCAAACATTTCATTTATTGTTCATTAATAATACAAAAATGTCAGTCACTAACGAAGAGAAACGAGATATGATAAGTATTTTTTATTCTTCGAAACGAAATTCAACAGTAGCGAGTACAAGATAACAAAAATACATAGAAAAGTAAACAATAAACACTTACAGTAAATGTTCAATTATCTGGCCATCTTCGGTAATGCACAATTGGGCATGCCTTCTGGCATTTTGTACTGCCCTTTGTATAGTTCTTCTAGGAACTGCATCGAATGCATTCTGAAGTCTGTCTCGTAATTCTTCAATATTTTGTGGCGCATTTAATTTATAAATATTATTTTCAACATATCCCCATAAAAAAAAATCTAGCGGACTTAAATCAGGTGATCTCGCAGGCAATTCAACAACTCCCCTATTTCCAATCCAACGGTTTGCAAACTCTTGATTTAAGAAATTTCTAACAACAGCTGCGTTATGTGCTGGTACGCAATCTTGTTGCCACCATAAATATTGTAATTGATTTAATGGGATATTGTCGTCAAGATAGTCAGATACGTATGTACGTAAAATGTTTAAATATCTTTCTCCATTTAAATGTTCTTCATACATAACTGGTCCTAAGAGACGATTTGCCAAAATACCCATCCAAACGTTTATTCCAAAACGATGTTGTGGTCTTCTAGCCCTGTTTTGTCGGGGATTTTGTACTGCCCAATAGTGCTCCGTATTTTTGTTGAACATTTCAGAATTTGTAATCTGACCAGATGATTTTGCTTAAAAAATTTTCGTCATTTTCTATCCTTCCCATTAACCAATTACAATATTTTAGCCTTCTCAAATTATCTCCAGGCAGTAAAGAGTGACTAACATGGATCCTGTATGGTTTAAACCTACTTTTATGTAAAGTTCTCCAAACTCTTGACTGGCACAAATTTAATTCTGACGCTACTTCGCGTGTAGAAATTGATGCTTTTAATTTACCATTTGTAAAATATCTTGTCGATTTTCATTTAAATTTCTGTCGTCTTGACCATTACGCGGCTTAGTAAACGATCCATTCTCGACCAAATTTCTGTCGAGATCTAGAAAAATGGTACGATGAGGCTGTTGTTCTGGATATAATTGTAGATATCTTTTACTCGCTACTGTTGAATTTCGGTTCGAAGAATAAAAAATACTTATCATATCTCGTTTCTCTTCGTTAGTGTATGACATTTTTGTATTATTAATGAACATTAAATGAAATGTTTGACAGATTGAAATTCCATGGCTACCTTATTTAATCTTATAATTTATTCTTTCAAATAAAACCTAATGTCAAAAACTATAGTCAGCATGTGGTACATGGTTGAAATCAGAAAAAAAAAACTCTTTCTGAAGATGTCTAAATCCAATATGGAGCCTATAAGAAATTAGATAGTTGATGATGGCCAGAAAGAAACGAAGCGTCGTATAAAAATTTAGAGTACACCACTGGATAGAGGTTTAGAAATGGCCGACATTTGGCCTTGTAGAGAAAAATGTTTTTATTTTTCTCTACAAGGCCAAATGTCGGTGCTACAGGTAAAAGAAGAAAATGAGGTTTTCGCGTTTTTTTTTTTTAAATAACGAAGGTCATTTGTCACAGGTCTATTTTCTTTACGGATTTATAACAAACACAAAATTTAACAACTTTGCCAAATTTAAACCTATACTCTATCTCCAATAATAAGCGAGATCCCCATGGTGAGGGCCGAAAATAAATCAGCCTGTATATATTAATAAAGTTTTGTTAGTAGTTTCTTTATATTAATTTATGCCTAAGGTTGTAGATGTATTGAACTAATAAATCAAAAATTAAATATATTTAACAGTCACATAGATATATTTAAAATAATTGCAAGAAGTAAAAATCCATACAACAATGAAATTCTCTTTCAAAAATCTCAATAAATTTTGAAAATATATTTGCAAAGAAATTAATATTAAACAAAAAATATATAGACTATAATGGATGTAAGTACACAGAAGTTTCGAGGTTATGTAAATATATCTGAGTTGGTCTTTGATCTGAGTGGACAGTCAATATCATATTGATGTTATATATGTATATTATCTCTTACAAAAATTAATATTGTATCAAACTGGTGGCGATAAAAACTGGAAAAATTCTTTATCTGTTAATCAAAAATATGAAATTATTTGTAACCTCAAATATGATAATATTGTTTGAGTTGAAGAATCACATGTTTTTACTTCTGCAAAAGCCTCCCCATTATCATTATTTTCATTGTCGTTGTTGTTAATATCTGTAGTATACTATTAAAGTAGTATAATACTACTTTTTCTTCATTGCATGTCACTCCTTTTTTATATCTTTCTCCTCGTCTTTCTGCATACGTTGAAAGTTTAGTTTCAAACTTTCGTGTAAGTAATTGTAAAGATGGTATAGCAGTATCTCGTTTTAAGAATTTCCATTCAATTAAACAGGAGAACTAATAAGCTTTAACTATTATAAATAGGCTAAAGTTGTAGTAATATAATCGTCTTCTGTTAAATGTAAAGAACATATCTTGGCATTTTTGATAGATATTGTTCCAATTTTATGGAAACTAACCATTTCTTTCACAGCGATTTGTTTTTAGGAAAACCATGGAAGTTAAGACCAGATTTTTTGATTGAAACAAAGCTGCACTTAAGCTTGAATTACATTACACTTTTTTCGTCTAGAAACTTGGACAAGTTTTCAAACTAAATGTACTTGTCGAAACTTTGATAGTGTAATTCAGAAGAAATGCATCAAAGTGTCTAAACTACAAAACTAGATCCGATCCCACTTTTCATCCAAGTTTCATACTAGACTTGCGCATTAAACACCATTTCGTTTGTACCAACTGTTCATTTCATTAAATAAAAATCATATAATAATTACAAAACAAACACTACGTAGTTTGTTTTGTTCTGGAAATTAATAGAAATTGTGTAAGAATGTCCAGTAACAAAATTTGGGACACCGATATAACGGTTTTCGAATTCATTTTTTTAATATTGTTGTATCTACAAGAGCTAATAAATAATCACAACCCATCAAACGTCAAATATATAATAATAAACAAATATCAATTTTTGTTTTATGTTGGTAACGCACTCAAAGTTTGGTGCCCTCTATTCAACGTAGCGTAAATTAAAACTTGTATGAAAACTTGTACAAGAACTTGTCCAAGTTTCTAGTACGAAGAAAAGTGTAATGTAACTCGCGCTCAAGACACACAATAATTATGAGGCATCGTGTGTACTATTTAAAATTTACGATATCGTTTACAAATGACAAAGTACTGTGTATGAAATAAATGCTTTCTTCATTTACAACGCTAGTCGAATCTACGTCCATTGCTTTGCCGGCCCACGCTTTTACCATTAAGCTATTAAGATCTGAAGTTCGAATCGTCGGGAAGTCTTAAATTGCATTAAGAAACAGTTATTAATATTGTTGAACGTAGTTGGTAAGTTACCGTTAATTCATTGTTATTCATTTTTAACGAAAATACGCTTTTTGTTGCGGCAAAACGTTCAAACAGGATAATACAGAAAACTTAATAAAGTCAAACTGACACTTAAGGCACATTGACATAATGCTAGTGGACTGGGCCAAGTCTACCATAATGAAAGATGATATTTATAAAGTTTTTTTTTTATTTTTTATCATTAGGAGATGTGCGATATGTGTTAAACAAGGTGGCGGGCAATTTCAACATTTATTGTAAAGTGTTTTGTTTCTTATAATAATATTTATAATACTTACATTTCAAATGTTTCATGACACATTCGAATATTTATAAATAATGGAAGACAAAGATGAAATTTATAAAGTTTTTTTTTTGCAATAAACGTTTATCAAAAATAAACATGTTATACATCGTTGAATTCAGAAAAAAAAATACTATCCGAATATAGCCAAAAATATATGTGTTGCCATTTAAAATAAAAAACTCGACTGTTGTTTGACATTAATGAAAACAATTGAAAACAAATAAAACACTGCTATCTTATAGTGTTTTTGATGCTATTAAATTTACTTTTTGTTTAAATAAAACCGGACAATAAATAACGGAATTATGAATGTTGGCGTTTTTTACGGGACAGTCCGTATATGCACCTAATCCTGAAAAATAATTATTATTAAATTTAGATTAATAGAGGGAAGTTATTTACGTCTAACTGATCATTTAAAATGCTATTAGTAGATAAGCTATGCGGGTTCTAGCTCAAAATCCCATGTATTTTCTTATGGAGGTTCATTTTGCACTTTTTCAATTTGGACATATTAATCCGGGACACCTCTATATACACTCGTAGATCTGTTTACAGATCTACGAATGTATATAGAGGGTGTCCCACTGAATGTTCGGGGGGTGAGTTTCACATAGGGGTGAGAGGCTTGCAATGCGGTTATCGAGGATACCTTATCGGATGTTAAATTATATCTAGCAACCCTAACATAAATTTCAGTTTCTAACCAATGACTATCGTTACTGTAGTTCAGAGATATTTAGAAGAGAGATGACGTCACATATTTCGAATTATCCGAATTATTTATTTCCCCGAAGATGGAGTCACATATTTAGAATTATTTGATTTTTTTTATTTTTAAAAATATCACATTTATATTTTTAATGTCGGGACGTGACATTAACTCGGTCCTTTAGAGTGAGACGCCGGGATTCTATCACGAGACCACGCTGGGTAATATGAATGGGATATTTTATAAGTTATATATATTGTCTGACCTATCTCGAATTACTATAAATTATTTTTCCAAGTTAAATTAGAATTACTATCATAGGTAGATATATCGATCGAGTCTTAATAATCGTTAAATTTACGTTTAATTTGCATATAATACTCAATATATTTGACGACCATAGTTTTGCGTGCAGGATATCGGTTGTAGTTCAACATATTTAAAAATTTTTATATTTTTAATGTCAGAGTGTCGGGAATCGAACGTGGGCCATGCTTCACATAAGCCGGCTTCTTAGGCGCTAGACCATACGGCCCCCCAGAATTTAATTTTTTATAACTTACCTATATTGTCTGACTTATCTCAAATTATTATAAATTATTTTTCCAAGTTAAATTAGAATTACTATTATAGGTAGATATATCGATCGGGTCTTAATAATCGATAAATTTACGTTTAATTTACATATAATTAGTATTAATTACTCCGTTTAATACTCGATATATTTGATGACCATAATTTTGTGAGTAATAATGCTTAGTTTAAAATAAAACATAATTTCACATAGAATAAATTTTTATTTAGGCAGCATCTATTTTTTAACATAATATACAGTAATATATAGAGCATCTAAGTATTAAAATGCAAGTACATAGATCAAAACAGGTCTATACATGTCTTAACAGATATAGACTCGTAGTTTTGTAGGTAGGAGATCTGTATGGAAGGGACAAAGATATATAAATAATATTTCTACTTTAAAATGTATAGAGTGGTTTTAGGGCGCTTGCGTATATAAAATAGTAAAGCTATCACGTGATCATTATTATCCCGTTAAATGAGTATATATAGCGGAGTATATGTATATGGGAATCATGCAATCAGTGTTCATCGTTGAGTTAAGATGCAATCCGTTCAACAAATTAAATCTTCGCTCTTCAATGCTAATATTGAAAATAATAAAGATGCTCTGGCTTCAGAAATTAAAAAATGTAATTCAACTCTCCGAGTATTAAATAATTCATTGAGTAGTGCTAAAAGTGTTGGAGAAAAACAAAAACTGATAGCTACCATTGCTCAAGTAAAGAGCTTCAAACAAATGTATCGAGCTCATCAAATAGCTGGAGGGAGTTACGCACCGAGGAAACGTACTACTGCTTCTTACCACGTTAAATGGGAGGATATCAAATCAGCGTTTCAAAACCGTATTCGAACTGGAGTTATAATTAATCTAAAACATATCGACCCCATATTATTTATGGAAGATGCTGCTATCCTATTTCAACGAAGAATTTCGAATGTGTTAAAGAAGGAAGAAGCCATCAAGGTGAATACAATGTTTTGTGGCGAATTCAAAATACAGAAAGCTGACCAAGAGATTAATGAATTAAAATATTTTAACACTAAAAATATTGCAATTTATCGAGACACCAGTCTAAAAGAATGGTTTGTTAGCTGCATACAGCAGCCAATTCTCGCTGATCTTGAAGAGTTTCAAGAAAGAGACAGCGGTTGGGCGTTATCAACAATCATCAGTCTCCAGGTAAATATTAATAAATTTACGTCTCAACTAGGATCATCCTACATCGAATTACCTTCGCAAATTAAAATTAAAAAAGCTTGCGTTAACGTAGAAAATAATGATCAAAAATGCTTCGCATGGGCTGTTGTATCCGCATTATATCCAGTGAGTAAGAACACGCGAAGAACTACAAAGTATCCAAACCCATCATCTGTGCTAAATTTAACAGGAATTCAGTTCCCAATGACGATGAAACAAATTCCACGGTTTGAAAAGCAAAACGGCGTTTCAATAAATGTTTATATTTTGAAAAAAACTAATGAAAAATTCGCCACCTTACCTACATACCTAACAAAAATGAAACAAACTAAACATGTGAATTTGCTACTTATTCAAGATTTTTACTATAACGAAGATGAAGTGCATGAGGATGATAATGAATCAACTCCTAGTTATCACTATGTCTGGATTAAGAACTTATCACGCCTCGTACCCTCACAGCTATCGAAGCATAAGTCAAAAACGTATTTTTGCGACCGCTGCTTACACTACTTTTATACGAAAACAGCTCTCGATGAACATTACCTAGATTGTCAAGAAATGAATAACTGTAAGATCCGACTGCCTACGGATGATAATAAGTTTATTAAATTTAAAAATTTCAGAAATAAAGTGAAAGCGCCCTTCGTTATTTATGCCGATTTGGAGTGTCTACTTGCACCATGTAAAATTCAAAATAAATATCAAGAACATCTGCCATGCAGTATTGGATATTATGTCAAGTGTTCATATGATGAGTCATTATCATTTTATAGAAGTTATCGTAGTCAAGATTGTATAGAATGGTTTACTAAGGAACTCAAAGCTTTTGCGGAAGATTTAGAAACAGTATTTTTGTGCCCCATACCTATGGACAAGTTAACATCTGATGAACAATATTTGTATGAAAAGGCTACAATATGTCATATTTGCGAAAAATCGTTTAGTTCAGATAAAAAGAAAAAGGTTAGAGATCATGATCATTTGAGTGGAAAATACCGAGGAGCTGCACATCAAGATTGTAATGTAAATTATCAAGATACACATACAGTTCCGGTGGTTTTCCATTACCTAACTGGGTACGACTCACATTTCATCATCAAGAATTTGGCTGAGGACTTAAAGGGACATATAGATGTTTTGCCGACAACCAAAGAAAAATATATTTCATTCACTAAACATATCGATGAGAATATAATTAAATTTAGATTCATTGATTCTTTTCGATTTATGGCTTCAGGACTCAATACCTTAGCATCATATTTAATAGAATATCCCGAACTTATATCTGAATTTTCTAATCTAAGCGATGAAAAATTGAAATTGCTAACACGAAAAGGAGTATACCCTTACGATTATTTCGACTCAGAAGAGAAATTCAAGGAAACGAAGCTCCCCGAAAAATCTAAATTCTTCAATCAATTAAACGATCTAGATATTTCAGATGAAGACTATGATCATGCGCAAAAGGTATGGAGTGAATTTAATATCGAAAACTTGGGTGAATATTCAGACTTATATCTGAAGACGGATGTGCTACTATTAGCTTGCATTTTCGAACAATTTAGAAGTAGCTGTCTGAAAACATATGAGCTTGATCCAGGACTTTACTTCACCTTACCCGGATTCGCATGGGATTGTATGTTTAAACATACTAATATAATCTTAGAATTACTGACAGATTTGGATATGATTATGTTTATTGAACGCGGAATCAGAGGAGGGCTCAGCCAATGTTCTTATAGACATCTTAAAGCAAATAATAAATACATGTCGGATTATGATTCTTCCAAACCAGACAAATTTATAATGTATAACGATATCAATAATCAATATGGATGGGCAATGTCTCAATATCTGCCTTATGGAGGATTTCGATGGTTATCTAATGCCGAAAATTTCAATGTTTTAGATATACCCGATGAGAATGATATAGGATATATTTTAGAGGTAGATTTAGAGTATCCGCAAGAACTACATGATTTACACTCAGATTTACCCTTCTGTCCTGAACATCTAGCTGCTCCGGGATCGAAAGAAAAGAAATTAATGGCTACCTTATTCGAAAAAAAACGTTATGTTATTCATTATAAGAATCTAAAACAAGCCTTAAGACATGGTTTAAAGTTAGCTAACATTCATAGAATACTGCAATTTCAACAGCGTACATGGCTGAAATAATACATTGATTTAAACACTAAACTGAGATCATTGGCTATGAACGACTTTGAAAAAAATTTGTTTAAACTGATGAACAACGCTGTTTTCGGGAAGACGATGGAAAATATACGCAAACATAGTATAGTGAAACTAGTAAATAAATGGAAAGGACGATATGGTGCCGAAGCTCTAATTTCAAAGCCTGAATTCAAATCGGCGACTATATTTAATGAGAACTTTGTTGCCGTTGAACTCAACAAAACAGAGATCTATTTTAATAAACCTATCTATGTAGGAATGGCCATATTAGATATTTCTAAAACATCAATCTATGAATTTCACTATGATTATATGAAACCGATGTTTGGAGATAAATGTCAAGCAGCCTACACAGATACTGATTCGATTATCTATTCAATTGAGTGTTCAGATATCTACGATTTAATCCGTCGCGACTGTCATAGACGATTTGATACAAGCGATTATCCTAAAGATAATGTTTATAGTATTCCTCTTGTAAACAAAAAAGTTCTAGGTATGATGAAAGATGAGATGAATGGGAAAATTGTAACAGAATTTGTAGGCTTGAGATCTAAAATGTATGCTATTAGAGTAGAGGGTAAAGATGCAGTAAGGAAAGCTAAAGGGGTTAAGAAGAACATTGTCAAAAATCGAATAAGTTTTGATGATTATATAGAATGTTTGTACAATACTAACGAGAAATATGTGAATCAAAAATTAATTCAATCCGAAAAACATCAAGTGTATAGCAGTAATCAAACGAAAATTGCTCTAAGTCCTCATGATGATAAAAGATACTTAATAAAAGACAGTTGCAGTACATTACCTTGGGGACATCGAGATATTATGTGTATAGAATGAATTATATTTTTAGCTTGTAGATTAATTATTCTATGTATAAGCAAGTTTCTAAACTAATATTGTATATGTATATTGAAGAAAGAAAATATTATGTGTATAGACTGAATTATATTTTTATAGATTAATTATTTTATGTATAAACAAGTTTCTAAGCTAATATTATATATGTATATTGAAAAATAAAATAAAATATTTATTATATATATGTCTATTTAATATCCACACCAACAACCAGATCATGCAGGGGTATTAGAAGATCTATGTTATAGGGGGTAGGAAAGGCTGCCACTTTTAAACATCTCGAAATTCAAACATCCTAATTATACGAATAAAATTTTCATAAGTAATAAATAGAGGAGGAAAATTATATTTGAAAGTGTTTTTAGCAGGAAATATACATTGTTTATGCAACACATATACTAGCTTTCTCAACTAAACTTTCCCTCATTAAATAAAATAATCAGATGCGGTGAATCGGTATATCCTTAAGTGATTTATAATCGCAAAGACTCCATGAAATTTAAGGTGAATACATAAAGGCTTAAACACAAGGTGTGCTTATTTTATGTAGATTGGAAATTAAGTAGATGATAATATATGCCCTAGTCAATAGCTTTTACGCAGAATATATAAATTATATCTCGCAACCCATACATAATAATGATTAATCAATATAAAATGTCTTGAAATTAAATATGTTTTAATAATTTTATTAATTACTCTTATTAGATATCAAGCCTTCAGCATTTGGTTGCGTAGAAAATCTAAACGTTAAAATATGAATGAGTTTAATATTAGAACTTATATAAAATTGCATATAATATGAACTAAAAGGGTAGAAGAAATAGTTGAAGCTCCATTGTATGCTATCTTCAATTATTTATGGCTGTTAAGCTCATAGAAATTCGATTCTGTTTATTAACATATTAAGATGTATATAACTATGTAAATTAGAAATAAAAAGAAAATATCAATTCATTTATGTTTTATTTATAAGGTATAATATATAGATAATATTAATAAAATCATAATATATTTTTATTGTCTATCCATGAATTGTGTGAGTTGTTCATAGAAGCTGTCTAGTATTGGTCGACCGGATATATCCTCAAGTACATATGTTGTTCGATCTCGATGAACGCGCGATAAAACATGTCTAATGATATTGTCCACTTTCCTAATTCTATTTTCAAAACGGCATCTGTAGACAGCTACAGCTTTCATGCTATCGTTTTAAATACATGATTTATTAGTAATAATTATACTATTTTTTTCACTATTCCAGTAAGCGGGGCGTATTCTACAACGCTGTCGTGAATGATTAAACAGATGGCAGTAGTATTGTTAGGGAAAGGATTATCTGACTCAAACTCAAGTTTTATGTCTACGGTACCCGCTTTTATGCTCTCTGCTTGTTTAGAAACGTCTAAGACTAAGAAGGGGTAACCAATGAAAGCGTTATAATCTATTAGAGGTTGAGCGATCGTTCTCCCATAATATGAACATTGAAAGGATGCATACATCCTATATGCTAAAGCGTATCGCTTAATATCCATTTGTAAATTCAGATTATTGTAAGGATAGGTCTCAGAGTTTAAGTATAGTTTTATATTACTGATTGACACGTGATCAAATCGACCAGCGTCAGCAGTTAAGTTATCCTTCCTATTTGTTTGGAAGGCTATTATTACGAAGCGTGGTTTCTCTAAATTTGTGCTCGTTTTAACACTCCACACATCTTTTTTATTGCTTCGTAAAGATGGTAGTTCATGCAGATCCCATTTTCTAAATGGCATGTAGATAGGTTTATTAGCGTTTAAAGTTTTTAATAAATTTAGACGAATTGAGTCGTCCATAACAATATGTGGAACATGCCATTCGACTTTACTGATATCTATTTTAGCTTTTTTGTGCCATCTGCTTCAATATTTTTATAACAATTAATATCTAATCGGCTTCGTATCAGTATCAGCTCTTGGGAGGTATAGGCGACCACTTTCCTATAGTCTTCGAAGCATCCGACTATAAACCTTAAGGGAATGCATGCACTAAATGTATCACCTGATAATGTCGGCTGACTTTTATTTTCGAAAGGATACCAACCCGCCATTTGTAGAGACTTGCTCTCATTATCACTTAAAGACAAGAAACCTTTGATGGTAGAAGTTATACCAGGCTTATTACAACGATCTATTTCGATACCATTTATCTCATATCGCAGCTGATCAAACAGAAACGCGTATGCATTATTTATTAGCTCACAAGAGCCAGTCCCATCTATGTTTGGTTTAAATGTACCTTCAATATATATGTAGCTGTCACCTGGAATTGTGTATACATCTTGATTATTTATTGGTATACGTATTTCGTCGTTCGCATTGAAGTTATTGGCGCGAGGGTAATATGTATGATATTCCTCCTTAGTAATCGCTTCGTCGAAGTTTAACTTTGCGTAAATGTCTAACTTTTCCATCATTAACAACAAATCCTAATGATTGGAGGAATGTTAAATTTATAGGTGTTAGCACGTTAGTCGTCGGAGACTGAATGGCCGTCGTCTGCTTATAAGGGGATTCTTTATATGTTCTGTTAAACTCCAAACCCATTATAATCGTTTTAATTCTAAACGTATAACGATCTGCTCACCTCGAAAATTTATTGGATCTCCTTCTTGATCTAGCAACGTTAACGTAATATTGCTAATGTTTTTTGTTGTTGTCGGCAGATAGACTATATTCCTAGGTTCTATATTGATGCTGTAACCAGGTTCTACTGCGGGCGAAAATTCGAAGAGTGTGTGTGAAGGACGTGTGTCATAATACGCAGAAGATACTATATTGCACTCGATTCTAATTGTAACAACCTTTATAATCTTCTCGGCTGTTGTTGCAGATACTTCTTGGTGAAACATTTTAACTTCATACAGTAAATAATAAAAATAAATTAAAACACTTGGCTTGTTTCACTATGAGATTTATTTAAATTATCTAACAATTGTTTCGGCTGTTATGCCATTCTCAAAGAGATCTATAAATCTAACTTAAAGACTATCGCACTTGTTCTTATATGTTGTCTGTTCTTGTGTGTAGTGGGGGTGGTATTATATTGTGTATTACGGTGTCTATAAAGGGTGTATTGGCATATTCTATCTGTGTGTTGGTGATTAATAGATTTTGTTTTTTCGCTATTTTTATTTCTAATATTTCTAGGAGGTCCAATCTCTTGCTTTTTGTGATATTGTGTATTAAGTCGCAGTTATCTATATCGGGGAAGTGGTTGAGTTCTATACAGTGTTCGGCAAAGCCTGTGTTTTTCTCACTATATAAAATTGACTTTTTGTGTTCTTTAACTCTGTTTTTAATGGCTCGTCCACTTTGGCCGATATAGATAGCTTCACAGTCTTCACATTTTAATTTATAAACACCTGATTGGTCCATTTTATCTCTTTTATCTTTGTTGTTGCTAATCATTGTTCCTAAATTTGTTTTATTTACCCAGCTTATTTTGATATCTAATCCTTTTACTATTCTGTTTATTTTATTAGTGAGTTGTGGTATGTATGTAATTTTGTGCCATCTTTGTATATTTTCTGTTATTTTCGGGTATAGGTATTTGTTCTTATTATTTTGTATTTCTTTACGTTTTAACAGTTTATCTACGATTTTAGGGTCATATCCATTATTTCTTGCGATTAATTTAATTGTGTTTATTTCTGTATTAAAATCTGTCTTGCTTAATGGTGTGTTTGTGGCTCTATGTATATAACTATTGAATGTTGACATTTTTATTTTCATCGATTGCTTCGCGTTTGCATGTAATATGTTGTCTGTAAAAGTGGGTTTTCTGTAGATTTCGAATGTAAGCTTATTATTATGTCTGTTTATTGTAATGTCTAGAAAGTTTATTTTCTTGTATGTTCTTGTTTACAAAAGAAACAGAAAAAGACAAGAAAATAAACTTTCTAGACATTACAATAAACAGACATAATAATAAGCTTACATTCGAAATCTACAGAAAACCCACTTTTACAGACAACATATTACATGCAAACGCGAAGCAATCGATGAAAATAAAAATGTCAACATTCAATAGTTATATACATAGAGCCACAAACACACCATTAAGCAAGACAGATTTTAATACAGAAATAAACACAATTAAATTAATCGCAAGAAATAATGGATATGACCCTAAAATCGTAGATAAACTGTTAAAACGTAAAGAAATACAAAATAATAAGAACAAATACCTATACCCGAAAATAACAGAAAATATACAAAGATGGCACAAAATTACATACATACCACAACTCACTAATAAAATAAACAGAATAGTAAAAGGATTAGATATCAAAATAAGCTGGGTAAATAAAACAAATTTAGGAACAATGATTAGCAACAACAAAGATAAAAGAGATAAAATGGACCAATCAGGTGTTTATAAATTAAAATGTGAAGACTGTGAAGCTATCTATATCGGCCAAAGTGGACGAGCCATTAAAAACAGAGTTAAAGAACACAAAAAGTCAATTTTATATAGTGAGAAAAACACAGGCTTTGCCGAACACTGTATAGAACTCAACCACTTCCCCGATATAGATAACTGCGACTTAATACACAATATCACAAAAAGCAAGAGATTGGACCTCCTAGAAATATTAGAAATAAAAATAGCGAAAAAACAAAATCTATTAATCACCAACACACAGATAGAATATGCCAATACACCCTTTATAGACACCGTAATACACAATATAATACCACCCCCACTACACACAAGAACAGACAACATATAAGAACAAGTGCGATAGTCTTTAAGTTAGATTTATAGATCTCTTTGAGAATGGCATAACAGCCGAAACAATTGTTAGAGAATTTAAATAAATCTCATAGTGAAACAAGCCAAGTGTTTTAATTTATTTTTATTATTTACTTTATAATCTGTACTGGAAGGTCAGATTCATAGGTCCTTTTAGCTTGCAATTTGCTTTTGCTGAATCCTAACATGCGACCGATTGAATCTTCCTTAGTAAAATCTATAGAAAAAATACTATATATCTCACACCTCAACGTGTTGTTGTTAGGTTTTATAGTTAGTAAACCGCTTTTATCTAATATGTTTTTGTTTGTAGACGGCAATCGGTTTTGTATATAAGTCTCTAAATCACTTATTTCATATGAGCCAGTGGGTATTTCTAACACCTCGTTATCATAATAGAATTTGTTATGTCCCTCATAAACATTTGGTATAGTATTGTAAGTGTGTAGACCTATAAGTCCCAATCCATATTCATATCGATCATCTAATTCAATCGGGGGATAGTAATCTGCAGTAAGCACGTGGTTAGTGCTTTTGAGTGTGAACGTGTTCGACATGATACTGAACTCACTATGTACTCTACATATAGCTATATAGAAATTCTAAACATAAATGTCCGCAATTCTTTTCGTTAAACTTCTGATATCGGCGGTGATTATATTTGATTTCACATTTTTTTAGATATTGAACGAGTTCAAGCGGAGGTGATAAATTTCCATATGAGTCGAAATATTGAACTTTCAGTTTTCTCTTGGAATATGCAACCCAGTGTGTGCCTGGCCCTTCTTTTGAATCAAGATTAACGACTGCACACTCATTGCTTTTTGGTATATTCGGTAAGCTATTTCTCATAAAGACACCTCGGAAGTAGGGTAAATAATCTCCATACTTTAAAATGTCTACGTCTGAGAGAGCTCTGCGTGGCAGTCGATTTAAAAGTTTTTTGTTTCCTTATTTGATTTAAGATATAGTCCCATTCCTCTTTTATATGGCTTCAAAAACATTCCTTCGCCTTTTTCCCCAAAGCAACTTCTTCCATAACCTTATTATGGCGTTGCGTCTCTTCTAACACTTTTTGAGATGCTCTAGCTTTATTGACCGCTTGCACAATTCCGGTTACGCCCCCGGTAAGACCACCTAAAGCACTTAAGCCAGCAAATAGAGGTATGAGAGGAATGATACCCCCTGATTTCGGTAGAGGAATAACTCTGGGTGTATTAATATTTGTTTTACCCCCATTCTTCTTTATCGCGATTTTAGCAGAAGCGAGCGCTATTTTAGCTCCATCAACAATATCCTTCAGTTTAGTCTTTTTTAGGGCTACCTTAGCATGATAGACAACTCCTTTTCTAAACGGGATTTTTCTAACGAAGCCTCCTTCTATTCTGTTCCGTGTTTTCGCTATAGATGATCTACGCTTAGTCTTAATTCGATTTAACCCCATACCTAATTTTCTTTTAACTTTCATACTGTTTGTGACCAGCCAAGCAGCTGCTTTTTCACCAAAACTTGCGTCCTTGGATTTGACTCGAGTCCACGCTCTTTCTTGCAGTATGTGATCGGCTTGATGACGTTTTATAGTATCGCTATCCCTCGAATAAGCGATATCGTGTTCTTTACATGCAGCGTCAAGCGGATTAATTCCTTGATCGCCTCGAGCCATACGCTGTTTCAGTTTCGTACCTGGACCACAGTATTGATATCCGGGTAGATGTAATTCTACTGGTAACTTATTAATGAGTGAATTTAATATACCTCTACCCTCTTTGAATGTAGACATTTGAATGAAACATATATTAATGTATGATCACATTATATAGATTCATTCTTGCGAAATGCGTGTCGTTAAACAGAAGGTAACCTTAAAGGTTCGAAATTTGGACGGTGGTTTGATAGACAATAAATTTAAACGAAGACATGGAGAAATATTACCAAATACTATCAGAGGTATAATATGTGGACCATCTAACTGCGGAAAAACAAATGCTCTTTTGAGTTTGATTACCGAAGAGAATGGTTTAAAATTTAACAATATCTATGTTTATTCCAAGTCACTTTACCAGTCTAAATATCGATTTCTAGAGGCAGTGATGAATAACGTGAAGGATGTTAAATATTTTAAGTATTCGGAAAACGATAACATCATAGATCCCTGTAAAGCTTTAGAAAACTCTGTTTTTATTTTCGATGATGTTGCTTGCGAGACACAAGATAAAATTAGAACATATTTTTGCATGGGTCGACATAAGTCGATTGATTGTTTCTACTTATGTCAGACGTATACTCGAATACCAAAACATTTAATACGAGATAATGCTAATTTTATTATTTTATTTAAACAGGATGATTTAAATCTTCGACATATATATGCCGATCATGTTAACACTGATATGACTTTTGATAAGTTTAAAGAAGTTTGTGCTGAGTGTTGGAAAAATAATTATGGTTTTCTAACGATAGATAAAGATAGTAATATCGATGAGGGTCGCTATAGAAAAATGTTCGATTGTTATATATATTTGTGAACACAAGCATATTAGTCAATCAGCTAATGATATGCATATGGTTAAGAAGTATAACAATGGGGGAAGAGCAATCGTCAACCGATATCAGAGATATATGTTGTGATATATATTGGACACTCTGCGAATGTATTTCCTCATTTTTTATAAAGCTTTTCCGCTAGCTATGATCACACTTAATAGTATTAAAGTATGAAAACAGCCTATCTGCCTCAATAGCTGTTTAATATCCGTTCGGACCTGTTCATTCCTGTTCCAGAGCTATCCAATATCTAATATCATAAAACAGCTCATCTGCTTCAATAACCGTTTAATACCCGTTCAGATTTGTTCATTCCTGTTCTAGAGCTGTATAATATCTGTTTTATATCTATACAGACTTGATCATTATCCGTTCAGACCTGTTCCATATCTGTTTCGGAAGCTGTTCGTTCTCTGTTCAGACCTGTTTAGAAGCTGTTCAAACCTGTTCACTATCTGTTTCGGAGCTGCTTGCTATCTGTTTGCGGGACAGTCCTGAGGATGTCGCCGAAGAAAAGGAGCAAACGAAATGATAAAGATGAAATCACCTCTGAAATCATACGCGCTAGCGCTTCAATTAGAAAAAAATATTTGGCATTGAAATTAGGTCGTTCTGAATTTGACGCATTACTAACACACCATTTCAAACCAGTCACTGAACCCCTTAAAAAAGTTTTAGAAAAAACATCAGCACAGACTGAAATAGATCTGAAGAGTAAGATGAAGTCAGAGGATGAAGAGTCTAAACAAAATATAAGAATTCCGAAGATGATATCAAACACAAAGTCACATAGTCTTTCTATGGAGAGTTCCGATAGCCCTTATGAGGGACTTAATATAACTGATCGTAACATTGAAAATTCCGACCTGTATTATTTTCCTAGAATCTACTTGGAAGGATTATTGTCCGATGCTAGCAGAGAATATGATTTAACGTTTGGTGTCCACGTTGATCCTGTGTCGGATAACTTTAAAATGGGTAAATCAAGTTTTACTTCCGATGGTCGTGATTTTGTAATCGATAACGTGCGATATAAGGGGACGCGAGGATTATGTGAGTTAATATTTAAGGCACATCCTAGCGAGTTTACGAGAGATGACAAAGAGCAGTATAGACGAATCTTAAAACAAACTAGTGTACATCATCGTGACTTTGATCCCGAAAAGCAAGTCAAAGGAAGCAGAAGCTATAAATATTCATACATCATTAAACCTTTATTGAATCTAAGCACTTCATCGATGAATCTGGACACATCATCTACGAGTGGATATATACAGGGGAGTGGTCATGTTGGTGAAGAATTAGTAGTGAGGAATGCTCCCTATCAGTATGTGTACTGGGATGATATAAACGAACTAGTTGATCGACTACGTTTACTCCTAGCATCAAAAACGGCTGGGCACTCTGGACATATAAATGAAATTGCCTCCATTGTTGAAGAGCTCAAGGAATCCGGCGTAATTGTATAATTAATCGAAGCTGAGTATTAATATAGTAGTACGCTATTACTGTTCGTAAAAGCCAGTCAGTCATGAAGAGTATTGATAAATTCGGGCGGCATTTAAACAAAAGTGAAATAAAAAAATCACTCGCACCATATAACCTTCAGTCTATTTTATCTAAAGATATCGAGGGGCATTATGATTTTAAAAATAAACGAATACGCAATATTCAGTCGCCTGTAGAAGATAATGATTCTGTGAATATGGCTTATGTTAATAAAAAGATACAAGTTCTTAATGATTATATTAAAAAGATTGAATCTTCATGTGCGAGCAAAACCTTTGTAGATACACAGATCGCAGCGGTTGATGAGATTATCAAAAAGAGTGTATCTGTATGTGCTAACAAAACTTATGTAGATAAAAAGTTTACATCGGTTGATGAGCATATTAGAAAGACTATATCTGCATGCGCAAACAAAACCAATGTAGATAAAAAGTTTATCGCAGTTGAAGATAATTTTAGAAGGAGCTTATCGGTATGTGCAAACAAAACTAATGTAGATACAAAGTTTACAGCGGTTGATGAGCTACTTAAAAAGATTATATCCTTAGGCGTAAATAAAAGCTATGTGGATAGCAAGTTTAAAGAACTTTTAGAAATTTTAAAATAGAAAACGTCACCACTTGGTCGCGCTGTAGATCTATAAAAATTGGATCTACGTTGACGCATTAAAACATTTAAACGATAGTAATTCTATATGAGCTGCAACTTCATTTACACAGATAAAGTTCAGCTGTAAACATCTAAGCTGTATCAATATTAAATATTCTAATAGAGAAATGAGTGAAATTAAACGTGACGTAAACGAACTACATAAACCTGCTCATAGATTGTTTACTAGACGACATATTATTATTAAGGGTTTCGACGATTTGTGGCATGCAGATCTCATGGAATTTATCCCCTATGCTAGAGAGAATAGTGGCTATAAATATATTCTTACGGTAGTAGACTGCTTCTCGAAATATCTTTGGACGCAGCCCGTTAAAACTAAGACCGGTCAAGATGTGAGAAACGCAATGGAAATAATCCTTAAAGGGTCGCGACAGCCTAAAAATTTACAGACTGATGCTGGGAAAGAGTTTTATAACAATAAATTCCAAAATCTAATAAAAAATTATGATATAAATCATTATTCTACATATAGTATAATGAAAGCGTCTATTGCCGAGCGTGTAATTAGAACTATTAAGGAAAAATTGTATAAAGAATTCAGTATGCGAGGTAAATATAAATGGCTAGATATATTACAGACAGTTACCGAAAAGTATAATCATACTATACATAGAAAGATTAAAATGCGACCGTGTGATGTTACCAAGAAGATAGAAAAACGTCTGTTGAAAAGTGTTTATAATAATATAAAAATTAGTGGACTTCGGAAATTTAATGTGGGTGACATCGTTCGTATAAGTAAATATAAAGGAGCATTTGCTAAAGGATTCACCGTGAGCTGGTCTACGGAATTGTTCCGAATAGTTAAAGCAAATATTACAAATCCTTCGACATATATGCTTGAGGATATGTCCGGTCGACCAATACTAGGTAGCTTCTATGAACTGGAATTACAGAAGACTATTCATAGGAACGTGTACCTCGTTGAAAGGATTTTGCGACGGAAGCGTAATAAAGTATACGTGAAGTGGTTGGGGTTGAACAGCTCACACAATTCTTGGATAGACAATAAAAATATATTATGATTTTATTATCATTACCTATATATTATACTTTATAAATAAAACATAAATGACTTTATATCTTTTTTTATTTTAAATTTACATATTTATATACATCTTAATGTGATATTAAACAGAACCAACACTTAATTTTTGCTGGCGGAAATCCATCTATATGATCGCCCTGGTCCACTTGATTGTAATGTTTATCACAAGGTAAATAATCTTCTAGATCAGCTCTTTTCTCTATAGGAATCTTGTGCCAGTTTCGTCTTAGGGATCCTGTCTTCACCTTTGTTTGAAGAATATGAAGCGGTATGTGTTGGATTGTCGTTTTAGATATATCATCTAGCATACCGAAATTATTTTCTAAATTTTGTATAACTTGAAACACTTTTTCTCCTTGTTTTGCCATTTCACGCTTTATATGTATCGATGCATAATATTTATCAGCATACATTCAAGACGAACTCGAAAATACGACTGAGGTGGCGAACTATTTATCATATCCGTATACAACGTAGCCTCCTCCATCACATATAATATCTTTATTGTAATCGAATTCAGGGTACCTATGTATAGGATACTGGATTATATGTGTCTTCGGATATTGTCCACGTAAACTTAACACTCGTGAAGCCTCTATGTCGAAAACATATATATTCTCGAGGTAATCAGCTTCTGGTTCGAGTATTAAATAATATTCCTCGTAAATCGCTGTCTGTTTCTCACAATCTATATTAGGATTGCAATATCCTATCACGTTCATTAAATCATCGATGTTAAAATATCGTCTATTCTGATAACCGAATGCCGCTATAAATCCACAATCCGTCAATGTCAACTGCTATGAGAATAACCACCTGCGAATTTCGTTGGGTAAATCTTCTCCGATTACTTGTATAAATTGGTTATATTTTTCCATCGGATCTAATTTCAGATCCATTATACTTGATTATATTACGCGATACGAAAGCCACAGATTGAGATAAACACTAAAACCACTATGTATATATTTTACAGTAGAAATATCATTTATATATCTTTACCCCACCCTTACCGATCTCCTGACCACAAAACTACTAGTCTATATCTGCTAAGACATGTATAGACCTGTTTTGATCTATGTACTTGCATTGTAATCCTTAGATGCTCTGTATATTACTGTATATTATGCTAAAAAAATAGATGTTGCCTAAATAAAAATTTATTCTATGTGAAATTAGTAAGTATTTTTTCTTTATTATATTGTAGATAATAGATACATTTATATCTATTTCTAAATACAGTCTCGATAGCAATGAATATACAGTTGCAGGTATCTCTTTTTCCTATATCTTGATGCTCTTTTTATCAGATATATACCTGCGATACAATATAATGTTTAAAGCGCCTGCGTTAACTCTGAATTTTTTTCCCTTCCATACCAATCTTCTGCACATAAAACTACGACTCGATATCTGTTTAAACATGTATAGACCTGTTTCGATATATATATATATATATATATATATATATATATATATATATTTCCGAATATGATCTCAATTTAACTTTATATGCGCAGTGCTATCTGTGTTGTTATTCTAAACGAGATTATATATACGTTCCCATATTATTTTTAGTCTGTTGAACGGGTTATACTTTTATCTATAAAAATTTATTTTCAATATTCACTTCAAATTCGGTACCATTTTTATATATTGTTTGATACGCGCACACACACACACACACACACACACACACACACACACACACACACACACACACACACACACACACACACACACACACAAAACTATGCTCGATATCTGTTGAGAGATGTAGAGACTTGTTTTCATTTTTTAGTCAGCATGTGTGTGATAATTCTTCGTTATTGGTAGATGAAGCTTATGTGATAGCAAGCAGTTTTAGATCTCGTATTGCATCATATTCAATTTTAGGCTCTAGGACTTGTGATATTCATACATTTTTTATAGATTCTAAATTAAAGTCATGTCAACTGATTACAAATATCATTCAACAGACGATATCGGGTGTAAAGGTACAATTTGAATTGTTTGCTAATTATGTTAAGCCTCACGCAGATAATCAGATCACCGAATTAAAATCATTCTACACTCAATACGTAGTTCTTATAATAACAGGATAATTGATTTAAGTTTTATATGTGCAGTGCTACCTGTGTTGTTATTCTAAACGTGAGTATATATACATCTCATATTATTTTTAAAATTATGCTATCATTTTTGGTATGTTGTCTTACTTTTATCTATAAAAATTTATTTCAATATTCACTTCAAATTCGTTAACATTTTTTTATATATATTGTTTGTGGCCCGCTTTTAATTCTGAAATCTACTTTGAATATATCTGTTAGGTTTTTTTTCCTTATATATTATTATTTTTATCTATTTTTGGAAACGGATCTCATATTATATTAGGTATGCATATACCCCAGAACGATTCAGTTTTAAGTTCTTATTAGTGTTGTTAAGCTGCGTTATCGCTATGGAATATGATACTTACATTTTATATTTACTAGTCCATTTGCAATATTTTTTTGTTCTGTTTCCGTTGACGATATGAATAATTACAATCAATTCATCACTGCCTCTCTTAAAATGAGGGAAGATACTATCTTTCATGAAAAGCAGTTTATCGAACAATTCACATATCTACTCAATGACCTGTGTCGATATATTTACCTCTAATTCTAATATTACACACAAAATTACGGTTGATATCTGCTGAAAAATGTAAAATATATCGAGTATTAAACGGGGGGATAATTCATACTAATTATATGTAAATTAAACGCGAATTTAATGAATAATATCTCTAAGTTATTTAAAGTTGAGTTTCCACATTTTGTAATAGACTACATATGCGTTTTACAATATCCAATTCACATCTCGGGTGTGACCGAACGGTTAAGGTGTCTGTCTTACACCTAGAAGGACCCGAGTTCGATTCCCCGACGTCCCGACATTAAAAATATAAATGTGATATTTTTAAAAATAAAAAAAATCAAATAATTCTAAATATGTGACTCCATCTTCGGGGAAATAAATAATTCGGATAATTCGAAATATGTGACGTCATCTCTCTTCTAAATATCTCTGAACTACAGTAACGATAGTCATTGGTTAGAAACTGAAATTTATGTTAGGGTTGCTAGATATAATTTAACATCCGATAAGGTATCCTCGATAACCGCCTTGCAAGCCTCTCACCCCTATGTGAAACTCACCCCCCGAACATTCAGTGGGACACCCTCTATATACATTCGTAGATCTGTAAACAGATCTATGAGTGTATATAGAGGTGTCCCGGATTAATATGTCCAAATTGAAAAAGTGCAAAATGAACCTCCATAAGAAAATACATGGGATTTTGAGCTAGAACCCGCATAGCTTATCTACTGCTATTTTACTAAATCTATTGATTTCAAAACTTTCGAATAAGTTAAGTTTTCTACCTTTCCTTGTATATGTAAGATTTGGACTTGCTTATTAAATTTATGATTGAATTCTAAGCAGTGAGTGGTTCGTTTTGTTATCATTATAATGTCTTTCATGTTCCTTCATTCTGGTCTTAAAAATTCTCCCAGTCTGCCCTATGTAGGCTTTTTTTACATTCCCCACAAGTAAACTTATAAACACCTGAGTTCATTTTTTTTTCCGTTTTACCTTTGTTATTCTTAACGGTTCAGTATGCAGTTGTCAGTTTTAAATGAAATTAATTCGTTTTTGGATTTTTTTTATAATAATCCCTACTATTTCTGAGATGTTTCCAATATACGTAATGAAATTGTAATTATTAGATATTTTGGTTTTCATTATGGGATAAATTAAAGAGTATTTTAGACCTAATTATTTTGTTAAAATGTCTATGGAAAAACGTTTACTTAAGGCTATCGTGGATATTCTATTTTCTTTTCTAAATCGAAGCTATATTTGTTAATAATGTGGATCAATGATCGATATCCCGGCAACTCGTGTTTATTATTATCATTATGCGATATGGTTAAATGTGATGTGTTGTTGTTTTGTTTGGAATAAAATCTAAGAACTCTAGCGTCAACGTGAGAACTAATATACGTTGCCAATATACCAACAGGCTATCGATATAAAATCATGTTCCTATACCAAAGACATATAAATATCAAGATATAGCAAGAGTCAGCTGTTTATTGGTACGAATAATAATTATTATTATAATAGTAATAAGAAAGTCAAAATACATAAAAATAACAAATAATAAATTCAATATATTTGCGTGTGAGCAACCGAGCTCATAAATTGTCGAAAAAATAAAATATTCGGAAAATATGGGATTTGGATTTATTCACTCAATTGCTTATAACTTTGTCATTTTTCGGTCGATTTTCTTCTGGTTGGTCTTAGTTCTTACGTAAAAGTATCATATTTACGAACATGAACAGAAACCAGACGTTTTTTTAACGATTTGTACTTTTCTGTCGGCACAGAATCACTGTAAAATATGATTTTTTTTGAAAAAGTGCCCTATTTTCATCGATATATTTTGAACCGCTTTACCAATCAAAGATCCGATTATACATATTTCTTCGTCATCTCAATACCTTGCATTTGGGTACCAAGAACAACCAAATCGGACATTTCTAGCTCGAGATATGATTTGTCAAGTGAAAAAAGGTCGAAAAAATGAAAAAATTACGATATCTCAAAAACTGCTCCATAAAAAAAAATTTAACCTTGATTTTCGAATTCAGCGGCAGAAAATACATAAGGAAATCTATCTCTCATCAAATGTACATTTTCGGTGTAAAGTAGTGTAATTATCAAAATTAAATATGTGGGAAACTCTAAGACCTTTCTATACACTTTATATTCACAATTAATATACAATTTAAACCTATGATTGAATACATAAAATAAATACAACTAAATCTATTTGATTATATTTAAATAAAACTAAAAATACAAATTAAATCTATATTGACCGAACAATATCCGTTTCGAAGCTTTCCTGTATATAATTTTGTGGCTCATTGTATGTATTTAAATAAGCCATTAAAAATATTGATAGAATGTTACGCACTCAATACACGAAGTATGATAATGATTGTGAGTATAATAATGCTCCAGCTGCATTTTTAAAAAAGTTTGCCAATTTTTTTAGAGGCTAAATCGATTAACAAATTTCGTTGTTAGACACGTGACCAAATTTGCTATTCTAATTAAATACAAACTGCGTCCTCTATTACATAGCTCAGATTTGAATAAAGACATCGCTTGAATGGTAAATACTACATATAATAAATATTATTCTATGGCGTATATCTACGCAGGAGCACTGAAAATTTTTAGAAAACCAGACAAGAATTAATTTTAAAAAATAAATGTTTTTTTTATAAAATCATTTAATTTTTTTTTTCAAAATATTCCCCTTTAACATTAATACATTTTTGCATTTGATGAAACCAGTCCTTAAAGAAATGATGCTGCTTTTCCTGAGACACTTCCGATATCAGGTTTTTATAAAGTTCCATTGCTTCACCTGATGACCTCGCATTTTATCTTTAATTTTTGGAATCAAACAGAAATCACAAGGTGCAAGATCGATGCTGTATGGTGGAGGGTTATAGTGCTAAAGTTTAGGGCATCCAGATACTCGGTTAGTTTTGCTTTATGCGATAATGCATTGTCATGGTATAAAATTATTTCATTTGTGTACCAATCGGCAGTAACGGTACGCCTATCTTCTAATGCTATAATAGTAAAATGGTACGCTTTATAAAAACAAAAACTAGCAAAAATCTTCTTACCAGCACTGCGAATTCGTCAAAATTTGTAGGCGTAGGTTCTGTTGAAAAGACCCATTGAGTCTTTGGATTTCTATTTTCAGGATCATAACAATAAATCCATGATTCATCACCAGTAACGATATTCCAAATTGAATTGAATATGACCCCTTGCACCAATCAATGCGTTGTTCTTTTTGATCGGGTGTCAGTTGATGTGGAATCCAACAAAGTTTTCCCACGTCTAAGTGTTGATGTAAAATATTTCGGATTTGACTCATACCAATGCCCAATGTCCCGCAAATAATACATTCATATGATGTCCGTCGATCTTCCTCAAGCATTGCTCGAATAGAGGAAATATTCTCATCAGTAACAGCAGTTCTAGGGCGTCGTCCGCGAAATTCACTACTAAACAATCTCTTTTGAACTCGTTGTACCGATTATAAATTATTACCTTAGATGGGGCTTCTTCGCCAAATGCATTTCTAAGCCGATCTTCACATTGTTTAGGCGTTAATGATGATTTAAAATCGTAAAAGGTCATAGCCCGGAAATGTTTTCTAATCAAGTTTATTTTTGGGCGAACAGAAAATCTTTAAATTATGATAACTAACAAACTGTTAGAGCAAATCGAACAAACAACATGCCAAGCAACTCGCAAAACATTAAAAAGTATCTGTCAAACAAAAACATTTTTTTTCAGTATTCCCCTTGTAAGATGTATATGATTAAATTGAATTATAAATAACATATTATGAAAGAAACGCCTGTCCAAACTCAAGACCAACTAAGGGAACGAATAATTTTAGCAGCGCAAACGATCAGGCAAATACCTAAAATATTTGAGCGTATCCGACGGTCAATAATTCGGCGGTGGAAATGAATGGCCAAAATTTTGAAAACATTCTCTAGTTCTTTTAACATTTCTCTTAAATGTATCCCTATTTCATTTATTTTCATTTCGTTAAAATAAAATTTATTAATTTTGTTATTGCAATTACTCCTTGTAAATTTTTAATATAGAATTTAAGATACTATGACAGTAATAATAAAAAAATCAACCTTAGGATGCAGTACAGGATTAAATAGCAATTTTGTGTCTCTTATTATCCTTAGTATCTATTGAAAACGTTATCCTTATAGAATTAGTTTCAATATAAACTGTAATGCATCAGGAATATGTGGTTGGTAACAAAAAACATAATCTATAGATGTATAAAAACTTTCCTAACGTGTCAGTCGGCATGAAATATTTTAAAGCCATTTAACTTTTCAATAAGGCGTTTCCAGAACAAAAGTATACTAAAAAAGTTCTTCCACTAGTTACCCTCCGTCATCACAAAAATTTTTCGGTAGAATTTAAACGGATCCTGTATATACGGCTATATATATAATAATATAATATTTTCGTGACCTTGGTATGATAGGGTAAACTTAATAAGTCGGCGATTAAAGGTCTGGTTCATTACTTCAAAGTATGTATATTTAAAACAACCCTACATGTTTCGGCAATGATGCCTTTGACAAAGGCATCATTGCCGAACTTAGTGACCATCATAATATATTTTTTTGTTATATACCTTATGTTATTTAAATATCAATTACATTAAATATCATATACTTTTGCTTATCATGCTGACTGTTTCGTATTTTGATTCCTGTCTAGTTGTCCGAGCAGGTTTTCCTTCTCGTTTTGAGCGAATGCCGACAACTTTGCATCTTAAGTCGCTCCACGGGCGCATACGTAATAATAACTCATGTCTTGCTTTTCCCTGCTTTTCCTGTTTTCTGTTTTGTGCTGATGTGGTCCTCTACTGGGTTGTAGCCTAGCATATGCACTACCAAACTCTAGGGGCGTCTGCCCGTTGGGCAGTCAGGTGCCATTCCGCCTTTCCAGCAGGAGTGAGGAACCAAACTACGCGGCGCAAATTACGGCGCCGCGCAATGCACACACCACTAGGACCGGTCCTGGGCGGCAACCTGGCTAGGCTGCTGTTAACAGCACACACACGTTCGACGTGTGTGCATTGCCCCCGCCTCTGCGGAAATCGTTAAGATGGCACAAAGTGTGACCGTCGTCGACTGAGGTAGCCACTAAGAGTGTTCCCTCGGTTGGCGATGAGCAACCCCGTGCAGGATGCGCTTCGCTGGTCTGCGCCTTGCCTCGTTGGGGCGGGGGTCGGGCCGTCGAAGTACTGCTCGGAAAAGTAAAGAAGTTGCCGGGAAAGGGTTGGCGGCCCTACGCAACGGCTGGTTATCCGATCTCTCTAAATTTACGCGACCGGTCACTAAACACACGCACGAGCGCACTAACATACAAAACCCTACACTTACGCAGTCACACAAATACAAAATCACACACCCAGAGAGAGACGCAAGCTGCCAGCAGCAACCAACACACAGGTTCATACCCAGAAAGAGACACAAGCTTCTGGCAGCGAACAACACATATGTTCACACCTTGCTATCTATTTTTTGGAATACTAAGGCATGATTTATTATTATTATTGGAATGTATCTTTGAATAATTTAAACCATAGCAACTTAATTATTTGACATTTATATTCTGTCATTTATATTTTGTATTCCCTTGACAAAGGCATATTGCCGAAACATGTAGGGAAAACTTCGCGAACTGACAACAATTTGACAATGAAAAACGTAGGTTTTACTTCTGTTGGCAGTTCAGAGCTAACTATTGCAAAAAATAAAAAATTGAACTTTAATGAAGAAAAAACGAAAAATTTACAAATCGATTTTTCTAGAAAACGGTGTATCCTACCGACTTAAAGTAAGAGTACCTTTTAGTACTGGAATACCTGAAAATTTAATAATCTAGTGTCACAAATGCTTAAAAGTTAAAGACAAAAAAGTTATGGCTTAAAATAACCGTTGACCTACCCAAAACGGACGCCTATGACCGGAACTAGAAATTCGCAATTGATTGAATCGATTCATCTCTGGAGGATAAATAAGCGTACCAGTTTTTGTTTTTCTAAATAGAAGCGTTCTGGAGGAATTTAAAAAAAAATAAATACAAGGCGCCATTTTCAAAGAACTCTAGCTCCCTTAGGAAGCATTTTCGGACTAGGTGAATTTGGGTTTAATTGTCTTAAAATTATCAGAGGAATCTCCGGTCTTCGTTTGTCAGGAGAGTTTCTGGACATCCTGTATATATATATATATATATATATATATACATATATACATATATATATATATATATATATATATATATATATATATAGACCTGTAAGTATTATCGATCGTACTATATTAATAAAAATTGAACTGGTAAGCGGTAAGCTGTCAAATAAAAAAAAATCATTTATTTCACTATATATCTCATAATGATTAGCTACTTCTTCAGGAGTTCAATTACAGTGTTAAAATTTAGCAAAGACGCCACTAAACATGTTAAAACTAATCGTCTACATTAAAACATTAATTTAACAAAATGTTGGTTTCTCGTCGACCTTTTAAAAACAAATTAATTTGTTTTTATAAAGTATTTGCTTTTTTTCGGAATTTTCGGCTTTTATATTCAATATTTTCAAATTGGTATGTTATTTTTCGAAGTATATGTCAATGTAAACATTACTGTCTACAAATTACAACGCAAATTATACGAAATTATATTAGAAAAACTTTCGTCCACGTTGGGAGTTGAGCCAAGTCTGCGGTTTGCCGAACCGTCGCTCTAACCAACTGAGCCACGAAGACCTTGGTTTCAAGTTTATTGGAAACACCTTATAAGGTACTTATGTTAATATTCAGATGTCAGTTTGAAAGTTTGAAATTGCTAATTTTTCATCCTTAGCTATTAATATATAGAGATAATTTCTTAGCTGTGCCCAAACTTGAAAGAATGTTTTGGTGGCAATAAATCCGCGGCATGTGAAGGGGTGATAGCTTCGTCAAATGCCTATTTGGCCGAGCTTTCGAAAGATTACTGGCAAATCACTAGGCTAAGTGAGATTTGGATGAGAATTATGTTGATATATATGTCGATATTAATTTTGATATATAATTTTTTACCCTAAATAATAATATACTCGTATATATATATATATATATATATATATATATATATATATATATATATAAATAGTAATTTCAATCAAAAGTCGCTCTCTCGTCAAATCACAGGTGTATACAGGGTTGTCAGCTAAGCGCGCGCCAGTCTATAGCTTCTAAATCAATGAAGTTAGGAATTTCGTTCATATGCCAATCTATTATATTTGTAAGACTCTATTTTAGGAAAATATTTTTGAGTGTACAAGGTGGCCCATTTAAGTGTGACGATATTAAAGTATTTTTGTTAATGAGGCACGCTGTATTTTTTTGCACAGTTCAGTTCATCTTAACGCATTTTATCAATTCCCAAAAATTTACTTCATTATTTCTGGTATTTTACGAGAAATAAATTAAAAATCATTAAAAGAGTTGTATATGGAATACCTTAACAAGTCGGTATTTGTTATTAAAACTTTTACTAAAAATAATAATTATACTACAATAACCTAAGTTAATTTATTCTTGCAGGAAATGTAAAAGAAAGAAAAACGTTAGATTGTTTGCTTCAAAGGAAATATAAATTTTAAAACACTAAATGCATGAATCAAAAACTTTATAATGCAACGGTGTACTGATAGCAGTGATAACCGAAGTTTTCGGAAAAAGAATAACCTTGACGAGATAATTCAAATCTAAATTGAACCAAATAAATGAAAGTTAGTTCTTGAATGAACTGTAAACTTTTAATTAGTATTAAGAACAACCCAATTGACATATGGGATGACGTTTTCTGAATAGTTTGCTTGAATCATACAGTTACGATTATTTGTGTGGTTATATCGATCTATTTTAGAATAATTAACAAATGATTTTTCTTTGATGAATGTAATTCAAGGTACCTTCTAAATCGTAATACGAAGTTAAGTCAGGATAAAAGGGAAGGATCTCGGTGTATCTCTTCAGAAATTTCTGGAAACCGGAAAAATCCCTCTTTTCTTCTAAAGTCAGGTCCAGCAATGACTGTGGAAGGTCAGGTATTCGAGGATAGGATAATTCAGGTACAAAATGTGATTATTTCCTCAGTTGAAGTGATTTTTCTTCACTTTTCATTTAGATCCGCTATTAATATTTTAAGTTAGAATATGATGCTTTTGATGATAATTAATTAAAAACTTGATTTACGCTGTTCAAATGATTTTCTATAGATAAATTAAGCTTTCCACTATCTTTTGGATATATTTATAGGTACTTTTAGTTGTTCTAATATTTTTAATCTTTATTCTTAGAAAATGCGGACTAAGAAAAATGCTATAATATTACGGAATATGGCGTCTGTATCTTATCCACTACTTCTTGCCACTACTCTCTAAAAGATGCCAATAACAAAACAAAAATGTCCCCTTGAAATCTGCTTCACACCATGTCATTGGTTTATTTAGAATCAACGGAAATGATGCGGAAATTTATAACTTGAATTAATATTCAAATTTATATCAATTACAATTTCCTTCAGAATTAATTACGTAGAACTAATTACATATTTAAAATTAGCTATTAAGACTATTCAAAATACTGTATTTATATTTCCTTTGATGTTCTGTTAATTATATGTAGTGTTAATTAAATATTTAATAATAATTTTTTAATTTTTCAAAATTTTAATTAGTTTTAAATTGACTAAATTCAAATATATTGTTTGAGGTAATTTGCCTCACTACAATATATATCTATAAATATATATATATATATATAATATATTTTATATGTATAGTATTAAAATATAATAAATACTTACTGTTACTGGTTGTTGCAAGCCCTTCGCCCATGTAAGGCTTTAATAAATCGTACATCCTCGTCTTCGTCAAATGTATTTTTGACATCAAAATTTTGTCGAAATATTCGGTGTCTGCTACCAGTATTACTGGATCAAATGGTTTAATCCATAATTTTACTACAGGTCCATATTTTTTATTCAAACTTGAAATAAATTGGAACTTATCTTAAAAAGTATGTCATTAATTTTTCTTTTTTTCTCGTATTTTGATGAATGTATTGTATCATACCATAACTGCTGCCACCTGCTACAGTTTCTTTTATTATTTCCCATGAACTGGGACCGGGTAACTTAATAATGTCTCTATATTTCTTTAACTGCGATATACAATAACTAACAACATACACTATTCCAAGAGTTAAAAAACCAATTAATACAAGGACGGAGATCATCTTGTCTACTGAATGTAGATATATTTGATACTATATCATGCCGGCGATTGCTTTAATGTTTTATGTAATAAGCGGAGAGCTCGTCATCCTTAAATATTGCTATCATTGGCACGTCACATACCGTACCCCACCTTCATCATTATCCATTAGTACTTTGCAATTTTAGTTGGCGTTGCATACCAATGTATTGTACACATATACAAATAATATTTATTAGCGTTTAATAATAGTATATTAAAGTACAAGTTGCATAAGACACGATTTTAGTGCACGCGTTCAAGTTTAGAAAACGAGCCGCAGGGCGAGTTTTCTAAAGAACAAGTGAAACGTGTATTTTATACTATTTTTTCTATTTCGGACATTAAAAGTTCAAAGAGACTTAAAATAAGAGGCATATTTTGTACGAAAATTGTAGAAATTTTCTTTTTTTGAAGTTGGTAGCATTGATGTTTAACTAGAGCATTTTAAATATTTGAAAATCGGCGGTGTTATATGTCATTTTAAGTTTAAAATTTAGATTGATTTATGCAATAAATTATTAACGAAATGGACGAAGCAAATAATTGCATGCCCCCAAGAGATTCGCAAAATAGCAGAAGATAATTTACAAAATCTTTTGCCAACAAAGTCTCGACATATTTATCAAAAGCAATACGAGCACTTTTTAACTTGGTGTAAAGAAAATAATATCGCGAATATTACTGAAAATGTAATTATTGCTTATTTTGATAAGGAAAGCAAGATAAAAAAGGCATCGACCTTGTGGTCCACATATTCGATGTTACGATGTTGTTTAAATATTTATAAAAATATAGATATCTCAAAATTTTTCAGGCTTCTTGCATATTTAAAAAGATTATCTGAATACTACGAGCCTAAGAAATCCAAGATTTTAGAAATAGATCATATTAACTGTTTTATAATAGAAGCCGATGATAAAATATATTTAGCAATGAAAGTAAGTAATACAAACATCCTTGTAATAGTATTTTATTAATGTTCTACATTATTTTGTTATAATAGTCATATTAATATTGATAGGTTATCCTTATAATGGGTTATAATGGAGCTTGTCGTCGTGAAGAAATCATGAACATGATTTTAGATGATATACAGTTTAAAAATGATGTCATAATGGTTAGAGTGCCAAAAACTAAAACTTATATTCCAAGACAATTTATTATAACAGAAAAATTATGGATTGATTTGGTTAAAAAATATTATTCACTTCGTCCTATTCATGTTACACATAAACGCTTCTTCCTGCAATAAAGAAATGGTTTTTGCGTGAATAATCCAATTAGCATTAATACTATAGGAAAAGTACCAAAAGTTATTGCTACTTACTTAAATTTGCCTAATCCTGAGCTCTTCACTGGACATTGCTTTAGGCGTTCAAGTGTGACACACTTGGCTAATAGTGGAGGTGACTTAATAACAATTAAGCGCCATGGAGATGGAAATCTTCAGCAGTGGCTGAAAGTTACATTGATAATTCCACCTTGAAAAAAGTTGATGTTGCTCGAATACTGTCTAGTGCACCTAATACATCCACTAAAATTATTCAGAATCCATCGACTTCTGATGCAATAGGCAGTGATGTGTCAATCAATGTGAATCAACAGGAATTCAAACAAAACATAGTGTGTTCCCAGAATCTGCCTGGAATCTCCATTAATGCACATGAATCTTCTAGTGTTGCAGTAAACGTTTATAACAGTTGCACTATTCAAAATGGGAAGTAAATGTCAATAGTAGCATTAGATCTTCCAACTCTGTTTAACAATTTATATTGTTAATTAGTATAAATAAAATGTTAGCAAGTGTTTTTTATTCTTTGTACCTATACATGTGTTGTCGAACTGGGCAGTGAAATGGAAAAGAATGAAATCATGAGGAATAAATCGAAATTAAAAAATAAAGGAGGGGACAGGATATATATTGATGATGACTTAACGCCAAAGGAACTAGAGAAACAATCGCAACTAAGAAAATTTGCCAAAGTCGAAAGGGAAAAAGGAAAGACAACAAAAATTGGGTATAACAAAGTGATGGTAAATGAGGAAGAATGGAGATGGAACAAAAGTACTGGGAAAATTGAAAAGCAACAATCAAAAAACTAAGGAAGAATAAACAGAATGGGAAAAATGAAAACGACATTGGCAAACAAATGGATGTGATTATGGAGGAAAATAAAAGTGCGAACGGACATAAAGTAGGCAAATATATAATAGCAAGAAACACCGCTGGAAAAGTTGGTGGAATAGTAAGAACACGTACGACAAGCAAAGAAGATGAAAATAGAGCAGTGGATAAGAGAAAACATATGTTGGAAGAAAGGAAAATGAATAAAATAAATAAAATAAACATTGCCAACAAAGAAACTTGGAAATATGCAACCTGGAACGTAAGAAGCCTAAAGGGCAAAGAGCAAGACCTATGTTATGAATTTAATGACCTTGGGCTGGATGTACTGACATTGTCCGAAACAAAGAGAAAGGGTCAAAGAGAAATTATGTTAGAGGATGGGCATATACTAATTCTCAGTGGTGTACCACAGGAGAAGAGAGCTTCGGCAGGTGTGGGGTGTGTAATAAATAAAAAACTGGTAAATAACATAAAAAAATGGGAAGGACACTCAGAGAGGATCCTTACAGTAGAGCTAAGTATAGACAAAGATACTATATCGATAATAGCTGTCTATGGCCCCAATGAAGATGAAAAGACAGAAATTAAAGACAAATTTTGGGAAGAGCTAAATCAGATAACGGAAAACTGCAAGGGTAAAATAATAGTAGCGGGTGACATGAATGGAAGAGTTGGAAGGAAGGACACATACACGGGAGTGATAGGAAAACATGGAGAGGAAACCAAAAATAATAATGGAGTAAGACTAATGGAATATTGCCTCACAAACAACTTAATAATAGCAAACACATGGTACCAACATAAAGATGTGCACAAATATACAAGAAGGGGACCAAATAATGAGCTATCTATTATTGACTATATACTAGTGGAGAAAGATAACAAAAAAGAGGTAAAAGATGTTAGAGCTAGAAGAGGTCCGGAACTGTACACTGACCACTATATGGTATTAGCGAAAATTAAGAAACAGGAAAAAAGAATTGATGAAGGCAGGAATAAAGGAGATGTAATATTTACAAGTATAAGAACATACAAACTGAGGAACGAAGAGGTAGCAAAAAAATATCAAAACATGGTAGAAAACAAGATGGAAGAACTGAAGATGGACAAGAATGATGGAATTGAAGAATATTGGAAAGCCTTTAAGGAAATACTATTATGCTCGGCAAGGAATACCTGCGGGGAAATGAGAGGACGCGGTGGAACTAAGCAGACAGCCTGGTGGAACGTCGAAATTAAAAAAGAAGTTAAAATAAAGAAAGAAAAATGGAAACAATACCTGGGAAACAGAACAGAAATAAAATATGAGCTTTACAAAGAACAAAGGAAGAAAGTAAACAAGATGACAAAAGAGGCAAAAGAGGAAAGCTGGACAGAACTCGGAAATAAGATAGAGCGCAGCAGCAAGGAAAACCAAAAATTATTCTACAAAATACTTAAAATATTTAGAACAGGAAAAACGACAAAACATGCACCAATTATGGATAAGGAAGGAAATATAATAACAGATGATATACAGACAATGAGTAGATGGAAGGAGCATTTTGAGGAATTGCTAAATATAGATAGAAATGTAACTGAGATAAACAAAAGAGAAGAAAAACAACGAATAACTATTGAAGATGAGGAAAGATTGGGACCCATAACCAAAGACGAAATAATAGAGGCATTAAACACACTGAAAAATGGGAAAGCCCCAGGACACGACAGAGTAACCACTGAAATGTTGAAGAACGTAAAAGGAAAAGGAATAGAAATATTTTGGCAAATATGTAATAGAGCATGGGAAGAAGGTAGTATACCGGAGGACTGGAAAATTGGACAAATAGTGCCAATATATAAGAAGGGAAATAATAGGAAGTGCAGCAACTATAGAGGAATAACGTTACTAAGTACAGCAGCGAAAACCTATGAACGCATATTGGAAAGGAGATTGCAAAGATACGTGGAACCAACACTTGAGGAAACTCAAAGTGCATTCAGGAGAGGAAGAGGGGTTCACGACAACATATTTACTGTGAAGCAAATAGTTGAAAAAACAATACTAAGCGCAACTAAAGCATACTTCGCATTTGTAGATCTAGAAAAAGCTTTTGATTGTATAGGAAGAAAAAAGTATGGAATAGCTTGGAGAAGAGAAATGTTGACAAAAAGCTAATAACAGCAGTAAAGAGCATGTATACAGAAAGTAAAAACTATGTAATCAGTAAAAATAGAAAGTCAGACATGTTTGAAATTAAAGACGGTTTGCGACAGGGAGGAGTACTCAGCCCGGTACTGTTTAATATTTTCATTGATGAAATAATTAAGAAATGCAAACCACACATGAACAAACTCAACGTGGGATTCAGAAACCTAAAAGCAATAGAGCTAACGGAGTGTGTATTCGCAGATGATGTTGTCATTATGGCTAACACCGAAAAAGGGCTGCAAGACAATGTAAACATATGGAATAACATATTAAAGGAGAATGGAATGAAGATAAATATAACAAAGACAACTGTGATGGTAGTAACAAATGGGGAAGAGGAAGAATTGAATATAAAAATCGACAACCAAAGGATACAACAAGTTGAGCAAATTAAGTACTTGGGAGTAATACTGGAAAGAAATGGTAATCAAAACATTGACATAAGTGAACGTATCAAAAAAACAACAAATCTATATCATGCAATGAGATCAGCATTTATAAGGAAGAAAGAGATATCAAGAAAAACCAAGATGACGGTATACAGAACAATATTCAGACCAATATTAACATACGGAAGCGAATCATGGGTACTATCAAACAGAAATAAAAGCAGAATACAGACGATTGAGATGAAATTTCTGAGGGGAGTGAAAGGCATAACAAGAAGTGACAGAGTGAGAAATATTGACGTACGAGAAGAGCTACAAATAGAACCCATAATGGAATATATAGAAAAGAAACAATTAGGATGGTGGGGACACCTACAGCGTATGGGGGAATGTAGACTAACTAAAAGAGTATGGACGTCCAAAATAATAGTCAAACGAAGACCTGGGAGGCCGAAGAAAACATGGGAAAAGGAGGTAGCCAAATTGATAGAGAACAGAGGAGAAACAGTACTGAATGCAAGAGAAATTGCCAAAGATAGAAAAAAGTGGAAAAAGTTTGTACAAAATACTGACAATACACAATAGTTAAGAGATAAATATGTAAAATCCCTACACCGAAAGGTAGAAAGGGAACTTAGATTATATTATATTATTATGTACCTATACAATTTTTACTACACATGCTTGTTATACACATTTATATTTGACATCTACATATGATTTAGTTCCATTTCTTTTTTTGTGACCAACCTCTAAAAACAAAATTTTGCGCGCGAAGAAGTAATACTTTATGCAACCCAAACGGGTGTCGAAAAGTGCACTTTATAGCAACGAAATAGAAAAAAAAATGTTATTCTTTATTTTATGTAACGTGTAGAAATGCATATATACAAATGTCCCGTATCATTATGTTCAAATTTTTCATTTCAAGTAAAAATCAAACGCAAAACTTGCAGATCCATTTTTATTTGTTTCAAAGTTACAGGTCTATGGATATTTACTTTACCTGAACATTAAGGTAGTCACGGTTTCATTTTAATTTCTGCAGAACAATCCTCTGAGCAGATGAATCGACGTTCACAATAAGGGGTGTTATAAATCTGAGAAACCTGCATAGGTGGAAAATAGACAAACCCAAAGCAATACGCCCATCTAAATTTCAACAAGAATTTTCTGTTAACGTTTGGGCTGCCCTAATCGATGACTTGTTGATTGGTACTGTCGTTCTTCCTGCCAGATTAAATGCGCCGACCTTCAGTTCCTTATTGACGAACCTTTAGGTCTTTTAGAGGATGTCCCACTGAATGTTCGACTAGACATGTGGTTTCACATGGTTGGGACACCACCATATTTTGCAATTTGCTGTTCGAAATTTTGTTAACGTCAATTATCCAAGATGGATTGGTCGAGGTGGTCCTGTTGCATGGCCACCTAGATCGCCCGATCTCAATGACCTGGACTTTTTATAGGGGTATTTAAAAGATTTAGTCTACGCGCAAGTTTTAAACACAAGAGAAGAGTTATTGGATCGTATTTATCAGGCTGCCGAACAAATACGACAAAACAATCGTGAAATACGGATAAGTACTTCATCTGTTGGTATACTTTACATTAGATTTTCTCTCTTTTGGCAAAATTCCTTAGTAACTCCATTGTATAGGTTTATGAGTTTAAAAAAAAATGGATTTCCAAACAAATTAATATACATAATTACTTTTATCTTCAATAAATTTTTCATTTTGGAGAGAGGCTGCTACAGTAGTCACTAGGGGTGGGCGATACCAATACATATACATCGATACCAATACATCAGGTATCGATACTTAGTGATGTATCGGGTCTATGTACGGTATCGATTCTGAGTACTGGAATCGGTAAAGTATCGACAGGTATCAATGCTTTGGAATCGATACCTTGAATCGATACTTTGGAATCGATACCTTGATTCGATACCTAGGAATCCGTATTCATAACCCGTTTTCTAGGTATCGATTGTTTGATATCGGTTTCAAGAGATATAAAATTAATTTACCGATTCTACAATATCTACGGTATGAAGTTTACAATATTGTGATTTTTTTTTTTTGTAATAATTACCGTTATTATGTCATAATATAGATATTTTCTAAGCATAATATAAAATTCAACATCCTTTTAAATATATATTTCATATGAAATTATATACAGGGTCCGGCAACGAAGCGGGGACGGAAGATTACACGCGTATTTGAAAGTTAGTCAAATATTTAGTCATCGGATATCCTTCCGTACCATCGAGCGCACGTTTTAAAAATATTTTGTTTTATACAGGGTGTTCCAGATGGAAATGCCAGACTAAAGTTGTATTTTTTTAAATGGAACAGCCTGTATATTAATAGATCAAATGATCCGCACTTGAAAGCTGGTTTCATCGATATAATGTTGTATGGGTCTAAAGTTGATAGTTTCTGTGTAAATAATTATTTTACTTGATAAATTGATACATTTCAGTAGGCTATTCTGCATAAGGAAAATCAAAAGATTCGAAACCAATAGAATAGAATATTTTCTACTAGTATGCACTTTCGTTGCTACGTGAAATAAATTCTGCAACTGCTCGCGTTATACAGGATGTTCACAATTTCGCAAAATCAAAGAAATCTCGTAATTTTTAAATGGAACATCCTGTATATTTTTAGCTCATTGAAAAGCCCTTTTACTACGCTTTCTATTGATACCTCATTTGATGCACCTTGGATGGATCATTTGCTAATTATTTCTTTTTAGAGTTGAATTAATGAAAAATGCTTGTATTTTTAGTAGCTAATTTGCGCTTTTAAACCTTCTGTAAGATCGGATATTCAACAAATTATCCATAAATGGTCTATAACAAGAAGAAACCCCATTAAGTACGAGAAACAGTTGGTTTTCAATCAGCGGTGAATGCAAACATTAAATTAATATAAAGTAATATAGCATTTTCAATAGATTCACTGCCGATTAAGTTATCTGGTGTTAGTTTAATAAAAAATTTGCACTAATTAATTTCTATTTTAAAGAATTTTGTAAAACCAACTATTTTACGAATACATAATATGAAACAATACATACCTAATTAGCTTAACATAAATCGAAATCATGTAGGAAAGAATCAAGTACGAGTAGTATTAAAAGTTTGCACTATTTTAAATAAATACTAATTATTAACCACAACATCAAATTTAATTAACAAAAGTAGTAGCACAGTAAATAAAAATAAAGTAAATGTAAATAGTAAATGCAAAAAAATCAAAGAAAACTTTCAAATGTCCTTCCATGTCTCTCAATACATAAACGAAGCCTCCTGGTGAAATTCTGTTGAACATGCTGTAATGTTTCTTGGCGAACATTTCTAAATGCCTCTCTTATGCGTTCCATCATATTTTCCCTTGTTGTAGGAACTTCCACATAAACTTCTTAAAATTCTTCGTACGCCCCTATCTTCAATAGCTGTTACCATTGAAATACCGTCTATACTTATATGTGGATTTTCCTGTATTGTTAATAATACGGCCAATTCGCTTTTTCCATTGATTACCGGCTTATTTATTTCTCTATTCTTGTAGGTTACACTACCAGTTTCTGTAAACCTCTCTAATAACCTTTCAATTCTTCCAGTCTTGGCTTTCTTTCAAGGTTTGGAAATCTCTCTGCATATGCTCTACTTGCTAGGAGACAGTTTCTTGTACACTCCCCAAGAATAAATATCATATTCACCATTTCTTGAATACTAAAATTAGCTATTATAGCAATTTCTTTTAAAGATTGAACTAAATACTGTGTAAGATGGAACGAAATCTTTGACAACTTGGTTATTAAGTATACAAGCTTAAAACTGACACCAGATAACTTGATCAGCAGTGAATCTATTGAAAATGCTATATTACTTTATATTAATTTAATGTTTGCTTTCACGTGGAGTGAAAATCAACGTTTCTGGTACTTAATGGGGTTTCTTCTTGTTATAGACCATTTATGGATAATTGGTTGAATATCCGATCTTACAGAAGGTTTAAAAGCGCAAATTGGCTACTAAAAATACAAGCATTTTTCATTAATTCAACTCTAAAAAGAAATAATTAGCAAATGATCCATCCTAGGTGCATCAAATGAGGTATCAATAAAAAGCGTAGTAAAAGCAATGAGCTAAAAATATACAGGCTGTTCCATTTAAAAATTACGAGATTTCTTCGATTTTGCAAAATTGTGAACACCTTGTATAACGCGAGCAGTTGCAGAATTTATTTCACGTAGCAACGAAAGTGCATACTAGTAGAAAATATTCTATTCTATTGGTTTCGGATCTTTTGATTTTCCTTATGCAGAATAGCCTACTGAAATGCATCAATTTATCAAGTAAAATAATTATTTACACAGAAACTATCAACTTTAGACCCATACAACATTATATCGATGTAACCAGCTTTCAAGCGCAGTTCATTTGATCTATTAATATACAGGGTGTTCCATTTAAAAAAAATGCAACTTTAGTCCGGCATTTCCATCTGGAACATTCTGTATAAAACAAAATATTTTTAAAACGTGCGCTCGATGGTACGGAAGGATATCCGATGACTAAATATTTGGCTAACTTTCAAATACGCGTGTAATCTTCCGTCCCCGCTTCGTTGCCGGACCTGTATATAAAGATAATTATTTCGTGACCTTTGTATGTTATGGTAAATTCAATTTGTTGGCGATTTATGGTCTGGTTTTACTTCAAAATGTATATATTTAAAACAATCCTACATGTTTCGGCAAATGATGCATTTTTCAAGGAATATAAAATATAAATGACAGTATATTAATGTCATACGTATACATTTGTAGTTGCTATGGATAAAATTATTCAAAAATACATTTCAATATAATAATAATAAATCATGCCTTAGTATTCTAAAATAGATAGACAACTAAAACAGGGAATCACAAGACATGAGTTATTATTACATATGCACCCGTGGAGCGACTTAAGATGTTAAGCATTCGCATCATAATATATGTTGCTGTTATATAATTATATATCTTATGTTATTTAAATATCTATACATTTGCTTATCATGCTAACAGTTCCGTATTTTCATCCCTGTCTGGCTGTCCGAGTAGGTTTTCGTGGCTTTCCTTCTTGTTTAAGGCGAATGCCGGCAGCTTAACATCTTAAGTCGCTCCACCGGCGCATACGTAATAATAACTCATGTCTTGTGTTTCCCTGTTTTTGTTGTCTATATATTTTAGAATACTAAGGCATGATTTATTATTATTATATTGGAATGTATCTTTGAATAATTTTATCCTTAGCAACTACAAATGTATACGTATTGCATTAATATACTGTCATTTATATTTTATATTTCTTGAAAAATAATTTGCCGAAACATGTAGGATTATTTTAAATATATAACAACAAATCGAATTTACCATGTATATATATATATATATATATATATATATATATATATATATATATATATATATATATGGTAAACCTAATCAGTAGGCGATTAAAGGTCTGTATATTACTTCAAAATATATGTATTTAAAAAACTCTACATGTTTCGGCGGTACGCCTTTATCAAGAGGATACAAAATATATATAAATATATATATATTGATATAATACGAAGAACAATAGTTCCACGTTGGTGGTAAAATGATATAATACGGACAACAGCCGTAGTGAATTGCTAATTGCTTGAATTGACAAATAAAATGAAATGATAGAATAGCTAGCTCAGAATCTTTAATAATAGATAATAATGATTGCAAGGATACTACTTAATCTCAAAGGGTCTCGAAGCGAGTTCTCGATACACAGACAGACATCCACTAATACATGAAATAAAACGAAAGCGTCAAATTTATGTATATAAATATATTTAAATGATATAATCTCAACTATCACAAGATACAAATATAACTATCAAATCTGACATTTAAAAATAAATAAAAATGACGTTTGAGATGACGTGAGTTAATATTATGTAGTAAAGTGATTTCAAGTAATGTTATATCCTTAACAAATTTATATATTACAATTTTCACTTAGATACCTGATAAATACAATTAATTTTGTAGTCCACAATTTCTGATGCTCTTTGGATGTAGGTCTCAGGAAAGTTTCCAATTATAACATCTAGATTAGTTGTCCATTGCTTAATTCAAACTACTGGATACTATCTTAGTCGCTACGATGCTGATTATACAATTTTGCAGTATCTCCCTCCAGGTTATGTTCAGTCAAAGTTCCAGAAGAGATGTTCTTTTACCAAAATAGATCAAAAGTAATATGATTTCTTCTTTAAGAGCGTTTCTTCCGTATAAATCTATTCTTCAATAATCACAAGCATATGTATGTTCTCCGTATATGGATAATATATCCAGAGTACTTATTATATTACTTCTTTATGTACAATACATGACCATAAACATTTTAAATACGGTATATAATCGGAATAATGAAAAAAAAACTGAATTTTTAAAATGCAGATAAAAATCTTTTAATCTCCGTCAGAAAAAATAATATCAATCAATAATGTTTTTCGTCGTCAAGACTCCCATCAGAAATTTTGTAAAAGTATAAATCAGATATTCTAAGGAATTTATACAAAGGTTTCTAAAATAATATAAAAGAAAATATAATAGGAAAATCCACCCACGTAATCTCAGTTACAAATTTTTAAAAAGAAGTTCACATAAGTCAAACGAATAACAAATTTTACAGATATTTGCTCAAAAGTAAAATAGAACATAGTTGGTTTTAAGAATCCTATAACCTCGCGAAAATTAATTAAAGTAAATTTATTAATAAGCAATACATAACAATAGATTCAATATAACATGCAATATTAAACGATAACATGAATTCAAAACCAATTATGAACTTCTATTAAAATTACACAATTCTTACTATAAAGTAATACTTCACAAATATGAACATTCAAGATATAACATACTTGAAACAGATATCTAATAAGAAAAGAATTAATTAAAGAGGTAGGTTGACTCACAACAATATATATATATATATATATATATATATATATATATATATATATCTAAAATATATATATCTAAGGTATATATATATATATATCTAAGGTTTCTTATTTATTTTATTGGCCGTATAATCATACTAAATAATTTTTTTTTTGGTTTTAGCGACCTTTAATGAAATCAAACAAATTTATTTATGAAAACGACGTTTCGACTTATGAATTATTAGTCGTATAAAATAGTTTCAACAATTTTCACCCTAACTTAAATTTTACCATTGAAATAGAAGAAAATAACTCTATAAATTTCCTAGACTTGACACTAATAAAAGTAAACAAAACCTATTACTTCGTTAACTTTTTTTCAAATCAACCTCTATCCCATAAAAGAAATGTAGTAACAGCTTTAGTAGATACCACTATAAACCTTATAAATCCAATTTTCAGACCAACAATACTAAATCAAGTTAAAACTATTATAACGAACAACCACATTTTGTACAAAACATTATAAAACACAGACCTAACAAGATATATAACAAAACTAAATGTCAAAATACAAATACAACGTCAATTAAACTACCATATATCCGTACACTCTATATAACTGGACTATCCGAAATACTAAACAACATAATCAAACCATTTAATTTTAAATTAGCACACCAAAACGAAAAAAACTAGAATTTCTACACACAAAATTAAAAGACCCAACACCAACTCTTAATATCACATACAGTATATAATATACCCTGCAAAGACTGTGTCAAAGTTTACATAGGCCAAACAAAACAGCTACTTCAAAAAGGATTAAAAGGACACAAATATGCAAAAAATCAAATAAATAATAAAACATCAAGCAACATTTTTAAATACAATTTTGATTTTGATAATACAAAAATACTAACAAAACATAATAACACGAAAACCAGGGAAATTTTAGAAATGATACACATATTAAAAAATAACAACACAGTTAATGATCGAAATAAAATAGATGGACTTTCAAAAGTTTATTACCCACTTATCAAATAATATACCCCTGTTTACAATTTCCACAGATGTTAAAAAACAAAAATGAAATTTTAAAATAAGTCAAGAGCATAATAAAAGAAAACAATTCACACAAAAACGCAGTAAAACAAGACCGTTAGGTTCACTTACAGTAAGGAGGACAAAATATCTCAGTTGAAACACATATCCCTTTTCAAAAACAACTATGAAAAGGAAAAGGAAAATAAAAATTCGTGAAGTGTATAGTTTAAGATAGTTTAGTTCACGAAAAGCATTAATTGACGAATAGAACAATTGGCGAGTTTAGTTATACAAAAATTTTCATATAAAATATTATTAAAAACATAATTTCTTGTTCCTTTACAGTTTATATATATAACGTGTGTATAAATTGTCGCAAAAGCTACACGCAGCGACGTTCTTCGTTTGGTTCTGAATAAAAAATCTTAATGTTAAAATGTCGTATCATGCTTCGTTTGTTTTCACGGGGTTCTTGAAGTTCAGACTTTTAGTGCGTAACTAACCTTTGCTCTTCGATATCTGTTAATAGAGATAGATGCAATTTAGTTTATAGGAAAAATTTTTACTAGTATTATTTCGTAAACGTTTTCTTTTTGATTTAAAAGTTTGTTTTAAACATTTATTCATGTACGTACTTCCACAAAAAACACATTTGGCAACGTTGTAGAACAATAGTTTGTATTTCAAAGTGAGTTCAATCAAAATCATTACTGTCAAATTTTGACATTTACGAATTTACGAAGCATGATACGACATTTTAACATTAAGATTTTTTATTCAGAACCGAACGAAGAATGTCGCTACGTGTAGCTTTTGCGACAATTTATACACACCTTGTATGTACAAACTTGACAAAGACTAATAATTAATAAAATCCATGTTGATTTTATATTTTGAATTAAGTTTGTAACGTGCTCTTTAGCTGTAAGTACCTGATGAAGCCACTGTGCTGGCGAAACAATTGTCGCTTTACGATTACGTATTAAAAAAGTGAAGATTTTAACCATTACTTTTATTTCTATTTTAAATTATGGATCTTCATTAAGTAAAAGGCGAATCAATTCAATTATTTAACAAACAAATCACCGTGTACATGATTGTAATTAGCATATGTCATTATTTCTACTGAGGTGTTTCCAATACGCCGAGTATTAGCCATTGTTTTCTGAAATAAGTACAGATTGCAACAGTAATACATAAATACAATTGTTCAAGATTTACATAAAGAACAGTGGCCATTAGCTTTTGTATGTTTTTGTGCAACCGAAAGTAGTGGCCACTATATAATAATTTCATTTACATGGCCATTGTAGCAAAAACCTCATTAAAACAAAAACAGCCTACATATTAAACAGTTACATATTGTTTGCTTATTGGACCAATGCCACATGTATCATATAACTAGAGGTAATAATAAGAGGCAATACCCTTAATATCTAGTTTCTAAGGAGTCCATAATACACATGCATACTTACAGGTAAAATCTATTTTAAGCACCACAAAAACACGGCAGTTTCGTTTTCAGTAAGAAACATAACTAAAGAGGTGAATTTCTGCAAATTAATTGCATTTTCGCGAAGTAATGTGAATGTAAATATAGCTTCGACAAACCATGACGTGGGTTCGAATCCTGCTCAAGGGCGAATAATTAGCGTCGTAAAATCTAGAAAGCAATATTTATATTCACATTACTTCGCGAAAGTGACTTAAGGGTTCCCAATGTATTCGGAACCACAGTCCTTAATAGCTTCGTGGTTAGAGCAATGGTCCGGCAAACCATGGACGTGGCTTCGAATCCTGCTTAAGGGCGAATTGTTTCTATTAAAAAATTCGAATAATTAGCGTCGTAAAATGTAGAGAGCAATATTTACAGGTAAATTTCTGTTTACCAGGAAACCTAGTGTTACTGTGTTTACATACCAGATGGTATTTTTATATGTAGTTTCATTGTCGAACTAAGTTGAAGTGGCCACTGTTACAGACTGGCCACTGTTGCAGCCTCTTTCATACTGTGTTTTTTTTTTCAAATTAAATAATGAAATTCAAAATTGTAATAAACAAAAATTTAACAAAACGTTATAAAATTTATTATGTATACAGGGTCCTTGAAATAAAGAGACAACGTATGATAAATGGAATGATATAATATATAGAACATAAATCTAAAATATTATGAGCCAATTACGACGCGAAACCCGAAATTAAAAACACCTGAAAATTGTATTACGTGACACCTATGATTTCAAAGTATTAAAAATGCGTATAAATAATAAATATCTTAGATACACATACGATACAGCGTATTTTTACACACGTAACAGTTGAATGAGATGAACAATAACAAAACTATTTTTTTATCAGAATAATTGAAACATACATGAGTAGGTAAAACCCCACCAGTTTTGTATAATACAAAGGTATTTTTAATAATATGAAATATTATTAAAAATCTGGTGTGAAGAACACAAATACAGATTTAGTGTTAATATTTTTTTGTGAACGTGTCCGAACATATCCCTCCCCAGAGACGCAGATACGTATTTCGTCTTTCTACAGGCTCATCGGTACGGCCCTGCTGGAGAAAGGATATCTTCAGACACATTCACAAAAAAGAACCACATCGCCATATCACAGAAATTATCCAGACAGAGCGTAGAAGTAAATGCGATATGTTCGGTAAATTCATTTTTTGCAACTATCGTTTTTATCAAGTTGTTTATTGTTTCTTTAGGACGTTCTCAAACAAAATCTATTCCCCGTAGAGCATTCGACCTGATATACTTATACGTTGAATGTACAATTTAATATATATATATATATATATATATATATATATATATATATATATATATATATATATATATATAAAATAAATATCCTTAGACTTTTCTTGTGTCTGTATTTTCTGATTCGACAATACTTACATCCGAACGTTTTAAACAATTAGCCAAATATTTTCATATCCTAATATGGTGAGCGCAGTGTGAGCTTTTTTATTTTCTCTTTTTAAAACTTCTTCAAGAACATAAGAAATTGAATATTTAACTCATGATTAAGAAAAAATTATTAAATATATTTATCGGTAGAATACTACTACTGAAGATGACAACTTAGTTGTCGAAATACGTAGCATGTGGACAAACATCATTGCCATGAGAGTTGGCCAGCACAAGCAAACTCCCTTGAACATCAGTCATTCACTACTTGCACGATAGAAAGAAGATTAAAGAAGATAGAATTAAACCTGGACCTAAACCATTTTACCTTTGAAACGTAAAACTGTTAATGTTCGACCATAAGAAAGCAACGCCCACTTTTTATGAAAGGCGTTTTACACGTAGATTTCCTGACAAAACAACGTACGATAAATGCAGAATACTACAAGGTCTGGTGAAGACTATCATATGAAACACTGTGAAAAAGCCAGAAATCTGATTGTTTCTTAGAGGATAGCGCTCATCCTCATGTTGCTGCCCGCACGAAGCCTACTATTAAAAAAATTTAGTTTTCTTTCTCATCCGTTTTGTAAACCAGACCGATTGCGACTTGTTTGGATTGTTAAAAGAAGTTTTAGAGAATGAAAAGGTTTCATTGTATAGAAGTTTTCGAAGCTGTTCGAAAATAGTTGCGTCTGTAGCAAACCAGTTTTGTTTTCTCGAGAAAGTCAAAAGCTTTCTGAACGAATAGCTATCGTTCAGAAAGCTTTTGACTTGTGCGTTTAAAGAACTCCTTATAGATATGATATGTCTATGTATTAGAATTTATGCTAATGTTTCCAACGGGTCAAGTGTAATTTAAATATCAAAATTTTAAATAGCTAATATTTAATATTTATTTTAATAGTCTTTCCCCCTTTTATATAAACAAAAAAAAACCGAAATTATAAATTCCAAAAAAATTGTTGAATCGGCATGAGAAGAGACACGACACAATATAGTGAGGCAAGTAATTAATTTAGATAAATCACCAAGTCTTCCATTAGATTTCTCTTAGATCTCACAAGAATTAAATATGGTTGAAACATTTAGCTGTTTAATACTAGCGACATCTAAAGAAATACCGACTCACTCGATTCCGAAACATCCACATTGCCCTTGATCACACTGCATGTTGCAATGGTCAAGGTTAATCAGAAGGTTATACAATCAACTGAGACTGAAGAAATTCAATTAAATTCAAGGTTACTTCAATATCAAGATGACAACGCCAAGGTCAATGAGGAAGTTCTAGAATCGCCTGGGACTGAGGAGATTCAAACAAATACAAGGTTATTTCAATGTCTTGTCATTTCAATGTCAAAGTCAATGAGAAAGTTCTAAAATCAACTGCGATTGGGGAAGTTCAAATAAATTCAAAGATACTTCAATGTCAAGGTCGCCTCGAGGATATAGTTATTTTAAGGTTGATGTCGTTTAAGGCTCCAAGTAACTTTAATTCCGAGGCCGCTTCAATGAAGTTAGTATCACTTCATGACTATGGATGTCGCAGATCAAGGTCACTTCACCATCGAAATTACTTCAATTTTATGATCATTTTAACGTTAAATTCACTTAAATCGTACTCTAAAAAACTTCCAAAATTCGGTCATTACAACGTCGAGGTCGCTTCAATGTTAAGGGCATGTCGATAATTAATACAAGCAATATGTTAAAATTTAAAACGATTTCAGTTTTTAACCTTATAATTTTCGTATACCTACATGTACATATTTCCTATAAATTAATCTCGATAGTGATATTCGAATTGTTTATACATCACCTTCAAGTTGATAATATACGCATATGTATATGTAAATACACGCGCGCCTAATATGTAAATGTACAACGATGATATAAAATCTAATATCAAAGATGTAGATGAAGTATTAAAAAAAACTAGGAATGTAAGATAACTAAAGACGGCAGACTATGTTCCCCAGCAGTGGCGTTGCGTGGAGAGTTTAACAGAATAACAGTGCGCTTACTTAAAAATAAATATATTGAATCCCTATACAAAACGTTAAGAAAAAACATAAATAACTTACCCAACATGTTTACATTGTTGAAAAGAAATGCGGATGTGCGCGATGAAAAAACTGCACCATAATATATGTTTCTGTATTAGTCTCGGAAAGGTTCGTACGTAGCGACGTATATATATGTTTATATACAGAGAAGGATTGTTCGACGTTGAGAGATGTTATATTTGCATAGTTAAAGCGCTCTTTGTATCTGTACAACGGATCTTCAGTATTGGTAAAAAGTTGCCCTAATTTTGTAAAATCTACATTTTTATCTAATACACTGTTAAATTTTTCACGGACACAATCACTTTTTTCATCTTCAAGGATATGCAGCACTAGTTTTACGTGGTCAATAATTGCTAATGAGTCCGATAAGGACAGCGCAGTGTTCTGTAAATTTTTTATTGCGTCCAGTATTGGAACGTAACTGTCGTAAATAATTTTTAAATTTGCTGCAACTTGAGGATTGTTAAATTGAACCTGGCTGAGCCGTATTGCAGCTGCTTCTTTGGCATCTAGTTGTAAAATCACTGATTTAATTTTTTCAAACTTTACTTCAATCCAGGTTTCTCCTCTCCTTCTCAAAATTTTCGCAATTACGCTATCCCATGGCTCTTTTGGTCTACCTCTCTTCTTTTTTCGAGTGCTTTGGCTTCCCAAATCCTTTTAACAGGGACTACGTTACCCATCCTCTGCAGATGTCCCCACCACCCTAATTACCTTCGTTCCACAAATTCCTCTATGGATTCTATTTTCAGGTCAGGTCTTATTTGTTTATTTCTAAACCTGTCTTCTTTAGTCACTCCGTCTATACATAACATTTATAAAACAAAGTTTGTAATGTTTGATCATTCAAAAAAAATTCCAAGGTGTATGTAAAATAGAGGTAAATATGGATATGCGAATAATATTCAATTTTAGAAACCATATTTATTTTATAAAATATGTATCACAACAAAATAATAATTTTATACAAACAGTTAATGAATATTGAGCCTTACATATTCTTTTTGTATATTTCATAACATTATTTAATAGAAACACCAAATGAAAATAATAGAATATCCAATTCAACATTTTCATGTAAATGGTAATTAATGCCTTGCTAATAATTTTATGGGTAACCCATTAACAGACTTTAGTACAGCATCGTTAGCCAATATAACTTTATGCACAGGTGTAACTGGATTCACTCGAAAATGGCGTATTATATTTGCGATAGTTATTTTAGTGTTGATGATTGCGTATTTTTGACCTAGAAAATAAAAAGTACTGTAAACTGATGCACAATCATTTATGCAGTATTTCGATGGTACCTATGCAATTTCTCGGCCCTGCGCTAAATGGAATATACGAAAATTTATGCCTAGATGCTACATTTTCTGGTAAAAATCTGTCCGGATCAAATTTTTCAGGCTCGGGAAACAGTTCCTCACGTCTGTGTTGAATATAAATATGAAACGACAGTACTGTACCTTTCGGATACCTTAATCCGTCTGAAAAAAGAATGAGTATGTAAGTTAAATATATCATACTACAATTTAAAAGTAATTTAATCTAGCAAATACGTGATTTGTTTTTTTAACCATCATTTCGCAAATTACATATCAAGTAGCTTTACCGGTGAAATGCCCAGCTCTGGAATAGAGAAGGTAGATAGTTAGAAGAAGATGTGTAATGTGTATTGCTAACAAGTAAGGTCGCCTCATAATCTAGGCATACTATAGACCTAGAAATATCCAATTATTGACATTCTGTTCTATTAAAAATATATATATATATATATATATATATATATATATATATATATATACACGTTTGGCCCGTTTTTACCTTAAATGCGAGCTACAAGTCCATGTATATAAACGAACGTAGTTGCCAAGTTAAATACACAAGTGCGCAAGTACTGTTCGAGAAAAGTAGTGGGAACCCTTAAAGACAGGTCGATACGATCATTTCGATCATAAGAGACTAATATTGTGCATGTTGGTGGTTGTTTTCTTAATTTTTATATTATTATTCACGTTCGTGATATTCTTAATAAGTATCTGAAGTTAATATTATAAGAATTACCTACTTCACATTTATTAATTTTATTGTTGAATTTAATTTGTTTCTAATTGGCAGTTATATTTTGTATTATTTGATTTTGGCCTGTTTTTATAGTTTTTATTCAATATGTTGGTTTATACAAACGAGGAAAGGATACAAATTATTAAGTGATACTACTCTGGTAGTACTGCTCAAGAGGTAGTAGGGCGATTTATTTTTTCTTTCCAAAATAGACCTGTGCCTACAATACCAACAATAATGAGTATTGTTCATAAGTTTGAAGCTACTGGGTGTGTGCAAAATTGTCGAAAATGTATAAAATAAGGTACCTAGAATGCGTGTATTGAATGAAGGAAGAGAAGAACGGGAAGTTTTAGTATATAGCGCGGTTGAACATAATGAACCATGCTCATCGCGCCAAATTGCCGAACAAGTCAATATACCAGCGAGAACTGTAAGAAAAATCTTGAATAGGCAAGGATACCGTAGCTTTAAAATTCAAAAACGTCAAGAAATATTTCCTCACGATGAATCAAAACGCGTTGCATTTTGCGAACAGGTTATGGAGAAGGTCATTGCCAATAACAATTTTATTGCAAATATTTTGTTTACGGACGAAACATCCTTTTATTTACATGGGCGTCATAATCCAGTGGCTACAAGATATTGGTCTAAAGCAAATTGTCATACTCGTATCTATCTACCTCTGCGTACCCAGTATCCCCAAAAATTGAACGTGTGGACCGGCATTTTGGGGGATCACATCATTGGTCCGTTTATTATTGACGGCACCTTAACAGCAGCTAAATATTTGCAAATGCTGCAAAATGAAATTATACCAGCTCTTCGTGCCCTTGAGGTTAATTTTGACGATATCTGGCTCCAGCAGGATAACTGTCCTGCCCATACTGCTCGTCTGGTTCAAGCATTTTTAAGGGAAACATTTCATGAACGTCTAATAAGTTCCGTTGGTACAATTGTTTGGCCGCCACGATCCCCCCGACCTAACGCCCCTGGATTTCTTTTTTTGGGGGTATGTAAAACAAACCCTGTATAGTCATCAGCACAATCGAGCACGTAATCTTGGGGAACTACAACAAAAAATTGTTGATTGTGCAAATACGATAACCCCGGAAATGTTTTCGAATGTACGAAATACTTTTTATCATAGACTTGCGTACTGTCAGGAGCAAAGAGGTGGATTATTCGAACATTTGATTAATTGAGAAGTTTTAATTTGGGTTTTCAAGAATTCCGTTTATTTTAGAAGTATATTTTAATTTCCATTATTTAGAATTATTCTTTTAGTTTATCGTACTCTTCCTGTTTCCCCAGAAATTTTATTTATTGAATTTTTTCATTTTGTTTTCCAAGAATTCTCTTTATTTTTTTTAACTATTTTATTTTAAAATTTATTGCCTTTAGAAGAGCATTTTTTTTCTCTTACTTCAATACGTCTACTTTGGTAGTGTTATACATTTACTATTTTTTACAGCTTGTATTTAATGACTATTTACCTAAAAGATTCTCTAATTATGTTTCTTGCGCTCGTTGTTAACAATATTGTACATGTGCATAGCTGTATAGTATATCACTATTACGGAATACATTCATATTCATTTGTCAATTCTCCAACAAAAGTACTGGTAAAATTAAAGTACGTTGTCTATCACATCTGCTTCGGCAAACCACTAATCTAGAAGAACATTTTTATTTCTCTAAAGGTCTACTTGCCGGCTCTCGTATGTATATTTGTTAGATAGGTACGGTTTGGCAACTTCTCGCGCCTTATGTATGGGAAGCCGCATGCAAGATGATTGTAGACCGAACCTGTATATAACAGCTCTACAGGCCTTCGAGGCCCTTGGCTTTTATTTCTTCTACTACTTTCTTCCATTTCTTTCGGTCCCTCACTCTTTTTCTCCAGTCATCAATTCCTTCTTCCTCTATATCCTTTAGCACTTCCTGTAACCACTTTTTCCTTGGCTGACCTCTTCTTCGTTTAGCACCCTCTCCTCCGTGCAACACTTTCTTCACAATTCTTTGTTCCGGCATCCGAGAGACATGTCCCAACCAACTAGCTCTTCGTGATCGAATTAATTGAGTTATGTTTGGTTTTCTATACATTTCTTCTAACTCTGTGTTTGTTCTTCGTCACCACCTGCCATCCTCCTCTTTAACTCCTCCAAAAATTTTCCTAAGCACTTTCCTTCTCCAGATTCTCAGATTTTCTTCTTGTTGTTTTATCATGGTCCATGTTTCGCTTGAGTATAGAACAGCTGGCCGGATTATTGTCTCGTATATTCGTATTTTAGAAGTTCTGGATACGTGTTTTCCTCTTAATATTCGTATTAACAATATTAGTTTTAATTTACGAGCGTTTTATGTATAAATTTATGTCTTATTTATAGAGATGGTTTATTTAACCGGCGCAGAGTAGAGTGCCCGGCACAAGTGCGACCGGCGTGTTGTATATCTGTGTCAGTCCACTACCCTTGCTTTCTGATTGTCTTCTGAAGGCGGTTATACACGAAGAAATACATGTAACAATTTGAAGTGCTTGATACAAGACACGATCATATTTAGCAGTAGCGGCTGGTACTAAAGGGCACGTGCCCACCCAACCACCAAGATAAACACAGAAAGAAATTCGCATGTAATTCAGTGCATTATTTTTTCCTTCTGCACCACAGACACTATGCCAACGCTCAAAACAATGTTCCGGGGCACGATTTCAGTTGTACCTATTCCGAATATGAATCGGCCGGCTCCGCTTAACTTCGCCATATGCGTTTATGCCGCCTGTTGGGGGCACAAAATAGCTCGACTCCAGTTAACGTGCAAGTGTTTGTATTGTTTTCTGCGCGTACCGCAAGTGTATAATTTCAAAGGCTCGAAGTGACGTTTATTATTATTATTAATGATGGAAGTTAACTGTTTCCAAAATCCTTTAAAAGCCCGCTATCATTCGAGGAAAAACTTTTAATTGAAAAGAAAGGAGGGCCTATACCTGATCTTCAAATAAACTACACTTCCACAAGTAAAACACGAACTTACAATAGAGTATTCAATAAAAATACATATATATGAAAAATATGAGTGGATTTGCGGATGTTCACTAACAAAGTAAACTATTTTGGTTTATCTGCTTAATTTTTAAGAAAGAGTTTAGTGTCTGGAATAAACAAGGGTTGAATGATTTAAATATATCGCAGACAGGGGAAAGAAAGACGAAAATTCCGTTACTCACATGAATGCATGCGTGGATTTTAGTGTTCTAGGCAAAGTGGACATACGTGAACAGTTAGACAGTGCTTATTTGCGGCATAAAATTAAGTACAACGAAGATGCGGAACAAAATTTTGCCCCGTTTAATTATGTGTATAAAATTTTGCGGAGCTTTTGAATTGACATTGCGAGCACATGATGATACATTGACGTCGGCAATTCCAGGTATTTATGTAGGTTTAATCAACTTTGCAACTGAATTAGACGCTGTGCTTACAATACATATGAAAGGTTCATAAATGTTAAAAGCGCCTCAAAAACTATTCAGAACTAATTGCTAGATGCAATGTGGCAAATTTACAAACAAGAAATATTAAAAGAAATTAAATCTGCAAATTTCATTGCTTTGGAGGCCGATGAAACTACAGACACCTCTAATAATCAGCAAATGGTTGCTATTATTCGATACGTGTTTAATGGACAAGTTTTTGAACACTTTTGGACTTTTTTTAAGGCGGATGGACATAATGCTGATATATTAGTAAAAACATTGCTGAATGAATTGCAAACTATTTTAAATTCTCCTTCTGGGTTTGATAACAATAAACTAATCGCTTAAAGTTACGATGGGACGTCCGTGATGAGTGGTAGGACAAATGGTATCCAAGCTATTATCAAAAGAACACAGTGGCACAGTGCAATAAAAATTTAAAATTTTCTTTGTAAATTTGCAGTCATTTTCAAGTTTTTTTTCTCGATCGCCAAAACGAACGGTAATTCTTGATGAAATAGTCAAACGTAGATTACCACGCCCTGCTCCTACACGCTGGATTTTCAAAAGTCGAACTGTGAACACATTATTTGAACACCAGGATTCTTTCAAAGAATGTTTAGACAAAATTATTTACGAAGATGGAATGGATTCAGTTACTATTATTGAAGCAAGTGGTTTATTGAAACATTTGAATTGCCCGAAATTTCTCTACTTGTTGAAAATATTTCATTTAATCATGCCACATGTTGAAATATTATTTAATCAGACTCAAATGCGCGGGATTGACAGTGCTCAACTGCAAAATGCCATTGAACAATTCCAGCAGCAAATTATTCACATTAGAAATTTAAGAAATTCTACTGACAATGACAATCAAGAACGCAATAATGAAGAACCTGCAAGGAAAAGACAAAAAAAACGACAGCTGGAGATAACAGAGCTGTTATTGCAAAGGAAGTATGTGACACTATTTTAAGCCAAATTAGCGACCGATTTGATTTTAGGGATCACTAAGTGCAGCAAAATTATTTGTTTCTCAAAATTTTAAAACTTATAGTCATTAATTTCCACAAACAAAATTTGATGAAACTGTGAAATCTTATCCTGTTTTGGACAGTGTAAAATTTAAAAGTGAACTTTCAGTCATTCAGTGTGACGTAGTTGGTGTTTTTTCACTTTTAGTGTTCATAATAAACAACCTAAAAAAGGTTTTGACGGAAACATACAAACTATTGGATATTATTTCCACAACGCCCATGTCGAGAGCAGAATATGAACCATGTTTTTCCGCCCTCAATCACATTAAAACTTTTCTAAGACGCACAATGTCAGAAGATCGACTGAACGCATTGGCGGGGTCCTATCAATAGAAAAGAAGTTCATCCAGTCTATCCCGGATTTTGACAACAAAGTCATAGACGTCTTTTCCGCAATGAAAAATAGGAGAATGGATTTTATGTACAAAAAATAGGTACGACTTTTTTGTGCCCCTCCTCTTTCATAACTCACGAGCCGCCACAGATATTTAGAATCAAGGATGACCAAGGGAACATTTTTTTGTTGGCAGATAATAAAAAAATATTGCCACTCCCTGGAGTAACTTAACATAATTTCTCGTTTCTCTTTTTAATTTATTGTGAGTTTCCGAAAGACTTGTATTTCTAAAGAAATGAACGAATCTAATCTAATGCAGTAGCTGCTATTACTGTGATAAATAAAAACCAAAACCATGTGATATTTGCAAATGTCATAGTGCCAACATCCACGTCTTCAACCAATTTAAAAAAACTATAATCCATAGAATTCACTAGAAATACACGTGAATGACCTTGAAAAATTTGACAGGATTTATTCCGTCAAATTTTTACATGTATAAATGTATGTATAAATTTGACGTGTAATTTTCTGTTGTACACGTTTAAGGGACATTGTGTAATAAATACATGTAAAAATACATGTAATTTATGATCGTGGATAACAGCGTTTATTGTAGAGTAGCTTGTAAAATATGTAGGTGAAAATTCAATTTACAAGGCGCAACTGAAGTTAAGAAACGATCCTGGAGCAAGTAAGTTCTTCTCCGGAAATCTAAGTCCCAGAATTTCAGCAGCATACTTTGGAGGACCTCAAGTCTCTTACTAAATCGTTCAGTTCGGGTTGAGTGAATTGTTGCGACATTAAAATATTTCCCGGTTGATAACATTCTTGTTCACTAACCTCTGGAGTTTCTGCTTCACTGGAAGGTGTAGACTCCAAAGTTTCTGATAGAGGTTTTACAGCCAAAGCAGGTCTTTAATGTCTTTTTTATTTTTCGAATTGTAACCTTTAACGTCGCACACAAAAGTAACATTCGGCATGGCTTACTGATTCATATTTCACCATAGGAATAGTAAATTGCCAAAACGCAATTTGTCTTTGACTCCATTTTCTAACATGTTCGACCCTGTATAATATACTTTATACGGTGACCATGATTTATCCTGATCACTTAGGTGTATATTGAATACGATTTTCTTATAAAATCAGGAAAATTTCGCCTCAGGTTAACAAAAAAAAAAACAGCCACTTATATAACAAAATATGTCCGAGCTGTTTATACAATTTCTGCTGGCCATACTAAAATAAAACTAATGTAATAAGAACTCACGATAGTGTTTGCACGAGTATCGTGACTGCACAAGAGATGTACCACTCCCTCTGTGGTTGAGTGAACTCTAGAAACAAATCAATGTACGCTTATACAAGTATAAGCATGCAGAATCTGCTGTACTGGGACAAATGTTTAATACGATTACGAATACAGGGGTATAAAGCTTGTAAATCGTGGCCGAAACTATAATTATGTACAGATTTGGGGGTCAAATCTGGCGAGTATGGCGGAAGCTCAACTAATTCGAAGCCTGCTTGAGCTATTACAGCTGTTGCAATAGCGGACCTTTGACTGAGTGCATTATCCTGATGCAAGAGATCACCTTTGCGCAACTTTCCCCGATGTTTTTCTTTTATCAAGTCGCGTAATTTGGGAATTAAATTGGCATAATAAGCACCTGTAATTGTAGCCCCTTTCCGCAGAAAATCTACTAAAATTACATCTTCAACATCCCAAAATATGGATAGCATGACCTTCCCTGCCAAAGGTTGCATCTTGAATTTTTTCAGTGGTGGTGAACCTCGATGCGCTCACTCCCTTACTCTGTATTTTTGTCTCTACACCACAATGATAGATCCAGGACTCATCCATTGTCACTAATCTGTCGTGTCTATACCGTGTTAGGAGACGACTGCAAATGTCTTTTCAAGCTTGCTTGTGCGCGTCTGTTAACATTCATGGTACTTGCAGACAATGTTTTCATGTTCAATTGGTTGTAATTATATTATATACCACATGGTATGAAAGACCAATATCTTCAGCTATATGACTAATAGCCACAGGTCAATCTTGCAGCACGGAATCATGAACCTTTTTAATAGTTTCTTGGATAGTGACTATTGTGTGCGCTCAACCTGCATGTTCGTCTGTACACGACTATCAATCTCATTTTAACCCTTAACGTCGGAGGTGCCGTCTGAGGGACGATGTGTAAACGTATTATCTTTAGTTTTCAAAAATGTTAACGCCCTCAACGCTGTCACCTCATATATTCCAAACGTGATTGGTGGTTGGCCATTAAACAGAATATCAGATATTTAAGACTTGAAATAGATCAGTTGTTTAGAGATCCTCCCGTGGAGCAGTCTAACAGACGGCACGTCCGGGAATACGTAACAAAATCGGTAGAAAAGTTTTCACACAAATATGGTCGGACCGTCAAAACGAGTTCGTTTGGGTGATTTAGATTATGAGGACACACTTGACAAGTGGTATGACGAAGTAGATAGTGATACTAGTGACGCTAACAATGTGCCCGAGGAGAACTGCGAGAAACTCTGATCATGGTGGTGTCTCCGAACAATCAGCGGACAGTAGTGATGAAAGTGAAGATGATGAGCCACTAATAAATCGTATAAAATTTTTATGCTAAAAATCGATTTAGATGGAGTAAAACTGATGTACGTCCATCATCCCTTACACGTCAACACAATATAGTTATCAAAGTACCTGTTCTGAAAACCAAATCTCAAAGAATCGGAACACAAGCAGATCCTTTATCAATGTGGCAGATGTTATTTAGTGACGAAATTATGACAAATATTATATGCTGGACAAATAAAAGACTTGCTAAAATAATATCCGAGTACACTAATCAAAACAGGAATGAACTAAAAGATATTGTTATTATTGAGTTAAAATCCTTTATCGGATGCCTCGTGTATACCTCGATTTTCAATTCAAATCATGAAAATCTAGAAACATTATTCACAACTGATGGAACTGGGAAGGAAATATTTAGGGCTGTAATGAATCGCGAAAGGTTTGGTGTCCTTTTGTCATATCTACGATTCGATAATCCCGAAGATGGTGATTAACGCAAAAATGAAAATCCTGCAGCCGCAGAATTAGAAATATTTGAAGAATTTATTCAAAATTATCAAGACTGTTATGGAATTGAATTATATGCATGTATTGACAAAATGCTTGTTAGTTTTCGGGGACGACGCCCATGCAAAATCTACATGCCTAACAAACCAGACAAATACGGAATAAAAATAAAGTGTCTTACGGATGCCAGAACTAGCTACTTGTACAATGCATATATATATTGTGGCAGAGACACTGATGGTATTGAACTCTTAGCTGAAGAGAAAAAGTCTTCTAAGCCAAGACAATCCGTAATACGTCTTGCTAAACCTTTATTTACTACCAAACGCAACATCACGGCAGATAGTTGGTTCTCATCGGTAGAGCTTGCTGAGTTACTTTTTTCAAAAGGACTTACATACGTTGGCACATTAAGAAAAAATGAAAGGGAAATTCCCAGTGAATTTTTGCCAAACAGAAAAAAAGAAGTGGGAAGTACACTGTATGGATTTAGGGAAAATTTGACCATGGTTTTTCATGTGACTCATAAAGCTAAAGCGACCGTTTTAATTTCTTCAATGCATAATAGAATCTTCAATGATCCTGAAAGTAACCAACCGGAGATAATTGAATTCTACAATAAGACTAAAGGTGGTGTTGATTCTCTCGATGAAAAATCCGCCAAAAGCTCTACAGGTCGTCGAACGCGCCATCTACGCGTTCGACGACCTATGGCAATATTTTTCCGGATGATTTATATATCTATTGTTAACGCATATACTACGCGATCATTTAAATTCTAAATTAGAGCAGTTTGTGAAATTTAAATTAAGTTGATATATAACTACTAATTTATAATTTTAATTGTCAAAGTGAAGTTTCAAAATGTTTGATTTAGAACATAAGATTTTTCTTACAGAATGTTATTTTAAAAACGCCGAACGACAAGAGAATGGTGAATGGACATATTCAGTACCGCACTGCATCAATGATTATCAAAATGCCTTCCCTAATTTTCCTGCGGATTATCAAAAATTAGTCCAAGAAATTTACACATGTATGGCGAAATTTCGTAATGTTGGAACTGTAGGTAGGAAAGTTGGTAGTGGCGCGCCCAAAAAAAGAACTCCTGAGATTGTGGCAGATGTTGCAGTAAGAATGGAACAGTCTCCCAAAAAATCTCTTCGCAGATTAGCCCAAGAAATAAACCTATCATATGGAACTTGTCAAAAAATATTAAAACAAAATTTAAATCTTTGTCCCGAGAGAAACCGATCAAGAAGGAAGAAATAATGGAAGCTATAAGGAAGTTAAAACGAGGCAAGGCGGCAGGACATGACGGTATAACAGCGGAAATGATAAAAAATATGAAGGAAAACGGCATAGAAGTCCTAGAGAAATTGTTTAATAGGATTTGGAATGAACAAAATATACCAAAGGACTGGGAAGTAGGCATAATACTACCCATCCACAAAAAAGGTGACAATAAAGAGTGTAGCAACTATAGAGTAATTACACTACTCAGTGTAATGCTAAAAATATATGAGAGAATCCTAGAAAAGAGATTAAAAATATTAATTGATCACCAACTAGAAGAACCGCAAAGCGGATTTCGGAAAGGCAGAGGAGTGCACGATCACATTTTCACTATGAAACAACTGATAGAAAAAAACCGAAATAAGACTATATATGCGGCCTTCATAGACATAGAAAAAGCTTTTGATAGTATTCCAAGAGCAGAAGTTTGTAAAAACCTTAAAAAAAGAGGAATAGGCGAAAAACTCATAAAAGCTATAAGAACCATGTACCAGAAAACTAGAAATTATGTGAGAACTGAAAATAGGAAGTCCGAAGAGTTCATAACCAAAGAAGAACTGAGACAAGGAGGGGTGCTCAGCCCCGTACTATTTAACATAATATTAGATGATGTACTAAAAGAAATAAGGGGAATAACAAAGAAATTACAAGTAGGGTATAAGAACATGGAGAGGGTTGAAATAGCAGAATGTGTCTTCGCTGATGACATAATAATATACGCAAAGAACGAAAGAGACTTACAAGAAAACCTAAACACATGGAATATAGCACTAAAAAAGAGGAATCTAAAAATAAACATTGATAAAACAAAAGTGATGACAATAGGGAGAAATAAGGTAAAAGTAAAAATTGAAATAGAAGGAAGAAACATAGAACAAACAGACACATTCAAGTACCTCGGAATAAACATACATAAAGACGGAAAAGAAGATATGGAAATAAACAGCAGAATAGAAAATGCAACAAAACTATATTGTGCACTAAACAACACATTTATAAGAAAGAAGGAAATAACGAAGAAAACAAAAATCACAGTATATAACGCGTTGTTCAAACCAATAACGACGTACGGATGCAAAAGCTGGATACTTAATAAACATATGAAGAGCAGACTACAAGCCGTAGAAATGAAATACCTAAGAGCGGTGAAAGGAGTTAGTAGAAGGGACAAAATAAGAAATGAAGTAATAAGACAAGAATTAAATGTACAACCCATAATGGAAGAAATCGCAAAACAACAACTAAGGTGGTTCGGTCATGTAGTAAGAATGGAAGAAGAAAGACAGACTAAAAGAGTATGGCTAGCAAGAACAACGCAGAAGAAAACAAGAGGAAGACCACAAAAAACGTGGGACAATGTCATAGTGGAAAATATAAAGAAAGAGGAGTAACATTGTACGAAGGGAAGAGAATAGCGAGAAACAAAAACATATAAGCAAAATGTAAATAGCTTGACACCCGAGGGATAAACAAGCTTATAGATTATAATAATAATAATAATAATAAATCTTTATCCCTATAAGATTAACGTCGTTCAAGAGCTATTCCCTCGTGATTTTCCTGTCCGAATAGAATACTGTCAGTGGTTTTTGAATAATTTAAATAACAACAACACTTTGGATTTAACATATTTTTCGGACGAAGCATGGTTTCACGTATCCGGCTATATAAACAAACAAAATATGCGTATTTGGTCTTCGGAGAATCCTCATGAGTTTATTCAATCGCCTCTCCATCCGCAGAAAATTGGTGTTTGGCTAGCGGTTTCTCGAAAGCGTATATTTGGACCTGTGTTTTTTGAAGGAACGATAAATGCTGAGAGATATCGAAATAATTTACTTGAACCGTTTTTCCAAAATCTTCATGATGACGAACTTTTACATGGGTATTTCCAAGAGGACAATGCAACAGCTCACAAAACAAGGGAAAGTGTGGCTCGAATTCGCGAGTTTTATGATAATCGAGTCATTGAATTTCCGCCTCGCAGTCCGGACCTAACGATTCTTGATTATTTCATTTATCCATATCTGAAAAACACAGTTTACAAAAATAACCCACATAATCTTGAAGAACTACAAGAGGCAATTTCTAATGCATGCAACGCATAACCGTTCAGATGTTGGAAAATGCTTTTGAAAATATGAAACGGAGGATTAACAGTTGCATTGCAACAGGGGGAGAACACTTTGAACACCTTTTGTAATTCACAATAAAACTAATTTATCTTGTAATGCTTTCATTTCCATTAAAATTATATCGATTACACATAAGATTGACAAATGTCACAAAGTATAACATAACCGCAAATTTAAATTAATCAATAATTGACATTCTGGACAATCTAATAAAAAAAAACCCGCCTGCTATAATTTAGAATTTAAATGATCGTATGGTATTTTGCACCAAAGCTATAGAGACAATCCAAAAATACCAGACAAATCACCATTTGCAAAACAGTTAGCCAAACAACTACTTGAAGAACACATGGAAAAACGAACAGCCGACATGCATATACCTCGGGAAATAAGGGACAATATTCGTCGAATTCTTGGAATTCCTGACGAGCACGTGCTGGTAGATTACAATCAAGATGTTCTAGAAAAAAGAAAATTGTGTCATTTATATCCAAGAAGAAAAAAAAACCGCATGACAATATATCTATGCTTTAAATGCAAGAAGCCTATATGTCTACAGTGTGCGATGCCCGTCTGCGTGAGTTGCACCGAAAATCTCTAACTTTTACCTTGTGCTGAAATATTTTAGTTTTAACATTTTGCTATGTATTACTTTTTTTTATCTTTTTCAATGTTTTATGTAACAAATACACCTGACTACCCCCGATTTGAAGCATACTTCAAAAGAGATGGCTTGGTTAACGTAAATCTGTTAAGTGTTCAAGGGATCCAACTCTCAGTGTACGTCGAATCGCTAGACAACTAGGACTGCCACGAACGACACTTTGGCGAATTTTAAAACGTGAGGGCTTATATCCATATCAGTTTCGCAGGGAACACTGTTTGCTTGAGGCAGACCACTATGCTCGTCTAGTTTATTCTACCTGGATATTAAATAACGAAAATTCTTTCAATGGAGACTGTGGTTAAATAATAATTTAAAAAAGGTATGTAACCCCTTACCACAATTATTAGTCGTATCCTAAATACGTATTTCGACAACTAAGTTGTCATCATCAGTAGGTAAAAACTACTAATTAAAGTCACACGGGGCACAATAAAGTAAGATAAACGCTTCCGCACAACTACTATACACTGCAACCCTGTAAAGGATACGACTTTTTAACCATTTGTTAATGGAAAATTTCTTTACACTCCTACCCAATATATAGATTTTGTCACTACCTGCGTATTCGAAATAACACGTTTAAATAATAACTATTAATTTGTACATTGCACAAGAAATGCTCATACAGTTATATATACTAGTGTTTTGTGGAAATATAAGGTGTTTCATTTAGTTTATTAGTAGGTCACCGTAGCTTTAAAATCGTTTTTAGTAGGCGCCTCCTTTAGAGAAGAATTTTTGCCGTCCCTTTGTTCGATATTTCAACACATGTTTAAATAAACCTTTCTAATAGGCAAGTGTTTTGTCTCGTAGTTTGAGATGTGCATGGTAAATTTAGTCTTTACAGGGTTGCAGTGTATAGTAGTTGTGCGGAAGCGTTTATCTTACTTTATTGTGCCCCGTGTGACTTTAATTAGTAGTTTTTACCTGCTGATGATGACAACTTAGTTGTCGAAATACGTATTTAGGATACGACTAATAATTGTGGTAAGGGGTTATATACCTTTTTTAAATTATTAAATAACGATTAAATAATTACTCAATAATGTAATTCTCAATACTTAAAAGATTATCTAGAAATACCTGTTACAAAATATATTTAAGAACTTTAGAGTTTGATGACCCAATACCGTTAGTAGTCTGCCAGACGGCACCCCAAGTTTACGTTCTGCATATCGCACCTCCGAGGTTAAGGGCTAAACTCACGACACCACCTTTTAACTTGTCATATGATACTGCAGATTCCCCTAATATATACTCCAAATCTTGATGAATTTGAGTTAAGGTCATCTCTTTTAAACGTGAGTATGTAATCGCCGTTCGTTGCTCGACACGATCTATTTTGATGCTGATATATGACTCCCTCGAAACTCGAGTGTCTACTGTAGGCACAATTTCACAGATTCAGGCTTGTAAGTTTCTAGCGTTAGTCTTTACATAGCAGGTTACAATGCGACGTGAAGATAAATTATTGTTTTGGTTTATAAATAGGTCAAGGGCGGAGCAAAAGGATCAGCCCTTGTATATACTCACATTCGAAAATTTGTTTCACAAATAAATAAAACAAAAATAACTAAACGTGCTTTAAATAGAATGATATAAGGAATAATTGGAAAAATTTCAGGAAGTATGAAAAATTCAAATTTTATTTAGCCAAAATTTTAGGTCGCATATTAACTGGATCTTAAGTGTCTGCACTATTGTTTTCTGATGTTTTTATCGTTTCGACTTATCCGCCTACAGTGCTCCCTTATCAAAGCGTCCTAGAAGTATATAACGTGCAACTTTGTTTACTCGAAGACAAATCCAGAATACTCACTTTATATTAAAACATTTTCAAAACAACACTACATTTTATATATTTTAAGCAATTGGCTAATTGCTTAACTTTTCACAATCGTTTTTTTTAATTTACACATTTCCTTCTACGTATTTTAAAATCGTTTTAATAATAAATTGAGAAATTAGCAAATATTTTCAATTTGTCTTAAAAAAAAACATAAGTACTTTTATCACAGTGTACCATAGCTTGAAAAGCTGTCAATAGACTGAAATTACTCCCATTTTCAACAACTGTCCATTACACATCCAATTCTCACCGGCAAAGATTCGATGATCTCTACTTACTTAATACTACATCTTCTTCAAGTTCTCTTTCTATTAGGGGAGCAGCCGGATACAAACGTAAAACTTCTTTTATAACTCTATCCATGTAGTCCATTTTATTTAAATGTTGTATTGTAATGGGTTCAAATTTGTCGACACCTACTACATATTCTATCTCTTCAAAAAGTTTATCTTGAATAACTGGATGCTTAGCTAGCTCAAAAAGACCAAATGATATTGTTGAGGATACAGTGTCGTGACCCTAAAAAATGAGGTTAGAATTATTCATTTAAGCCTTACTATCACTTACTCCAAAAACAAATGTGTCCACTTCTTCCCTAATTTCTGTATCAGTCATACTATTGCTATCTAGTAAGATATCCACAAACACCTTCTTACGCTTTCTTCTACCAAATTCATCCACTTCTTCTAAGTTTTCACTTTCACATCGTTCCTTTTTACGTTGTTCTATAATATTTTCGGTGAAAGTCTGCAGAAAACGTATATCTTTCCGATACTGTTTGTAATCAGATGAAAATCTAAAAAAGAATTCGTATCTGTTGAAGAAAGAAAAGAATCTCATCTCATATATGTCCAAAAAGCGTTTGACTGCATCTATATAGGTCATGTCCCCGGTCTCTTGAGCTTTTGCATCGATACGCATCGAAGAATCTGTAAGAAAATAATTATTAAATATTACGGAAATTTTATAAATGAACGATTGATCAAAAACGGTCTCATAATAATGTTAAATAAATAGTTCAATTGAAAATCAAATTTGCAATAAACAAATTTTCTTCAGATAGAATATATTTAAAAAAAAATCTTATAATAACGTTTATGGAAATTAAGGCCTTTGGCAAATTTCTAGTTGTAGTGACTGGCTGAGATTATTCATACTACTAGGAAACTACTGGTGATGATTGTAGTCCTTTTTTAGCGAAGTATTGTGGATATATTTTTTGGTGACACCTTATAAACAGCAGCCATTACATTGACATACTCTCCTGCTGAATACTGTGCTGGTATCTGGCATCGAAACTCTTACACCAAACTAATAAATATACAACCTCACGTTAAGGATCGTCACCGGTACTGTTAGTCTCTGGTTATAGATTCTTTCTAACATTGTTCCCCCGGATATCAGACGTCTCGTTGCAGCACAGAATGAATGGGCTAAGATTTCAAACAACATTGATCTTCCCATAAGCGATGAGTCTCCAGAACTCGACTGAAAACTGCGAGGCTGATTTTGCTGGATACGGAAGTTCAGCATCCCACCAATGTGAATTATTGCTGGATAGCCCTTCTCGAAGATCGCCCTGAATTGAGGAAAAGAGATTTAATTTCTAATCCTTCAGAACCTCTGCCGAGTCTAACTCTCCCAGGCAGGCAGTGGTCTCAATTAAGTAGGTTCCGCACAGGTCACGGAAGATGCAAGTCAATGCTGTATAAATGGAAGCTAGCAGATACTAGCCTTTGCGACTGCGGAAAAGTGGAACAAGCTATGGTGCACATGCAAACGACTACCAAGAAGAAGTTTCCCAGGTGGCATCCACGAGCTGGACAAGGCAACTTCTACAACTCCTACAACTCTGGACTGGTCGAAGAATTTATATGTTAGTGTATAAATTAGTTTTGTGAACCTTTTTTTTGTCATAAAAGTGATTTATACGAGAGTTGTCTTTTATATTTTGCATATAGAGCTTGAGAAAAATAGTAGATAGCTTTTAATGAATTTATTGTTTTTCGAAGTATTCTCTACGAAGATTTAAGCACTTTTGCATGTGCTCGAAACAAATCTGGAAGCAGTTATTCCACTCGTTTGGTCGTACAATCAAAATTGCGTTTTTGAAGGCATCGACTGCTCCTTCTGACGACTGAAACCACGCAGCCCGTCCTTGATTTTCGGAAAGGTAAAGAAATCGTTGAGACTTAGGTCAGGACTGTAATGGATGGTCTGACAATTCGACGTTTTGTTGCGTTAAAGATTCAATTGTCTTGCGAGCTGTATGCATTGTCTAGCTGGAGCATGATTTGTCGTTGTGGGTTGGTTTCTCTGAGCTCAGCGATGACTTGCGGCAAACAAATGGTTGTATACCAATTCGCAGTAACAGTTCTTTGATCTCGTAGAGAAATTGTTGCTGCATGACCTGCTTTCGAGACAAACGAGACCATCTTTTTGGAGACGCTTCGAGAACGGATGATTTTTGTCGTTTCTTCTTCACCTTGGAACACCCAAACAGACGACTGGCGTTTATTTTCTAGCTCGTATGAGTAAATACAAGATTCTCATATGTAAGTTGTTCAATTTGGCTAATCAAACGCTTGCATTTCCTGACTCTTGAAAAATTGCCACAATTGCTACAATTTTTAAGAATGGGTTTATGTATATATCTTATGGTACTAGACCAAATCTTTCCATTGCCCATCACGCAATAAAGTTATTATATTATAAGTAAAAAATTAGGCCATAAAGTTCTACTATAAGCATAACAACTATTGCAGCCTTGGAAACCAACATCGAGTCCACCATTCATAACACAAAGACCTTAAACGCTCGAAAAGTTGTTTAAAATTGATGCTCCAGGATGACGTGTCTTAGACGCTCCCGTGATGGCCATATTCCCGAAATCATCTTCCATCACTAATGTCATAAAACTATCCTCATTTCTCTAACACTTGTGTTTTTATTTCAATTTATAATCCTACACCTCTTAAAAACACTCTTTATAAAAATAACTATATTATTAATTAATTTCTCGTACTATTTTTATCATTTGTATCTAAAATCTCGAATAATTAAAAAATAAACAAAAATAGTAATAGATTATCCAATTCAAGTTTCCTCTATTGATTACACTGTAAATTAGACAGTTATCAATAATAGCGAGTATTCAACACATCAAATGTAGTTTGAAATAACCCATTTACGAAATAGATCGCTTAACCACTGCTCAACGGATTAAAATTGTTCTACTGTAATAACAATTCTGTACGAAATATGTACCAACGTTTACGGGAAGATAATGGTCAACCGAGAATATTGCTGCTGTGAATCTGGCCGAAGACAAGACATTTTCGATTCGTTGCCGTTCGCAGACTTTAGGCCTTTCTTATGGCTCGCTTTGGCCAATTTTGGATAAGGACTTGCACCTACACCCATATAAAATTCAGTTAACGCAAGAATAGAAGCCCAGAGATCATTGACAGCGTAGAATTTATGCAGATTGAGTGTTAGAACAGCAGGAAGTTTATGTTGATTTTTCAAAGAAAATTTGCGTCTTTGATGAGGCACATTTCCAACTCTCTGGGTATGTTAATAAACAAAATTGCCGCATATAGTACAAGGAAAATCTTCACGTGATACGAGACACCATTGCATGCTTTGGTTTTTTGAAAACGATGCAGATCAGGCAGTAACAGTCAACGAAGACATGTGGTTTCAGCAAGACGGCGCAACTTGCCACACATCACGTGCAACATTAATGTTTCGCGTGAAAAATTTAGAGATCGCATTATTTTACGTAGCAGCGACGCCAACTGATCGCCAAGGTCATGCAACTTCGCCAAGTTATAGCTGAGGTAGCCCCGAAACTTACGAAAAGTTATCGAAAATTAGTTCGAACGAATCAACACCTACAGAAGGTCCAGAAGCGGACATTTGCCTGACATAATTTTCCATCATTAACGAATAATACCGAGTATACAAATAATAAAAAAATTAATAAGATAATGCTACATTTTGTGCGTTTTTTCTTATAACGAAGTTAGTAAACTGGAACTGGATAACTTATTATATTCGTCAGTAAGTGCTCATTAGAGAATACACGACCATTATACGTTATTTGCATAATATCTCATTAAATTTCAGTTTATTTTGTGAACAAAAACTCAATGCACACAATGCAAAATAATTGTGCTTACCCTCATGGTTAAATACATTCTTCACCGTCCTTTTTCTCTGAATGAAAACGTTTTTCTATAAGAATATTCACTGCGTTATTAAAACGCATCCTAAGCAATTTCTTTATTCTATTGTTAAAAGCATACATAAATGGCTCACTAGCAATAAGACATATTCAAAGGTTCAAGTATTTCTGTCCTGAATAATGAACTATTTTAAATTCTTACCACATATCGCATCCATAGCGTACAAAATAACACGCTTGTATATATCTATATCCTTTCCTTCTTCCTTCTTTAATTTGTCTATTAAAACTTGGCCGGATTTGTGGAAGCTTTCAGTGAATTGCTCTAAAATTCTCAAATGAAACGCTGGTGTAAGTATTTTCCTATGCTTCTTCCATATTTCACCTGCAAACAACATTATACATTAAAAAATAAGAATATATTTGATTGTGCAATAGTGGCACATGCAATCCATATTCCGCCATTCAATTTTTCATTTCTACAGAAACATGATACAAAAACATACACCGTGGGAGGAAGCAAACAGAACGATCTGAGAGGTGCCGATACCCCACCTATTTGTTTTTATTTTCCTACCGTAGGCATGAATGAAATTGAAATGCGATTTTTTTTTTATTACATATATGGTATCACAATTTTCTAATTTTATCTCTGATTGTTTCTCTTCGTAATGCGTTTACGGCATGTAGTATGCCCACTATCCAAAAAGACGTGATAGGGGTATCGACGGTGATGGGGGGCTACAACTGCCCTGTACCGGCGTTAGTTACCTCGCTTCCATCGTGTATATATAAAAATAACTAACCTAATAATTAGATCATTATCCTAAAGTGGAATTGTTGCAATAATATTCTGTCTCTTATATTGTTTCAAGAAAAGTTTCTTTCATTTCATTAATATAGCATACTAGAGTTAACTATAGAAAATCTCATTATGGAAATAAAATAACGAATAAATTCATTAACATCCTTAATATTCATTTTTTTGGAAAAAATTTCGAAGGGGTATAGCGATTGTAACTACAGTAAATATTTCAGCATATCTTAAGTTTCTAATGTTTTTAATGTTATGACGTCATCGATATTGTTTTTAGATGATAACCTATATTTTTCTTTATTGATTTCGGTAGTACTTTTTATTATATTTCTAGCGGTATAAAACTTTAAATGGGCTATATTTGAAAAAAGGGTTTCAAAGTTCGAATGTTAAGAATTTAATAATAAATGAATAGTTTCTGTTGTGTAAAACAAAACGATTAAATTCAGTAATTTTCAGTAAACAACCAACTAGAAACTAAAAAAAAAACTAAATTCTCTAACTAGAAATATACTCTAATAATAATATCAAACACTAAAAAGCACAGAACCAACGTATGTCTCAAAGGTGTTCGGAAAAAATGTCAATAAAATTTATTTGTAGTAAACATGATCTGACCCAGTTGCTTGCTGTTGGAAACAAGATTTCGTAAATTTTCTGAAGTTTAATATTATTTTTGTAAATAGTTAATGTCAACAATGTGTTACATTCGTAATTTTCTTTTCTTATTTATATTCTTACCGTCGAGCCCCAGTATATTATTTTTTTTTATTTTGCGAGTTTAATTTCATTTAACGCGTACAGTATCGCCCTCTGATTTCAATATTTTGTAACCGTATTGCCCCCTCCTCTTGGCGTTTCCGATGGCATCTGGGGTGATGCGGCATTGGTTCGAAGGCCGTTAACGAATCCAGTTGTAAGTGGTTGTGTGGGTATCTTCGATTAAGGGGAAGTTTAAAATTCACGAGAACTACGACTGCGGGCGTAGCAAAGAAATAGTTACTCGGATGAACTTTTTTTGCTATAATATTTGTCATTTCTAGCACTAATTTAACGATTTAAAGTTTTATTATTCATAGTTTACTTTTTTTATTTAATAATAAATTACCTGTTCAATTTAAAAATTTAATTAACGTTTCGAATTTAATTGGTCATTGATATTTCGAGGATTTGTGTAACGTAAAATATATTTTTGTAAGATATTTGATATATAATTACGATTTATATTTAGATTTGGTGGTTAATAGTTTTATTTTAAACGCAATATTATTCTTATTACTGTATTTGAATTTTATTCTAAATTTCTATTCATTTTGGTACGTATTATTTTAAAGTAAAGTTTCTTATTGTAACCTCCTTTTTCTGTACGCACATCTGCATCTCTTTGCTCTCGACTTGCGAGATTTGTATAAAAACTGCATTCTGGCGCATGTGCACTAAAATTCTTGAAATATATTTGATTTAAAATTTTGAATTACACGTAAGAAAATGATTATGTGTTTAACTGATTGTTTACTTTGTACAGTTTTCTCTAAGGATCCATAGAAAAGGCTGATTTATTTAAACTTGTAATCTAGACTATTATCGTACATATTTGTTTTTTCGTAATAATTTAATATATATTTATACTTTTGTTTCCATTGCATATTATGCTTAGTTTTTTTATAAAATCGCCCTTTTTCTTTTTTGGTAATGTTTAAGTAATATATTTTTACATACAGTGTGACATTATGTACAAGCGATCATATTTTTGGACAAGTTATAACTGAATACTATTTTTCATTTAACGTTGTTGGTTTCATTAAATTTGATATACGGCTTCCGATGCATTAACTCCTATGTTGAACTCGAACAAGAGGACATGTTGGAAGTGATCGTTTTTTTCTACTTGCCTTTCCATTTTGTTTTGTCAATAATTAATATAATCTTTGTACAAATTGACAAATTCAAAAACTATTCGATTAAACAATAATACTACAATAAAATTTTTGGATATGCAGCAAGAAAAAGTAATAATCTATTGAAAAAATATCGGGAAAAGAAACAAAGTCTCCCATCTCGAAGGAAAAAACTTTTTCCTAAGTGTATCTTGCAGTATTACGGTCATACATTCCAGTTATATGGGGTAGGTCTCACCTGTAAACATTTGATCCTATCGGAGGGCGTACTAACAAAAAAAATTGTGAAAGAATAAAAGCGAAACAAACAAAATTATTGTGAAGCATCATCCACAGAATACGACAAAACAATAAAACTTACTAAGATCAAAACGATGATTGAAGTTTCTATAAAAGAGGTATAGAACGGCATCAGAAAAAAAGAGAAAATACGCTTGACAATAACAAAAGTATAATAAAAAAATATGATCAGAACTCTTGTATGCTTCCTAAGTATGTATTTTATTTTGATAACTTGTAGCTTACCTTTCTCTTTTATCAATATAGGACCCGCAAGCAAATATCAAAACAAGTCTACATACAAGTATAGCTAGGCCACAGTATATTAAACAAACAGTAGGGACAGCTAGCCCATTTTGACCGACAGGTGTCGACAGAACACAGAAAAGAAAAATTCTACATAAACAACGTAGTTATATTGTATACAATTGACAACAAGATATATTAGTTTCTACGTCACTTATATTTTTAAATAAGATATCAAGTAATGTTAACGAAAATTAATAAATAATATTTCGGGGATAGCAACATTTAAATTTAAAAATGTCCAATATCAATGTGACCAACCGTATACTTTATTTAGAAATTAAATCGAAATCATTTAAATTTATAAATATAAAATATTGCTTTTGATATTGTTGTGTATATAAACTTGACTTACTTCTATATTTGGTTGAAAAGAGGACTATTTTAATTCTTATGTTTATTTTCCACGCAGAAACTTACATGTTATTGGAAGTATTGGTGGTAAATATGTATATTATGCACGTGTGATATTATGTGATATATATTTCCATAAAATTAATGAATACATAATAATAGGTATAAATAGATAATAAATCTGTATTTTAATCTTGTTGTAATTATATTATTTATTATATTATATTTACTCTATAATTGTAGTATACTAAAATCGTATTTTGTCTGTTGGACAAAAATAGTTATTTACGAACCAAGTGCGTGAAATCATATTTCGCGAATGAGTGACCAGTTTAAAGCGCGAGCCGCAGGCGAGCGCTTTATGGACACGAATTCGCGAAATGTTTCACGCACGAAGTTTGTACAATATTTTTTGTACGAGAACTATAAACAATAATAATATTTATATAAAATATAAATATAATTTCAAAATTTTTATATTTATATGTATTTTTAACAATATTACTAATAACTGTCAGGATGGCCGAGCGGTCTAAGCCGCCTGAGTCAAGGTTTACCTTGCCCGTTATACGGGTTCTCGAGCGTTCTGGTCATCTCTGAGGGCGTGGGTTCGAATCCCACTTCTGACAATTTTTTTTTAGTTTTCTATAAATTTAAAAAATAATATTTGACATTGAATTACATACCTTCCAAATATAACAATTTCTATTTCATTTCCTTTTATTTTAATAGAAAAACAACGAACTGGGTAGCATATTATTAAGGTTAGGGATTTATGATTTTAAAATGTCACTAAATTAATCAAGTTCCAGGAAGTACCAACTTTACTTTTACGCACTCGTGCTTAAAGTGACTTTTTACGCACGCAAATCGAATCGTGAAATGACAGGTTTTGATAAGCGAGTACAAAAAGGTCTTTGTTATTAATAAAAATACGCTTAACGTGTTATTATTTTGTAGACATTGGTTTGGTATTTTCTTAATTTGGAGATGCTATATAAAATTATGCCAGTATGAAAGTGTAAAACACATTATAAATATAATTGTTCATTATAATAGTATTCTTCTTAACATTTCTTGCGCATATACATACATTATAATTATATAAAAAATCCCAAGATAAATTGGTTATAAGAAAATATAGAGCTAAATTGCATTTTTCTTATTGAATTCGATTAAACTGAATGTTATATATTTTATTCTAAAATTATAACATATAGGTAGGTCTACCACTCAATATTTCCAACTATTTGTCTCCATGTAGTTGTTTTTTTTTTCATAATTTGATATAAATATTATATGTATAAATCAAAAATATGATAATTTTCACCGATTTTTAGATAGCGGCATCTAGTATTATAAATAGGAAACACCGCCAATTCGTCCACTATTTTGATTATAAAGTCTGCACTACGAACATCAAAGGTACCGTCCCTACTATATGTTTTAATATACTGTGGTATAGCTTTTATTCTTTTTCAGTAAGACAAATGTAATACTTACCTGAGTTGTTGATTAGTCCTTGTCCCAGCCAAGGTTTAAATAGATCATAGCCAACAGATTTCTTTAAGTGTACATTAGAACTTAAAAAATATTCCACAATATTTGGATCCACAACGAACACGCTAAGTTGTACTGGATCTTGCCATATTCTAAACATGGGTCCATATGTATCAAATAGTCTTTGAAAATTATTAAAAATATCTAAAACGCACAATATTAGAAAAGTTAAATCGAGTAACATATACATACGAGGTGTGGCTATAAAATAACGATACTAATGCCGTACAACTTTTTATTTAAAATTTACACAAAATTTAATTATTATCCCCCTTCAATATACATCCCTTCCCTCTCCCTCCACCGATCAATTCGAAATTTTAATTGTGCAAAACAGAGCTGGAAGAGTTTTTCTGTGAGCTCGTTCATGCCACTTTTTCTTTAGCAGTTTTAACCGCTCTTTGACCTTGGAGAACAAATAAAAATCACATTGTACCAGGTTAGGCGAATAAGGCACTTAAAGTGTCAGTACAAACATTTAGGCATACAATATAGTGGACGGCCGATACGTTGTCCTGACGAAGAACTCGTGAGGTTCTTTCCAGAATTTGGGTCTTTTTTCTCATTGAGCAAAATGCTCAAGATAGTAATGCTGATTAATAGTTTGCTCTTCAGGATCAAACTATTAATCAGCATTACTACCTTGAGTTTGTGTGCCAATTAAAGCATACAAACCCATGGATATCGGAAAAACAATCATTATAGCTTTGAATTTACCTCGGAATGTACCTCGGTTATTTTCAACTTTTACGAAAAATGTCATATAAACACTTGTTAAGCAATTGATTTTCCATCGATTGGTAAACTATTGTAATGAGTATTCCATTATAAAAATATACATTTTTAAGAATAACAGTTATCTACAATTGTTTTTTCTGTTTTCATTATCGTAATCAGCGAAAAAAACAATACAACTTTTCTAATTTAACCAATTACGTAGCTTCTACAATAACGAAGATAGCAATGGTGACATTTAATTTGAATTAGCCTATATATACAGCTTCCGCCATATTGTTCGCACCATATGGGAAAAACTTTTATTGTAGAGTTTTTTTAAATCGTTTTGGACCAGTTGTTTGTGCATGCATGAAAACCTAAAATGGGGTACATGAAAAGTTTTTTCCTTATAGTGTCTGCAAAAAATCCACATGGGAAACTTTTTGATTAATGGAAAAATTGTTTTAGACATTTAGCTACCTCTTCACCTTCAATTACCAAAAAGCAAAAAGTAGTTTTCATGGCACTCTTATTCTACCATTAAAACGACGTTTGAAATTTTACCCCAAAATGGCCTTATTTATCAAAATGAGTGAATGATTTATCATATTTTGGTGTTTAGTTAACCTATTAAGCTGGAAGAAATAATATTGAAAAGCTATTTATAAGCTAAGTAAATAAAAAATTGAAATGAAGAATTAAAAATTTAAATTTTGGTAACAAAAATGTCTCATATTTCCGCATGTCTTCCCTCGTTTTCTATGCGCATAATATTTCTGTTGTACAATTTATTTAACACATTTCTTAGGTATACAGGAATTTGAACAACACAGTTTCTAATGGTCTCTTGTAGGTGGTCAATATGACTAAATGGGCGATATTTGTATACTTTATTTTTCAAATATCTCCAAAGAAAAAAAATCACAAGGTGTCAGATCCTGGGGATCGTGGTGGCCACGGATTCTCAAAAAAGCGACCTATCCATTTTGCCGAAGAAACTCATTTAGATAATTTCTAACTTCGATGATACTGTGAGCTGAACAACCATCTTGTTGGAAATACATGTTTCTTCTTAATGCCAAGGTACAATTTTCAGTTTCGTTGAAAAATTGATTTTGTAAAAATTCCAAATATCTTCTGATTTAAATTATTTCTAAAAAAGTATGGTCCAAATATTTGGTTATTAAAGATTCCACACCACAAATTCGTTTTAAAATGGTATTTATTACGTACTTCTGTTTGAAAATGTGGATTTTCATCGGCTCACCAACGACAATTCTGCGAGCTTATAACTCCATTGGAAGTAAAACTGGACTCGTCACTAGACAACGCATACTTCGCAAATGATGGATGTTCTTCTAATTTTCCTTGAAACAAAAAATCTAGACGCTGGTCGTAGTCCCGTTCTTGTAAAGTGTGAATAAATTTTGGTTTGTACGGCTTGAACTTGTTCATCTTTCAAATTCCTCTTGCAGAAGTGCCAGAAATACTACTATTTAGCTCAATTTGTGAAACAAAAGATTTAGGATTCTATATAACTGTTTGCAAAATTTGGAGCTGGTGTTCTTCGTCAGTGAACATATGGATGTTTAAATTTATTTGCAATAGTTTCCGTACTTTTAAGTTTTGAATAAATTCTTCCAACTGTTTGTTGTATAGATGATATTTTTACAAGGATGTCGGTGGTTAAAAATTAAAGATGTCTCTCTAAAAGTTTTATAATTGTCGCCTACAATTAAAACAATTTCAATTTTCTCACTTTCACTTAATTTACGTCCCATTGTGAAAATAATAATGATTAAAGACGGCAGACTATGTGCCCCAGCAGTGGCGTTGCGTGGAGAGTTTAGCAGAATAACAGTGCGCTTACTTAAAAATAAATATATCGAATCCCTATACAAAATGTTAAGAAAAAACATAAATAACTTACCCAACATGTTTACATTGTTGCAAAAAAATGCGGATGTGCGCGATGAAAAAACTGCACCATAATATATGTTTCTGTATTAGTCTCGGAAAGGTTCGTACGTAGCGACGTATATATATGTTTATATACAGGGAAGGATTGTTCGACGTTGAGAGATGTTATATTTGTATAGTTAAAGCGCTCTTTGTATCTGTACAACGGATCTTCAGTATTGGTAAAAAGTTGCCCTAATTTTGTAAAATATACATTTTTATCTAATACACTGTTAAATTTTTCACGGACACAATCACTTTTTTCATCTTCAAGGATATGCAGCACTACTTTTACGTGGTCAATAATTGCTAATGAGTCCGATAAGGACAGCGCAGTGTTCTGTAAATTTTTTATTGCGTCCAGTATTGGAACGTAACTGTCGTAAATAATTTTTAAATTTGCTGCAACTTGAGGATTGTTAAATTGAACCTGGCTGAGCCGTATTGCAGCTGCTTCTTTGGCATCTAGTTGTAAAATCACTGATTTAATTTTTTCAAAATGTTTATAATAATAAAATGCTGCTTCTAACCAAGTACCCCATCGTATAAGAATTGGTTGCGGCGGCTCAGGTATATCAGGACACAGCGAATGAAATAGCCGAATCCGTTTCGGAGATTTAAGAAAAACCGCTTTCGTTTGTCCTATCAGTTGATCCACATCACTGATGTGGATCAACTGATCGCTGTGTCCTGATATACCCGAGCCGCCGCAACCAATTCTAATGTTTTTGTTAACTTGTACTCGCTACTGTTGAATTTTGTTTCGAAGAATAAAAAATATCATATCTCGTTTCTCTTCGTTAGTGTATGACATTTTCGTATTATTAATGAACAATAAATGAAATGTTTGACAGATTGAAATTCCAAAGGCTACCTTATTTAATCTTATAATTTATTCTTTCAAATAAAACCTAATGTCAAAAACTATAGTCCGCATGTGGTACATGGTTGAAATCATTAAAAAAAACTCTTTCTGAAGATGTCTAAATCCAATATGGCGCCTATAAGAAATTAGATAGTTGATGATGGCCAGAAAGAAGCGAAACGTCGTATAAAAATTTAGAGTACACCACTGGATAGAGGTTTAGAAATGGCCACAAAGACGTGTTTTTATTTTTTCTCTACAAGGCCAAATGTCGGTGCTACAGGTAAAGGAGAAAATGGTGTTCTCGCGTTTTTTTTTTAAATAACGAAGGTCATTTGTCACAGGTCTATTTTCTTTACGGATTTATAACAAACACAAAATTTAACAACTTTGCCAAATACTCTACTCTACTATACTCTATCTCCAATAATAAGAGAGATCCCCATGGTGAGGGCCGAAAATGAATCAGCCTGTATATATGTGTATATAAATATATAATATTTTCGTTTATCTCCTTCAAAGTACATATGTGATATTTAAAACGCTATTCGAATTTTTTTAATTACGGATACAAGATAAAAATTATACTAGGCATACAATTTGAGCAAAAAGCCAGGATATTTTGCTTTATTAACAATAAACTAAATTTTAATTAAATAATAACGGAAACCACAAAAATCGATTTTACAAAAGGCAAAAGTAATTACAACATACTTAAATTCTTTCAAATAGTTTTATCAGCGAAAAAAGAACTATAAATTGTATGTTAAGTGCCGACGATAAAAGTAATTTTATCTTTACTTTGGCTAGCGTTCAAGTTTTTGATCAATATTTGTATAGTGGTAATTAATCTATCTTTATACGATAACTTAAAATGAAATCTAATATTACTGAAGTATTTGGAGTTCTTGTAACGTTTTTATTAGACATTATATTACTTGTTGAGTTCATCATTAATTAAGAAAGTTAGGCAATGAAGTAAACAAGGAAAACATATAATTTTCTAATATCATCATGACAAAACTTTTTCAAGATTAATATGTTACATTTTTAATAGGAATTATGTATGTAATTTGAATGTATTTATAAAAATTTAAATCTATATGATCGACTAATATTCACATTTTATGTTATCCACGGCCTGTTTCGAAGATGCAAGTTTCTATACATATACCAATAAAATATTATGAAAATTATATACAATACTTTTGATATGTCAAACGGCAGTCTGAAAACTTCTACGCTTTAGGAAAAATTTGCATAAAAGAACCGAAAGCTTGATCAAATTTTACAAGAGTTTCATTTACAACACAAGACTGTATGCTATAGATAGGCACTCGGCGAAGTTTTTATAATTTTACCTAAATTTGTTTATTTACCTTAATACTTAATTACTTAATGTTAATAAGAGTGTAAATAAAAAATGTACATAAAAAAAATTAATTGAAATATTAACAGATCTATAAAAAACAACAATAAACAATCTCATAATTCGATCCAAACATTCTTTTCATAGAATGCATCATACAAGGATCACTGCTAAAATTCGCAGAAAATTGTGAAATAAAACAAATTACACTATTTAAATCGCTTTACTGTTTCTCAAAATACTCCCCTTTAAGATATATACACTTTTGCATCCTACAAAGCCAATCTTCAAAACACTTTTTCCAGTCTGAGCGAGTATCTCCAAAACCAGTGATTTAAATTCTCCAACAGCCTTTTCAGGCGATGAAAACCGCTTTCCACGCATTTTATTTTTGATGTTTCGGAATAAGAAGTCATTGTGCGCTAAATCGGGCGAGTATGGGCAATGAGTTATTAATTCAATGTTCCTGTTGGTCAATATCGTGCTGTGTGAGCGCTTGCATTGTCATGATGAACAATGATTCGTCGGTTTATGTTGTTTTTTCTGACTTCATCGATAACTTCCGGCAAACAAATTGACGTATACCAGTCAGCATTAACTGTTCGTCGATCCTCTAATGAAACAGTTGCAACATGGCCCGTTTTTCCGAAGAAACAACCACCACTTTTGTTGGTTTAAGTTCGTTTTAAAACACCCATACAGTCGATTGCTGTTTAATTTGAGACTCATATGAATATATCCAGGATTCGTCACCTGTTACAATGTTATATACAGAATTTGAACTACTACAATAAATTTTTTTAAACATTTTCTTGCACCACTTGACACGTGCCTGTTTCTGCTGTTTTTTTAAATTTTGAAAGATCCCGTGACTGGAAAGCTTCCTGAAATGTAAATGATCGTGCAAAATCGTATGTATTTGTTTCGCCGCAATGCCCGCAAGCTTTTCCATGCATAACTCTGGTGTCAAACCGTATCGAAAATCGTAAAGAATCATCACTCAAAAATCACGATTCAAAATTTCCATTTTTAACACAACTATTACTTTGTTAAATTCTGTTGAGACAAAACTGTTTGGTTTTAAATTGAACTGTCAACTGAATTATAGGTCAAAAATGTCAAATTTTACGAATATGATAATTGTGGAATGCCGGCAATTCAGGGAGTACTTGATTCCGCGAATTTTAGCAGTATCCCTCGTTTCATTAAATTTACTCATTATGGATTTCTACGCTAAATTCTCCAGAGGCTCGTTTACGATTTACCTAGGGATGAACAAGCTTTTAACCATTTCAATGAGTAAATATTTTTTTAAATCAAACTTTCAATAATTAAATCTTTTTTTGAGCTCACTCTTCTGGCATTGTTCTGTAAAGTATATAACGAAAGTTTCGTAATTTCAGGTAAATAAAAAGAAGTACATGAAAGTTTTATTGAAATACTAACAGATCCGTGACAAAAGAAACAATAAACTTCTTTTCATAGAATGATCACATTATCAAATTTACTCATTATGGATTTCTTCACTAAATTCTCCAGAAGCTCGTTTACTATTTGCGTAGAGATGAACAGGCTATTAACCATTCCTAGGCTAGTAACCATTTCAATGATTAAATATTATTTTAACTCAGTCTTCTGAAATTGTTCTCTAAAGTATACCGTGTGTCCTTGAAAAAAAAGCCAATATATGGAAAGAAATATGAAGATATAATTATATAGAATATGAACCCCAAATTCCTTCGCAGACTCGAGAAAAGAAACGACAAAGATATTTATAAAATATTTGTCCCGCCACTGCATTTCGTTTCGACTATAACTAGCGAAACAATTCTGCCTTATAAATGATTCACAACTATATGTTCGTACGTAATCGTATTGAGGTTATTTAAGCCTAAGCATACAAAGCTGCTACCTTGTAGAGTTTTTATAACATCGACAGCTGTCTAAAAAATGTTATCTTCTAGAGTTTATATAAACATAAACATTACGGCCTATGTTTGCGTATAAATTTAAATTTATTTTAAAGAGTTTTTTTTATAGGCATTCGGAGTCTATAGGCGGCACATAATACAGTTTTCAGTGGGTTTTTAATTTTGGAATTCGCGTTATAATTAACTGAAAATTTTTTGTGATCATATTCTGTTTAATTGCGTCTTTCCATTTTTCATAGTTGTCTTTCTTTTTTTTTTAACACATCCTGTATTAGGAAAGTTTTTCAATTTCAAGCGAACATTGAAATTTGTTCAAACAAAAATGTTACATTTGTCACATGTATCATTAATAATGAAGAATATTCAGCAGTAATAAATAAACAAAAAATAGGGCAGCTAACGACTTACAAGAAGCATGGAAGACCAATCAAATAACTATGTATTTCTGTTACGTATTCAAAACGGGTAATAATAATCTATAGCGCTTAGTGGTATACAGCAAGGTAAAAGGAATACGAATGTTCCTTTCACATTTTCGAGGAGTTTTTACCGGGATGTGATTGAAATAAAAAGACAACGTATGAAAAATGGAAAGATATAATCATATAGAATATAATATATATATATATATATATATATATATATATATAATATATTCAAAATATTTTCCAAAAATTCTCTATCACGAGCGAGAAAAAAGTGACAAAGATATTGTAAAAAATTTTGTCACGCCACTGTGTGATCGTTTATCAATAACAAAAAGAAGAATTTTGTTATTGTCCATCTCAGTCAGGCGTCGCGTGTTTAAATATATGCAGTAGCGTATGCGTGCGCGAGACATTTATTATTTATATACATTCTGAGTATTTTGAATTCATAGGCGTTATGTAATTTAGCTTTTTAATTTCGGTGTAATTATATCACAATATTTTAGATTTATGTTCTATATAATTACATCTTTCCGTTTACATACGTTGTCTCTTTATTTCAAGGACACGTTGTATAACGTCTGTGTTTCCGAATCGAAACAGAATCGTCATCACGTCTTAGAGTTTGTACATTTTTCGAAATATTTTTTTATTAGCAAATTGTCTCACCAACAATTCTTCGTTAACGGAACACGTTTAACCTCATCTATCCATAGAACTTGTAGCCATTAATTTATGATTCATTTCCCAAGTTACTGGTACTCACTATAGAGTGTTCAATCTGCAGAATTGATTATCAACACTGATATGTGACCATGCAAATTTCTCTCAGTCCCTAACTTAAGTTATCGATCGTCTGCCGGTGTAGTCAGTCACGACGTGTAAATGTACATAAAGAATGCAGTAACTTTTTAAGTAAAGAATTTTGAAGTAAGTATGCATTATGTATATTATATAATATATATTTAATAGGATGTTGTTGAATTTTACATTATGCGTAGCAAATATCAATATTATAACATAAACATAATAACTATAATTATTCCAAAAAAAAAATATGACAATATTGCAAATTTAGTAACGTGTAGATATGTTAGAATCAGCAAATTAATTTTTTCTATTTTGCGTTCGAAATGAACTCATTATGAAACCAAAAACAGTATCGGAATGAGCTCTATTTCGAAACACTTTTTTTTCATTTTGCAATGTTGGCGTTGTTCGAATACAGAAATAAATATCATTGCTGTCATATGATTTTAAGAATTTATGTACATTTGACAGATATGATATATGTTCGTACTTTACACAAACAACGTATGTTGTATACAATTGACAACAACATATATATGTTTCTATGTCACTCATGTTTATATTTTTAAATGAAATATCAAGTAATGTTAACGAAAATTAATAAATAATATATAATATAATATACTTCGCGGTTAGCAAGATTTAAATTTGAAAATGTCAAGTATCAATGTGACCAACTGCTTGCTTTATATAAAAATTAAACTCTGAACTTTCAAATTAAATAATTCCAATTTAAGCAATTTATTAATGTAAAAAACGCAAAATAGAAAAAATAGTATAAAAAACTCGTTTCATAAGGCCTTTTGCCGCACTCGCCCTTTAGAAAACTCGCCGCTATCGCGGCTCGTTTTCTAAACTGATCTCGTGCGGCAAAATGGTCCCTTATGAAACTCGTTTTTCAATATACTATTATATCTCTTAAAAGCGATATCAAACAATCGATACCCAGAAAATGGGTTATGAATACTAATTCCTAGGTATCGAATCAAGGTATCGATTCCAAAGTATCGATTCCAAAGCATAGACACAATTATGTTGTAATCACGTCACTTGGTGTTTTTAAAAACAATCACAAGACAAGTTACAAAACATTTATTTTTTTGTTACAAAGATGGTACAAAAAAGAATGACCTATATCTACAAAATGAGTCTATTTATATCAAGTGCTAAAAGTAACGTAAACATAGGAAATTTCCACAGCGTTCTAATGGCTTTGTTGATAACGCATTAGAAAGTGGTTTTGTGGAAGTTTCTCTTATATAATTCCGCCTTCCCTAGGACGAGCAAATAAGGGATCTAAAGTTTGTTCGTCTAGCGTGGGGTCTTCGGTTGCCTTCTGCGTGGTGTCCTTGAAATGTACGTAGGTACGATAGCCCACGAAGATGAATGTGGCTGCAACAATGAGAAGAAATAGGCAGGTATTCGTCCATGTATGTCCGATTCTTCCTACAGTCTCGACTTTGTCGGATTTCATATTATCCGCTAGCATTTTAATGTGTTTTATTTCTTTTTGATTAATTGGAGATACTTCCAAAGGTTGATTAACCGTGGTTTGAGATAGGTTAATATGAAAGGTGGGTAGTTCGCAAACGTTCCCGTCTGGTAGGTGGTTGTTAGGCGTGAAGTTTTCATTTTTTATTTCTATACTGCAATCTTCGAAAGTTATTACTGATGGACCGGGTATTATGAGGAGTCCGTCTTGAGGACAGGTCGATCGAATCGTCGGTTTCTTTGGATTCACTAATATCTTGTCCGGGCTTATTCGTTGCACCATTGCCTTCGTTAGTGTAACTGTTGTAACTGGACACGTGTTGTTTCCATTTATTATTATGTCCTTTAGGCATGAGTCTCCTTTCATTAAGTTTTCTTGTTTGCAGAAATAAATACCACCGACTGCATTGCACTCCTTTTCGGAATTCCAATAATATTCGTTGTCGAACAGTAAGTATGGAGTTTCGGGTCTAAGAGTGTAATTATATTGGTATACAGGGAAAAGATGAAAATAATTGTATGGTTGGGATATTATAGGAACATGTATTTTGAACAGTATTATATTATTTGTAATGATAAAATCAGCAGTGAAAAATGAATAATAATTAATCATGTGACTAAATTTCGGAATATTTTTATAATTGTATTCTTTTTCTAAAGTATTTATAATATTTTTTATTTCATAAGTTAGTACAATCGATGTATGTAACGTGTGTAAATTAGCAAAGGACAATGCTGTTTCTAGGTTATTCATAATGTCTAGTAAAGATTGTAATTCTAATATGTCTTTGTCTATAGTTAAACTAAGGGACATTACTTCTCTTTGTTCTAGTAACTTTTTGTCATTACTAATGAGGTGGTTAAGTTGAGTAGTTACTTTCTCTTGATTATTCTGAAGCGTTTCAAAAGCGTCTGTATATTTATAAATAACTTCTTTTAAAATTATCTGTTGATTAGAAAGTGAGGTTTCAATTTTATGTTCGTTCTTGTTGATCGTATCTAATTATTTGTTAATGTAGGTTCTGTCATTAGAATACATAGTACCAAATTCGTATTTAGATGCGGTGCCTATGCCGTCGAATATTGCTCTTTTTTGTCGGACATTGTGAACTGTTAAAATTTTATTATTAATTTTATTATTTAAGGCATTATCAATATCTAGTTTTTGCAATAAAAGAAGTGAAAAGTGATTAGAATTTCTGTGTAGAAAATTCTTTAAAAAGTTAATTTGAGTTTGAATATTAGCATTTAGGGGGCGCGGGGGCGTGTGGGTGGCGTGTAGGGGGCGCGGGGGCGTGTGGGGGATGCGGGGGGCGATAATACAGGTTTAGTGATGTTTACGTGATATAAAAATACATGCTCTGCTTGGATTATATGAGCTTTGCCCATTTGTAGAGGTAAGATACGGTTATTTAATCTCTTGATCTGAAGCGAATAGCTTTGACAAAGGAATATTGCGTCAAGATCGCTTGTAGAAGCATCGTTGTCTTGATGTTCTGTAACAACAAATTTTCGTTGTTGTTTTAATTGTCTTTGATGCGTAATTCTATCATTCGCTATAATTTTATTATCGGTGATAGTCGCGGGGTTATTTAATTTGACAAAAGGTTGTTGATCTTTTTGTGTCTTATTATTATTTTTAAAGTACAGGGGTTAGTTTACGTTTACCGTTAGAGATCGTTTACGGTGACTGTTTTCGCGTTCTAAATTTTGTATTTGTTTTCTCTCTAATCTTTCAAATACTTGGTTCAATAATGTCTCTAGTAGTTGTGTATTCTCTATAATGTAATTTGAAATTTGTTCGTTTTTTGTTAGTTCAAAAGGGTTCTTTAAATCTAATTGTCCTTCGCAACTTGGAAGGGCGTGTATTCTGTGGCTGAGCGTATACTATTATTGTACGATAAGATGGCATAATTCATAAGGTCAGTTATGTTTGGTTAAGTTTTTCCTCTCGTAAAGTTCTGATGCTTTCAATAATAGTTGAATGAAATCGTTCTATCGGAGTATTACTATTAGGATTGTATATCGTCGTTTAATGAAGTTCGATTTCATATAAATTACAAAGATCTTGGAATACTATATTTTTAAATTCAATACCATTGTCACACGTAATTTTCCTAGGTATGCCAAAGTAGGAGAAGTACTGAATTATTCGGTTGGAACTTTCGGCTGCGTTTAGCGATGTTACCGGGAAAGCTTGTCCGAATTTTGAGAAACTATCTATTATTGTTATAAAATATTGATTAGATATTTTAAATGAATCAATATAAATGTGCTCGAAAGGTTTGGAGCCTATAGGAGTAGTTTTAAAGATTAGTTTGTTTGGGTGCCTTTCGTATTTTGATTTTTGACATATTTCACAAGAATTGATGTAATTTCTTACATCGATTTTTAAGTTCTGCCATTAAAAATGTTTCTTAACAGCTGAGATATTTTCTGTTATTCCGCGATGTGATGTTTTAGTTTCGTGGTAAAGTTTAATTTTTTCCTGTTGTTCGTCGTTGTTAATTATCTTCTAACATGGTTCGGGTTATTAATATTGTAAAGCTTTTGTTTTGAAAGTACTTTTGTAAAAATTTAATTAGAGGTTTTTCTATTTCTAGGAATTTAAAATATATACAATAATTTTGTTTGGGTCTAAGATATTCTTTTATGAATTTATAGAGTATTGTTTCGAGTTTTTCCTCGTCTGTTTGGAGAGTTTCGTTAAGTAACCATATATGTCTTTTCTTGGTAAATACCTTTTCAAAGTGTGCTTGAAATACCTTGCACGGGGATTTTCCTATTATTATTTGGTTTTGGTGTATGTTTAGGGATTTTTCCGTGTATGGAAGTGTAATCGTGGGGTTTTCAATCGAGGTATGGACGGTGTCGCCGTCGGAAAGGATATCATTAGGTTTTTAATTTGTATGTTTTGGTGTATTATAATTTTAGGTGGTTCCGTATTATGTGTCGTGTTCATATTTGATTGTTGTTCCTCGCTTTCTCCTTTTTCAGGTGGTTCTTGTAAATTGTTAAGGATCGCGTCTAATTCTGCGGGATTAAATTCCGGAATGTCCTCGTGGTCTACGTTGACTATCATAGATTGATTGTCGTTCGCTTCCAAGGGGTGGATTTCGATTCGCGATAGAGCGTCCGCATTAGTATTTGATTTTCCTTTTTTATATATGATATTATAATCATATTCCTCGAGTTTGAGTCGCCAACGTACAAGTTTCGAGCTTGGTTCTTTTAATGAAAATAACCATTGTAACGGTTTATGATCAGTTATGATGTTGAACTTTGTGCCATATATATACGGTGTAAAGTATTTCACTGCCCAGACTATAGCTAACAATTCTTTTTCGATAGTGCTATAATTACATTCCGCGGGATTAAGAGTACGACTCGCGTAAGCGATAGGTAGATCTTTACCGATGGGACCTTGTGACAAAATAGCACCGATTGCGAAATTAGAAGCGTCTGTCGATATTGAAAGGTTTAGAAAAGTCGGAATATTGTAAGATGGGATCTTCAGTTAATATTATCTTACAAGTTTCTACGCATTTTATAAATTCGGGTATGTTTAATCTGTGTGTTCTTTTTTAAGCATTGTGTTAGAGGTTTTGTTAGATGTGCAAAGTTATTTATAAACGTTCGGTAATATCCGACGAGGCCTAGGAAAGATTTTATTTCTTTCGCGGTTCTCGGGATGGAGAACTTCTTTATTGCCGCTATTTTCTTGGGGTTCGGTTTAATTCCATCTGGGGTAACGACGTGACCAAGAAATTCGACTGATTTACATAAGAATTCGGACTTGTCCAGTTGTATTTTCAAACCTGCTTCGTGTAACTTCTTAAAAACTTTTCGTAAATTGGAAACATGTTCTTCTAAGCTGGTCGAGAATATTATAATGTCGTCCATGTACATTAGACAAATTTTATTCTGAAGTTCTTTAAGAACGTCGTCCATTACTCGTTGGAAGGTTGCGGGTGCGTTTTTTAAACCAAAGGGCATACTTATAAATTCGTAATGTCCGTTCTCTACGTTGAAAGCAGTTTTAGGAACTGATTCAGAGTGTAATTATATTTGATGAAAACCTGAAGCTAAATTGAGTCTCGTGAAATAATTACATCGTCCAAGTTTATCTAGGATGTCGGTGATGTTAGGAAGTGGGTATCTATCATCTATGGTTTTTTCGTTTAATTTGCGGTAATCTATTACGATTCGCCATTTTTTGTGTCCGCTTGCGTCAAGCTTCTTTGGAACTATCCAGATTGGAGAACTCCAAGGTGATTGACTGGGTCTGATAATACCGTCGTTTAACATTTTATTTATTTGCGTTTTAACTTCATTCTTGTGTACGTAAGGATAGCGGTAGGACTTGGTATGTATAGGGACATCATCATGCGTTTTTATTTCATGTTTGACCTTATTAGTGAAAGTCAATTTGTTGGAGTCATGATCAAAAACGTAAGAAAATTCCGCTGTAACTTTCTCTAATGCTTTCTTTTCTTCGGAATTCAAGTGTTCCGTACGTAATTTCGGTAGAGAGTTGTCTTTTTGAAAATTGTTGGTATTTCTTGCATTTTCTATGTGGAAACATTCGTATTCGTTCTGATTAAAAGGGGTACTGAAGTATTTGAAAAAATCTGCATTTATATATAAAATTTGACTTTTTGTTGTTGGGTTCTGGATTTCAATTTTGACTGTTTGATTTTTTACTTTAGTTATACATGATGGTATGTTAAGCAAGCCGTTGCGATAAGATAAATCATTAATTAAAGTTTCTGTGTCATCTGGAAGAGTTGTTTTTATTTCCTTAGACATGATCGTTTCCGGGGGGATTTCTATTTTTTGTTTACTAAAGTCAGTTCTATAAAAGAATGGTATTTCTAGGTTCGGGTTATGTAGAGCTTGTTTTTGAAGGTCCATTTTTAATTGGAGTTTTCTTAAATCTCTTAAACCTATTATTCCGTCGAAATAATCGTGGAACGGGAAAAGAATAAATTCGAATGAATCTGGTATTTTTAATTCGCTAAAGAGTGGAATATTAGCTTTAAATTTACTAGTTTCTGTTCCTGCACATGTAGAAATTGGAGTATTATTATGATATATTTCTTGAGGGAAATATTTTTCAGCAATGTAAGGTCTTAATAAGGATCCATGACATCCGGTATCAATAAGTAATTTTACAGGAATGTCTTTTAATTGGATATACGGTAGTGAATTGTTGAGGTTTATATTATTTAAATCTATCCGTTTTGATCTTGGCTGGTGCCTAATTGAAAATTTTGAGAATTAAAATCATCGCAAAGTTCGTAATTAGTTGGAATGTCGTTGTTGGTGTCATAATTAGTGTGAAAGTTAGTGGCATTATCGTCATTAGGGTGAAGGTTGTTTTCGTATGTGTCGTATGTGGAATCTTGATATTAATTTAGCTCGGGGGGAATTTCGCTGTTATGTAATTCTTCTGCTGTGAAATTCGAGGGACCTCTCTTCTGAAAGAAGTTACTCTTGATTGTATGATTTCTGGAGGTCGTGTCCATAGGTTCTGTAGGACCTGTTGGTTTGTGCGAGTTCCTCGGTGCGAATACGTTAGTTGGGGCTTTTGGTTTCCCGAAGATTTGACGATTAGTCGGGTAATGACGATTTATAGGTGTTGATTGGATTGGTATAGGTTGTGAAGGGAATTGTTGTCTTAATTGACTTGGTTGAGCCGTTGATTGCGTGAATGTTGGCACATAATTTGAATTAAATTGCGGTAGATTAGCGAATGTGTTATTCATTGTCCATTGTGTGGGTCGATTATATGTGTTGTACGTGTAAGATGTTTGTTGTACATGTGTTTGACTATACATTCTATTCGTATTAGGTTTAAAAACAGTTTGTTTAGGAACAGTTTGGTTAGTTCTCTGTACTGACTGTGAATTACGATTCATATTAAGAGTGTTAATTCTCTTTTCATTATGAAAATGTTGTACAACTACGGAGGAAGCTGTAGTTAAAGTTTTTGCTTGTTTAAGCTCTAATAAAAGTCTTAAACTATCGTCTGAATTTGCTGCTAATACATCTAATGCATTAAGTTCATTCTGAGTTATTAATAATTTTTGTTGTTCAGCGTTTAACGTGGAGTCTGTGTTAATTTTCACTTCAACGCGTGATTTTACTAATTTTAATCTCTCTAGAAATTCTAATATCGTTTCGTTTCTAAATCTCGTTAATTGTAAAAATTCGCGTGTTAGGGTTTGTCTATCTATATGGTCGCCGTAATGTTCTTTTAGAGATGCTTTTACAAGAGGCCAGGTAGTTAGATCTGGTCTACACATTAAAAAGTTTGCTACTTCGCCTTTCGCTTTAGAGCAAATTGCATTAAGGACAAAATCGTTAATGCTGTTTTCGGTTGATTTACCGTGCGCATTATAAAATTTGTCACATCTCGATATAAAACTATCTAACCGTGCACATTCTCCATCAAAGGTTGGTAAAAAGTCCGCAATTGCCTTTGCAATGGATAATGCTTGCGCGAAAGTTGACATTGTCATTGTTTCGAGAGCTTTTGTTATTTCGTCGATTGATTCTTGCATAAAATAAAATACTATTTAAAAAATAAAAGGATTCTGCACTGTTCAAAATACAAGCATGCAATGGAACGGTAAAAAGGAGTTTGTTCGACTTACTACTTGTAGCGTTCGGAGAGTCACCGTGGAGATACAGCTTTTCTTAGCGTCGTTCTTCGTGGTTGTCTACCGCAAACTTTCGGAAGTCGTCTTGCAAGGGTTAGTGATTGAAATCAGCCTCGTAGAAGTTGTTTCCTTCCAGGAGTCCCTTGAATCCTACTGACTGCGCCAATTATGTTGTTATCACGTCACTTGGTGTTTTTAAAAACAATCACAAGACAAGTTACAAAACATTTATTTTTACTTAAGACTAAGTTGTTACAAAGATGGTACAAAAAAGAATGACCTATATCTACAAAATGAGTCTATTTATATCAAGTGCTAAAAGTAACGTAAACATAGGAAATTTCCACAGCGTCCTGATGGCTTTGTTGATAACGCATTAGAAAGTGGTTTTGTGGAAGTTTCACTTATATAATTATACCTATCGATACTTTACCGATTCCAGTAATCGATACCGTGCATAGACTCGATACATTGCTCGATACCTCGATTGGTATCGCAATCCGATACCGAAAACGTCGGTATCGCCCAGCTCTAGTGCTCATGGCTGTCTTAGAATATATATACACAATATTAAACAAAAAGTAATAGGAATAATTTTTTTATGTTTTATTTATTTGATATTGAGAATCTTTTAAAAATTATTGTTTTTTAACAGCAATTCTTCCTTTCTATAGTAACTGTAATTAGAACGAAAAGGTAGTTGCCGCGTAAACTAAATACAATAAGACCTGTATTTCCTAAGATAGATTGTAATTAAAATATTAAATTTCTAATAAAAATAGGCATTAGCAATGTGATTCTATTTTTTAATGAGATAAAAATCTTCCGTTATTGGTTCAATCACATTGTTAAAGCTTATTTTTATTATATATTTAATTATTATTAACAAATTTTAAAAATATCCTGAAAAGAAGTTTGAAATTTCCCGCGTTAAATACTATTGCGCCATCTACTTTCTCCTTTCATTCCAATCAACCAATTCAATATTCAGGAGTAAAGTTTAGTACATAATTGCCCGTCTCGGGTTGTCTCTATTTACATAAAAAAATCCCATTTTTATTCGAAATAATGTTACTAATTAAATAATACGTTTACTGCTGGAATTAAGTAAAATGTTGTGTATAATCGTAATTCTAAATTTTCTCCGTTGGCCAAACTTTATGAATGAACAATGATTTTATATTGTGTATATATTAATCGTTACGTATAATAAACAGTTCAATGATATCACGTGAGTCTGTTATTAGACAACCCACAAAACTAAACTGTATAATTACCGGAATTTCTGGCATAGTTAGTCTAGTTCTTATGTTATTATTACTTTGAAATAAACTGTACTTAAGGAATGATTTTATTTGTTCTGTTAGTACTCATTTTTGTTAGAAAATACAAATTATTTAGTTTACTGTGTAAAAATTATATATTAAATATATAAATAAATACCACTTACCTACGAGATTATTTCCAAATTCTAACGAATTTCCATAGAAGAAATGAGGAACAGGACCCGGCAATTTATCCAAATCTGCGTATTTTCGCTTTTGAGCCTTATACCATAAATAAGGCAAAACAATTATAAGACACACAATCAGTAATATTGTTGATAACATACTTATATCGTGTATATTAGTGAAGCGAATGTTATGTTTATTATCTATATACTAAGTAAGATGTAAACAACACACCAGTTTACAGTAAAATGAACGAAAATAAACACTTCACAAGAAGTCCCCTCTTTATTTCAAGTGTATACGTAGTTCATGAAATCTATTCCTTATTAATGATATTTCAAGAGCATCTGACTTTAATTTTAATAATATATTCAAATGTATATAAAGGGAATATACAAACTTGATTACTTATAACTGCAATATAAATGCAATTGCTTCAAGGTAACCTAACCATTAGCTTCATGAACGGCTATTAATCATTAATTATAAGGCTACCACGATGTTTACGCATTTTAAAAATACTAATTAGCATGTCATGTTAATTATATTTTGCATTAGATAATCTTTATTAAAACTTTCCTATACTTTCACATAGATATTGAAAATAAGTAGGTACAAAGTGATTTATAAGTACTTACTGCATTGTACTAATTTGCAATTAGGGCTTTTGTATTTCTGAATCATATTATTCAATGTGATTGTATATTGAAGTACAGCTTGTAATTTATGTAAATGATAAAAAACTTGAAATTAGATTACTACCGGACAACAAAGCGAGCTTGTGTTAATAACACTGGCCAACAATTAAATTTGTTTTTCTGCTGACTATGATCTGACGCTTGTTCTTAATTAATATGGTACGCTAATGCCAAATATGAATCCCATTTGTAAGTTTTCATTCTACGACACAATTTCAAAATTCTTGAAAATCGTTAAGTAAATGCAACAAGTTCTTAATTTACCAAAAACAAATTAGCATATCGATGCGACAACTCACATCAAGCGTTGATACAAAATAATACAAGTCTGTATAAAAACAAATTTTCACCTGTATACATGGACACACAGTACGTTTTGCCAGCGTTTGTTTCAACCACCAGACGCATACGTCTCTGTCTAACGACATCATCAATGGAGGATTTGCGAAGACAAACAGGGTTGTGACGTGTTTGTGTCTGATTAATAAATAATCGTGTGTTGTGTGTTTTTTGTGCGGTCCTGTGTTGCGTATGTGTAGTCTGTGTGTTTGTCGCTTTTTGCGTTTAAGTCACTGGTCATCGGTTTTTTGCGTTTCAGTCATGTGTGTGTTTAATGTTTGTTGTTGTAGAGTGTGATTATTTTCTGTGTTTGCGTTACGAAGTATTGTATCTGTTCTGTTGTTGCGTTTGTGGAGTGTAATGATATTAGCATATCGCCTAAGGCAAGTGCTCCTTCGTCAGTTGTGTTAGGTGTTGTGTTTCTTTGTTTTTGTGTCCATGGGTTCGTTGTTGGGGGTGGTGCTGGTATGTATTCGGGTTTGGGTGTGGTTTTGTTTACAGGGTTGTTTGGATTGTTAGGACAGTTAAGGAAAGTGGATAAGTGAGGACCACCGCAGTTTGCACACTTTGGTGGGGTTGTTTTGGGTTTTGTACATAGGTGTGTTGAGTGTTCGTCTCCGCATTTCATGCATTTGTAGTGTATGTTACAGTTTTTTTGGTGGTGTCCAAATGTCTGACATTTGTGGCATTGTATTATGTCTGTCCGTTTGTTTAGTGGTTCGATTTTAATTGTGAGTCCGCAGCAGTCGTGTATGTTGTAAATTGATTTGTATTGTCTCGTCAGTTCTATTAGTACAAGTGGTGCAGGTATGCCGTGTTTGCCGTTCATTCTTTTGATTTTTAGTGTCGGGTAGCCTTGGTCAGTCAAGTCGTTTGTAATTTCTGTGTCTGTGATGAAGGTAGGAATGCCTCGCATAACTACCTTTAGTGTATTTTCGCTTCGTAATTGAAAGTGTAAAATTGAATGTGTTCTGTGTTGAGTATGTGTTTAAGTGTGCAGTAGCCTTCGTCAGTTTTCGGTTCGATGTGAATGCCAGGTTTCACAAGTTTGTTTTGTACTGTGTTAATGTTATGTGTTTTAAGTATTTGTCGTATATATGCCCATTTGTCTTTGTCTGTTATTATGATTTGTGCGATTTTGTGTGTTTTGCGTGTTTCGGTGTTTGTGTTTTGTGTGGTGTTTGTTTTGTCACTTACCCTGGGTGTGCTGTTTGATGTTGACGGTTGTGGGGTGATTTCGGTTGCTTCTTCTTCTTCCATTTTTTCCTCGGTTTTGGTTTCGAGGGCGTCGTAGGAATTTTTTGTTTCGATTGGTGGCGCTGTGTGGTCGGTTTTCTGTCTTTTTGTTGTTTTTTCGGGTGTCTGAATGCGTCGTTTTCGTTTTTCGGTTCCGGTTGGCTCTTCTTCGATTTTACGGGAGGCTTCTCTTCTTCTTGTTTTTCTGTGGGGTTGCTTTTTAACTCAATTTGAATCGTCGGTTCTTCTGGGTTAACCATTAATATATGCCCTGATCTTTGTAATGCATCCTGGATATCTTCTTCGTCAGTGAGTCGGTTGATTATATTTTTTATATCTTCAAGTGTCTTGGGTGAACATTTGTCCACGTATTCGGGGTTTATAATCAAGTTGGTTTTTGTTCTCGCTTGTCCGGCCATTGCTTCCGGCGTCGCTTGACGATGTATCGTCGTCTGTGCTCTCAACTGCGATGCTGCTGTAACAGAGTTCGCAGTGAGAATGAAACGACTGTGGTACACTTCGTAGTCATGTAGCAAATTTTGTTCTATTAGATAACACCAGATAACCTCATGACATCTGACGACGAGTTAATGGACTCACAGTAATATGCGTATTTTTCTTTTCCTGTAATAGTGTAGCTATTCGAGAAGAAATACTTTGCATCGGCGTAGTCGGTTTTTGTCCGTCAGATGTCATGAGGTTATCTGGTATCATCTGATAGAACAAAATTTGCTACATGACCACGAAGTGTACTACAGTCGGTTGTCTTCGTAAATCCTCCATTGATGAAGTCGTTAGATAGAAACGCATGCGTCTGGTGGTTGGTAAATACGTACTGTGTGTCCATGTATACAGACACAAATTTGTTTTTATACAGATTTGTATTATTTTGTAAGTTCTTAATTGTTCAAAGAATTAAAAGACATTCCAAATACATTTATCTCATTAGCATAATGTACAATTGTACTTGGCAATATTTAAGTACATAATGAACTAATTAAGTGATAAACAATTATAAAGAAATGCAAGTCTATTAAGCTAATCCTGTTGATTAAATGAACATATTAAGGTTTAATGAGATTTTATTAGAAAGTATTGATCACTTGATACTATTTAAAAGTAAACAAGGGTAATAATAAAACGTTAGTTACATGTTAGTTGTTAGGAAAGAAACTACATCATGTCTACTACTTGAGGATGTGTAAATAATGTCGATTCGTTCTACTACATTTGTGGCAGCTTCACCGTTCCCAGTCAAAGGGTAACTATTACTGCTTTCGTTAAGAAAATGTATTTGGTTTATTTTGACGTAAAGCTTGCTGATCAGGACAAGTCATGGGCTCTACATAATGTGTGTAAACCATGTGTGCAAAATTTGCGGCAGGGGAGCAAGTGGAGCAACACCATTAGCTTTCGGCGTTTCAATGATATGACGTCAACCAAAAAACCACGTAGATTACTATTTTTGTTTAGTTCCAACCTTCGGTTATAATAAGAAAAATAAGAATAAAATTGTATATCCTAATATCGACTCCGCGATTCAACCATTGCCTCATTCCGATAAAATACCCGTGCCAGTTTATGAAAAGCTTCCTTCACTTGAGTACCCGTATGCTGAAGACATGGCAAATGCTATATGCAAGATTCAAATGTAGATTGTGACTATGAAGATATAATTTCTAATGATGACCACAACGTTTTACTCAAGCAGAATTGAACGATTTATAGTAAGGGATTCGGGCTTATCAAAGGAATCATCGGAACTGCTAGCTTCAAGATTAATTGAAAAGAACTTACTAGAGCAAAGTACGAAGATAACTTTTTATCGCAGCAAGGAAAGTGATCTTGTGCAATATTTTAAAGAAGAGTGTGAATTTGTTTATTGTAACAATATGTCAGGTTTGCTAACTAAAATGGGCGTTGTAAAATGGCGTTTGCTTATCGACAGTTCCAACAGAAGCCTCAAATGTATCCTACTTCAGAACGGGAATATTTTATGGTTCAATTCCTATTGGATATTCCGTTCAATTAAAGGAAACATATGACGACATTGAGAAGGTTATAAAGTTACTAAAATATATAGACTATAACTAGGTCTTCTGTGTGGATCTCAAAATGGTAAGCTTTTTACTTGGCTTTCAAAGAGGATATACAAAATTTCCGTGATTTTTGTGCCTCTGTGATAGTCAAGCTAGAACCCAACACTGGATTCAGAAACATTGACCTGCCAGAACATGCTTAGATGTTGGAGAAAAGAATATTATAAGTCAACCTTTAGCCGAAAGAGAAAAAGTAATTTTTCCACCTCTTTACATTAACTTGGGTCTTATGAAGCAATATGTTAAAGCTCTAGATTTGCAAGGTAATTGCTTCCAGTACATATGTAAAAAGTTTCCACGACTAAGTTACGAAAAAATTAAAGCTGGGGTGTTTGATGGGCCTCAAATTAGAACTTCAATGAGAGATCTAAATTTCATCAACTCTATGAACGAAGCTGAGAAAGAAGACTAGACTTCATTCACAATGGTCGCGAACAGTTTTCTTGGAAACAAAAAAGACTGCAATTATAAAGATCTAGTGCAATCAATGCTTAAAGAATTTCACCGCCTAGCTTGTAACATGAGCATAAAGCTCCATTACCTTTATAGTCATTTTATTAGATCCCGAAAATTTAGGTGCTGTAAGCGATGAACAAGGCGAGAGATTTCATCAACATTTAAAAACCATGGAAACTCGGTACCAAGGAAGATGGAATCCTCATATGATGCGCGACTACTATTGGAGTGTTGAAAGGGACTGCCAAACCAAAATACGCAGCAGAAAGTGCTACAAACTAAAATTTATTCCCTGATGTCTTTCCTTTTACAAATACTTTTGTAATTTTTTAATGATTATTGTGTAAATAATGTGGAAATTGTGGAAATAAATAAATGAATTATTTAATTTTATACTTTCTTTATATCGTAACAGTTATGAAAGTAACTACTTAGTCGCATTAGTGATTCTTCAAAGAGTACAGTAAAATCAGTATACAGTTTAATTTTGACGTGATATGCAAAAACTAATATGATTTTCGGATTCAACACACCCGAATTAGTAAAAAACAAGTCCCGATTAAAAGTCAGCAAAAATCGTGTTGTCAAATTCTTTGATTTCGAACTTTCTATTCACATAAATAATTTGTGTCTACTACTTTAAACTGCAGTGCGGATAGTTATATACAAATAAGCCTATAAAATCTATCTTAAATGTAACCCGGAATTATATTGCCATGACATGAGCTGTTATTATACCTACTAATCTATATGCGGTTCTGATATAACCTTGAACTACTAAATCTACTTGTTTCTATATTAAAATTGATGGCTGAAAATCAAAAGAATTTTTGATATTGTTAAAAAGCGAGAACTTATCTGTTCTTGGCCTCCTTTTTCAATACATACATATTGCTGTGCTATTTACGTAGATTGTAAACATAAATTTATAGGCTCAGGATTTTATTTAGGTTCTGGACCTAGTGTTCATTGAGTAAATTTTAGGAGAAATGATACAAGTTGATGATAATTATTCTGAACTATTAATATAAAACTTAATTATAATTAACGTCATAATTTGACACAAAAAATGGTATATATTTGGCGTTTTTGCTGAATTCTTAATAGAAGTCCTTCATAATAATCACTCTTGAACGTCTCATTTTGTTTAGGGGATTTTTACCGTCCAAACGCTAAACAATAGTTCAAGGTGGTGTTATTTGCCCTTCGTAAATAAAAATTTCTGTATTTGGATTTTCTAGAATTTACTGATTAATTGTTTATTAAAGAAAAATGTGTAATTCACTGCATGCACAACGCTATGCGACATAGTAGTTATCTGCGCACTATATATTAATTTATTTATTGATTTCCTAATCTTTAAGTTTTGAATGTCAATTTCATTTATGATAATTCTCTGGGCTACTTTTGTGGATCTGCTACCCTACGCGGTAATACCAGATATCTTTCATAAATGTTTGTTTAAATGTTGAATTTATCTTTAATAAATTAAAAAACTAATCATCCAAATAATTGCTTCAAAAATGCTTTTACATCAGATTGTATCATATAAGCATGTAACTTACACTGACCTTTGTTTTTCATACGTGTTCTGGAATTCCATTTTATACATTTTGTATAACAAGTATTGCCGGATTATAAAATTTAATAATAAAATAATTCGTTATTATTAAAATTAATCAAATTTCAACTAAGTGAAATTAAAATAAGAAAAAACTTCTTATCTTGTTAAATGTTATGTACAGCATATGCATTAATTTAAAAGTAAAAATATAAAAAGAGAATTTTATATTGAATTGTTTATCAAAGTAAAATAATTGTAATAAATATTATTATAACCATGGCTTGTACGTTTAAAATGTTTTGAGTCTAGTTTCCAGGCCTTTTATTCCGTCTTCTTCGAAGCGATTTGGTATCTGTCAGGCTTGAACACACTTTCTTTTCACAGTTTCTACATTTAACAATGTTTGTCGACATTTTATGTCTCTTGTTTTATTAACTAAAATGACATTATACACTTTGTCATCGTTCTTCTTGAACTATAACTTGTAAATTCTTCCTTATTCTGTCGTAATTTTACGTTGCAAATTAAAAAAATTTGCCAGCAAAATTCATTCATCCAATCAGATTTTCTTCCAAGATTTGAATCAAATTCGCGCATTGTGATTGGTGTATTTTCATTTTTGATTTGTATATGCCCGTAACCTCACATTTTTCGAAGTTTCGACATTGTTATGGTGCGTTAATTTTGCTTTTTCTATCAATATTACAATTCTCTCTCCATATCTTGTTCATATCCTTTATTCTAATTCTCCTCCTTTTTGGCATTATGTAATACGAGGTGCATTCAAGTTCTAAGACCTCCGATTTTTTTTCTCCAGACTGGAAAGAGATAGAAGCATGTGCTTTGTTTTAAAATGAGCGTGCGTTCGTTGTCAATACGTCACAGAGATGGCAGCACTGTACGGCAGATGGAATTGTAGCGGTAGCATCGAGAGTGAGAACTGTTTTAGATACTTAAAATGGCTACGTTTTCCTTACTTGAACAGCGTGCAATCATTCGTTTTCTGAATTTGCGTGGTGTGACACCAATTGAAATTCATCGACAGTTGAAGGAGACATGTGGTGATGGAGTTATGGATGTGTCGAAAGTGCGTTCGTGGGTGCGACAGTTTAATGAAGGCAGAACATCGTGTGACAACAAACCGAAACAACCTCGGGCTCGCACAAGCCGGTCTGACGACATGATCGAGAAAGTGGAGAGACTTGTTTTGGGGGATCGCCGAATGACAGTTGAACAGATCGCCTCCAGTGTTAGCATTTTCGTAGGTTCTGTGCACACAATCCTGCATGACGACCTGATAATGCGAAAAGTGTCCTCCAGGTGGGTGCCACGAATGCTGACGGACGACCACAAGGCTGCTCGTGTGACATGTTGCCAAGCAATGTTGACGCGCAACCAAGGCATGAATGGGACTTTCTTTTCGTCGATTGTGACAATGGATGAGAAGTGGATGCCATTTTTCAATCCAGAAACAAAGCGCCAGTCAGCTCAATGGAAGCACACAGATTCACCGCCACCAAAAAAAAATTCGGGTAACCGCCAGTGCTGAAAAAATGATGGTGTCAATGTTCTGGGACAGTGAGGGCGTAATCCTTACCCATTGTGTTCCAAAGGGCACTACGGTAACAGGTGCATCCTACGAAAATGTTTTGGAGAACAAGTTCCTTCCTGCACTGCAACAAAAACGTCCGGGAAAGGCTGCGCGTGTGCTGTTTCACCAAGACAACGCACCCGCACATCGGGCTAACGTTACGCAACCGTTTCTTCGTGAAAACAACTTTGAAGTGATTTCTCATGCTCCCTACTCACCTGACCTGGCTCCTAGTGACTTTTGGCTGTTTCCAACAATGAAAGACACTGTCCGTGGCCGCACATTCACCAGCCGTGCTGCTATTGCTTCAGCGATTTTGCAGTGGTCGAAACAGACTCCTAAAGAAGCCTTCGTCGCGGCCATGGAATCATGGCGTCGACGTTGTGAAAAATGTGTACGTCTGCAGGGAGATTACGTCGAGAAGTAACACCAGTTTCATAGTTTTCGGGTGAGTAGTTAGTTAGAAAAAAAATCGGAAGCCTTAGAACTTGAATGCACCTCGTATAATTCGCTTTATTTTGTTTTGTTTTCTAGATTCACTGGTTGATGTAAATATGTCAACAACTAGCTTTATTTGCTTAGGATTCTTTCCAGATGTAGATGGGTCGTTTTTGTTGCTGGTTGGAATAAATTCTTCTAGTCTGTCTATCCAACGCGTTGTTTCTTTGGAGACGTTTACGTGTGAGATATTGGTATAAATAGCTCAAAATGTATATTATTTTAACGAAATACCTTACATTTATTTTTTTTATTTCTAGGATATTTATCAATTGATTTTAAACTATAGGACTAAAATGACTTATGAACTAATTTTAAAATATATTTACCTACAAGTTAATTTACGAAATACTAATGTTTATACTAAAATAAATCTTAATACTCGTTTTTATTCATTACCAGGTTTGTACCGTTGTAAATTTGCATTTCCTTGAGTAGAGTATGCTTAAATTCTGCTTTATTGCAGAACGTAATACAACCCGCATTATCTTCCCATTTTTCAACATGACATTTATCTCCTTTTTATTCTTTCCTCTCGTCTTTATTGACAATCCTGCTTCTTCTACGGTTATTTATCTTGTCAGAATATTCAAAGCCTACCTGGTATTCTCAATCAAGTCTGGGCATACTAGAATGTCGAATATAACTGCTGCTTGATCTGGTAGCCTGTGGATTTTGTATTGTTGGTAATTAATTACATATACATTATACAATGATCCTTTTTATATCCGTATCTGGTAGGTAGGTTTAAAAATATTAATGAACTAATAATTGGGACTGGTTAAACAAAAGGCATTATTCTTCCAAATTTATTTCATCTCCGTATTCCAGCCATTTTTATAATCTCCATAGCAGTTCCTAAAGTCGATTGCAATATAGCCTTCAGAGGGTTTTTTGCTTTGTTTCACTTCTTGAATGGGTTCAAAACGGCTGTAAGGTACTAACTAAATCAGGTGAATTCGATGGCAGTAAGAAAATATATGTTGAATACTTGACCAAATAGTCTTAAACAAGCTACGATGTCTGACATGTTACACTATCCTCATGCAAAGATTCTTAAACATACCAGTAAAGTATATTCCTAGTTCCTCTGACAAAATTCGATAAACTGTATCCTTACTCATACTTATTTCATGTGCAATCATCCTGACTGTTAACAGACTTTCCCGTGCAAACACAGAACGTACCTTATACGCTTTCATCGGTTTTCGACGTGGACAGTCATCCGGAGCGATGTTCATCTTCAATAATTTCGCAGCCCTCTTTGAAAGCCTTGCGCCACCTGAAAACTTGTCCTGAAGCCAAAGCAGCATCTCCATATACGGTTCTTAGTATTTAAAGTGTCTCTAAAGCAGTTCTTTTCTGTTTAATACAAAATTTCAATGCATATCGCTGCTAGATATTTACCTCCATTTTTCGTGTGACACGGTATTGGCGATCACACAGAACTGAATGGACTACACTTTTTTTGATTACATACCTACCCTTCCCACTCCTTCGTCTCCAACCTGATCCAGTATTGCCACGTTGAGTGTAAAAAATCCATTCTCATTACTTCTGATATATTCCTCGTATACCCATTTTTTGTAATTATTACACATACATTTTTCCTTTGTAAAGCCCGTTTTACATCTGTCAAGATATTGATCAATTTCTAGATCTTGAAATAGATCAAGTTCTAGTTCTTAACTTGAAACTTGTCGTATTACACTTGTCAATAAATTTGTCTTACATTTCAAGATCTAGTTCTTGAACAAGTTCTAGTTCTAAAATAAGAACTTCTTCCTGCTTTACATTCGACAATAAATTGCTGGGGAAAGTTGAAATGAAAGTCAATTTATTTTTGCAACGTTTTGGTACTAGGGCAATTTGGTGACATATATGTAAATGAAAAGAAACATTCATTTCATTCATTTTTTCGTAAGCATTTATCGACACTACATTGCATAAACAACGAACGCTGAATGAATTTAGATAGAAATTAAACACAAACATACACACCACATACAATAAAAAATCCCCCAATAAATTACTAGAAAATTGAGGGAAAAATAGAACATGTTCGTCTTGGTCAATTTCTAGAACTTGACCAAGTTCTGGAATTTGATCAATTTATTGATAAATGTAAAGTAGTGAGCTTGAAGCTGAAAATTGAAGACAACTTGAACTAGAAATTGAACTTAAAAAATTGAACTAGAAATTGATAGATGTAAAATCCCAACTTGACAACCAAGAGCCCAAGTTCTAGAAATTGAGCAATAAATTGACAGATGTAAAACGGGCTTAAGACTTTAAAAAACAATTTAAATGCATTAGTAACATAGTAGGCAACCAGTCATACATTTATGTTTCGACGAGCGACAACCATGTGCTTCTAGCAAAACCAGGTTTGCCAGTGCTACTATAGATCTATTTTAATGTAAATAAAATAACTATTCTGTAAATCCACTACTCATAGTTCAACAGATCTACTATTATTTTTGTTTGTATTACAGAATTAAACTTTCCAGCATACACGAAACTTTTTAAATCTATTACGAAACTGTTAAAATTTATGGTGAAAGTATAGTAGAATCTGGTTCGGCAATAATACTTGTACTGGCAACAGTGAGTAATACAGAGCAAAATAAAGCAAGGAAAAATTAGGTTATAACAAAGGTGAAGTCTAATTTCATAGCAAATTTTCGAAGTGTCCTCCATATCTTTCAAAGCTATAAGCAAGGGTATCTTGAAAGCAATGAATAAATTCTGGGTTTATTCCATGATATACGGTTTTTCAGTTCGTCCAAGTTACGTATTTGCACGTTATTATAAATTTTCCTTTTCAGGTAACCGCAAAGGAAGTAATCATTTGGAGATAAATTGGCTGATCTAGGGGCCATGGTATGGAACCTAATCTGCCAATCTATCGTCTTTGAAATGCGTTTTAAAAAAAAATCTTAACGGCGTTAGAGAATGTGCCCATTTGGAACCAAGGTTCATCAACATTTAGCATCTCAGTTGATAGAATGATGTGGTCTCGCAAAAGATTCAGATATTTTGCTGCAGTGAGGTTACTGTCAATAAAAATATGGACCAATAAGTCTATCGCTTATTATTCCCATCCAGACATTCACTTTTTGAGGGTACTGCGTTCGGGTTAGGTTTTGGGCATGAGAATTTGTATACCTGAATTGAATACCTAATAGATTAAGGGAAAGGAAATTTAGTATTTTTTAGCGGATAAATATAGGAGAGTTGACTTCACCATTTACGCTAAATGTAGCTTCATCAGTAAAAATGATTTTATCTAAAATTTCATCGTTTTCATTTAACATATTAAACATTATTTCACAAAAATCAGTTCGTTTTAGTTTATCTTCCTCGAAAAGCTCTTAATAATTTGCTACCTTGTAAGGGTGATATTTAAATTCTATCAGCGTTTTGTACACCGAACTATACGATACTCCAAAATGCCTGGCTACATCTAAAAGTGATCTTACAGACCGTTCCTCGACATAACACAGGATATTCAGCTTCATGTGTTCTATTAATACGTAATTGGCTTAATTTTTTTGTGGGAATTTAGAAAACAACCATCTTCTTTGATTTAAAATTGATTTCGCACAAGGTATAGGCCTATCAAGATAATTAACGGAAAACATGTCTCTGACCGTCCTTAAACTATTATTGCTATGATACCACATTATCATTGCTACCTTTTCATCTTTGTTGTACTTATTCATGATTTAAATAAATTATCTACTTTTCAATAAAAATATATTTAATTTAAGATTCAAGTATGAATAAAATTTCAGAAATATTTAATATTAAAAAATGTTTTTTTCTCTCCATGGCAAACTAGTTTAAGAATTAAGCTATAGGTAAATCCTTTACTGGTGTATAACTGGTTGAATCGATTCTGCCTTTACTTGATGTAAATCCATATCAAATGATAAAAACACACAATGTTGTATTAGATTTACACTTTATTTAATAATATTTAATAATGACTATATAACAGCTGTTTCACCGTACAACGGTTTCTTCGGATATAACAAGCGGTACTATAAAACATTTTACTTAAACGTAAATATTTTTTATTTTATTACTTAATGGTATTCTCAGAAATTGGAAACCGAAATATTTTTACCCGCCTCTTTTAGTATAAGGGATACATATAGATAACATAAATTATATTATAAGTGACACATATCTAACAAAATATTTCAATCAAAAATAGGAAATAAATTCAACAGAGGGGAGGAATTAAGCTCTGTTTTGTCATTTAATAATTTATTTGAAAATTTTTGTTTATTAATTTGCATTGCTTCTAATAAATCGAGTTTCTTACTTTTCTTTTCTTCGTGTAGGATCTTGAAATTATTATTAAAACTATGGCTTTCTTCAATTAAATGGTTGGAGTATGCTGAATCTGTTTTCCCATTTCTAAACGAATAATAATGTTCGTATATGCGCTTTTTGAACGTTCTACCTGTTTGCCCGATATATGTTTTAGTACATGTGCCACAAGTTAGTTTATACAAACCTGACTTATTATGATGTGCTGTTTTACTTTTATTGTTTTTGATGTAGTTACTAATATGGTTGTTGGTTTTATATGCAATGTTTATATTTTGTTTTCTTAAAAATTTTTCCAATGGTTTATTTTGTCTGCCTAGGTTAGGGAAAACAGATTCAGCATACTCCAACCATTTAATTGAAGAAAGCCATAGTTTTAATAATAATTTCAAGATCCTACACGAAGAAAAGAAAAGTAAGAAACTCGATTTATTAGAAGCAATGCAAATTAATAAACAAAAATTTTCAAATAAATTATTAAATGACAAAACAGAGCTTAATTCCTCCCCTCTGTTGAATTTATTTCCTATTTTTGATTGAAATATTTTGTTAGATATGTGTCACTTATCATATAATTTATGTTATCTATATGTATCCCTTATACTAAAAGAGGCGGGTAAAAATATTTCGGTTTCCAATTTCTGAGAATACCATTAAGTAATAAAATAAAAAATATTTACGTTTAAGTAAAATGTTTTATAGTACCGCTTGTTATATCCGAAGAAACCGTTGTACGGTGAAACAGCTGTTATATAGTCATTATTAAATATTATTAAATAAAGTGTAAATCTAATACAACATTGTGTGTTTTTATCATATAACTGGTTGTCTACTATGCTGCTATTGCATTGGCAATTTCATTTTTAAAGTTGGACATAGGAAAAATGTATGTGTAATAATTAGAGAACGAACGCAATTGCCATAAAACGCAATCGGCAATTGGAATTGTGTATAACGTCGCTGAGTACATCCCGGTGTAATTCAGTGAAGTATTTGTTTGACTTACTCGGCCATCTGGGCTCGCAGCGATAACAATGGACAAGCCAGCTATTGTATTCGTAGAATATAGTGCTTTTTATAGTGTTTTCATGAGCGTAGATAGAAGCGGGGTTTTTATAACGTATTTTATTTATTAGTTTATATTTCGTAAGATAAATAAAGTGCTGTGAGTTAGTTTCTTGTTTTCGTAGTTCTAACTGTTATTTACATCGTAATTTTTGTGATAGATCCTGTTTAATATCGTTTGATTGAATCTACTTCTCCCATATTATTTCGACGTAAGTGTGCATTGAATTTCGTTCAGTTTCAATAACTTACGCACATTTTTAGTTTTCATTTATTTAGATCTAGAGCATTGTTTAAGTTACTTTTTCAGACATGATATGGAAGAATGTCGAGAACGGCATTGTAAAACAATGGCGAGTTGGATTGACGGTCATACTGATTGTATGTACATTGTCAGTGATTCCGAAATTTATTACAAAATCCGTAAAATATCGTCAAAAATTCGTCACTTAGGATCGCAAACACATCTGAACTCTGTAAAACTTTTATGGCGGCTAATATTCCATTAAATAAACTTAGCAATCCCACTTTAAAAATATTTCTTCAAAAATATACTGGTCGAAATGTTCCTGATGAATCAACTTTACGCAAATATTATGTTTCTAGGTGCGATACGAGAACAGTAGAACGCATTAGAAGCCATATTTTAAATCAATACATATGGATAAGCGCCGACGAAAGGGTGGATATGTTAGGACGCTGTGTGGTAAATGTTGTAGCTGGTGTACTACATCCAACTATTCCCTATAACTCATATGTAATAGCAACAAGTGTTATAAATAGAGTTGATGCGGAAACAGTTGCTGAAACCATTAAGGAGAATATGCAAAAAATGCTTCATTCGGACGCCACGTACAAAGAAAAAATACTTTTATTTGTCAGTGATAGTGCTGCATATATGTCAAAAACAGGCAGTCTATTGAAGAAAACATATCCTAATATGCTGCATATTACTTGTGTAGCACGTGCTCTCCACAGAATCTGTGAATATATCAGAGACACTTTTCCGGAAGTTGATAGACTTGTATCAGCTTTTAAAAAAGTTTTCAGAAAAGCACCATTGAGAGTAGCTCTTTTCAGGGAAAAATTTCCATCTCTGTCACTGCCTCCCACTCCAGTAATAACTAGATGGGGAACATGGCTGGAAGCTACTAGTTATTATGCTGAGAATTTCGATAGTCTAAAACATTTCGTAACACTGCTAAAGGAGGATGCTAGAAGTATTGGCGAGTGCAAGGAGCTTACACAAATCCCAAATTTAAAAAGTCAGTTGTACTTTCTTCACGAACACTTTGGAAAATTGCCAAAACTAATCATTTTTGAAAATATTTTGAAAATCGAAATCTCAAATTAAATGACGGATTAACCACATTAGATGTGGCTGTTAATAATTTGAAAAGTATTCCAAGTGACTTCGGATGTGGCCTTCGGCAAAAGTTTGAAGCAATTCTTAATAGAAATCCAGATTTAATTACATTGCAGCAATTATGTATGGAGACAATTCCACAAAATCTAACGGCTAAATATGAAGAAATAAAAGAATATTTCCAGTATGCACCTATAACCAGTTGCGATGTAGTCTATTTATAAGGATGTACTTAATTCAAGGAGAACAAAATTGACAGAAGAAAACCTTGAGAAACTATTGCTAGTCAATATTAATACTCCTTTACTAACTTGAACGACAAAATGAACAAATAAAAATGTTCCAATTATAGAAATAAAATTAAAAACTTTAAAAATACAACTTTTCAACAAATACATATGTATTTCGTAATTTTATAGATCACCAACCCGTTTGTTTTCCAATTATATAAATAAAATTAAAAACTTTATAAATACAACTTTTCAACAAATAAATATGTATTTCGTAATTTTATAAATCACCACCCGTTCGTTTTCCAATTATATAAATAAAATTAAAAACTTTATAAATACAACTTTTCAACAAATAAATATGTATTTCGTAATTTTATAGATCACCACCCGTTCGTTTTCCAATTATATAAATAAAATTAAATATTTTAGAAATACAGCCTTTCGCCAGTACTGCACTGAGTGGTAAGCGTGTCCGTTCTCTAGTAATAATAGAAAAAGAGCCCGGTTATGTATCTATATTGCCTTCGACTTAAGTAATTAACGTATTCGCATCGTCGTTGTTATTAATTATTGTGGTTTCAACTATTATATTTTAAACTTAAAATATTCCCTATCGTAAATTAAACACATGTTCAAGCAGACATAATACGAATTTATTTATTTGAAACGACGTTAATATTGTCCAAACCTGCAAAATACGATTACTGCAATGTTATTTATTCTGTTTCGCGTGAATAGTATAATAACCAGTTGAAAATTACGTTATCAGTCACATTTAGTTCTGAAGAACGCGCTTGTATACTTGACATATTTAACTAAACCGCAAGTATTACATCATGAGAGAAAATTATGTATATGTGTTATTCATCAATTTGCAAATACATAATGTGCGAGCTGAACAAATCAAGGTATGCGATACCAACATCGTACACATCGCTATGGGTGTACTGAATGTAGAGCAACCGAGTTCTGTGAATTACTTGCATTGCAAAAGCGCTTTGTCAAATAAATAAATTATATTAAGATGGAAAAAAGAACGCAAATCTACAATTGTAAATAGTTTCAACATTTTACATATTCGTACTTGCCGTTTTCAAGAAATAGATAATAAATATGTAATAATATTTATGCATAAAATATCATTTAACAGTAAACTATAACATACGAGGTGCATTCAAGTTCTAAGGCCTCCGATTTTTCTTCTCCAGACTGCAAAGAGATAGAAGCATGTGCATTGTTTTAAAATGAGCGTGCGTTCGTTGTCAATACGTCACAGAGATGGCAGCACTGTACGGCAGATAGAATTGTAGCGGCAGCGTCGAGAATAAGAACTGTTTTAGATACTTAAAATGGCTACGTTGTCCTTACTTGAACAGCGTGCAATCATTCGTTTTCTGAATTTGCGTGGTGTGACACCAATTGAAATTCATCGACAGTTGAAGGAGACATGTGGTGATGGAGTTATGTATTTGTCGAAAGTGCGTTCGTGGGTGCGACAGTTTAATGAAGGCAGAACATCGTGTGACAACAAACCGAAACAACCTCGGGCTCGCACAAGCCGGTCTGACGACATGATCGAGAAAGTGGAGAGACTTGTTTTGGGGGATCGCCGAATGACAGTTGAACAGATCGCTTCCAGTGTTAGCATTTCCGTGGGTTCTGTGCACACAATCCTGCATGACGACCTGAAAATGCGAAATTGTCCTCCAGGTGGGTGCCACGAATGCTGACGGACGACCACAAGGTTGCTCGTGTGGCATGTTGCCAAGCAATGTTGACGCGCAACCAAGGCATGAATGGGACTTTCTTTTCGTCGATTGTGATAATGGATGAGACGTGGATGCCATTTTTCAATCCAGAAACAAAGCGCCAGTCAGCTCAATGGAAGCACACAGATTCACCGCCACCAAAAAAATTTCGGGTAACTGCCAGTGCTGATGGTGATGATGGTGTCCATGTTCTGGGACAGTGAGGGCGTAATCCTTACCCATTGTATTCCAAAGGGCACTACGGTGGCAGGTGCATCCTACGAAAATGTTTTGAAGAACAAGTGCCTTCCTGCACTGCAACAAAAACGTCCGGAAAAGGCTGCGCGTGTGCTGTTTCACCAAGACAACGCACCCGCACATCGGGCTAACGTTACGCAACAGTTTCTTCGTGAAAACAACTTTGAAGTGATTTCTCATGCTCCCTACTCACCTGACCTGGCTCCTAGTGACTTTTGGCTGTTTCCAACAATGAAAAACACTGTCCGTGGCCGCACATTCACCAGCCGTGCTGCTATTGCTTCAGCGATTTTCCAGTGGTCGAAACAGACTCCTAAAGAAGCCTTCGCCGCGGCCATGGAATCATGGCGTCGACGTTGTGAAAAATGTGTACGTCTGCAGGGAGATTACATCGAGAAGTAACACCAGTTTCATAGTTTTCGGGTGAGTAGTTAGTTAGAAAAAAAATCGGAGGCCTTAGAACTTGAATGCACCTCGTATAAAAGGCATATAAAAAATTAATTCTTCTTTCCATGCAGTTAATTTTACCTAAATAGGTGAAGACTGGCTTGAAACCTGAAATAGACAGAAAGAAGAAAAATAAGTTGCCAGCTTCAGTAGAACAATCTGAAAAAGAAAAATAGTGTTAAACGTCGTTTGAAGATACTCTCTTCACCAAATCGCCAGTGGGAAAGCACTAAATTCTTAACATTAACAAACCCTTTACTTAAACCTAGCACAAACATTTTTACGCTAGGTTTAACTAGTATATAAATTGTTCTATTGAAGGTGGCAATACGTATTTAGGGTTTATTGATTTATATTTTGGTTAAGGATTTTTCTTGTTTCTGTCTGTTTCAGGTAATTTAACATTGGATTATGTCAAGCAATGTTACTGTAGTAGTTATTATTAAATAATGAATACAGTTTTTCCCAAAAGTCAACGATATCCCTTGGAGGAGTGATAACTGCCCAAAATAACTAAATATGATCTCAGTAAAAATGTGTTAGTTTTCGAGATAATGGCCCTTTTATGAATTTTGAGAAAATCGACTGCTCACATGAGTTTTTCAAGGGCCACCGCTACCATATTTGATATTCTAAGAGTCTAATTTTTAAAAGCAACTCTGAATAACCCTACTATTGATGACAATCTAAAATAAAAAACATTTCGTCACATACAAGGTAAATCAATAAGAAGTTTAGTAGACTAGTTTAAACAATGTTTCTATATTTATAATAATATATAGTTATATACGATTACAATTAATCTCTTAACTGCAACTTTATAGGTAACCCATTTACAGATTTCAACACGGCATCATTCGCCAATATAATTTTGTGAGCGGGTACGACAGGATGCACGATAAAATTACGTATTACGTTTGCTACCGTTATCTTCGTATTTATAATAGCATATTTTTGTCCTAAAAAATAATGTGGTTACTTCAAGAGCGATAAAAACGATTTTATATATTACCTATACAATTTCTAGGCCCTGCACTAAAAGGTATGTAAGCGAATGTGTGTCTGACAGCTACGTTTTCGGGTAAGAATCTATCAGGATCAAATTTGTCGGGTTCGGGAAACAATTCCTTACGTCTGTGCTGAATATAAAGGTGAAATGATATTGTGGTCCCTTTTGGATACCGTAATCCATCTAAAATTGGATAAATTTCTGTGATAAAAAAGATGTATATATATATATATATATATATATATATATATATATATATATATATATATATATATATATATATACAAGAAATGTATCTCGTACATATAAAAGATGTATGCATTACATATACGTTTAAATATTTTTTTTTATTTACATTTATCTCCACTATCTAAAATTAACAGAATAAAACGAAACCTTTTTTTTTTCCGGCGAGCTGACAAAAACAAATAAAGGCAATAAGAAAAGTTTTAATATTCAGAAGAGTTACACATAAATCTGATCTATCAATGTAGTCGCCATATACGTTAAGGCATTTATAGAAATGGGGAATCAGTTTCTGTATACCCTCCTTATACCAAGTAGCCGCCTGGGTTCTTAGTCAATCTTCCAAACAGAGTTTTGGCTCTTTATTAATAGTGAACAACTGCTTTCCCAACCACACCTTTCTGACGAACAAATGGAAGTCCCTCCGAACCAAGTCCTGGCTCCTATCCTAAATTCTTGAGGAGTTCCTTTGTTTGTGCTATTGCATGAGATGAATAAAAACGATGTCCTGATTATTATAGTTGATATATTTGAGCCTTTTTCAAGGAATATATAGTCCTTGAAAAAGCATCATTTGCCGAAACATGTAGGATTATTTTAAATATATACATTTTGAAGTAAAATCAGACCTTAAATCGCCAACAAATTGAATTTACTATATACATATATATATATATATATATATATATATATATATATATATGGTAAACCTAATCAGTAGGCGATTAAAGGTCTGTATATTACTTCAAAATATATGTATTTAAAAAACTCTACATGTTTCGGCTGTGTACGCCTTTATCAAGAGAATACAAAATATGAATATTCATATTTTGTATTCTCTTGATAAAATATGAATATTCATATTTTGTATTCTCTTTATAAAGGCGTACACAGCCGAAACATGTAGAGTTTTTTAAATACATATATTTTGAAGTAATATACAGACCTTTAATCGCCTACTGATTAGGTTTACCATATCATACCAAGGTCACGAAGTTATTGTATATATATATATATATATATATATATATATATATATATATATATATATATTTGTGATGGTTTCGAAATACCCCATTCTGTAATGTATAATTAGACCAGGAGTCTTTGCCGTTAGAACATGTATGGAAAGGATAGTCGTTTTTTGGGGGAATCCAGCAAAATTAAACTCTATTAATTAAGTCAGTTCTTTATTTTTTAGCCCGATATTTCGCATCGAATTCGTATGCTTCCTCAGGGGATCACTTTAAGAATAGATAGACATAAATCTAGTACTTATTAACAAAAGAAAGTCGTTAATACATACAAATGTGAACTTGTTTTTTTTTTAAATTACTCATATGTTTGTAATATTATTACAAACATATGAGTAATTTCTCCAAAAAAAAAAGTTCACATTTGGCAGGGTGTTTCCGAATGCGTGCTAATGATTTTCTCTGGAAATCCCATTGAAAGATATTCCCGAACGGCTCTAGAATTATGTGCAGGTGCACCATCTTGTTGTGTCCAAGAGTTATGAATCATTGCTAGGGGCATGCTATCGAGAACATCCTCATAAATAAATCATAAATTGTTTTGCACCAAATGTAGGTAACGCTCTTATGTTAAGGTATGGTAGTAAATAAACGGTCCTACAATCGTTATACTGAAAATACCAGCCCACATATTAAAACCAAAACGGTGTTGATGCCTTGACATTTTGTTTAAATGTGGATTGGTTCCAGACCAATAATGGACATTTTGTCTATTGAAAATACCATTATTCGTAATCATACTCTCATCAGACCATATTATTTGATAAGAAAAATTCATATTCTCTTGATATTTTCTTGTGTGCCATTCACAGAATGAGCGACGTCGTTCTAAATCACCTAGTCTAAGTCCTTGACAAATTCTATATTTGTACGGATCTAATTTTTGTTTTTTTAAGGTACAATGTATCGTTGATTTTGGTATACCAATGTTCTGTTCAATCCGCCGGATTGATGTACCGGGATCCTCAGTGACGGCCAACAGAACATTTTGTACGGTTTCCTGATTGCCCGTTTTTCGTCGGGAAACTACAGGTTTTCTAAAAGAACCATATGCTTTAAGGTTTGCTACTAATTTTCTAAAAGTCCTTTTATTTGGCTGCCTCCTTTCAGGATACTTCTGCAAATATATATGCTCTGTAACAGAACAATTTTGGTTGGATGACATGAAACATGCCACCATGTCAAACTTTTCTTCGTTAGAAAACATAACTAATTGAAAAAAATCTAAATTATTGCACAAAACATTAAACACCAAACTAATGTGTCAATAAACCAACGCAACTGTCAATCCAAATACAACAGTACCGCATTTGCTTTCCAAAGCTTGCTTTCATCTTGGTTATAATGGCGTATCATAAATTTGTAAAACACAAAAAAATCGAAAAAATGACGAAACCGCTGTTAAATGATAAAGTATGATAGGTGGTTGAATTCGCAATAAAAAGGGTTTTCAGAATCTAATATAAATACATCAAGGCCGTATTTAAAAAAAATAAGTTTATGATGGTTCCGCAAAGACGAAACGTTGGATTAAAAAACTAACAACGCCACCTTAAACAGCATTAAAAGTTGATGTGTAGAAGTGTCGTTGGTTTTGCTCTAGTTCAAATATTAACGCCAGGAAAAAATAGTTCGTAAAATCTAAAAATTCTATTTTTTCAAAATTTCTCAAAATCTAAACGCCAATTTTTTAGACCTTTGATTACGCAACTTTTCTCCCTTTTAACCATATCTGTATCTCTTAAAGTTTCCGAGATCCCCATAGTGGCCCTCTTTATCTCGGACACATCGTATACTGTTCATTAAGCTTTATAACCATATAACTCAAATTCTGCTCATCTTCTGCGATTACTACCTGATATACACTCTCTTTTACGAAGATAATAACCTGCGTAAAAGAGAGTGTATAGGGTATCATCGCCCTCTCGGAGACCCATGTTCTTACTTTTGCATGTTCAGAGATTGGTCTATTTATATTTTAAATAAGGTGGGAAACAGAAAACATCCTTGTCTTAGTTCCCTTGTTGTGTTGAAGTATTCAGGTCAATGATGTTACAACTTCGATTGCAGTATAATTTTACTTCTAATATTGTTGGACGACCCGAATTAATATTGGTTTAATGTCGAGCTTATTATAATTTAAGATATAAAAAACTCGAAATTAAATAGAAATTTGATTTTGGTCCTGAGTCTACATTTTTAGACAAATTTATGTACCTTTTTTAATGTAACATTCAGTATCTTTGCATAGTGTTTATTTTAGACATAATATTATATTTATGTTTAAAAAAGAAGTAATATAAATATATTTATCTTTTTATACAATTGTCGTATATAATTCTATAAAAGGTAACTTACTTAATACAATATCTTCTTCAAGTTCTCTTTCGATTAATGGAGCAGCTGGATACAATCGCAGAACTTCTTTAATAACCCTATCCATATAGTCCATCTGGTTTAAATGTTGAATGGTGATTGGTTCATTTTTATCTACGCCGACAACAGATTCTAATTCTTCAAATAGTTTATTCTGTACATCGGGATTTCTGGCCAATTCGAAAAGGCTGAAGGAAACTGTAGATGAAATAGTATCATGTCCCTGAAAACAAAACCCTAATAGTATAGTACTTTTTCGAGTTCTTAGATCAATAAGTTACTCCGAACATGACCGTGTCAACTTCTTCTCTAATCTCTTCGTCTGACATTTTATTGCTATCCAACAAAATATCCAAAAAGACCTTCTTGCGTTTCTTTCGCCCAAATTCGTCAACTTCTTCGTTGATTTGATCAGAGCTCCTTTCGCGTTTACGTTGCTGTATAATATTTCTCGAAAATGATTTTAACAATTCTATGTCGCTTTTATATTTCTTGTATTCAGGCGCGAATTGAAAAAATAGTTCATACTTATTGAAAAGAGAAAAAAATCTTATAAAATATACTTCCAGGAAACGTTTCACTGCATCTATATAAGTAGTATCTCCGGTTTCTTGTGCATTTACATCAATACGCATCGAAGAATCTATATATAAAAGTAAAAAAAATATTAATAATAAAATAGTTACAAACTAAAGATAAATAAATTCTGTTACCGATATTACGTTATTTGTCAATAAAATTCACTTATACAGGAACAAAGAAAGATGTAATTATATAGAATATGAATCCAAAATACTTTCCCAAAATTCCCTCCCATATACGCGAGAAAAAAATGACAAAGATATTTATAAAATATTTGTCATGCCACTGTGCGACCGACAATAACATAAAGACAATATACTCTTTATGTTATTGTCGGTCGGCTTTAAGTACCGAAACAATTGTGTCCCAATTCAGTCAGTTGTCGATCGTTACATGTGTACAGTCATATTAACGAAAAAGTTGACAATCTACGAGAGTCGATCTCATTTAGGACGGTCTTTCAGTTTGACGCACAGGCTTCGTTCATTGATAAAGCGAACAGTTCACGCTTTTGTATAGTAAACATTTGTGTGTTTAAATATAACCACCCAATATCCCTTACAGTTCATACAACAGCTTATTAGTGAGTGCACACGTTTTTTTTATTCAAAATGCCTTACTGATTTTCTTCTCAAGGGTATGCGAACATGTATTTTGTGTATGGCTACTGTAACGGCAGTGCACGTCAAGCAATTATTGAATACATCGGTTTCCCGATAGGCGCATTCCTCATTACAGAACGTTTCTGGAAGTACACAGACAATTTCGGGAATGCGGACTGCGTGATTATCTTTTCGACAGAGGAGTAAATTTTCCAGCAGACTTAGAGGAAGAAGCAGTAGCTATTGTTACAAGGGATGCAACTCTCAGTGTACGTCGAATCGCTAGACAACTAGGAGTGCCACGAACGACAGTTTGGCGAATTTTAAAACGTGAGGGCTTATATACATATCACTATCGCAGGGGACACGGTTTGGTTGAGGCAGACCACTATGCTCGTATAGTTTATTCTACCTGGATATTAAGACAGTCACGGTTTCATTTTAACCCTTAACTGTGCTAGTGGGGTCCGCGCGGACCTGGCGGTATAGTTTTCTATTAGCATTCTTTAGAGTATTAAACAGATGGCGTTGTGTGTCAACGTAATCTTAAATTAGGTTAGTTATAAGAGACGTGTGTAGCTGTAAAGTCAACAGCTAAATTATTTTGAAAATTATAAGACCTCGAATCTTTAAAGACCCCACCAACACGTAAGTGTACAGTGAAATTATTATTAGCTCTTCAAAAACCTAACTATATAATGCATTATTTTTAGTGTATTTTTGTCAATTTTACCATGTCAATGAATGAGTGGAGTAAACCTTTGACTGAATCAGAATTAAATGAAATAGCGAATGATCCAAATTTTTATTCCGATGAAGAAAGCGCAGCTGAAGAAAACGAATTTCAAGCTAGCGATCATGAAACAAATTCAGAAGCTTCTTCAGATGGCGATGAAAGCCATTTTGATAACGATTCCGATGATAGTAATGTATTTTATGGTAAGGATAAAAATTTTAAATGGCAGAAGGCATGTAAAAGTCGTTCACGTACTCGCACTCACAATCTGATTATACATCTACCAGGCCCCAAAGGGAGAGCCAAAAATATCGATAAAAATGACATTACAGCAGTCTGGAAGTTATTTTTTACTGATAATATGCTAGAGACCATCTTGTTGCATACAAATGTGAAAATAAGGAACAGACATGAGCAATTTCAAGTACCTCGGCCATCGTACACAGCTGAACTGGATATGATTGAACTAAACGCTTTCCTTGGTCTTTTATATCTATCAGGTGTTATGAAATCTAATCACGAGGATATATCTGCTTTATTTGCCAATGATGGAACTGGTCGGGATGTTTTTCGGGCTACAATGAGTGTAACTCGTTTTCTGTTTATTTTGTCATGTTTGCGATTTGATGATGCACTTACAAGAGATCAAAGAAAAGAGCATAATAAATTGGCTGCAATACAGGAATGTTGGGATATTTTTATTGCGAATTGTGAATCTTTATATACTCCAGGAGAATATCTCACCATCGATGAGATGTTGGTACCATTTCGAGGCAGATGTTCATTTAAAATGTACATGCCCAAGAAACCGGCGAAGTATGGTCTAAAAATTATGTGCCTCTGCGATGCACGTACTTTCTACCTGTGTAATGCATTTGTTTATACTGGCAAGGAAAATACAGTATCAATAGATAAAGTATCTGTACCAACCCGCGACGTCCTAAAGCTCATACCTCCCATACAAAACACAAATCGGAATGTCACAACTGATAATTGGTTCTCGTCAGTCGAGTTATGTAACAAACTGAGAGAACAAGGCTTGACCCTTTTAGGAACTATAAGAATCAACAAACCGCAATTACCACTTGAGTTTAAGCCTAGCAGAAGGAGACAAGTGGGTTCTACGATATTTGGACATAACAATGATATAACAATAGCTTCATATGTGCCTAAAAAAAACCGATCGGTGTCATTGATATCTACCATGCACCACGTTCAAAAAATAAGCACTGAAAATGGAAAACCTGATATGATCAATGATTATAATAGGACCAAAGTTGGCGTAGATGTATTAGATCAGTTATGCGCCAATTATTCAGTAGCTAGACGTACCAGGCGTTGGCCCATGGTAATTTTTTACGCTATGGTAAATATAGCAGATGTAAATAGTATGGTAGTATTGAACTGTGGGCGAGAAGAAACATTTAAAAGGCGACATTTGCTGGTAAGCCTCGGAAAAAGCCTCATTACTGCGCATATGCAACGAAGAAATCTCAGCCGATTACCGCGTGAACTGCAAACAATAATTTGCAAGCAGTTGGGTAAAGAGCTACCTACAACCTTTACGAACAATGAGCCAACACGAAAAAAGCGATGCGATCTCTGCTCCAGGGACAAAGACCGAAAGGTTAAGAGTGTATGCAAAAAATGCGGCAAACACATTTGTCCAGATCACAGCAGTTTAGTTTGCAATATATGTTTTAATAACGTTTAATCGCTTATAAATATTACTGTTTGTTGTATTTCTTTAAAAAAAATAAATAAGCAATGTAAACATTTTTTGTTTTTATCAACTGGAAATTGGGGTTCGGACGGACCCCACCAGCAGATAAGTGCTAGCTTATTTCACCAGCACTGTTAAGGGTTAATTTCTGCAGAACAGGCCTCTGGACAAATGAATCTACGTTCACGAGAAGTGGTGTTACAAATCTGAGAAACCTGCACAGGTGGTCATCAGAAAAACCCAAAGCTATACGCCCGTCTAAATTTCAACATGAATTTTCTATTAACGTTTGGGCGGCTCTAATCGATGACTTGTTGATTGGTCCTGTCGTTCTTCCTGGGAGGTTAAATGCGTACAATTACCTTCAATTTCTTATTGACGAACTGCCAGGTCTTTTAGAGGATGTCCTACTGAATGTTCGACGAGACATGTGGTTTCACATGGATGGGGCACCACCACATTTCGGAATGGTCCTTAATCAACAACATCTTTTTTTAATTAAGAGATTCTATCTGAATATTCTTGTAAACTACTACATAATTAATTAATTGAATATGAACATATGTTTCTAATTAATTTTACAACTTACTGCACAATTGTCTTACCAAAAATTAATAAAAATAATATTTTTTTTTTATGTTTCCATTTAACATTAAATTTATAAACAAAATTTGTTGAAGAGATACTTCTACCCGAAATATAAACAGCTAACCATTATCAGAATGAATGGTACTGCACCTTCGTTTTAAATTTACGAAAGACGAGGTAAAATATGCTTTACATTTCTTTCACACATCGATTTATGAAAGAAACGTTTTATTAAACTATAGACAGGTCTTAAAACGGCAAATATAATAAAAGTAAACATTTATAAAATAACAATATCGCTTATAGTTATAATAATAGCATGTCTTCACGTTATCACAATTTAACGAACACAGAACACCCCACTTAATGTTGTTTATTTTACATATATAATAAAAAAATAAGCATAACATACAAACATGTTTAAATTATGATCACTGAGGACCCACCGCTCTTCGATATGTAACTTGAACGCTATCGTTTATAGTAAAATTTCATTCATATAAAAAGAAGGCCAGACCTAAAAATATTTTATTGATTTTTGTGTTTTACATTGTTAACCTTTTTGTTAATATGTTTGAACATGTCTACATTCGATATGATTTATATTTACTTCTTCGATTAACGGTAGATTGTTACCAAATTGATCGTGAAATGTCCCGCGGAGCACCCATCTTCAATCTTCTTTTAATATTTCCTATGCAAGTATAAATTTTTAACTGACTTCTCGTACGAGGTTATCAATCTCTTAGCATGCACAGCTATTGTATGCAAAGCTGATGTTATCATAATATCGACAGCTGTTACGTATGTAACACACAGTAAGTTCAATAGATAAGACATTCTGGATTCAAAGACGGCGCATACTACAATTTTCAGCTGGTTTTTAGTTTTGAGTTTCGCGTTTTAATTGATTTTTTGTATCCATATTCTATAATCTTTCCATACGTTGTCTCTCTCTTTCAAGGACACCTGTATATCTGGCAAACATAGCAAATACTGCAACTGATGAAGATTCTCAACGGCACCAATAAGGATGCCAAAAAGCTGTTGAATTCAAAATGTAGCCATGTACGTAAGATCAAATAAAAAGTATTTGAATAAATAGCCAAATAACTTAACGCTCGCTTGAAAGAAAACCTCAAGAACGTCCACTTGAGAGAGAGAGAAAGAAGAAAAGAGAGAGAAAGATCTTAAATAGTAATTTTATGTTCTGAACGTAACTGAACATATTAAGTTTAGTACAAGAAAATAAAAGTCCTCGATACTAAGTAATTCACCGTTTGCCAACAATTATTCTTCACCAGGTTGAAATAGCATATCTAATTAATTATATGGGTGTGATTATAATAATTAAGGTAATCATTTCTGTAAAGCAAGTTTAACGTAAAGGTTAGATAAAAAATGTTTTATTTTTCCATTTTGGGGAAGCAACTTGGGGAAGACGTCTTTCGATTTTAAGCCAAAAATGCAATAGTATTTAAATCGGCATTAGAAGATGTCAACGAATATGAATTTGGATCTTGGCATTGTCACCATTATTTGTCAATTGTAATATGGTCTCTAGCTGTGGTAATTCAAAAAGAAAGAACTTCATTGAAATAGTACTGAACAAACACATTGTGTGTGTGCTAGAAAGTTCTACAATCTTAAGCAATCAACAGTAATCTTTTATAGATGTTCTATGTAAATGTCTTTGTATCCCAAATCATTGCGATCATAACCATTTAGGAACTTATTTTGAATTTACTTACACCAGAAGAACTGATGTTAATTTCCTAAATCGTAATAATGAATTTTAGATTTACAGCCAGGCACGATATTTAACAGAAAATCATCCCCTACACGACAATATTGGCCGAAAGATACTTTAAAAAAATATTTCGTTTATTATTTGCTAGTAAGGTGCTTAATTCTTTCGTTAATATTTATTTTATTTAATCACAAAGCCATTGATTGGATTTTCGATTTTCCTGATTCCTTATTGAAATTATTCGTTATTCTGATTTTTGTTTTTCAAGGATTCATTAATAGAACTCTAATTATCAACTCACTCTCATATAATAAAAGACGAAGGTAATAATCCTTCAATATACTCACCACATATAGCATCCATAGCATACAAAATAATAAACTTATAGATATCAATATCTTCACCTTCTTTTTTCTTTAATCGTTGAATTAATACTTGGCCAGATTTATGGAAACTATCAGTAAATTGCTCTAGTATTTTCAAATGAAATGCAGGTGTTAATATTTTTCTATGTTTCCTCCATATCTCACCTATATAACAAACAGTTTTTCTTTCAAAAATTATAAAACAGTCTTTCCAGTCTTTGTGAAAAAATATTAAAATCAAACCTGAATTGTTAATTAATCCTTGTCCCAACCAAGGCTGGTATAAATCGTAACTAGCTGATTTCTTTATGTGGACAGTGGAGCTTAGAAAATATTCTACTATATTCGGATCAACTACATATACACTAAGCTTAAGACCATTTTGCCAAATTCTCATTATTGGCCCGTAAGTATTGAATAACCTCTCAATATTGCTAAATATTTCTGGAAGGAATAAGTCGTTTTAGTCTTATATTCACATAATATGAAAATAATTATCATATATGCATTTACAAAGGTAAATCACCTTGGTTAGTTACATAACTTATAAATGTAAATTTTATAAAAACTTTTAACATTAATTTAAAATGATCCGAAAAATTATTCAGTCACTGTGAAATATATACGAGCCTCATCTCGTATCAGTTGGCCCTCTCTTCAAAATTCCAACATTTTTAAGAAACTAAAATTTATTGAATTTATGCATACGTATTAATCTCAATATTGATTTATTATAATCTTGACAAAGATGTGTACCTTGTTTTTTTTTTTTATTTTAAAACAAAAAACTAAATTATACATTTCTTGTGAATTTTGTGTATTTTATGGGCTATTTTTTGTGAACGTGTCCGAACATATCCCTCGCCAGAGACGTAGATACGTATTTCGCCTTTCTACAGGCTCACTGATGAGGGATATGTTCGAACACGTTCACAAAAAATATTAATAGTGAACCTGTATTTGTGTTCTTCACACCAGATTCTTAATAATATTTTATATTATTAAAAATACCTTTGTATGACTAATATCTGTTTAAGTGAAATTTTAGGGAGTAATGTAACCAGTCTCAAAATGAAGTAAATTTATTGTATTACCAATGTACATAATTATTTTTCCACATAATCACCATTTAGTGCAACACATTTCTCCAAACACTGAATTCATTTCTTCATTGGGTCCATGAAAAGCTTGCTTGTTTACTGTTACTCCAATTGCGAGCAGCAGTCCGAATTTCAGTGTTTGCTGAAAAATTTTGACCTTTCAATACCTCCTTCCACTTTGAGAACAACTAGCAATCTCAAAGTGCCAAATCACTACTGTACGGAGAGTGCGTGCGAAACGACCGTTAATTTCAGGCTCATCACTGTCCGCATCGTTTTGTTGCTGCAATACGGTCTGGCGTTGTCATGGTACGAGAAAAAATTCGTTGGTTTCGGCCTTGCCCTGCCGTAGGATTCTTAAGTGATCGTAAAGTTTTGGTGTATCTTATCGAATCAACCGTCGATTCCTTCGGCAGGTATTTGGTATGAATGTCTCCCTTTGCAGCCCAGAAAATAGTGAGCATGACTTTCTGCGCTGATGGAACTCTTTTGAATTTTCGTACACATGGAAAATCAGGACGACGATATTCCATTGACTGCCGCCTAGCAGGTTCAGCCTTTGCAATCCAATGTTTTGACTGTTCTTTCATCTCAGGAGTGTAGTCGTGGATCCAAGTTTCATCAACAGTTATTGATTGACGCCAAAAAACTGACTTGTTTCGCTTAAACTGCTCCAACAGGGCTTCGGAAATGTTCATTCGAATACGTTTTTGGTCCAATGTGGACAAACACGGCATCCAACGCGCGGATAGCTTTCGCATGTGCAATTCTTCAATCAATATAAGACAAACGCGTTCTTTCGATTTGTGAATAGCCTCTGCTCTCTATAACCTTGATTCGGCGGTCGTCCAATGCTATCTGGTGAACATTTTCAATGTTATTGGTGATGGTCACAGATTCTGGCCGTCTCGAGCGCTTATCATCAATAAAACTGGTACAACCACGTTTAAAGTCAGCTGCTCATCTTTTCACCATGGCAAATGAGGAGTCAGAGTCCCTATAAATAGCGTCCAACTTTTAATTTACGCAGTCGTATTGCCTTTCAAATGTAAGAATTTAATCACGGCGAGATATTCGATTCATTCATTCATTTTTACAAATACGCTAACATCGAATTACAGATACGACTGTCAAACAACAACTGAGCTTCCAAAATGGTTTCAAAGCATATGCGATTGTAGTATCAGAATAGTTTTGATGAGTAACGTCATCCTCAGGCTCAAAACATTTTAGACTATCCTCGTAGACAACATTTCACATATTTTTTTGAATCGGCTGAATCTTTTCAACTATATATTTAACAGCAAGTAAAAAAATAATTACGAATTAAATAAATAGCAGAAAAAATTGTTTAAATAAGATAAATTTAAAATTGTAAATAAATCTATCAGAAATTATCGATATCAATGTATAGATCTAACGATTGAAGTATGTGTTGGTAAAATCGTGTATGTATAAATATGTATACACATTTGTTCAATGTACCCTAAAGGATCTCTGCAAATAATTTCACATAAGAGATATATAGGTGCAAATTTCAATTAATATAATTTTCTTTACATTTACTTCAATCATTTCTAATTTGAATATAAATTATACTCACCTACAATGTTTGATCCAAATTCTAAAGCATTTCCATAGAAAAAGTGTGGTGTAGGACCAGGTAATTTATCCAAATCTGCATATTTTTGTTTTGCTGTTCTATACAAAGAATATAGTACACCAAGAACTACAAATATAATCAATATTGCTACGAAGACCATCTTTACAATACTACTAAATTATCCTTGAACTGCCTTATTTTGTCTTTATCTAAAAATTACGCAAACAGCACATTCATTGGCTATTAAGTTTATTAATTTAGCTACTCTTAGATTATACGTACATACACATATTTTTTCATTAGGATACCGGCACGTAATTGTTATAGTCCACAGAGTGAGTTACATACTTTCAGTATATTTTCATGAACTTCACCATAAATACAACTATTGAATTTAAATACGTATTTTTCGTAACATTTAAACAAGTATTTAATACAAAAAAAAGTCGTCACGGAGTATATATTATTGAATTGCCTAAAATTTAGGATGCTGTTATATTTGAACTGTAGCTTTTGTTATTCTGTGACTGTTTAATTGCTTTTATCGGAAGATAAACTAAAGGCGGCTACTAAATTTTATATTACTTGATATGCGAGTAGAACATATGCAGAATAAAAACTCGTTCATTCTATTGGTGTAAATATATGATACAATTATCTTGTATTATATCATATGGAAACGAACTTAAAATAGGACACAGCAATTTAATCAAAATACAGAGTAGTGGAAGTATAAGCGATATACATATACGAGTATACAGGCTGTCACACAAAAAATGCCCTAAGCTGTAACTCTGTTATTTATATTTCGATTTTCATGAGATAGGTACCAAATGAAATGGTTTTATGAGTACTATGTTTGAGGCTACATTTACTTTTTCCAGCGCCATCTTCAATTCCTAGCGATGGTCAACTTTTTTTTCAAATTGCACGGTATATATTTTTTTGAATAATTGAATAGAGATTTTTTCCTGAGTCCATTGATGTGCAATACATCAATTTTAATTAAATTTAGAAGAAAATTATTATTAAAACACTATCCGTATATGCTCTTAGTCACTTGTGTTATATACTGTAGTGTGCGATTGAAAAATAACGCATTACGCATATGTAACTGTCATCTTTGACTTTTCTGTACTAAGCAAGCATATTTTGACAGTTTTGAAATAAATCATGAATTTCAATCAACTTACTGACATGCTACAAGTTTATTTTGAGTATAATACAAGTCACTTTAAGAGAATGTTTGGAAAGTGTTTTAATTTTTTTCTCTTCTAAATTTACAATTAAAATGAATGTTTTGTACATCAATGGATTCAGAAAAAAACTCTTTATTCAATTATGCAAAAAAATATATATCATGCAATTTGAAAAAAAAATTTGACAATCGCTAGGAATTGTAGATGGCGCTGGAAAAAAAGTAAATGTAGCCTCAAACATATAACTCATCAAACCATTTCATTTGGTACCTATCTCATGACAATCGAAATATAAATAACAAAGTTACACTTTGGGCGTTTTTTTTGTGTGAGAGCCTATATATATATATATAGATATAGATAGATAGATAGATAGATAATTTCTTAACCGTTCATTTAATATATCATTGGATAAATTCTTGGAATTTTCGGCTTTTGTATTAAATATTTTAAATATTTTCAAATTAGTATGTTATTTTGCGAAGTAAGTGTGAATGTAAATATTACTGTCTACAAATTAAAACGCAAATTATACGAAATTTATTTGAAAAATTTATGTCCACGTAGGGACTTGAACCCAAATCTACGGTTTGCCGGACCGTCGCTCTAACCAACTGAGCCACGATGGACATTGATTTCAAGTTTATTAAAACCGCCTCAGTTGGTTGGAGCGACGGTCTGGCAAACCGTAGACTTGGGTTCAAGTCCCAACATGGACGTAAGTTTTTCAAATAAATTTCGTATGATTTGCATTGCGATTTGTAGACAGCAATGTTTACATTCACATTTACTTCGCAAAATAACATACTAATTTGAACATATTTCAAATATTAATATAAAAGCCGAAAACTCCAAGAATTTATCAAATATTTATATATATATATATATATATATATATATATATATATATATATATATATATATTGATATAAGGCAAACCTGAACATAAGGATGCCTAGGAGAACAAATAACAGAATTTTTAAAAAACTAATGTACTCATTAGAATTATAGGAAATTTCGAAAACTGAATTCTTCTCATGGTATATCAATAAAGTTGATTTCGCGTTTATTTTAATGCATAAAATTAATTCTCACATTTCTTTATTTCTATTCTTTCAGTTGCTTTAGTTATTTTATTTCGAAATCTTATATTTACTAAGATATGTCAACTTAATTGATTATCAAAAATAGATAATAATAATTTAGGTGAAACTGTACTTATTTAAAATAAACACAGCGGGAGAGTTCACCACCATAAAATAACATTATGTAAACTTATTAACATTTACATATTAATTATTTATATATTATAAAAAACTTTAGAATTTATGTTAAGCTCATGTATATTTGCAATGATTAAATTGTTATTTTCTTTAGAAAAATATGACGAGATTAAAGTAATGCATACGAATTAACGAATAAGAAGCCAATTAGAAAACAAAACACAGTTGGCGTCATCAGAATAAAAACGCCATTAAAAATGCCGCATCATATAAAAGTGCATCTCTGAAAATTAAAAGAAAAATACACAAAATAAAATTAGAAACTTATATAAAACACTAGTAATACCTTACCTATACATCCAGTACCTGTTTGAAGTATTTTACGTGCCCAACCGATTTCCTGTACCTTAGAAATCAAGAATTGCTGTTTACCGGGGAAGCTAACTGTTATAGGAGAATACTAGGCCAAACGACGCGCCATTGCCCATAGAAAATCGTATCCTGCATTAATTGACTTTCCAGACCATATCCAGTAACAACAGTCCTGAACCCATTCACTTAAGTATTCTTTAATCTCCAATGAACTATAGAAAATGCAAAATTAATTCATTTCATTTAAATAATAAACATAATCTATGTATTATTGAAAATTTATAACCTAGTATACATTTGATGTTTATGAATGCAAATTAAGTTAAAAGAATCCAGTTTTCTTGTTATTATATTTAATTAGATACTAAATTTATTTAAATATTAGAAGTTATGTAGGTAACATGTATTTAAATTGTTTTGCTAACCTAGAAAGTTGATCACATTTAATTTAACACGTGACATGTTACATTTTCATTATAATTATAATTTAGTAATAATTTCAATCACTTACCTGCTTTGATTTTACGTCATTAAAGTCTTTTACATTTATCCTTATCTTGCTTGCTTTATTCTTGGTAGTTTGATAACGTATTCACCATTGTTTATTGTATAACCTCCAACAAAATTGGTGTATATTCTATTTAGACACAGACCCCACTAGAAGGTGCATTGTATATGTACCAACCAAGAGTACTTTTGTTCTTTATTAGCTGGACACCCAAAGTTCTAAAGTGTAACACACACACACACACAAAGAATAACCTTACAGAGAAGCTGAGTACATAAACAGCTGTTTAAGGGCAAGTGCACTTAGCTTATAACATTTATGCATTTTAGATTTGTATGCATGCAACAGAAATGATAAAGAACCCCATCTATAGGTAACACATATTATCATATTTAAAAATAGATATTTGTCGTACATTTATCAATATTTCCCTTAACAGTTACAATTCATTTATAATATTTATAATTCAGCTTTTCTATATATAATCGTAATACATAATTACACCCTTAAGGCTCTCTTCAATATATATATATATATATATATATATATATATATATATGTATATATTAAATGAACGGCTAAGATATTATCCATATATATTAATAGCTAAAGGAGTAAAAATTAGCAATTTAAAACTTTCAAATTGACATCTGAATATTAACATCGGTTCCTTATAAGGCAGTTCTAATAAACTTGAAACCAATGTCTATCGTGGCTCAGTTGGTTAGAGCGACGGTCTGGCAAACCGTAGACTTGGGTTCAAGTCCCAACGTGGACGTAAATTTTTCAAATAAATTTCGTATTAATTTGAAAATATTTAAAATATTTAATACAAAAGCCGAAAACTCCAAGAATTTATCAAATCATCATATATATCATATATAATAAATTTAGATAGTCGACTATTTAAGGTCTGCTTTACTTTAATGTGTGTAAATTTCAAATAGCCTCTTACATGTTTCGGCAATTACTGCCTTTTTTAAGGAATTTTAAATTATAACTCATTTACAAATGTAAATTTCCTTACCATTTAACTCTTCAAATACAAGTATTTGATGATACCTCGATACTTCAACTTATAGATTTTCACATTTGCATATACCTGATTTCTTTCAAAATTTTCTACACAGTTATACATCAACTTCTTGACGTAAGATTTTACAGTGGCACTTTTTAAATGTTATTATTTCTTGTCATTATAATAAGATTTTGTTTTGTTCAAGGAAAATGATCTAGGCTGACTAGATATCAATACTCCCTAATAAATTTCTCTAAATAAGAGTGTTACTGAGAGTACGGTGGATTAATAAAATTAAGTTCATTAATTAATAAATAGTACGCATGTCATAAGAAAGTTTTTAACAGCTACTTGGAAAGGAAAATTTATGTAATCTTGAAATTAACAACTAACCAAAACTTCTTTAAATCTAATATTGAAATCGATAACTAAATAGTTAATCATAGCAAACCTTAACCTCAAGGTTGTGTGCAAATAAAAATATTGTATTAGTATTTCCTAAAAAATCATTTATATCAAATATTAAACAATAAATAGAATTTTTGAAAAATATGTTGATAGAACAATCTTCTGTGCAATACTTACCAATTCAATATATCTATTTCAACAAGTTTGAAACTTCCATAATTTAACTAGATATTAACTATTCATACAAACAGGGAATGATTACACTCATGTTATTGAGTATATTATATAATACTTCTCGAATAAATGGTCACATGAGTTGTAGGTATTGTTAGCTGGCAATATAAACAAATACAGTATTAACATGATTTAAATATATTTTACGTTTCAATCACATAAACTAGTTAGCAACTAAAACATTGTCTACATCTACTTTAAACAGTTTTAAAATATAATATACATATACATATATATATATATATATATATATATATATATATATATATATATATCTGAGAAACAATTATGCAGGTATTTATATATAAACCACAACCAAAAATAGCCTTATGATATAATTAAGAGGTAGTTATGTGATTATGGGGAATTTCCAAAGTAATAACAATAGGGATGTATAGTACTTAGAAAAATACATTATGATAGTTGTGAATTAATAAGACTATTGAAAAGATTAGTCTTAAATAGGTCTAGCTGGTAACTATGAATAATATCTTTCAAATTTTCAATGCCTCTATAAATTCATATGGATTCTAAGATATTCAATTTGAAATCCTTTTTCTTTCTGTACAGAATTATTACATTATTTAAATCAGGAGAAAGATGTCCTCTTTCTAAAATACGGATCGCGAAAGTAGAATCCGGTTTATTATTTCTAAATGAAGGTAAATATTCTTTATATCTAATATTAATAGAACGATCACTTTAACCTATCTACGAGGGTATATCAAAATATAATGAGACTGGTGCTATAGCTCTTTCCACAACCAAAATTTTATAACACAAAAATAGAACATGAAAGCCCCATCTCTAATGTACTTACTCTCTTTATTTAAGTTTTGACGTTTATTACAAATTAATTATATATATGAGACTTGAATTTTGTTGTGGTCGGAGTTGCCTCCATTTCCACTCCATTGTTTCGTATTTCCCAGGGTTGTGACGTGTTTGTGTCTGATTAATAAATAATCGTGTATTGTGTGTTTTTTGTGTGGTCCTGTGTTGCGAATGTGTAGTCTGTGTGTTTGTCGCTTTTTGCGTTTAAGTCACTGGTCATCGGTTTATTGCGTTTCAGTCATGTGTGTGTTTAATGTTTGTTGTTGTAGAGTGTGATTATTTTCTGTGTTTGCGTTACGAAGTATTGTATCTGTTCTGTTGTTGCGTTTGTGGAGTGTAATGTTATTAGCATATTGCCTAAGACAAGTGCTAGTTCGCCAGTTGTGTTAGGTGTTGTGTTTCTTTATTTTTGTGTCCATGGGTTCGTTGTTGGGGGTGGTGCTGGTATGTATTCGGGTTTGGGTGTGGTTTTGTTTACAGTGTTGTTTGGATTGTTAGGACAGTTAAGGAAAGTGGATAAGTGAGGACCACCGCAGTTTGCACACTTTGGTGGGGTTGTTTTGGGTTTTGTACATAGGCGTGTTGAGTGTTCGTCTCCGCATTTCATGCATTTGTAGTGTATGTTACAGTTTTTTTGGTGGTGTCCAAATGTCTGACATTTGTGGCATTGTATTATGTCTGTCCGTTTGTTTAGTGGTTCGATTTTAATTGTGAGTCCGCAGCAGTCGTGTATGTTGTAAATTGATTTGCATTGTCTCGTCAGTTCTATTAGTACAAGTGGTGCAGGTATGCCGTGTTTGCCGTTCGTTCTTTTGATTTTTAGTGTCGGGTAGCCTTGGTCAGTCAAGTTGTTTGTAATTTCTGTGTCTGTGATGAAGGTAGGAATGCCTCGCATAACTACCTTTAGTGTTTTTTCGCTTCGTAATTGAAACGGGTAAAATTGAACGTGTTCTGTGTTGAGTATGTGTTTAAGTGTGCGGTAGTCTTCGTCAGTTTTCGGTTCGATGTGAATGCCAGGTTTCACAAGTTTGTTTTGTACTGTGTTAATGTTATGTGTTTTAAGTATTTGTCGTATATATGCCCATTTGTCTTTGTCTGTTATTATGATTGGTGCGATTTTGTGTGTTTTGCGTGTTTCGGTGTTTGTGTTTTGTGTGGTGTTTGTTTTGTCACTTACCCTGGGTGTGCTGTTTGATGTTGACGGTTGTGGGGTGATTTCGGTTGCTTCTTCTTCTTCTTCCATTTTTTCCTCGGTTTTGGTTTCGAGGGCGTCGTAGGAATTTTTTGTTTCGATTGGTGGCGCTGTGTGGTCGATTTTCTGTCTTTTTGTTGTTTTTTTCGGGTGTCTGAATGCGTCGTTTTCGTTTTTCGGTTCCGGTTGGCTCTTCTTCGATTTTACGGGAGGCTTTTCTTCTTGTTTTTCTGTGGGGTTGCTTTTTAACTCAATTTGAATCGTCGGTTCTTCTGGGTTAACCATTAATATATGCCTTGCTCTTTGTATGCATCCTGGATATCTTCTTCGTCGGTGAGTCGGTTGATTATATTTTTTATATCTTCAAGTGTCTTGGGTGAACATTTGTCCACGTATTCGGCGTTTATAATCAGGTTGGTTTTTGTTCTCGCTTGTCCGGCCATTGCTTCCGGCGTCGCTTGACGATGTATCGTCGTCTGTGCCAAATTAATTACTGAATTGTCAGTATTTGACGTACCCATCGTAAAAATGAGAGTGGAGGAAAGATATGCGATAAAATTTTATGTTCGGTTGGGTAAGACTCCAACTGAAACTTTTGAAATGATTAAAACTGCATACCCAGATGATAGTTTATCACGGTGTAGAGTGTTTGGGCTGCATATGAAATTCAAAGACAGTTGTTAATCAGTGAAAGATGAACCTCGACACCGGCGACCATCAACTGAACGGATTGATTTAAGAATTGCAGAAATTAACGACTTAATCCAAAAGAATCGTCGGATTGGCATATATCAAATTTCTGACATTGTTAATTTGTCTTATGGTTCTACTCAAAAAATTATTTATGAAAGGAAAAGGCAACTATAACATAATCCACAGTTTTCAAACAATGCGGTAACATATGAAGAGAGTTGCTTTTATAATTATGGCCCTGAATTAAGGTCTCAAAGTATGCAATGGAAGCACAAAGGCAGTCCAAGACCACAGTAGGCGAAAACTGAAAAACGCCTGCAAAGTTATACACCTATATATTTTTTTTATATATGGAGCGTTATTTATGATCACATTGTACCTGGAGAAGATACAGCAACTATAGAGTACTATTCTAATGTACTTGAAGGTACCCTAGAGACAAAAATAAAGAAAAAACGGCCGCTTTATCAAGACATCGGTTGTATCCTGCATCACGACAATACTCCGGCCTATCGATCAGCGATTACTTGATGAATTGGAAGTGGAAATTATACTCACCTGACCTTGCTCCATGTGACTTCTATTTGTTTCCTGTAGTGAAAAGAGAATTGAGAGGTCGAAAATTTGAGTCGAATTTAGAGCTCAGCATCATGGTGATGGGTGTACTAAATAGACTCTCAAAAAAATGGTTTCTCAGATGTTTATGACAAGTGGACAAAACGATGGAACAAGTGTACTGCATAGAATGGGGAGTACTTTAAAGGATAGTTCATTTTGTACTACAGCACTAGTTTCGTTATTTTCTTATATTTCCTCGTAGACTACATTCTATATATAGCAAGCGGACCCTTAGATAAGAACATAAGAATCATGCGCTTAAACACAATTCAATATAGTGGTAGGGTTATATAGCAAACAGAAATTGTATTTAGCATTCGAATCGCAGCTGTGTAGCGAGATTGTGTTACCCCTACATTAGAAAGACGACGCTTACATTTGAGGAAGAAGGACGGTAACAAAATTATACTATTAAAGACGTTTTCTACTTGGTGTTTGCAATGTGTTCGAAAATAATTTTCCAAAACAACCTTCTCTGCACTTTACACCGCGTTAAGAAATTTAAGAAATTTGGCTGAATTACCTTAATTGCATAAAAGGCCTAGAAATGACAATTAAAATAAGCAACGCAATTTACTTAATTGTGCTTATATAAAAGATAATCTGAACCAAAATGGGACATGAATTTGACGTTTCTGATATAATAGGTAAGGCTTTTAAAAGAAGCAAATAGCGTTCATACAAAACTAAAAAAAATGGAAATTGAAATCTTATGCAAACAATACAAATATTCATAAATATATCTAAGTGTAAACATGAACATACACTACGTATTTAACTAGTGAACACTTCAACCGCGGATGCATGCATTTCTGTCTTACGACTTCATCGGTGCGGGTTTAAGAAATAACGTCTAAAGATTCGCCTTTTTTCAAGTAGTAAATTTTATCCTATCAAGCAACATCAGATAATCTTATGACGTTTGATATATAAAAGTGGCTTCGCCTAGAAAAGTGCTTTCTTCTTGACTTGTTACGCCAATACATAAGAAGAAAAGAATACGCATATTAGTGTAGTTCTTTAACTCCATAACATTGTAGTCCATAATATTGGCGTAGCCAGTCCAAATAAAGCGTTTCTATCGGCGTAGCCTCTTTTGTCCGTCAGATGTCACGATATTATCTGGTGTTACCTAATAGAATAACATTTACTACTTGGCAAACGGCGAATCTTTAGACGTACTACGTTATTTCATAAACCCGCACCGATAAACTCATAAAGCAGAAACTTATGCGTCTGTGGTTGAAGTGACCACTCGTTAAATTCGTGGCGTGCCATGGGTACAGATACAGATATGTTTATCCATATTTGTATTGTTTATGTAGATTTTCGTGAGCTTATTTTTTCCTTTCTCTTTGAATCACGGATTGTAAGACTGTGACAACTATTATTTTTCAATATATTATATTAAAAACACTTATGTGCTTTTTTGTTATTTTATTTACATAAATGATCTTGTATATACAGAAACAGTATGTATTTGAGAGATGTACAAAAGAAAATGGTTTAGGTTCACTCGGTGTTTTCAAAGAGACGACAAGGGGGTGAACGGCAATAAAATTAGAAGTAATAAAAGTGACGAAACATATTACGGGTCAAACCGGAAAAATCCTACGCCTAATTTGGTTAGCAACTAATCTATAAACATGTGACAATAAGATACCTATATAACAAAGATACAGCGATAAATGTACAGCAGACCGATTTTCATGTGACCGGTGGGAGAATTTGTACGTGCGTAAGTAAGGGTCAGTGTTAGATAGAGACAGTATTCGGAAAAATGAAATGCAAACTCTTTGTGCGAGTCGTGCATTGGGACGTAGTAAGGGATGCCAGAGGTTCCCCTACCTATGAATTTCGTGCGCATCTCGAGGGCGATACTTCTAACCGGCCACATGAAAATCGGTCTGCTTGTACAGGTAATTTTGCTTGTATTAGCATACGAAAATTCAAAATACGAAAAAAAGTAGTTTAGAATTATACACTAAGACGTGATATTTACCTAATCTTTGACATTTGAAATATTATTAAATGCATTAATTAAATGCATTTATGAACAGAGATAAAGAATAAATTCTTTACAAATGAAGGTAATAGTTTTCTCGTAGGTTTTTCCAAAGTATTAAATATATTTCTAATTGCGGCAATGACCAAATAAAGATAAACTAAATGTAATAAACATAAATAATGAAATAAAATGTATATATATATGCTTAATGCTTATTATAATCCGAACAATTTGTATACAAATGCTTGATATGTACTTACGCATCGATATGCTATATTATTTTAGAATGAAAATTATTAAATATATTGTATTTACTGCTGAGACGACATTTTCTTTCCACCACCCTTTGGCCAACTTCGTGTAAAGGGCATGTTCTTATTTAAATCTCCGCTTACTGTATAATTGCCATAGTTCTTATTTAAAAAAAACATCTATGAAAAGTAAACTGATGATTAAAACACAGAGAATAGTAAAAGACAAAAAGTATTTACAAATATGTCTAGTTTAATTAAATCAGCAACATAATAAATAATTTATCAAAATAATAATTAATAATCAATATTATATCCAATGTTCTCTTTGAAGTGCTCGGTGTCTGAGATTATTTTTGCTTGTCCTCCAATCTGTTTCTCCATCTTTTCCATTTTTTTACGTATTATTTGTCTAAATTTATGTTAAAATAAAATAACCTCGATTAAACTCGATAATCTAAAAACTAACCAATAGTTTGAAAGGACACTATTAACGATATCAAATTTAAATGAAACTTTTAAAAGATTTTATTTTATCATAGTGTAACGTATAAAACTTAATATTGAAATTTGAAAACAATATTATGATTCTTAGTTCGTCCTTAATGTTAAGCATTACGAACTTTTATTTTTCAATTTTCTTGCCATAAATGCATTGTTTTCTTCAATAGATCCGAAAAATAGTAACAAAACATCCAACAATATCTCTCGATTAGTATAAAAATCATTCTTTCTCTTCTTTTTCAGCCTTTTAAGGTTTCTTCCTCTTTCTTGTACTTTGTTTTGTCCTTGACAACTCTGCACAATACGTTACTTAATATCTTCTACTCACACGTCTTTTGCGGTCTTCTAGTATCTATTTCTTTTGGATGTTCTTGTGTATTCTTTCCTTTAAGAATTTTTGTAATTACGAGGGCCGATACCTTTGCTCCGCCCCTAACCCATTTATAAACTAAAACAATTTATTATATACCTTCACGTCGCATTGTAACCTCCTATGTATAAATAATAATAGTAATATACATTTATTCGTTAAGACACACAAAATGTATACGAAACGTCACAAATACATAAATAAAATACAAAATCTGTATATATAAAATAATCATATAATTAAAATGATTTTCAAGTCCATAGCACCTATTACATAATTCTTTCTAAAAAAAATCTTCAACTTTATACAATCATAGTTCCTTGAGTCGGTATTTGAATTGTTTTGTTGACAATGATTTTAAAGTCTCTGGCAAGTGGTTGCATATTTTGATGCACTGGTGGAGTACATTTCTTTGTATTTTTGTTAAATGAGAACGTGGAAGACACAAATATGACTCAGAAGTCCCTCTTGTACTATAACTATGCTTGAATTCATATTTAGCAAAAAAAATCAAAATAATGCATTTTGCCAAACAATGCGCACTGCAAAATGTATACCGCGGGTAGGGTAAGAATTTTTTGATCCCTAAAAGTGTTCCTACAAGTATCCCGTGGGCTGATGTTAAATATAGATCTAATACATGCCTTTTGAATTACGAAAATTCGTCCCACATCAACTGAATTTCCCCAAAAGATAACACCATATGCAAGTCTAGAATGCACGTAAGCATAATATGCACTTACCGCGGCATCAGCCCTAACACTACGCGAAACCACTCCCAGAGCGTAACAAAAACCACTCAATTTAACTGCGAGCCGTTCGATGTACGCCTTCCATGATAGTTGGGAATCCAAAATTCATCCCAAGAAGTCGGCCTACTCGCCAAAGGAAAGTTGCACATCCCTGTATCCGATATCAATTTCCGTTCTTTTGGCACCAAATCTGATTAGATTCGTTTTACTTACATTCATTTTTAAATTGTTTCTTATAAATCAATCCTCAAAGCATGACAAATGCGTCGTTAACAATTCAGCAGCATTTTCTTCTGTTTTTGCTTTTACTACTGATGAAGAGTCATCGGCAAATTGTATAGTTGGGTATGTAGCTACTGGTGGCAGGTCATTTACATATAAAAGTAACAATAATGGACCTAAAATTGTTCCCCGTGGCACGCCATAATGAACATTGCCCCATTCAGATCGTACCTCTTGTCCAGAAATTTTATTGGCACTGACACGCTGCCTCCTACCCGAAAGATATGAACCAATCCACTCAAATGCCCTTCCACGAAAACCCATGATCTCCAACTTATCAAGAAGCACTCCATGATCTAAGCTATCAAATACCTTTGACAAGTCCGTGAACATACAGATAGTTGTCTCTCCACTTCTCAATCCATTCGAAATCTCTTCCAGTAACTGGAACATGGCCCTTGAGGTTGATCGGCCTTTTATAAATCCATTCTGTGTGTTATTTAATATTCCATGTTTATTAATGAAATTTGTCATTCTGCAAAAAATCAGCATCTCTAGAATTTTTGATAAGTTTAAGACCAACGCTATAAGACGGTAGTTATCAAATACCGACCTATCACCCTTTTTATACACTGGTTTTATTATGCTAGATTTCTTCTTATCTGGGTATTGACTCTTTAAAAAAGAGAGATAAACTAAAGCTAGAAGCTTACAAGTCTGTAAGCTTCAGTCAGTATCATGGATCGTGTCGCGCCTAAATATAGTATAATTACATCTGAATTGAAAAAAAATGTCTGCAAGATGGATACCACGAACGTTAACAGATGCACACAAACTTGAAAAGACATTTGCAGTCGTCTTTTAACGCGGTGGTGTGATACGACAAAGAAAATTTTCTTGCAAGATTAGTAACAATGGATGAGTCCTGGATCCATCATTATGAGTGGACATGTCGAGATTCACCACCGCTGAAAAAATTCAAGATTCAACCTTCAGCAGGAAAGGTCATGGTATCCGTATTTTGGGATCCTGAAGGCTGAAGGAATTTTAGTCGATTTCCTGCCGACAGGGCCTACAATTACTGGTGTTTATTATACGAACTTAATTCCCAAATTACCTGACTGGATAAAAGAAGAACGTCGAGGGAAGTTGCGCAAGATTTTTTTATGTTTCCAACAATTAAAAAAAGTACAACCGTTTTTTCTGCCAAGAAGAGGACATCACTGCATTCAAGACACACATTTCGAGTTCGTCTACTTCAGAATGGCATAAATGTTTCAATGATTGGTTTAAATTGCATATAATTTAATGGCGAATATTTTGAAAACCAATGAGGTTGTTTATTTGCGTATTAAATGTTTTCTTCATAGCTTTTCCCGAAACTATCCTAATGTCCCTCGCATGCAAGTACGTATATACGAAAAAAGTCATATGAATAATAATAACACGGCAGATAACAATTTATATATTGTAATCTGCCTCGTATTATCTACAAAATAATATTTACATTATTGGAATTCTTTGAAAATTATCATCGATAAATTAACACAATACGCCTAAATATTCTAAGTTATGCAACACACACTATTGGAGTGTATTAAATACATCTATCCTTGATGTCCGTAGGAAGAAAATTAGACCATTTGAATAAGATTTTATAAATACACAAATATTTACAACTCATGTCTGCAATAATGGTTATGTTAATTACCTGTGAAAATAAATAAAAATGTAATATTTAATTAGTTTAACCTCTGATTATTTGCAAATAACAGTGGTGTTACACGTCAAATTTCTTTGATGAATCTTTGACAAATCTACAAAAACTACATTATATTTATTATAATATTTTTAATATGATATAAATTGACGTATTACCCTTACTAAACCTTCTGGTTAAAAGTATATTTAAAAGAAGTATCATATCCTTAACGGCATTTCACTTTTATATTTTTGCTTCTAATTAACTTTATAATCTATTGCACATAGAAATTATTCATATTTATATTTGTATTCGAATAATATATTATGCAATAGACATAATAATTCGTAGATTATATTTTTCAGAAATAATAACTTCAAATACCTACTTGTAATTACATTATCAGTAAAACTGAAGGTTGTTTTGTTTATATTTAAAAGTGCTTCTTAACCCCTTAAGAACCCATGACGTATCTCACAAGTCGACCTGTTACCTGAAAATTTGAACATCGAAATGTTACGAGGGTGGTTCGGAAACTATGTGGCCTAACAAAGTAAACGCAAGTTTTTTTGAGTAAAAAACATTTTATTTTTAAATATAGTCTCCAGCTCGCTCAAAACACTTATTCCAACGATATTATAAATTAGTAATGTAGGTCGACGAATAAAAGTCCTCGAAATAGCTATTTACAGCAGCGATTACCTTGGACTTAGACGAAAATCTCTTACCGCCGAGACATTTTTGTAGGTTTCGTAAGAGATGGTAATCAGTGGGAGCCAAATCTGGGGGATAGGGCGAATAAGGCACTAATCCTGAAATCCTAATTCATGAATTTTTGCCATTGCAATCGCAGACATGTGGGCAGGTGCGTTATCCTGATGAAAAAACATGAGGCCGTTTTTCTTTGATTTTGTCGCTTGCAGTCTTGCAACGAATTGGTATAATACTCGCCATTTATTTCTTTCCCTTTGTCTTAGTAATCGACCAAGACTTAAGTGTTGCAACTAATTGGTATAATACTCCCCGTTTATTGCTTTCGTCTCTTCTTAGTAGCCGACCAAGATAATTCCATGAGAATACAAAAAAAAAAACAGTTGCCATAACCTTTCCTGTTGATAAAACCCGTTTTTGCCTTAATATATTCAAATTATTTAATTTGATGTCACATTTGCTCGACACTTTCATATTAAAATATTGCTCTCCGCGATATATTATTTTTCGCATTTTGACAAGTAATGTGCTACTTTACTACAATCAAAATCGTTTATTAAAGTGGCACTTTACCACATAGATACGTCACTTTACTACATAGTTATGTCATGTCAATAAAACACAGTTTGACAGAAAATTATTTATTTAAATATTGGAATTGGAACTATTGTGAAATATATTAAGTACAATTATTCAAATTTGAAAACCTACCTCTATACGTCTCTTTTTGGTTTTGGTATCATGTAAAGTTATAACTAACATTTTCCCCGTCTCTTCTATATCGTTTACAGTTAAGTTGCACAGTTCAGCACATCTAAACCAAATATCAGTACCACTTTCATTAATAGAAATAGAAATTTGTCATCTGAATGCTCTTTCAAAAATTTCATAATGTCTCCCATAGTCAACACTTTTGACTTCTTTGGTTTGTACCCGTCATTTTGACGTTTCAAGAATGCAGTTAGTTTTTTATATTGTGATATATCTATATTATCGTTAATTTGTATAGTACTTTTCAACATTGAATATGTAGACCACAAACTGAATGCCTTAAGGACTTTTGCCTAAAATAATGAAAGACATGAATAACACTAAAATATATAGAAACAAATAGCTTACCTTCTCACAAAAATACGCTAGCATTACACTTTCATCAATTATTAGTGCTTTTTTTGTTATGTTCCAATTACAAAATATTTCATATATCTTCTCGTATTTTTCTTTTGATTTCAAAGGAAGTAAACCCGAAGACGCTTCTCGAGCGGCATTTAAAATATCTTCAGAATAATGTTCTAAAGTATGTTTAGTAGCAAGACTCATTTTTAACTAAAACTCAAATCGACTTACAAAAAATGAAGTTTGTTTACTGTTACTGTGTCGTTACTCGTTACAAAGCCGAATCAGATTACGGAAAACCTGTACAAATACCTACTATAACATTTTAAATTTTTAAGTTTATAATGCTTATTCTTGCAAAATGCGAAAAAATAGTGTAAACAAACTCGTAAGAAAAGCAGTTTTACTAAACTCATACAGCTTTAAGTTACTCGCTCGCTCCGCTCGCTCGTATTCAAACGCTATATTCGTTTAGTAAAACATTACTTTTCTATACTTGTTGTTTAATATATGTACTATTATGTGCGACTGCATTATAAACAGACCCTTTATGATACTGTTTTACGGTGGTAAAGCGGTACTTTAGTTTACTAGTAAAATAATATAATGTAAAAAATGTCAAAATAAAGGTTAACTGTCAAAAATTAATGTTATTATTTCATTTGATAAAAAAAAAACTAGAAGTAATGTTTATTGATAATTTATATTAATCATACAATTTGTGTTATTAATTATGGTAATCCCTAACAATGTTGATTGAATTGTTCGAACATTTTAAATTTGCTTTTACCAAATATCAAAATTATTAAACTTGACATTAGTATGAGTAACTATTGGCAACAGCAAAAATCATTAACCGACGCTGGAATTTTCAAAAAATTATTACCTAATTTTAAGCATTCAAAGCAGTCGAACATAAAACTATATATGCAACTCGTACATAATGGACTTTATTGACTCTCCTTTTTTATTAGCCTCGCTCGCAAAGTTCGCTCGGCAAATAACCTCGGCTTGTCAATAAAGTTCTACATTATGTATAGCAAGCGCCAATTAAGTTGGCGCGAGGAGGGGGTGCGCAGAAGCCGTTTTTAAAAACGTCGGCCTCCACTACTCAAGTAATTGTCAGAATACATTTGTCATTGACGTTTGACGGAACATAATTTCCTTGCTAGGGGATCATAATGTGATACACGATCGAAGGTTAGAATTACCTGACATTTGATGTAAAACCAAATACAAATCTCCCCACAACTTTTAATCCTGCGCCAACTTAATTGGCGTTTGCTATACAGATGTGTGCAAATAAAATGGGACAACTAAACTATTACTGTGTGAAGCGGACATCCATTATTAGATATTTGATTAATTACATTAATGTAAAAGTGCTTGTCAAAAATTGAAAGCATCAGAAACGTCAGAAATCTATTAACAATCTCGCCAAAATGTCAGGTCAATTAGATGCTATAATGAAGACTAGGATTATTAGGAATTTGGAAAATTGTTGGTTAATTCGAGCAATTGCTCGAAATTTAAATTTAACAAAAATACCGTATTTAAAGTTAAAAAACGTTGGGAGGATAGCGGCACAATGACACGAAAAATTGGTTTAGATCGACCATCAGCTAGCGGTATAATGGAAGACAATCTACTTTCGAATTATATCAGAAGTCATCCTTTCGATTCGCTAAGATAGATCGCTCACTCCCGCTCGACTGCTAGTCGAAGAATAGGCAATTCAGAAGTAAAAAATTATAGCCCGATAACCAAATTCTTGTAACGTCAAAATGACATTTTTTTAAATCTAAACTGACTCTGGCAGACAAAGTACAAATTTTGTTAAAGTTGGATAGTCGCATCATTAAACAAGGCACAGAAGAATTTCATTTGAACAAATCTACAGTACTACAAGTTAAAAAAAAGAAGTGAAAATGAAGGCAGTATATGTCGCAAACGAGGAACTGGTCTTAAAAGAATATCAACTAATGCAGAAGATCACAATTTGTTTGAATATTTGAGAAAATTAAAAAAATGACAAAGCAAATTCATAGATCTCGTATAAGATGTACTAATAGGGAACAACTATGTGAATCTATTAAAAATACCTGGGAAAACATTGTTGAAAAACCTAATTTTTTAAGAAGTCTCATTGATTCTGTACCTAGAAGGTTAAGGGTAGTAATTGATGCAAATTGCGGATCAATTAAGTATTAGTTTGTTTGTGTTTTCTAAATAGTATTAAAAAATTACTTGACATTTGATTTGTCTTTCAAAAAAAGATTAATAAACACTAAGAAATATTAGAAAATTTTGACAAGTTAGGTTATACTAGATTTATGTGAGCTTAACTGCGCTTGTTACATAAACACTTAGCTATTATTAATTTTCGTTAACATTACTTGATATTTTATTTAAAAATATAAACGTGTTATAGAAACTTATACATCTGTACTTCACCCCAGTTACGTGTCAAATGTATTTAAATTTTTAAAATCAAATGACAACAATTTCTATGTTCGAACAATGCCAATATTGTTTTCAATCGAAATGAAGCTCATTTCGATACTGTTTTGGATTTCATAATAAGTTCATTACAAACGCAAAATGGAAAAAGATTTTTTTTGTATTTATATCATATTAGGATATAGCATTCTTTTATACTCTATCAAAAGAATAACCGAACCAACAGCTACCTTGAATTTAGATTACAAATTTACATGTCAAAAAAAAAAAATTATAAACTAACAACAACCAGCAATTACGAGACTAATGCAAAGACAGCTTCTAGAAATTGTTCTACAAACGACAAAGAATGAAGTATCACGCAGAAAAGGAAAGTAACTTGATATTTTTCCAAGGACGAGAACTTTCTGAACTCCTGGACGTTCTCGAAAAAGTATGCATATAAATTCTTCATATATAAGTCCTTTTACGATAACAGACGAGGCACGTCATCAACATACGTCATGTTTGCGTCACGCACTCTTGCCAAATCTTTTACATCTATGTTTACATCTATCACAGAGGTTATGTATTAAAAATAAGTTGACATGTAATCCGCGTTGACAGTTACGTAGGTCTTGTTCATACTTAGCAAATAACGATAATTTACATACTTTTAAAACAATTAGATAAACCTAACGCCTCTCATTCTAACTATAGTTTTATGTACGTGGTAAATTATAACTGATAATTAGCATAATTGAGACATCTTATTAACAGCAATTAAGCTATCGAAATAAAATAGAAATACGTTTATTTCAATAAATATTATTATCAGTATACACAATAAATTGACATTATAATAAAGAAAAGCAAATTTAATATAACATGATATAAATGACAAACATAATTTTTATTCAAAATCGCTGTCATCGGTTGAGCTTTCTTCTGCGCCTATATTAATAACTAAAGGCCTTACATCTTCTCGTTCAAAGCCAATTTCTCTATCCCACCATTTTTTAATTTCTGTTTCGGTGTGTTTGATGCTGTTTGCCCAATATGTTGGGGTTACTTCACTGAGCGCTTCCTTCCATAATTTTATGCAGCCTTCTTCTGTTCTGCCGTATTTGCCAATATGGTTATTATAATAGCGTTTGCTAATACCCCATATCAGTTCAATAGGATTAAAAATGCAATGATATGGAGGTAGACGGAGCACAACGTGACCATATTTATTAGCCAACTCATTAGCCTCATAAATGGGTGGTGGTTTAAAACTATAAACAATAATAGCCAGTAATTATTAAAAAAAAAATAATTATACTAACCGCTCAACTAAATCTAGCAGCTGTAGCTTTAACGCTGATGCATCATAATCAATAGAGTTTGCATTTAACCAGTTCGTAATTTCTAATTTTGTTGTGGAAGATGTTGGAGGCTTATTCTTAATTGTACTGTGATAACTTGCATTATCCATTACAATCACATAAGGATTTTCTAAATTACGTAGTAGTTGATTTTCTAACCAAAACAGAAAATTGTCACGGTTCATATCACCATGATAATCAGAGTTTTTGTTATTGGATGTAAATATTAATTCAGCACCAGGAATAAAGCCATCTTCGTTTCCAGCATGTAATATTATATACCTATTAGAACAGAACATAATAAAATTTATGCAACAAAGAAAAAGAAAAACGATTACCTTTTGCCACCTATTTGTTTCGCTTTCACAGTTTTGACATGTTCATCTTGCCAGGTTCTTGAAGTGCTTCCATCTTGAAAGATCCAGGTTTCATCAAGAAATATAAACTGATATATATGTTCTTGTTTTATGCGTATATACTGCTGTAGAAAAGAGATCCGCTTTAAAGCAATATGAGGCAGTTCCATCAACGCTCGTTTAGGATCATCTTTCGTGAAGTGAAAACCAATGTTTCGTAGCACTTTCCATAGGGAAGTAGTACAACCATTAAAAATATCGCTTCTTTTAAGTACGTTGTTTAAAGTACATAAGGTGATATGTTCTTCTAAAATGTGTTTAAGGGAAACTTAATGTTACAGTTCGAAATAAGATAATAAATACTTACTGTCTCTATACATGTTATAAACTTTGTTTCTAATGGCACACTGATTGAAATCATCAATGTTCACTACTGGTTTCTTTTTTACCCTTTTCTTCTTTGGACTAGATGGAATAATCCCTTGTTTAGTCATTGAAGAAATCTTATTAACCGTAGAAATGTGGATATTTAAAGCATCGGCTACTCTCTATAAAATACGCAAGGTTTAATACTCTAAAAATATATTAATTATTAGAATTACCTCTCTTACTGCTTTCAACGGCAATAGCGTGGCATTGTTATCGCGTTCTTTCCCGAAATACGAGATTAAAGACGCAATGAGCGCTTTTGATTGCCTGCTTAGTGGCTTAGGCATGTTTTATTGGTTATTAAAGGAACCGTTGTTTTAATACAATACGAATAATACGACGAAACTGGATAAAAGGGACACGAAAACTAAAGAACAAACTGCGAACTAATGAAATGCAAATAATACCACAAAACTGAATAAAAGGGACACGAAAAATACAGAACAACAAATGGCGCACAAGTGACAGATACGAATGACAGTAGCGAAAATAGAAGTTGGCAACGTTACGCAGGATAGGAACGTTTGCAAAGAAGAAATCTCTAGATATACGATAGTGAAAGACAGTTCTTTTTGGGTTTAGTATTGTATAGGTAGGTAATTCTGAAGTTTCCGGTTATGACGTGCCTGTTATCGTAAAAGGACTATAACATTTTTCATTTCATCATCCACATTATATAAAATAGCTCTTTTCTGTGATTTTTTTGGTGGTTAAAATGTGTGATTAGTGTTAAATTCTTTAATAATATTGTAAACATTCAGTCACTAATTCATAAAAAAGATACAATTAGAGTTAATCTGTTTGGTTATCATTTTTGGAAAACTACCTGCTGCTTTAGTTGTAATAAAATGTGTTGAAGGGCTCTTCTTAGAAGGTGAACTTTTCATATACGACATTCCAGTAAGAAAATATTTTATACCAACCAAATATTCTTCAATATAAAACTACATATAACCATATAACCTACAATATAATAATGTGTTCTTTGCGTATGTACAACGATGTATTGAAAGTTTCCAGGGAGATTGATTTATGAAATATTACACAAAATGAACAATGTTAAAAGAAAATAAAAAAAATACAATAATGAATATGCAGATCTAAACAAACGCTGGATTAATATTCGCTTATTAATTAAAATTAAAATATAACCTAAAAGATTTATAACGCAATTGCTACAACATGAGCCATAGTAAGCAAAATTACCGATAGAGCGGGTATATGCGCATTGAGATGCGCGATTTCATATACTGTGGTTTAGCTAGCCGCTCTGTGGCGGAGTATTAAAGACTATTACATATATAGAGAAAACGCATTATATCCAATTGTTCGTCATACCAATTCCATGACCACACGTCCAATATATGTTGCCAGCAAGATGTCAATTATAAGATTATAAGATGTCAACTATAAAAAGGTCAATAATGAAGCAATTAATTGCTTCGACTGTTTACAGAAACCTTTCGGCATTATATCCAAAAGACGCAACGAGATAATAAACACAATATAGTTCTAAGAGGAACTGTTTCTAAACAATCAAAATAAACGGGAAAAATGTACACAAAACAAGGCTTATTTGATAGATATGTTATCTTTCAATACCGCAAGTAACTATTACCCTGCTAAAAATATATGCAAGAAACATTATATATTGAAACGGAAATTATGTGCTTATTTGGCATGAATGTCTATATTAGCATCAATTTAAAACATTTTGTATTTAAATGAATGAAACAAAATCTTTCAAATATAGTTTAACAAACTATTTTTTTTAGTTTCTCTAATTCAGTTATGACAACATGTAAGCGTCATCAATGACGTACAATTGGACTTAACGCGTTTCTTCTATAGGTGACTATAATACTCGCTCATACGGTATATAGATAACATTCGAATTTCCCAACCATTGAAATAATAATATGGTTCGCTTCGAATTCTAGCAAGAAAAACATACCTTTTCCATAAATGTATGCACAATTTTTATTACAGTAGCCGCGTGTAAAATGTTGATCTTATAAATTCCGAATTTCATACGATTTAATTTTAGGAAAATATTTCGGTTGGAGTTATTAAAACAACCTCAAATTTAAAATTTGAATATTTTTTACATTAACCGACAAACATGAAAAATATCAAAAAATATTTTTCTTAATTTTAACGTTCCCGTTATTGTAAATAAACTTACTTGAATTTCGGAACCGACGTCGACGCCAACGCTAAGACAAAATTTAATACTTTATGCCTAAAATAAACATCAATTGTGAGCTGCCTGTGTAAAGAAATCTAAAGTTCATCTAACAAAACATTTCTGCATGAATTACTTTTATTGAATGGAAACGTGAAGTACAAACTTTCTTTGCAGAGAGAGGAGTCAACGTCCTTTCACAGCCCCACTTTAATATTATTTTATACCCATCTGTTCGCAGCGTTACTGCTTGGAATTTGATGTTAATTTTAATATAATCTAAACTTGCTCTAAATAACAATGCCATTGTTTTCAATAACAGCTTTCCCAATTTGTAAATTATTCCATTATTGTTTGTTTATTTATTGAGATTAATTGATATTGATTTGTTCTTTTCAAATGCGTATTAATTTGAAATTATTTCTAAATTAAAAATAATTAAACTTTCAATTTAATTAGTATTGCTTTAAAAATTTAATTATTATGTTTTTGTTGTGTCTAGAAATATAAAAGCGTAACAATTTTCTAAAGAGTGCATTGTTGATAAAATCTGCATAATTAGTTTTCCAATCTTTGTTAGTACAGGGTGGCCCAAAATGACCGAAGGGGTTTGAGTTCATTATAACTTCTTACTTAAGACATAATTATTAAATTTTTTTAATTTTAAATACCTACAGTATATTAATGGAGAATATTTTTAATTTAATTATGAAAAATTATATCTCGCAATGACCGAAGGGGTTTGAGTTCATTATAACTTCTTATTTAAGACATAATTATTTTTTTTATTATTTTAAGTACAGTATATTAATGGAGAATATTTTTAAAAAAATTATATCTCGCAATGGATCGTTGATTTGAGAAATAAAGTTCAACGATTTTGGCACGTTGTTCAATTGTGTACTGTTCCATTTTAAATTCCCCAAGTCTTCTTTATAAAATACTGAAAACAAAAAAAAAATTGTAATAAAAAAAGTTATAAGGAATTAAAACCCCTTCGGTCATTTTGGGCCACCCTGTATATCCCCCATTATTATTATTATCATTAGAAACACTCTTAATGCTTAAAAATAAATTACTGTTTAATAATGCTTAACTTCGAACAAAAACGTTCTTAATTTTCTCATAATTATCTAATTTACACAATACAGGTGAGGTTATCTTTATTCATTACACAGGTCTACTAAAAAAAAATTTGCGTGCTTTTTTTTTCATTTTCCACGTGGATATACATATATGAACACTCTAAATTCAAATCTGTTTCCAGTTTTCCTCTGTCGGACTAGGTTTTCATACAAAATCAAATGTAATAATGTACTTATATGTTTTCAATAAAATATTACAAATATATTCAACACATAAAGCAAAATTATTTTTGCAGGTTTAATTAACTGAAATATTAATGAATATATTGAAAAAAGATCTGTCAATAATTATGAATTTCTACATTTTTTCGTTATTGAGGGGAAAAGGAAACTTTATTTTCTTCGAAACTCTCATATGTCCTTCACTAGTGTCTCTTTTCAAACACCAACAGTAGTCAGCCGTCATTGCCACACCCCAATGGCTTTGGTAGCGGGTTTCCATTGTTTTAATGTCTCTGTGAAATCGCCCATCTTGTTATTCACTCGTTGCGCCAAGATTTTAGCGAAAGTAATAAATATGGCAGTTGGGAAAATGCACTTTAACGCTTATTCCACACCTTAGATTTCTAAAATGTTGTAACATTTTCTCCACAATTTCCTTAGAGTTCTGAGACTTCCTGTTGCCAAGAAAGTTTTCTGTCACTCTTTTGTATTTCTACCATGCTGACTTCTCTACCTCGGACTTCGACTGTGGAAAGGTCTCACCCTGCATAAGTTTACGAAACTTGTGCCCCTAGCCCTGCCCTGCTGCTATCTTAACTTCAGTTTTTAGTTTCAATATATTCATTAATATTTCAGATGATTAAACCTGGAGACAGTTTTGTATTAGCTTTATGTGTTTAATATATTTGTAATATTTCATTGAAAACATTAGTACATTATTACATTTAATTTGATTTTGTATGAAACCCCTAGCCCAATAGGAAAACTGACAATAACTTTGAATTTAGAGTATTTAAATTATAGACAATAGAAAAGATTAGATTCAAGAGTTTCACAAACAGAAATATGGGAGGAACTAAAACGAAGAATTATTGCCAGAAACTAAGAAATGGTATTAAGAGCCTATAGAACAACAATAAAAGTATATGCGAAAAGATAACTTGCAATCCGAGTTATTTGTGAACATTGACGAATTAAAACAAGGCTGCATAATAAGTCCGACATTATTCATATTAGCCATGGATGACGTTATCAGAGCCGTAGAGACCATAATCATTACTGTACACGTTGGATACAACAAGATAAAGCCGGTGTAACTTTCAGTATCTGTATTCGCTGACGACCTCATAGTATGCACTCCTAAAGAAAAATATTTCTAGGAAAGTTTAAAGATATGGGACGCGGAACTAAAGAAAAAGATAATGAAATTAAATATAAGTAAAACTAAAGTGATGGTAATAGGAAAAGAAGACAAAACAGTTAACATAGAAATAAATGAAGAAAAAATAGAACAAGTCGATATTTTCAAGTACTTTCGACTGTTAATAGGAAAAGATGGAGATATGGAAAGCGAAGTCAATAAAAAAATACCTAATGCTGCACGCATACATCACAGCCTTAACAAAACTTTTATCAGGAAGAAAGAAATAAGTACGATACAAAAATGTCTGTGTATAAAACTATTTAGGCCAATTTTAACCTATGGCAGTGAAAGCTGTCGTGTTGAATAAATCTTTGAAAAGTAATATACAGACCATGGATATGAAGTATTTTAAATTAAATCTACTATAGTAGATTTAATTAGTCGGCGATTTAAGGTCTGTTTTACTTTAACATATATACATATATATATATATATATATATATATATATATATATAGTAAACTTAATAAGTCGGCGATTATTAAGTTTACCATATCATACCAAGGTCACGAAAATATTATATTTATACATACATATATATATATATACATATATATATATATATATATATATATATATATATATATATATATATATAATAACTTCGTGACCTTGGTATGATATGGTAAACCTAATCAGTAGGCGATTAAAGGTCTGTATATTACTTCAAAATATATGTATTTAAAAAACTCTACATGTTTCGGCTGTATACGCCTTTTTCAAGAGAATACAAAATATGAATCAATTCATATTTTGTATTCTCTTGAAAAAGGCGTATACAGCCGAAACATGTAGAGTTTTTTAAATACATATATTTTGAAGTAATATACAGACCTTTAATCGCCTACTGATTAGGTTTACCATATATATATATATATATATATATATATATATAAGTGTTTAGATAATTTCTTAGCCGTTCATTAATGAACGGCTAAGAAATTATCTAAACACTCATATAGCTATGGAGTAATAATTAGCAATTTCATAACTTCAAAACTGACATATGCTTTCAATAACTGACATCTGCTTTCAAAACAGACATCTGCCTTCAAAACTGACTTCTGCTTTCATAACAGACATCTGCTTTCAAAACAGACATCTGCTTTCATTAACTGACATTTGCTTTCAATAACTGACATCTGCTATCAACACTGACATCAGCTTTCAAAACTGACTTCTGCTTTCAAAACTTGACATCTACATTCAATAACTGACATCTGAATCATTAACACTGTTACTTTATATATGCATTTCTAAATATCTTGAACCAAGGTCTATGGTGGCTTAAGTGGTAAAGCAACGGTCCGGCAAACCGCAGACTTGGGTTCAAGTCCCATCGTAGACAGTATTTTTCAATTAAAGAAAATTCGTATGATTTGCTTTGTAATTTGTAGACAGCAATGTTTACATCCTCACCTACTTTGCAATTACATACTAATTTGATATTTGTAAATATTTCATATAAAAGTCAAAAATCTCCAAGAATTTATGATATAGATATATATATATATATATATATATAAGGTAAACTTAATAAGTCGGCGATTAAAGGTCTGGTTTACTTCAGAGTATATATATTTAAAACAACCCTACATGTTTCGGCAATACGCCTTTGTCAAGAGAATACAAAATATAATCAAACAACCCTACATGTTTCGGCGTATTGCCGAAACATGTAGGGTTGTTTTAAATATATATACTCTGAAGTAAACCAGACCTTTAATCGCCGACTTATTAAGTTTACCTTATCATACCAAGGTCACGAAGATATTATATATATATATATATATATATAACAATTGATAAATTATTGGAGTTTTTCGGCTTTTATATGAAATATTTACAAATATCAAATTAGAATGTATGTAATTGCAGAGTAAGTGGGGATGTAAACATTGCTGTCTACAAATTACAAAGCAAGTCATACGAAATTTTTAATTGAAAAATTTGGTCTACGTTGGGACTCGAACCCAAGTCTACAGCTTGCCGGGCTGTCGCTTTTACCACTTAGCCACAATATTATAAAGTAACAGTGTTAATGAATCAGATGTCAATTATTGAATGTAGATGTCAAGTTGAAAGCAGAAGTCAGTTTTTGAAAGCTCATGTCAGTTTTGATAGCAGATGTCAGTTAGTGAAAGCAAATGTCAGTTATTGAAAGCAGATGTCTGTTTTGAAAGCAGGTGTCAGTTATGAAAGCAAACGTCAGATTAGAAAGCAGATGCCTATTTTGAAAGTAGATGTGAGTTATTGAAAGCAGATATCAGTAAGCCAAGTGGTAAAAGCGACAGCCCGGCTAGCTGTAGACTTGGGTTCGAGTCCCAACGTAGACCATATTTTACAATTAAAAATTTCGTATGACTTGCTTTGTAATTTGTAGACAGCAATGTTTACATCCCCACTTACTCTGCAATTACATACATTCTAATTTGATATTTGTAAATATTTCATTTAAAAGCTGAAAAACTCCAATAATTTATCAATTCTTATATTTAATAAACGGCTAAGATATTATCTAAATACTTATATATATATATATATATATATATATATATATAATATTTTCGTGACCTTGGTATGATATGGTAAATTCAATCAGTTGGCGATTAAAGGTCTGTTTTACTTCAAAGTATATATATTTAAAAAACCCTACATGTTTCGGCAATGATGCCTTTATCAAGGATATAAAATATAAATGACAGAATACAAATGTCAAATAATTGAGTTGCTAATATATATATATATATATATATATATATAAATATAGTATTTTCGTGACCTTGGTATGATAAGGTAAACTTAATTAGTCGGCGATTAAAGGTCTGGTTATTACTTCAAAGTGTATGTATTTTAAATATATACACTTTGAAGTAATAACCAGACCTTTAATCGCCGACTAATTAAGTTTACCTTATATATATATATATATATATATATATATATATATATATATATAATCAAAAATTAATTAAAATTCAATAAAAATAATATATCACTGTCGATAATTTCTTTTCAATTATATATATATATATATATATAATAGACTTTTTATTGGTTTAGCGACCTTTATTGAATTTTGATGTTTTATTCTACGACGTTTCGACTTTTATTATTATTCTGTCTTTTTCAAGTAACTAGAAACAAGAATTAATACAATGAAAAAGTGAGGACTGTGTTTGTCTTTGTGAGACTGAATTAACAATTAAAATAACAATTACAATTAACATTAGGTTAATGACTGAATTACCAATTAAATTAACAATTAAAATTAAAATTAGATTAATAATAAGTAAGGAACAATAAAATGCTTACATCTGTATAAATGAATTGAAAATTTAAATTAAACTACTATTACAGTAAAGAAAACATTGAATGACAATAAACTCACCGTTTTTTTGGGTTTCAAAAACACTCATTCTGTGCAACATGTGTTATCGGAGCTTATCCGAGACGTTTTTAAGGGGACCGACCGCACTGGTTCGAATATTGTGAATGTGTGTGTCTTATTGTTTAGAGAAGTGTATTTCTGTTCTATTTCGGAATTAGCAAATTGGTCAGGCCGTGTTTAGGGGTATATAGTAAAAGTATTTACATAAGGGTAATAATAAAATTTTTTTTTGGTTGTGTTTGTGTGTGCTGGGGGATTTGAATTTATTCTATTGTTTAATGAGTGGGTAATAGAGTTTAGAAAGTGCATCAATTTCGTTTCTGTCGTTGATTGTTCTGCTGCTTTTGAAAATATGGATCATTTCTAAGACCTCCCTAGCTTTTGTATTCTTTTTCTGTGTTATTACTTTGGTGTTATCAAAATCAAAATTATGTTTTAGTGTCAATTGGTGTTTTTTTTAAAGCAGTTTGATTTTTTGCGTATTTGTGACCTTTCAATCTTTCTTGTAGTAACTGTTTTGTTTGGCCTATGTATACTTTGTCACAGTCTTTGCAAGGTATGTTGTATATTGTGTGTGATTGTTTTAGTGTAGGTGTTGAGTCTTTTAGTTTGGTGTGTAGGAATTTTAGGTTTTTTCCGCTTTGGTGTGCTATTTTAAAATTAAATGGTTTAAATATATTGTCTAGTTTTTCGGCCAATAAAATAAAAAAGAAAAACAAATTTCTTATAAACACTAAATATATATATATATATATATATATATATATATATATAGGTGGAAAATTAAAGAAAAACACGGAATTTTATTTGTAGACTTGTATTAGTTACAAGTAATAATTTCAATAACAGCGATTTCTGACTAAAATGTAGCCTGATGAAACAAAACTAAGGCTGGTTTGAGAGCTTCCATCAGGTAGGAAATCACAAAATATCAACTGATTTCATTCAACAAAAATGGTGTTAACCTGTGATATTTTGCAGTAATATTACTGTGACAGTTCAAGTTTACAATGTCTACAATTTCGAAAAATCGAATGAGGACTAACTATTATTTATTAAATAATTTAGTAATTATATATACGAGGGTAAGGTGAAAAATTGTCGGCCTGACAATGAAATACTGCCATTTTCAGTTAAAAAATGATTTTATTTTTCACATAATCTCCCCTGACTTCAACACACTTGGTTCAGCGTTTTTCCAACATCAGTATTCCTTACCAGAAATTATAGTCTGGAAGGTTATGAAAATATCCATCTACGGCCCCCTCAACATCTTCATTTGACGCGAAGCGCTTTCCAGATACAAATTTCTTCAAGTTTTGGAACAGATGGAAGTCCGGGGGTGCTGTTGAATCAGGCGAATAGGGGGGTGGCCGAGCAAATAATACCCCAAATCCCGTAGTTTTCCCATTGCCAACGCGCCTTTGTGAGAAGGTGCGTTGTCCTGGTGAAACATGATTTTATTCTAGTTCAAACCAAGCCGCTTCTCGCGAATTTTGGCATCCAGCTGGCCATGAAGGTTGTAATAGGGGGGAGTAATATTAGCTTGTAATTGTTCTGCCTCTTTCAAGGTAATCATCCCAAATTACACTGGCCATTACCTTTCCGGCAGATGCAATCGACTTGGCTTCCTTTGGCGCTGAACCACCGGCTTCCACCCACTGCTTCGACTGCTGTTTCGTTTCTGGCGTGTTGTGATGAACCTATGTCTCATCCATGGCAATAAATCGCCGCACGAAATCAGTCGGACCCCTAATGAATCGGTCCAAACATTACTGTGGAACTCGTTTGCGCATTTGCTTTCAATCGGCATTCAGCAAATACGGCATCCACTTTATGCAAAGCTGTCGCATCCCTAATTCTTCGTACAAGATGTTTCGCACCCCCTCTGCCGATGTCCCTACGGCCTCAGCTATCTCACTCACCTTCACACGCCTATCGTCCAACACGACATCGTGCACCTTTTCGATGTTTTCCGGTGTGGTTCCGGTTTTTGGCCGTCCTTCACGTCATCTTCGAGAGGTTTAAAATCAGCTGCCCACTTTTTAACGGTGGACATTGAAGGAGCAGAGTCCCCGTAGACTTTTGTCAACTTCGGATGAATTTCCTTAGGGGTTAATCCATCCAAAGCGAAGAATTTTATGACCGCACGATATTCAAGTTTATCCATTGTAACGAAAAACACGCAAGACGTCAACTGCGAATTTTCGTGTAAACAAACTACTTGACAGAACAAGTTGAAACGTGTTATACGAACTAATGACAGATGCACCCAGGCAGGAATCATATATTTTCGCTGATTGGAACGCCATTTCTGTTTCAAGCCGAAAATTTTTCGCTTTACCCTCGTAGTTATTAAAAGTACAAAATCAAGAACTATAAATCCCATTTATAGTGAAATTTAAGCGGTTGCTTATACAATTAACAAGAAATAAATAACTCGCTGTTTACGTTTGTATGCTGACGGCTTCCATTGAAATAGAGTTGATATATATAGTTCTTTATAAAATATGAACTACGTATTCGTGATTTATTGGTAAGTTTTTCTATCAATTAATGATTATGTAACAAGAGCTATAACACAAACATCTAATACTTAAAATTTTGCAACTATTTTGCAAAACTCGTAGCTAAAAATTTAGAGATGATAGAGAAAAACTCATTTAATTGTTGTAAGTTGTTGTAAGTTTGACTATAAAAATTCCCTACTTACGTTTCGATTTTGATTTTAATAATTTGTATGCTAGCGCAATTATCGCATGATTAATTATTGCATTTCCTTCTAGTACACAACACGCAAGGTCATTGATATAAATTGATAATAATGTTAATTGCTATAAGATACTTGCCATATTTGCAATTTTTCACATGTACTTCTATACACCACAATGTACTTCATTCATTAACTAAGATAATACTGTACAAATCATAACTGTAATCATTGTTGATACATTCTTTTTAAACACAGGCAACTTAATTAAAAGTATCTCTTTCTATAATATATACAGTGCACCGAAGAAGTCTTATTTATACTTGTCTATGATTGTAATACAATTTGTTTGTTAAAGTATTAAAGAGCCAGTGGCGGCTCTTTAATGAGAGCAAGTGAGCAATTGCACCCCCTGGAATTATGAAGCAAAACAAACCAAGCGGCTACTAACTGTGAAAGTATTTATTTATTATATATATTATGTATTCATAGTTATTGACGAGGAACGTGGCACGCTAATAACGTACATATAGCGATCGTCGTCACAGATATACTGAGCAAAGCCCAACTCTTGCTCTGTTAAGGCATTAACATTACATTGATGGTGGGGAGAACTGTATTTTGCCGTACTTCAATGTCGTATAATACATAGCGTTGGAGCAACTGAACCAGACTGCTCTCGGGCGTTGTTACCATATCTTTTTTACAGAACAACGCGTTTTCGCGGTTAACGTATAATGAAAAAATCGCAGTGAAAAATCTTAAATGGCCGATGCCTCAATTATGTTTAGAAAATAAACAATCTGTTAAAGGTAAAGACGTTATAAGAAAATTCAAAATGAATATTTATCAGAAAAATGACTGGATTTGTGGGTGTGAAATTAAAAATACTTTGTTTTGTTTTCCTTGTCTTTTGTTTGGTGGTGAACCGTCTTGGTCAAAGAACGGAATAAGAGACTTAATTCATGTTAGTGCTAAAATTATTAAACATGAAAATTCCGAAGGGCATTTGAAAAATATATTTAGTCTAAGAATGTTAGGAAAAAATAACATTCAGAATGTTTTAGATTCATCACATAGAAAAGCAATTCAACAACACAATGAAAAGGCAACAAAAAATAGACATGTGTTAAATTTAATAATAAATTGCATTAGATTTTGTGGCGCGTTTGAACTGGCACTTCGGGGTCATGATGAACAGCAAACGTCAAATAACAAGGGCATTTTTCGGGAACTGATAAATTTTACGGCAGAATTGAATAAATCACTCAGAGATCAGATCGAAGCAGCACCGGTTTTTAAGGGATTATCAAAAACGATACAGAATGAGCTGCTTGATGCAATGTTGAACGTGTATCATGAACAAGTTGCCAGTGAAATTAAAGCAACCGACTTCATATCTGTGATAGCTGATGAAACCACAGATGTGGCCAATCAGTTTCAGTTGGTGGTTGTTTTAAGATATATTGTGAACGCGAGACCGGTCGAAAGATTTTGGAAATTTCTTCTGCCTAGTGGACATGATGCTAGTTCTTTATCTGCCGCCATCCTTAACGAAATTAGTTTGCTTGTTGATGACCCAGAAAAACTGATTGCACAGACCTATGATGGGGCAGCAGTCATGGAGTGGTGCTATTAACGGCGTGCAAAGACATGTCCAAGACCAGTATCCAAGGGCTAATTTTGTACATTGTTATGCACATCAGACAAATCTAATTATGTCACATGCTACATCGAGCAGTAGTAATTGCAGATTTTTTTTTGCCAATCTGACGGGATTATGTACATTTTTCTCCACTTCACCACAACGAGCTGCAAGATTGGAAGAATTCCTTCAGAGAAAAAGCTTACCTTGTTCTTCAAAAATAAGATGAAACTTCAATTCTAGGACAGTGAATACAATATATGAGCACCGAGAAGAAATAATTGAAGCTCTAGAACAAATCGAGGGAGAAGCTAGTTTACAAACTACCATTCATCAAGCTAGTGCCAATTTGCGAATTTTAGAGGAGGAAAATTTTATCTTTGGTTAACTTTCTTTCATAAAATTATGCCACATGTGGACATATTGTTTAATCAATTACAAAATGTCAATACAGATGCATTAAAAATCAAGAATAATTTAGATAATTTTGAACGTGCTATTGGAAAAATTCGAACCGAAATCGCTGACACAGATAATCAGTTGGTTAAACAAAATGACCAAGAACTGACTCCTCGACCATCAAAGCGGCGAAGAGTAACTGATGGTAGCCAAAGAAGGAGGGAAACTATTGAAGTGTGCGATATTATTTTGCTAGACATAAAAACTAGATTTCGGTATACAGGGCACTTAATATTAGCAAACTTAATTTCTTTTAAACAGTTCTCCTCTTTTCAAAAAAAAATTCCGGAAGATTGCCTTAAAGAAGCAGTAAAATTTTATCCATGCCTCAATGAAAGCAGACTACGAACTAAATTAAGCGTTCTATATTCTAGAGAAGAATTTAGGCAAAATATAGAAGTCGGTGCTGTAGGTCTGCTAGGTCTTCTGCTGGATGGATTAAGCGACACCTTTAATGAAGTTGTTACGCTTTTAAAAATTGTCATTACAATCCCAATGACAACGTCCGAAGCGGAACGCCAGTTTTCGCGGTTGAAGGGAATAAAAACTTTCCTGAGAAATACAATGAAAGAAGAGATATTAAATGCCCTTACAAATGCCTTATAAATGATTTCCCAAACTTTAATGAAAAAGTGATAGAACTGTTCTGCAAGTCAAAGACACGTAAAATGGACTTCGTTTATCGTCAGATGTAATTAAACTGTGTAGTGTAATATCTACTGTTCCCTCAAAACAAACTCTACAATGAACAGTACCTGTCTTGAACAGTACGTCGGTGAAATTTATAAGGATTGGGTAAGCGTTTTTGTATTACACTTTTTAATTTTGAAATTATGCACTCCCTATGTGAACCTCCCCGAGCCACCACTGATGAAAACCCTATAAAAATATAAATTAAAATTAAATATATTATTTATCATTTGACTGTCAACATATTTTTTAATTTTAATTTTCATTACGCGAATAATAAGAAAAATAAATCTCAAAAACGAGTTATTAGATGTTAAACAGCTATTATATCTGCATATATACATATCAGGTATATTCCTATTTATCTACGTATTCATGTACCTGTACAAAATCTACAGGTATATGTAATTAATATTCGATTAGAAACTTAACTAACAGTGTTGAAGGTTTGCTCAATAAACCGTTGACCTGCATTTCCAAATACATGGAACGTAAATTACATTGAACTGCATTTAGTTGTAGTGGTAATAGTACTAGTAGTAAAATACATAAATGTGACTACTGCTTAGTAAGTAACGAACGCATCCACAGGGAGGAAGTGCGTTGAATTGCTCAAGTGGCGTGCGTTAATATGTAGACGGTAAATTGAGCAATCGTCGTAAACAAAACATTTGACAGTTAGTGTGTACAAGTGACTTAACGTGCAATCTAAAAATCAAACGTGTTTTCGAAAGTGAACCACGTGTGGTAGTTTCTGATACGTTAACGTTTATCATGTGTACAGCTTGAACTGTTAAGAAGAGGATTCAACTCTGTTTCGGTAAGCAATACACCGCTAACCGTTTGTACAGTTTGTATATATTTTTGAAAAGTAAAGTAAATATGTCAAATAATATATGACTTACACAGAAATATTTTAGAAGTAAGTAATTAAAGATCAAATTGACATTGTGTCACTTATTCAGTACTATGTAAAATAAAAATTGCATATAAACATATTGCGTACAGTATCTGATACTTAATACCACTATTTATTAATTAATTCTAGATTTTAAATATATAATGCTTAGGTTAGCTGCTAAAAAATAAAAATTTAGTAATTATGATCCCTCAACCTCTTAAATTATACTCATTGATTAAATTACATAAACAGAACTATCCCATCAAGCCAATTGTTTCTTATGTTACCGCACCTTCTGTTAAAATATCTAAAATAATAATAATATAACTTTATTTAGCAACTGCTATGTACATGTACATGCACAATAAATTTTGAAAATATAAATCATGAAAGTTAGAACAATAACACAAGACTTAAACTAAAAGTTTTCCCTAACAAATTCAATTACAAGGATCTTGAATCTATTCAAACTACCACTGGATTTCACGTGCGTAGGTAAACTATTAAACAGTTTCAGTCCGTTCACAAACACATTCTTCGTTGTTTGCACCCTATTATAGTTTTCAATATAATAATCGTTAATCGTAATTTCTGGTTCCGTAGTTGTGAATTTGAGCGACCGTTGTCAATTTGCCACTTAAGTAAGGAGGCATTATTCCAATTTTAATTTTATAGATGAAAACCATTGTCTTATATACTATGTATTGTTTTACACTTAATAAACTTAAAGTTTCTAGCATTAGATAATTGGGGTATATCTGTTACATTTTAATACTATTCGCAAAACCTTATTCTGTAGTTTTTGGAGTTGCTGCATCTCATTCCCATTTATCTATACTAAATAAAATGGCAGAGCAAAAATCAAAATGTGGTGCTATTAAAGATTTAAACAACAACAGTCGGGCATAGAGTGACAAATTATGACTAAATCTATTTAAGAAAAATATATTTTTGGAAATTTTATTTGATAGGTATTGAACGTGAGTTTTGAAATCTAAATTAGTATTCAATATTACCCCCAAATATTTCATATTCTCAACTCTGTCTAATTTCCTTGGAGTCCATATACAAATCTATATCATTAAAATTCAATTTAGAAATCTTATATTTAGTACCAATTATCATGAACTTAGTTTTACTGAAATTCAGTGCCATATTATTCTCACGACTTAGGGCCATCACTGACCGTCGAGTATCCGAGTGTCGTTACTGACCGCGGTAATTTGGTCAAATTTGTATAGGGGTTGCGGAAGATTAAATAGTTACATTACTGACCGTCAATATTAATAAGGGTTTAATTATAGAGGTGAGGCAAGCTTTTAGTAAGAAATTCAATGTTAAAATGTAAAAATAAGAAAATTCCTTCCCACTTTATCCTGGCTTAGGACTGGCAGAATTTGTAACAAATTTCGGCGTGGTTAAAAATTCTGCATTTTGCATTCGTCTGTAGTACATAATTTCTATAAAGTATTTACAGTATTCAGCATAAGCCATTCGTCATTCAAAAATGATATGTACAGAATATTTACAATCTAATCTTAATTTTTAATTATATCATGAGATAAGAAGAATAGGTATGCTAGTAACATATCCAAAAATGTGATTCTAATGGAGTAATTTTCCATACGACTTTATTAAATGAATTTTTAATTATATCATGGGTCAATTCATCTTACGGTCAGTAATGAGACTATTACCTAAATAGATTGGGTTCGTTTCACAAAATAAAATGATCGCGGTCAGTTATGGCACCGAAACAGCTAAAATTTGTTGCGGTCGGTAATAGTCAGTTATGGGACTACCCCATTCTCACATACCCATTTATACAATTTATTTAATTGGACAATCATGCTATCCACCATCTCCCTAATATCATCACCAACTATATAGATCATGGTGTCGTCAGCAAACATACATATTTCGCAATTATCAACCGCTTTGACTATATCATTAATGTACAGAATAAACAATAGTGGACCTAACACTGTTCCCTGAGGCACTCCGTATTTTGTAATAATCTTATCAGACATCTCAGTTTTATATTTGACTACTTGATATCTATTACTTAAGTACGATTCAAACCATCCTAAAGCTAACCCAGATATTCCCATTTTATTTAATTTACACAACAACAAGGCTCTGTCAACAGTCTCAAAAGCCCTCTTAAAGTCTAAGAATACAGTCAAAACAAACTTGCCTTTATCAATTACTTTCGCCCACGCATCGCAAACACTCAGCACAACCGTTTCACACGAATGATATTTTCTGAACCCCGACTGATTCGACTCAATTAGAGAATTCTTTTCACAATATTCCATTAATTGGACTTTTACACACATTTCCAAAACTTTTTCATATGGAGCTACTAAGTTAATAGGTCTAAATTCCTCATGCCGACACCTTCCGTTAACCTTAGGTACTGGCGTCACATATGTCGTTTTCCAATTTTCAGGAAATTTACTAATTGAATTTACAGTTCGAAGTGACGTATTTATAACATTAAGAAACCTGTCAGCAATACTCATTGATATCATTATTAAATATACTATCTTTAAGTCACAGCACAGCATAAACAATTCGTACGAATTAATTAATAAAATCAACAATATTTCATTTGACGTTAAAACTTTTATTTCCCAGTGTCTCCCCAGCCGGAACGCTTAGTTTATTTTACTTATAGCTAAGAACACTAACCTAGTAATTGAAACTGAAATCTTAGATTTATTAAACATTGTTCTGAAACAAAATTACTTCCAGTTGAATAATTCTATATACACTTGTAGTGAAGGACTAATAATGGGTAACTCCTTAAATCCATTACTATCAGAAATTTTTATGAACCACTTAGAATCCATAATTTTTTATAATCCCTTAAGAAAGTATATTTTCCTTTCGCATAGATATGTAGACGATATTGTATTTTGTTTCACCGGAACACAAAGACAATTAAACGTGCTACTAATAGAATTCGTCAATTTTATTCATAAAAATATCGAATCTACCATGGAACAAGAAATAAAGAATACCATTAATTTTTTGGATCTAACTATTAAAAAAATCAAGAATAAATTATCATTTGACGTTAAAAATTTATTTCCGAATGTCTCCCCAGCCTAAATCCTTAATTTAATTGAAAATTTACTTATAGCTAAGAACATTAACCCAGTACTAATTGAAGCTGAAATCTTAGATTTGTTAAATATTGTTCTGAAACAAAATTACTTCCAATTTAATAATTCTATATACACTTGTAGTGAAGAACTAATAATGGGTAACTCCTTAAATATGATATTAATATTGATTTGTTAGCGGCATGGTGTATAAACAACAATATGTTTCTTAATCTTGGTAAATACCATATTATCACTTTTTCAAAGAAAACTAATACTTTGAAAGAAAGAAAACTAATAACGTTTTTAATTACATGTTGCAAGGTACAGCCCTGAAAAGAGTTGACCACGTTACCGACTTGGGTGTTATTTTTTATGGTAATTTATCATTTGCTTTACATATAGATGATAGTATAAATAAATCCTTGCAGTTATGCGGCTTCATTAAACGTGTATGCAGTGACTTCACGGACATCATCTATATTATACAAAGTTATAACGCCCTGGTCAGGTCTATACTCGAGTATTGTTGTGTGGTATAGTCTCCTTATCATGGGGTTCATATAGATCGGATGGAGCGAATTCAGCGTAAAATGGCTAACTTTATACTCTTCAAATTAAAAATTGACAAAAACTTATATAATTACGCGGAGAGATTACAACTACTGGGTATTGAATCGTCGGAGAACAGAAGGCGTAAAGCAGTTATTAAGCTTGGATATCAGCTGTCACAATAACATAGACTGTTCTGCCCTTCTTTCTCTGTTGCTTTTCCATGTTCCACCGTTTCGTGCTCGCTCAGGTTTTATTAGAACTGAATCTTTTGTCTGGAGTTGATTTGCAGAATATTTCAAACCACGCCTTTCTGCAATTCCCAAAAAATTTGCGGTTTTTTTTATTCTTTTTATTTATAACATTTGTAATTATAATTTACAAACTTGTGCACGTTTTATTTTTTATTTTGTATGGAATTGTACTGTTTGGAATTTGTTTTCTTGTAATGTACAATGAATAAATAAATAAATAAATAAAATCCATTACTATCAGAATTTTCATGAACCACTTAGAATACATCATTTTTAATAATCCCCTAAGAAAGAAAATTTTCTTTTAGCATAGATATATAGGCAATATTGTTTGTTGTTTCACCGGAGCACAAAAACAATTAAACTTACTACTAATAGAATTCGTCAATTCTATTAATAAAAATATCGAATTTACCATGGAACAAGAAATAGCATAAATTTTTTGGATCTATCTATTAAGAAAATCAAGAATAAATTGGAGATTCACAATTATCATAAGGAATCCTATGCAGACATAATTATACATAATTCGTCAACACATCTCATACAACACAAATTAGCAGGTTTCCATAGTTTCTTACATAGATTATAGTTATTTACTTATTCAAGATTACCATAGTTACAGCTTCATAACATTGAGGTGTTGAATAAATTAATTATCCACTATCCAAAGAAAATTATGAAAAAGAACTAAATTATATATACATAAATTATATAAGATATGGGTTTTTCACAGACGCCCGATTTCTCAAGTCTGAAATATGTCTCAGCCGTTTTCTTGCTGTGTGGACACACCCGGGGAAATTGTTTCGAACAGATCGTTTCTTATAAAATTAATAAGATTTTCATCCTGTTCGGGAGTTGACACACGGATACCACCGGAGTCTCGTTTTCTATTAATAACTCCCCGACGCTGCCTTTTAATTTTGATATCTGAAATGATACTCTTCCCCTCGCCAAGTCTATTCGCTAATCTTCTAACTGACAATCCATCTTCTAGTAAAGTAATTATTTAAGTTTTAGTTTGAATATTCAAATGTGGCATAATAACCTTATATTTGGACAAACCTGAATAGGAAACTGACGGATCTGTAAACAAAAGCAAATAGATACCTATAATATCTACTCTTAAAAAAGCCATATTCAAACCAAACAAATTAAGTGTCCGATTTTTAAATGCCGCGGTAGTACGCTAAGTCATGTTAAAATTCTTATGATTACGCAATATTTAGAACTTACTGCAAGTGAGAATTAATAATGAATATTAAATCACATTCTTACATGTAAATGTCGACTTATATGATGCGTTCATAACTACAATCCGACAAACTAAGTTTGTACCACTATGCAGAACACACCCTTTCGCGACAACGAACTTCCTGGTAATTAGGTTAATTAAGAATTAAGAAATACTGAAAAAAACAAGTCAATCAACGGGAGGAAACGTACAGACGGCGTTTCGTTCTGGTTGGAACTTTTCAATGCACGGCATTCCTCGAAGACGGCATTGCTTTTTCATTTCTATACTTTCTGTATATATAGTTAACATTTAGAACTTACTGCAAGTGAGAATTAATAATGAATATTAAATCACATTCTTACATGTAAATGTCGACTTATATGATGCGTTCATAACTACAATCCGACAAACTAAGTTTATACCAGTATGCAGAACACACCCTTTCGCGACAACGAACTTCCTGGTAATTAGGTTAATTAATGTGATTTAATATTCATTATTAATTCTCACTTGCAGTAAGTTCTAAATATTAACTATATATACAGAAAGTATAGAAATGAAAAAGCAATGTCCGTCTTCGAGGAATGCCGTACATTGAAAAGTTCCAACCAGAACGAAACGCCGTCTGTACGTTTCCTCCCGTTGATTGACTGGTTTTTTTCAGTATTTCTTAATTCTTAATTACGCAATAGTCTGTCCTTACTGTATAAGTACTGTTATTATTAAGATTATCCTGTTATCATTTCAATGTCATTTGATTAATCAATAACTGTTTTTAAAATTCCGCAATAGTACTCGTACAAGTGCACAATGTCGTTAATAAGTTGAATTATTCCAGTTAGGAACAACTCGTATCTTTTCTTAATTATAATGAAGCATTTAGTCGAATTTCCATAATATAGCATTTTTGTTGTAATTTAAGCAGTAAAATTATAATAAAATTACAGAAATATTTTAAATTTAATATACAACATGCTTGACAATGTACGGTCGCGGTTACATAAAAGCGACCACTAATTTGACATTTTGTGTTATTTTCATAAATTTTGGCTTTGTAATTAATGACACTAATGACAAATTAAATAATATTTGACTTTTTTCATTATTAAGTGACATGATGTATACAATAGGAAAAAGTGCCGGTCGCTTTTACGTGACCGCGACCGTACATACTGGTACAAAACATGATTAATTTAAGCAAATGATTAGAACAGTAGTTAATATTATCTAAGATACAACCGTTAGCTACGATACGGCATAATTTAGATATGTATTTGCCTTTCCCGCTTATTAAATTTTTATTAATTACACCGAAAATGTAATTTTCCAGATCTAACGGTAAAGAGCAAAACTTTAATTGTACGACTAATCATCTTCTTAATAATTCTAAAACGAGGAGATTTTAATTATCTTTGCAAGTTTATAGTATGTACCTTTCTCCATAGAATAACTTTCTATTTAGCGGTACCCGCAGAAATTTAGATACGTTTTGATCTCTACTTGCTTTAAGTTAATACATTTTATTGCCAGGTGCCAACTTTGGCAGCTGCTATATTCGAATGAAAAAGAAAAGGGGGCTAGGGTATTCTAAATGTTCGGTATAATAAAACGAAAGTAAAAAAAACTAGAAACGAGAAAAATTCGAAACGGCGTCGATAAATATGTTTGTGTTTAATTACAATTATTAAATTATGCGCTGGCTTCTTTAGTTATATAGAAATATAAAGCGCTAATATAGTATATTAAAACATTATCTATTGGTTTTAACACAATCCAATCGAAAAATATTTTATTTTTCACATTACTTTTTACTCTTATGAAGTTTCACACGTAATCTCTTCCAAAACTATATAAAAATGGTGAAAACTTCATTTTGAAGATACTTTCACCTCTACACTTTGACTTGATTGGACACCAAACCAGCAATCTTCTATTTTAAATTCTAATATATTCTAAGCGCTAATATAGTATATTAAAACATTATCTATTGGTTTTAATACAATCCAATCGAAAAATATTTTATTTTTCACATTACTTTTTACTCTTATGAAGTTTCACACGTAATCTCTTCCAAGACTATATAAAAATGGTGAATAACTTAATTTTGAAGATACTTTCATCTCTACATTTTGACTTGATTGGACACCAAACCAGCAATCTTCTATTTTAAATTCTCATAATTCATTTAAATGATCTAATTTTTCAAAACCATTAAAATCCAGCTTTTTGACGTTCTCTCAAGAAGTCTATCTTCTCTCACTTCTCGATTTTACTTTTACTTCAACAGTTTTTTTTTCCTTCTTCCGAATCTCTTTTATTCATTTACAGGTAAAAGGTTTTCCAATAAGGACGATATGTTTATAAAATTAAATAAAACAGAAAATATTTGTGATAAAAGCAAAACTTGTTTATTTTATAGTGCATCTTATGACAATTATGTTTTGAATAACATATCATTCAAATGTCCACCTCGGCTTCGTTTGCAGGATCAACTTCGGTGAACCCAATTTTCGGCGACTTTTTGCAATAAATCAGGTGTAACTTTATTAATGCAGCGTTCGATGTTCAATTTCAAAGCGTCTCTAGTTCGAGGTTTGTTGGCATAGACCAACGACTTCAAATATCCGCACAAAAAGAAATCCAAAGGTATTAAATCAAAACTTAATGAAGGTCAATTGACAGTTCCATTTCTGGAGATTACAGACTCACCAAGTATTATTTGCTCATTTCACCTTCGATACGGTTACCATAAACACGGTCATATCGCCCGTGGGCGTTATAACCGGGCGATATGGCCCATAACACCTGCTAATTTATTCACAGGATATACATTTTACAGAACTAATAATTTGAATTTTTAAGAAAGTCTAAAGAAAGAAGCCAAACTTTAGCATTCTTTATTAAAATTAAGAGTATCTAAACATCACAACTTGAAAACTTCAAAGTGTCAACAACTGTCATTTAAAATAAAATTAAGATTAAATCGTTGATTCAAGGAGTCATTTTAGAAGCGTAATGATCTCGGAAGTTTTCATATGTAATTTGAATTTTCCACTTAAGAAATTAATTCTTCGTGAAAAATAAAATCTTCCATGAACCACTGGCATTATGGCAACTATATTGCCCTCGGTGCGACATTCTCGGGCTGAATCAATGTTGACCTCGAAGCAATATAATACCCATAACGCCCTTGGTGCATAAATAACTATTGCTCTTAAAGAAAATAATGTAATGCGCTGAAACAAGAAAAATTTAAACATTTACAAAATGTGTTTTAACAAAAATAAATTTTTCGTCCAATTTTTAGATAATTATGTTTTCAAAATATCAAATTAAATAAATAATAATTAAATACCAACAGTTTTTATCTACACCTTTCCTCAGAAACATGTAGGATGCTCATGAGTACTTTTTTCCTGTTTTTAACGCTCCTGGTTGGGTCGCGTTTTATTATTAAGCAACTGGTGAATATGTTCAGTTAAATTTCGACACATATTCGACTTTATATTTTCCTGCGTTTCGATTTAATTTAATATGGATTTTTTCTCGAAAGCATGCATTAATCGATTTGTTTTCGAAAATATTATACGCACTTTAAAAAGCTAGTAGGTATCTTAAATCAAACGATTTATTATACAAAAAAGGCATAAAACCCCTTACCACAATTAACAATCGTATCCTAAATACGTATTTCGACAACTAAGTTGTCATCATCAGTAGGTAAAATCACTAATTAAATTGTTGAACAAGGGGCACAGTAAAGCTAACACATATGATCGCGACTTATACTCGTACTAACATAAAACTGCTGTTGAGACTGGTGTCTCTTGTTAACGTATGATTGTTATGTTGATGTTTAAAGTAAGACTGTGTGTGCTGTTGCTAGTTATGATGTTACATGTGAGACTGTAAGGACAGACTGTAAAGACAGGACTGTAAGGACAGGACTGTAAGAACAGACTATTGCGTATTCATAAGTATACGTCCTCGTATATATACCCTGTATACGTGGACGCCGTGTAGAGTTGTGCGCGATCCTATGTGTTAGCTTTACTGTGCCCAATGTTCAACACTTTCACTAGTGGTTGCCCCGGCAGCTATCGGACGTCTCGCTACAACACATTCATCCTCCCATACATGATAATTTGAAGAGCGTCCCCAAGATTCCCCCCCGATTGAAATCTAGGAGACCGATTTGGTTGGATACGGCAGTTGAGCATCCCATCAATGTGAATGATTGCTGAATAGCCCTCATCGAACAGCACCCTGAGTTGAGGAATAGAGTTTTAATTTCTAATCCTTCAGAACCTCCGCCGGAACTAACGCTCCCACGTAAGCATTGGTCTGAATTAAATTCAGTGGCGGCTCGTTAGTTATGAAAGAGGGTGGGCACAAAAAAACTTACCTATTTTTTGTACATAAAATCCATTCTCCTATTTTTCATGCTGGCAAAAACGCCTAATACTTTCTTGTCAAAATCCGGGATAGACTGGATGAACTTCTTTTCTATTGATAGGAGCGCCAATGCGTTTAGTCGATCTTCTGGCATTGTGCTTCTCAGAAAAGTTTTAATGCGTTTAAGGATGGAAAAACAACGTTCACATTCTGCTGTCGACATGGGCGTTGTACAAATAATATCCATCAGTTTGCATATTTCCGTCAAAACCATTTTTAGGCTGTTATCTGTTATGAACACTAAAAGTGGCAAAACACCATCTACGCCACACATGTCATCGCGCTCATAAATTTCTGAAAGTTTACTTTTTAATTTTACACTGTCCAATATAGGATAAGATTCCACAGTTTCATCAAAATTTTTTTGTAGAAATGAATGACTATAAGTTTTACAATTTTGAGAATCAAATAATTTTGTTGCACTTAAATGATCCCTAAAATCAAATCTGTCGCTAATTTGGCTTAAAATAGTGCCACATACTTCGTTTGCAATAACAGCTCTGTTATCTCCAGCTATCGTGTTTTGTCTTTTCCTTACAGGTTCTTCATTATTGCGTTCTTGATTGTCATTGTCAGTAGAATTTCTTAAATTTCTACCATGAATAAGTTGCTGTTAGAATTGTTCAGTTGCCTTTTGCAGTTGAGTACTGTCAATCCCGTGCATTTGAGTCTGATTAAATAATATTTCATCATGTGGCATGATGAAATGAAATATTTTCAAGCAGTAGAGAAATTACGGGCAATCCAAATGTTTCAATAAACCACTTGCTTCACTAATAGTAACTGAATGTGTTCACAGTTCGACTTTTGAAAATCCAGCGTGTAGGCGCAGGGCGTGGTAATCTACATTTGACTATTTCATCAAGAATTACCGTTCGTTTTGGCGATCGAGAAAAGAAACTTGAAAATGACTAATTTTTTTGTTTTTATTGCACTGTGCCGCTCGTTCAATAATTAAATTAAATTGATGCGCGTAACAACGAATATAATGTGCATGTGGAAATGTTCTTTTCATAATAGCTTGGACACCATTTGTTTTACCACTCATCACGGACGCCCCATCGTAACTTTGAGCGATTAGTTTATTGTTATCAGACCCAGAAGGAGAATTTAAAATAGTTTGCAATTCATTCAGCAATGTTTTTGCTAATACATCAGCATTATGTCCACCCGGCTTAAAAAAAGACCAAAAGCGTTCAAAAATTTGTCCATTAAACACGTATCGAATAATAAGAACCATTTGCTGATTATTAGAGGTGTCTGTGGTTTCATCGGCCACGAAAGCAATGAAATTTGCAGATTTAATTTCCTTTAATATTCCTGCTTGTAAATTTGCCACATTGCATCTAGCAATTCGTTCTGAATAGTTTTTGAGACGCTTTTAACACTTGTGGACCTTTCATATGTATTGCAAGCACAGCGTCTAATTCAGCTGCAAAGTTAATTAAGCCTACGTAAATACCTGAATTTTCCGTCGTCAATGTCTCATCACAGCCTCGTAACGACTATTCAAAAGCTCCGAAAAGTTTTATACACATAATTAACCGGCGCAAAATATGACGATTTTTTTTCACATCTTCGTTGCACTTAATTTTATGCCGCAAATAAGCACTGTCTAACTGTTCACGTATGTCAACTTTGCCTAGAACACTAAAGTCCACGCATGCATTCATGTAAGAAACGAAATTTTCGTGTTTCTTTACCCTTTCTGCGATATGCTTTAAATCATTCAACCCTTGTTTATTCCACGCACTAACCTCTTTCTTAAAAATTAAGCAGATAAAATAAAATAGTTTATTTGTTAGTGAACATCCGCAAATCCACTCATATTTGTCATATATATTTTTATTGAAGGGATAGGCCTTCCTTTCTTCTTAATGAAAAATTTTTCCTGAAATGAAAGCGGGTTCTTTAAAAGATTTTGCCCACAGTTAGCTTCCATCATTAATAATAAACGTCACTTCAAGCCTTTGAAATCATACACGTGCGGTATGCACCGAAAACAATACACGCAAGACGTTAAATGGAGTCGCGCTATTTTGTGCCCAAAGTGATGAGCATAAGCGGATATGGCGAAGATAAGCGGACCCGGCCGATTCATACTCGGAATAGGTACATCTGAAATCGTGGCCCGGCACAAAGTTTTGAGCGTTGGCTTTAGAGTCTGTGGTGCGGAAGGAAACTTTGATGCCATCGTTATAAAAATACGTAAAAATAATAAAATAATGCACGAATTTCTTTCTGTGTTTATCTTGGTGTTTGGGTGGGCATGTGCGCTTGTTCCCATTAGTACCAGCCGCCACTAATTAAATAGGTTCCGAGCAGGCCACGGAAGATGCATCTCAATGCTGGGTAAATAAAAACTAGCAGCATTTGCGACGGCGGAAATGTGAAACAAACTATAGCCCACATAGTAAATGACTACCCCAGAAGAAGTTTCCCTAGTAGCATCGACGAGCTGAGCAGGGCAACACCTGCAGTTCTGAACTGATTGAAAAATTTAGATTTTAGTGTATAAATTAGCATTACGACCCTCTTTTTGTCATAAAAGTGATTTATGCACTAATATCTAAATTTCTATTTCGCTTCTCATACTAAGTAAACGTAATAATAATGGTCGATTAATAGTAAAAAATTCATGATTAATTTATAATATAATTCTTTTAAGGGTATTGTTCGGCGACACGTTAAATGTGTACGTGTTTTCTTTGCAAATTATTAACTTTTATTGCCAATTTATGCAGAAGCATTTTCATTAATACATATCATTGCACGAAAGTCATTGCTAATTTTAAAGTATTATTGAAAGATATTCGTTCATTATACTTAAGAAACTTTATTCCGGCAATTTACTTTACAATAGAGTCATAAATCTGAAGTTTCTATTTCTAGCCCAACTCACGTTTTCTGTCTAATATGTAATTTTTAAAGCTATGACAAATTTGTTGAATGTGTTCGCTGTCCAATAGTTTATAGCATTCACGTCAATCAATAAATATTAAATAGTTAATTGACGAAGGAGATCCTTGTTGAAACTTCATTATAACGCTAAGAAATAAGTAATTAAACTTCTAGTTTCAAAAATTCTTTTATTGTAAATCACTACAATATTGTACAAAAATTAAATTTTAGATCTGCACGATCTGACACTAACCAACAAATTTCTGTTTTTAATGATTTTAATGAAAAGATCTCGATTCCAAATAGATACTTTTTCTAATTTTCTGTTATAAGAACGCTATTAGAACATCGAGAACAATGCGTTTATAATCTATAAACGTAATCTAGAAGAATTTAGTTTTTCAAGACAGGGTCTATTAAAATTTCATATCAAATTCAAACATCAAAACATGTGAAACCAAATTTTCAAATGCAAACGTAGATCAAACAGCAACTATATTTATTTATTAATTTTATGAACTTGAATTGTAGTTATTGTAATTGTTGATAGTATCGAAAACACATTTACTGTCCTTTTGTAACATTTTCTATTTTTAAATATATATATATATATATATATATATATATATATATATATATAAGTAGATCTAGGACAGCGATGCACATACTGCGGCTCGCGGGCCGCATGCGGCCCACTGTCGATATTTATGCGGCCCGCCAACGAAGTTTAAAATTTGTTCGAAAAACTACAAAAGTTGGTAAAAATTAAATCAAATCAATATTTCTTAACTTTTTATTTTATTCTAACTTTTGTAATTGTTAGTATGATAGTATCTTTAAGTACCTACTACTTTCTTGTTCAGGTTTACTACGTAGGACAGGTATGCTCCTCGTCGTTCCAAGCATATTGTTACGGGACTAGAAATCTGTCGAACCAACTAGATTACTCGAAGATTCGCGAAACACGTCGGTATTAGCCCCGAACAATGTGGTAGGTTCTCGATGTTGGGTAACTCGTATAAATACAACGCACCGCCCGCTATCGGGGTCGTTAAGTTTTAACTACGGACAAGCGAACGTTATATTATATTCCGTCGTTCGAACTTGGCATCTAGCTACGTAACAATATAATATCAATTTTGATATGGATAAACCAGGCCCCAGTAAAAAGCGTAGTCGTAAGGTTGAAGATGAAAATCTACAGTTTCAAGATATTTGGACCGAAAAATACTTTATTATTTCATCGCATAACAAAAGTGTCTGTTTAATATGCAAGAGTAGTGTTTCTATTCCGAAGGAATAGAATGTGAAAAGGCATTATGAAACCCAGCATCATACTTTTACCAAATTAACCGGCGAAAATTTAACGCAAAAAATTTCCCCTTTACAAAGGGAACTAATAGGCCAGCAAGATATGTATCAGAATAATTGAAACATACATGAGTAGGTAAACCCCCACCAGTTTTGTATAATACAAAGGCATTTTTAATAATATAAAATATTATTAAAAATCTGGTGTGAAGAACACAAATGCAGGTTCACTATTAATATTTTCTGTGAACGTGTCCGAATATATCCTATCTACGTCTCTGGGGATAGGATATATTCGGACACGTTCACAGAAAATATTAATAGTGAACCTGCATTTGTGTTCTTCACACCCGATTTTTAATAATATTTTATATTATTAAAAATACCAGCAAGCTATGTTTACAAAACCAATTCAGGATGCTGAAACAGCTACCGAAGTTAGCTTTGAAATATCTCGAATAATAGCGAAAACTTGTCGGCCTTTTAAAGATGGTGAGTGTTTAGATATCGCCACAAAATAAATGTATCCGAAAGATGCAAAGAGGTTTGAGAAAGTGCAACTAAATCGGATGACTGTTCAAAGAAGACTTAACACATTAGCGGCTAATATAGAAGAGCAATTAGCTACGAAATCGAAAATGTTTGAGTATTTTTCTATAGCACTCGACGAATCGACATATATAAGTTCCACTGATCAACTCTTAATATTTTTACGAGGTGTAACGCAAAATTTTGAAGTGAATGAAGAACTGATTGGTATGAGTTCTTTGACAAGTTAAACCAAGTGGAGTGACATGCTCAAAGCTCTTCTGGAAAAATGTTCTATAATTGAATTGGATTTAACGAAATTATCTGAAATTACGACTGACGGAGCACCTTCAATGGTTGGAAGTAAATCTAGGATAATAACTATGTTGAAAGAGTATTTACAAACTAAAAACATAGATAACAAGGAATTAATGCAATTTCATTCCGATTGCATTATACATCAAGAGGCCCTCTGTTCAAAATTATTGGGATTTGAAAATGTGATGAAAGTTGTAGTGTAGTACCTACTGTAAACTTTATAAAATCACGAGGTCTCAATTACCGACAATTCACACAATTTCTCCAGGATATTGAAAGCGAATATGGTGATCTCCTGTTTTACACTGAAGTAAGGTGGCTAAGTCGTGGGTTGTCACTAGAGCGGTTTCTTAGCTTGATTGAAGAAATCAAAATATTTCTGGCGGAAAAGAAGAAGGACGTCTCCGAACTCGACAACCCTGATTGGCTGTGTGACTTAGCGTTTCTTGTAGACATCACAAATCACTTGAATGTCTTAAATACGCGACTCCACGGCAAAGATCAATTGATTTCGCAGTTATACTCTGATGTTTCGTCCTTTCAATGCAAATTGAGTCTTTTCAGGACACAAATCAATTCAGCCAATTACAGCCATTTTCCGCACTACAAAAAAATTATGGAGAAATTCAATAAAACTGAAGTCAATTTCGCATATGTTGAAAAAATTGATATTTTAATACAAGCTTTTCATGATCGTTTTCTAGACTTCAAAAAAGTTGAACCTCTATTAGACATTTTCAGCAATCCTTTCAACATTTCACCCGAAAATGCACCGGATCAATACAGCTGGAATTTATAGACATGCAAAATGATCATAATTTACGAAACAAGTTTAATGAAGGTAATTTACTCAACTTTTACCGTTGCGGTGACAAAATCGCTTATAAAGAGTTGTGAATAAATGCATTGAAATGCGCAAGCTTATTTGATCGAAGTATATTTCTGAGCAAACGTTTTCAGTGATGAAACTTAACAAAACAAAAAATCGAAACCGTCTGGCAAATGAAAATCTGGAAGCAATTTTACGTGTGGCGACAAGTAATGTGGAGTCAAACATAAACAAAATTGTTAGGTCAATGCAATGTCATGCATCAAAATAATAAAAGATGAAATATTACATTGTAATGATTAGATTACATTATGATTACATAATTACAACAAACATTTTTTAATGTTCTTTTATTTTTATCATTTGTAGTAATTCATACTATTTAAAAATAAAAATATTTGTGTTAATAAGTATTCTTTGTAGTGGCCTGTCCTTGGCTTATAATTTTCCCGAGTGACCCCTGTTCCCTATAAGTCAGTGCATCCCTGATCTAGGATATAGAATTCAAACATTAACATTTCCAATTTTATAAAATATTTAACGTACAGTCGGCGCCCTAGAAATCGGGGCACTGAAATTGTTGTCTTAATTATAGCTGTTAGTAAGCATCGATAAACTTTGATTTTGTGTGACATATGCTTGATATAGGTAATACTACAACGATTATAAAAGATATGGATGCGTCTAGATTTGATTAGTTTTTTTTTTGTAGAAGTGATCAGAAAAAAGAAATTTTTACTCGTGGACAAAAATGTTTCTAATCCCTGTAGCAGAGAATATTTTACATTTGCTACAATATTCAGATCTAGATTTTCCCAATGATGTAAAACGTTATCACGAAGTTCATCATAATTCCTCGAATTAAAATAATTTTTATTCATTCTCTTTCATCTTCAGCATCTCTATTAATAATTTAGTTGCAAATTCCAACCCTTGTTGGCTATTTGCTCTGTTCAGAACGGTTTGTTTACAGCCGAATAATTTCTTAATTGACTTAATTAGCTTTTAATCTTTTTTGTGCAGGTCTAATACTACCAGAAAAATCCACTGCCTCTACTACACTGCTTGCGAAGTCCAATATTTTTTATAAAATTTACAAGCGTTTGATCCTACTCCGGCGGAGAGATTTTCTACAACCTGTTTCTATTGTCTACTTAATGTATGCTGCTGTTTCTATTTTTGTAATATTCTATGTACAGTACTTTTGCCTACGTTAAACTCAATGACTAATTGTCGTGTAGACCATCCATCTTGAAGTCCCTGAAGTATTCTTGCCTTCGTTATTTCATTAGCGTGATGTGCCATGATAAATTCTAAGATGCACTGATAGTCAGTAACATACACTCAATACTGACATATAATACCTACTATAAATATACTGAAAATCATAACAACAGTATATGTCCTGTTTATACGATAGAAAATACATCAAATTATGTTATACCACTTGTCCCGATTTTTTGGGCGACGACTGTACATTTTCAAATATTAAACCACTTTATAACATACTTTTATTAGCACATTCAAATTGTAAAACTTTAAGTTCTAAGAATTCTTTACATCTGCAAATCTATTTATTACCTACTTTATAATTTAGACCACTCGTTTTATTACCTAGGCATTTATTATTCAAATTTATTTATTGCTTCATACATCAGACCGCTGTTTTATTACATTGGGTTAAATGAACAAAGGCTTTACTCTGTATTTCCATTCTTAAGTTCACGGTTCCTTGATATGTATAATAAATTAGATTACTTTAACAAGGGACTATTCGGAACTACATACTTAGATTTATAGCACCAATACTAACTTAGTAATGATATTTTATTATTTATTAGTTAAGATTAGATTTTTAAGACATTATCGTAAACCTTGGGTATTATTGCTTGTAGGCACAATTTCCGCGAAGTAATAACACAAAGATTCCCCATTATGACGTCAAACAACACACTGTACAACCAATGCGCGTATGTTAATATATAATGGTGTTGCAATAGTGGTATATTTTTACCTACTTGTAAAATAGTACAGAATAGATTAGTATAAACTAAAACATAGTATCAATTCAACATCATAACAAGCAACAGCACAAGACACACAGTCTTACTTTAAACATCAACTTAACAATCATACGTTAACAAGAGACACCAGTCTCAACAGCAGTTTTATGTTAGTACGAGTATAAGTCGTTGTAGATCGAAAATAAATATACAAAGTGTAAATAAATATATTTAGATGAAAGTACATTTATTCGTTTAGCAAACAGTCACCGAAGATTTAAATAGGAAAGTGTGTACGGCCTTACAACCTGTGCACGGTGAAACAACATCGGGGCCGTGATTCTAATAATTGGATACAACCATAACATTTGTACATCAAGCCCGAACAATTCGGTCTTCGAACAGCATCAATTTGATTTTACGAACCCGACAATACAACAATTGTAATTCTAAAAAAAAATCGAAATATCTGTAGTTGGTATTGACAATGCTTTTAAACCTGTTTTTTTAAACCAGAGCCTTTCTAGGATATCCACCTATATAACTTTTAAATTTTATTTATGGCATAAATACATAGTAATGTTGTAGTATTGTTAATATTTAAAATATTTGCAAGTTCCCATGAGGATAAGGTCCTGATTTTCATAAATGAGAGATGAATGCCCTGAACTGAATTCAGAGGAACTATTTTCAGAAGAACCGCTCTCGAAGCTGCTCTAGACTTAACTAAAAGAGTAAGATATAGAAAGTACTAGCATAACGGAACAAAGAAGGTCTCAGTGGAATAGACTCCATGACCACCTCAAGTAACCTAATCCCTCGAAGTTCGTTTTAGATTTTCTTCCATTGCAGTCTCTAAAACTCTATTGCCAAGCAAGGTTTCTGTCTAATCCAGGACTCAGTTTCAAGTAATTCGATTCCATAACAGAACTCAAATCAACGCTAGACAGTTTTCAAATAACTTGTTCCCATTACACAACTTAAATCGACACTTTACGTATTTGAGCTCACAATAAAATCTGTGTGTGTTACAAATTGTGGCTATCACAGTATTTTAATTAATATCGCAATACAATCTGTTTTTCACTGGTACTTATTCAGTATTATTTTTAAAAATATGAGGCAGTGGGTATTAAAAATAATTTTCTCTCAGAAAATCACAAAATATTTCTCACTATTTCTGCAGAAATGGAAAAGCAGACATTTGAAATGAGGTAATATAAATTGGTAATAAAAATGAATGAATAATTAATTACGAATTTTTTACGAGCGCGGCGTTCTGACCACATTATATTTGCACGTGTTCTTTTTGCGTTATTTATTGCCAACTTATGCAGAAACACTTTCGAATCCACTAATTTTACACATGCACTTCGCTGCACGAAAGACATTACCTACTAATTCCAAAGTCATGTTAGAAAATATTTGCTCATTGTATTATATGGAGGTTTATTCCTGTAACTTACTTCGCGGTTGTATCATAAAATTAAAATTTCTTTTCCGACTAATGTCTAAAACCCAATTTTGGAAGGCATGACTAGCGTGCCAAATGCAAGTACATCCGGTGTTATACATATTTATGTTTGACACGTTAGTCAATAAATATTAACTAAAATATATCTAATTACCGGGCTCACTCATTCCAAGATTTACAACAAGAATAAAATTTTGAAAATATTGGGATTAAACGAATAAGTAATACTAACAATAACTAACAGTATTTATATTTATTTACATACATATTGCTATGAACTGTGGTTTTTATATTTGTTGTACCACCGTTCACGACAAATCTATCCAACCAGGATATTCAGTCGGTTTATTTAAAAAAAAAATGGGACTGCTTACCTCTCAGGGTTCCAATCGGAAACGTGGTAGACTCTTCTACAAAATTTTTTAGGCGCCAATAAAAAATAATTATAATATCTTTAAGTTACTTATAAAACTCGTAATGGAAGGATGATTAAATTAAAGATCACAATATAAAATTAAAATGAAAATTTAATACAAAATCAAAACAAGAAAAAAAAAACAATCTTTATAGAGTATAAAGATTAATATTGCATCATTAAACAATATTTTAAAAGGAAAAATAACGCACGTAACTGACAGCTACGTGCATTAAAAAAACCTAAGTGAACACCGAACAACTTAAAAATAAACTAAATCACAAAGAATATTTCTAATTTCTCCCCAGAGAACAATATAAATAAACAAACTTGACACCTCGATCAAAAATCTAACGCATGTGCATACATCACACAAGAAAAAATATGCCCTTGAAATACCCAACGTATAAACTTTTACATTTACTGTTTTTTACTTAGAAATGTTAAAAATCCTCTTTGTTATCTAAATCAATTAACTAAGACTAAATCTCAATACAACAATATTAAATACTAGTGAAATACAATATTCAACTCTTTTAAATATAAAAAGATATCTTTTTTTAAAAAATATATATATTTCTACTTACATAAAAAAACAATGCGAGACACATTAACGAGAATCGTAATAAATTAAATATATAAAAAATCAAAATTACGAAACTAACATACTCGTAGAAAGTTCGGGAAATTGAAATACAATCACATCAACTATTAAACTCAAAACAACCCGAATTTTACAATAGATAATTATCTATCTTAAATAAAAATGTACGCTCTCCTCAACTGTTAACTTGTGTCTGAAGGTCAAATCATCAAGCACGTAGGCTTCGCATAAAAATACAGTTTTTCTTACACATAAATACATACGGATATACACAGATATCCAAAATAATATTACATTAATTTTTAAATAAATTTTTACTATTTATTGTGTAAAAATCCATAGTAATATGTACGACTACGATGTTTATTTCACAGCGATTACTGGTCGAATGAATCTTCCTTCTCTCAAGTCTTGATATACTTCTTCGGAGTTTCAAGATTAATTCGGGTGTAAAATATTTCGGGAGTTCCATAACGTGCACAGCCGGTGACGTTAACGTTTAGCTTCCCGATTAATATTACATCGAAGGACGCATATCGCATAGCCCCGTCCTTAACCAAAAAGTTTCGTCCCGATACATGCCATCCTTTGGGTCCATCAATTGACTAAGAAGTAGCGGTCCACAGTTTTATCTTTGCTTGGGCGGAAGAGAATATTCAGGCCGGTAACTGCAGACCAAGTAGATCGGAATAACACCTTTAGCATGCTTCTTACAATTATCCAGTCCACACAACCCACTCCACAACCCAGTCTTGTCGCTGTTCTAAAATTTTCTTCCTTTGTACAAGATTTTTCTCTGAGATTCTAGAATATCCCAATAGTTGTTTTTCGAGATTTTTCTCTAAGATTCTAGAAGTTTCCAAGCTTCTATGTTCCATTTGAGTGTGCGAATTTATTAGTCGCTGTTTCAAAGTTTCCACACTGTCCAGATTCTTCTGTTCAATTTGTTCCAGACTTTTCTCTAAGATTCCTGAAGCTTCCAGTAGTTGTTTTTCAAGATTTTCTCTAAGATTTTAGAAGATTCCAATAATTATTTTTCCAGATTTTCCTGTGAGATTCTTGAAGTTTACAGGCTCCTCTGTTCCATTTGCTTCATTTTGAGTTAACAGCGAATCCACATCAGCGTTCCCGCTTGGAACATGGAAAAAATAATTCTCTGGATCTTCGCCTTCTTTGGTCACACATCTCAAAGTCATTGCTGAAGCAGTTCACGTTTCATGACAGCTACTTTTAAATTGGAGAGTTTTCCTTTAGTAAATATCCTTATCTTATTATTTGAATTGATTTTAAGATAAATAAAGGAAAGTCGTAATTCTGAAGTCAAATCAATGAATTTAGACAATAGTTGTGTATCTAGTAGTAAAAGCGATACATTCCTGGACGACTATGTAAATTGTTGGCCGAGGCGTTAAGCCGAGGCCAACAAGCATTGAAGTCTGGGAAATGTGCTTTTACTACGAGGTATCTACACATACTTTTTTTTCTGAAATCGGAATCAACATTATTATAAATTAAAGAATTTTTATAACTTCATAACATTTTTGCATTACCACCTAATTGCCTATGAAATCGTTTCCATGACAATCATTGTTTGTTTGTTTGTTGTTGTGAAAAAGGTCAGAGATTCATTACATATTATTTCGCTTTAATACCTACTTATCGCTAAAGAAAATTTTAAATGAACAGTAATGATGATGTCCTGGTGTGTGGAACATCACCGGAGTTAGTAAAAGCTGCTGAAAATGTTGCCTGCGTGTATTTATTTACTGTCCAAAATGTATATAAAAAACCGGTACGGGAAAGCTACCGACTTTACCGGCTTAGGACGAAAAAAACCTTCCAGGACTGTTTTCTGATGGTTGGTTAGCAACGGACTAAAATACTAGAATAGTTTATTTTGGGATCCGAAATTGCGCCGAGAAAGTAGACAATAAAAATATGTGTTTTGAATCAAGTATAGCTAGAAATGATTAAATACGTGGCCCCATAGTATGTCATGGAAGATCTCATAGATATTCAAACAATGTGTCCTTTGTAAAAGGTCTCCTAAACCATAAACATTTTGTTATTCGCGTTGTTCTGCATTAAATCTTCTCACTAACGTTTTGATGTCGCGAAATTGGGATCGTTAAAATTCTATCTTTGATCAAACACCAACATGTATTTCTTAACAGATGCTTTCATAACTTCAACACAAAGTTTAACATAGTGTTCCTAGACATTCTAAAGATACATTGATTACTCATTTGTTTGCGTTAACTAATAGTTTCAGTTGAAATTAATAATATAATACAAAGGTATTTTTAATAATATAAAATATTATTAAAAATCTGGTGTGAAGAACATTATTTCCCACAATAAATATTTGAAAAGAAAAATTAATATGCATTTCTTAACGTTATTAATGAAGTTCTAACTATGTAATTTTTACGTTGAACCTGCCTTGACAATTTTGTCTTTACAGTGTGATTTTTCATTTTGCATATAATAAGGATAAAACTCAAAAATAAGGGTTTTTCGTTTGAGTAATCTTCGTATATATTGATGCCTCCATATTATGATAACTGTAAATATTTTCTTTGAAAATATTTTTTTTCTTTCTAATACTTACGTTAGCATCAGCATTATTTTCCTTGTCACGCTATAGTGTTTATTTTAAAATTCTTTATTAATCATTTACTTGTGATATGGTTGTAATTAAGTATTGCAAACGCACATTATGACCTTCAAATTAACCACAACATCTCACATAAGCTTGCTGTTGAGGTAGGTTATAATTTTATTTGGTATACGAAGGCGATTCGTAAAGTAAGTTCCGCTTGGTTATTAAAAATAAAACACAAATACATTTTTATTATATACAACTTAAAGCTACTACTTTCAGCTATTTTTCTACATAATTGCCATTAAGATTGAGACATTTGTCATAGCGATAAACCAGCTTTTTAATGCTCTTCGAGAACCCTACCGCCTGTGAATTAAATCATGCTGTCCAGCGTGTATTGTGGATAAAGTCTACAAAAAGGACGCCTTTCTTGTCCCAAAAGACAGTGACCATGACTTTTCTCGCGGAAAAACTTTGACGGCACTTTAAAGGTTTCCTCGTAGGCGAGTTAGAGCGACCCCACTGCATTGATTGTCTTTTCGTCTCAACGTTGACATAGACGACCCAAGTCACGTCAAGTGTTACATTATGCCTGAGGAAATCTTCACCTTCAACATCGTAACGTGTCAGAAAAGTAAGTGCCAATCCAATTCTCTTTGTTTTATGGCTTTCGGTAAGAAGTTGTCAACAAAATTTGTGGTAACCTAATTGTTCAGTAACAACCTCGTATAAAACTCTACGTGAAATTTAAGGGAAAAAACCACTCAGTTCTGTGATAGTGAATCGTTGATTTTCACAAATTTTTTCTTTTTTCTTCTACTCCGTTCTTCATCATGGATATTAGTTCGTCCTTCTCGAAAGATACGGCACCATTTTCTAACCATACTGTCACTCATGACATTTTCATCATAAACAGAACAAATAACGATGAATTTCAGCAGCCTTCATGTTCTTTGCACTCAGAAATCGGATAACAACACGCAATTCACAGTCGGCAGGATTCTCAATTGCAGCAGCCATTTTAAACGACCAAAATAGTACGAAATAATGTCCAAACGATTCTCTCACTAGCACTGCCAGACTCACACTGAACCAGACAACACCGCAGCGCTACGATCGCGCCGATATTCCCCCTCCTTTGCTCATTAGGCAGAGACAAAATTTACTTTACGCTTCGCCCTCGTATATTGCAGAAAAGCTTGAAGCGCTTGTCTGTAAAGCGATTTAAAGTAACATATGATAATATGTTAATACAAATTAATACAAATATGTTATTTGTATTAATTTGTTGTTAGTTTTATACATTTTTGTTCTTACTTTCGGGTGTATAGAAATAACAACGTCGCCTTTTGGCACAGTTAACATTCATCCGGAGTTTAAGGAGAAAAAAATGTTTTTGAAATTTTGTATACGAGAGAAAATTTTTATACAGGGTCCAGCATTGAACCTTTCTTTTTTCAATGAGACATGGTGGTACGGCTGGAGCTAGTTGAGGCGCGGTAGTGCTTTTAGCTGAAAACGTTGATTTGTCAAACGTCGTCAGTCGTCAAAATCTTTTGGATGAGAGAGCTACGCGCGTTTGCAGTAGAAACCTACTTTTCACAAGGCCAGTCGATCGTCACGGTGCAGCGGGTGTTCCATCTACCGTACAATATTCCCCCTCGAGTTCGGGAATCCATCTTATCGTGGGTGGAAGTTTTTAGGGCAGTTGGAAATGTGTTCCACAAGAGACCAAGAGCAGCATGGATCGTTAGAATACCTGCAAACATCAAGGCAGTCCAAGCTTCAGTTTTGCGATCTCCCAGGCGCTCTGCTTCAAAACATGCGGCTGGCCTGAAGTTGTCAGATCGTTCAGCTCGCCGAATTCTTTATGATAACCTACACTTTCATCCATATAAAATGGTGGTCCCACAACAACTTTCCGAACGTGACTTGGTTTCACGACAAACGGCATGCGAAACGCTCCTTGACAATTTGCCTCCTGATGCAGTTGCGTGGTTCAGTGATGAGGCACATTTCCACATCTCAGGGTGTGTTAACAAACAAAATATGCGTTATTGGAGCGGTATCAGTCTCAGAGGGGCTCATGAGAGGCCTCTTCATTCAGATTGGGTCACAGTTGGGTGTGACATCACGAGTAGGAATCATTGAGCTACATTTTTTCGAGGAAGACAATCGCACGGTAACAGTAAATTCGGAGCGTTATTTGGGCATGATTGGTAAATTTTTTCTGCCAGCTCTTGAAAATATTGTTGTCGACGAAGTATGGTTTCAGCAAGATAAGGCGACTGTCCACATATCGTGAATTTCACTGTTTGTTTAGAGAATAAATTTTCCAGAGCAACTTATCTCCAACAGAGGTGACATCTCGTGGCTCGCTTGCTCGCCAGATTTACCCCCATGTAATTTTTTTATAGGGCTGCCTCAAATCGAAAGTCTATAACAACCGCCGTACAAACCTTGAAGCATTAAAATACAATATTCGTCATGAAATACCTAACATACCGGTTGCTATACTGTAGAGAGTCTATTTGCACTTCAGAAATTGGCTACAACAATGCGTCGACAGCAACGGTGGACACTTGCCAAATATTCTTTTTAAAATAGTTTGATATCAAACTTCCCATGTTAGTGCATAATGCTAATAAAAGAAAATTTTAAAATGTACAATATATACTTTTATTTTTTAGCTTTGAAAAAAGAAAGTTTTAATACCGGACCCTGTATAATATTTTTTAAAGTTTTTTGGAAAGACCGTATTATTAGTTGAGTCTCGCTTCCATCCAAATCATTCTTATAATTGTACAAACAATGTGCATCTGCTTTTTCATATATTGAAACTACTTCTGATTTATTCAATGTATGCAAGAATATAGGACCCTGTTGGTTTAGTGGTAAGTCACTAGACTATCAATCTGTATGGACAAGTTCAAACTTTGGTCTAGCCAATAATATCGATGGCCTTTTTTCGGTCCCAGCTCGATTCAAGCTGACAAAAAAAATAAGTACCTGGAGGTAAAACTCTGGGGTATGAATAGCGGTCGGTACGTATCGCTAGCCACATTACCATCCTTGTGTACCGAACGGCTCTACTTGTAAGAAGTCTACCATGTTACTACTCCAAAGTCCTGAAAGACTTGTGCGGGGGCTATTATTATTGTGAGGAAATATACCATTTTCAAATTAACTATTAATCATATACTCTAACCTACCCGAAGAATAGAATAAGCTCATAACTTCTCTGTTATAGAGTAGCGAAATCATAAAATATACTTCATGCACATACTTCAACAAATTATTATTATTAAGTCTCTTTGCTAAATCTGGCACCCACCATTGTATATTTCAAAACAAAATGGATTTCGATATAGTATGTACTTCTCTAAATGCTACTGATGTTGATATAATTTCCATAGTAAAACTTTTCGAATTCATACAAGCAATTTGTCTTAAATGAATTTTATCTACACGTAACTTTTCGCAAACATACCACGCACTGACGGTTATAAGTTTTACGTATATCGTAAGTATAGAGGAATTTAATTCTAATTTAACAAAGAATACGACAAAACTTCCAACAATCCTAATAGTATTTTTATAGTATCATGTACAAAATTATAAAAAATCTCTAAAAATTATTAGCTATGATTTGAAGAGATTAAACCTCATTTCGATATTTTTGTAGTTTCTGTTTTATTTATTTGACGACTCCATAACTAGTTTGTTAACAATTTTTTTTTTAATTTGGCTTGTTAATAGAGAGTGTATATTTTCCTTTTTGATTTTATACCCATCTTTAAGTGGATAATATTATATAAAACGATATTATACCTAATTGTTTTCCACTAAATCTAACATTTAATAATGAGCATTTTCATTTTATTTTATCATTCGATGAGTATACATTTAGAATAACCTCCAAAAACTCTATTCATTAATTTGTACACTATTGAAAAACCGGAAAAGTTTTAGCTAGGAATAAGTGCTTTAATAAGTCATTAATTGTCAAGACTAACATATTTATTTAAATATACGACAAAGAAATTTTATTGATTATGCATAGCTTATTGTATCTTTCCTCGTATTCCAACATCATACGAAATAACTTCTGGTTTGTTATATTTTAGTATTACACTCGCTCGTCTTGACAATCCAAGGCAACTATATTAATGTTTAGCAAGCTGTATACTACTATATTTCACAATAGAATCATTAGTTATTAAACTATATGATATTTAAATACATCATGTATTTAATTACATATTCAAGGGAAAAATTAAATTTTACTTGAAATATGTTGGTCTATTTAACTATTTTGCAATTGATTGAAATATACTTAGCCTATGTATATATATATATATATATATATATATATATATATATATATATATATATATATATATATATATATATATATATATATATATATATATATATTAATTTCTTACTACACTTGTGTAGAATTAGGGTGTCCTTTTGTAGAAAAACACTATTTTGGTTTCGTGACGTTTCGGTCTTGTATTTAGACCTTCCTCAGACATAACCTAAAACTATATGGACTATTGATTGTATTACTCCACACACGAGCCTGTTACAGTGGCCTTTACACTTTAAAATCATCTTTATGTTAATGATAATAAAAAACACAAAACATTTAATAAACTAGTACATATACAGTAATAAAAATCAGTCAAAGACAGGCTTGAAATCTCTTTCTATTGTGTGCATTTTACATATGCATGTGAGTACTTTTATCGCTAAATATATATCTCAATGTACAATGCACATTGAGATATATATTTAGCGATAAAAGTACTCACATGCATATGTACTTTTATCGCTATATATATATCTCAATGTACAATGCACATTGAGATATATATTTAGCGATAAAAGTACTCACATGCATATGTAAAATGCACACAATAGAAAGAGATTTCAAGCCTGTCTTTGACTGATTTTTATTACTGTATATGTAATAGTTTATTAAATGTTTTGTGTTTTTTATTATCATTAACATAACGATGATTTTAAAGTGTAAAGGCCACTGTAACAGGCTTGTGTGTGGAATAATACAATCAATAGCCCATATAGTTTTAGGTTATGTCTGAGGAAGGTCTAAATACCAGACCGAAACGTCACGAAACCAAAATAGTGTTTTTCTACAAAAGGACACCCTAATTCTACACAAGTGTAGTAAGAAATTAATATATAGTGCTATTCACCATCAACATACACGTTGAATTCCACCATACATACATATATTATATATATATATATATATATATATATATATATATATAAACAAATGTTTGATTTAAGTTATACTTGTACAATAATTTTAGTTCGCCGCTATATAATAAATTGCAAGAAACAAATTGGCTGTATTAATATTTCAAAGTCATTTCTAGTTTTCTAAATTCATTAAATAATTTATTTATACCATTTCAATAATAATTTACTTTAATAATATTCAATTATCCATTTAATATAACTAATTAAAATTTTTTTTATATAGCGATGACATTTTTATGTAAAAACTGTACCGTATGTTTAGCGAGAGTATAATACTAGGTTATACATGTTATAAGATAATTAACATTTGCAAATAAGAAAAAACTATATTAATATTAAGTTTTGCAAGAATTCAGAAAATTGATACTAGTTCAAATAAATCAATTGAATGAAATACAGGCAAAATTAATACTAATTTGCAGAAATAACGAAGAGGCCCTGGAATAAGAAAAACAATTAACGGGTTGGCATCCCTTTGTACAAAGCGTAAAACAGTAATACACGTATTTGTAGTGCTCCGAGTTATTAATTTATAAAATGAGAAATATAGGCTTTAGTAACCTTATTCAAGTATTAAAACGTCTACCGAAAAATAAAAAACCCATTGAAATAAATTAGAAGCATCAAACGTTCCTGTTTACCTTGAAAACTCCAGATCCAACTCCTTGGTCCCACTCAAGACTGATGTAAGTGTAGAAAATGCATTCTAATGTGAAACTTCGAGCAGTCAATCTTCTCGTGAAGCTACATATGCCCAATACAATAAAAACAAGCAGCTCATTAACTGGTATCCAAATACATATTGTAGAAATAGGATCCTCTTCCAGCTTTGCTATCTAAGTTGGTTTTAATCTGAAGAGGTTACTGTGTGGTGAAACAATTGTCGTATACAATTGTTATGATTAAAAAATTTAAATTAGTGAAAGATTTTCTATCAATCTGTTCATTTATTACCAATTTATACATTCCCTTTGTACTTATTGTAGAGATTTGATGTGCCTGATATACTGCGGCAATAACATCGAATTACACTCTCAAAAATATATTTCGGGTAACTATAATTATAAGAGTAATATTTAATATATAAACATAATAAATACGGGTATACTCTGAGGAAACCAAAGAATGTTAAAGCGCAACTATGAGCCCCACCATTCATTTCTCCACCAGCGTTAGACATAGGGTAGCGGGAGAGCAGTCAGTGCACGAAGAGTATAGATCTATATAGCACTAGATTAAACAAATTTTGTTATAGATTATCGGATACAGATAGAGGAGGGGGATAGTAGGGGATTGAGCCCTCCCTCTGCATTCGGTTTCTTCAGATTATACCGGTATATTATTTTTGTTATGAACCTAATTTGGTAGCGTTCTTTTAAATGAATGTTATCACCTGACCTACGATCTAAATAGAGCTGAAAACAGCCTTTCTCTTAAATATATTAAGCTACTTATCTATTTAGTGTTGTATATGCAGCTTCTTGACTTAATCCAGGCTTACTACTTCCACATTCTGGGTTTCTTTCTCATATCGGATATTCTTTCTACAAGTCAAAATTTAAACTTTTCATATTTATATAACGCTCCATTTTAAATACAAGGGGAACACTGAAAAAATCTAAAATGGCCATGTTTCTAAAAAAATGAACAAACAAGAAACGCATATGGCAAAGAACCCCTGTCTAAATCAACAATTTATAATTGGTACAATGAATTCAAAAAAGATCGGTTTTCTTCTTAGTTGTGGATTTCGTGAAGGACGCCCAAGAACTATGGGGCATTTAAGTCAAATCCAAAAGATTTCATATTAACAGTTAGACGTGAGAAAACTTTGCTTTCGATGGATTCCACATCGTTGCATAAAGCAAAACTAACAACTGAGTATCTGAATGATGCTCTAAACGTCAGCATCATGAACCGTCCTTTATATAACCCTAACCAGCACCTTGTGATTTGTTTTTGTTTCAAAAAATAAAGATAAAATACGTTGAATCACTTTTACGTCATCAGATGAAGCAGTGGTACATTATGAACATCTGGCTTCTGAAGTGTCTCGGGAAGAGTGGCATCATAACTTTACGGACAGATTTCATCGAATGCAAAAATGTGTTGATGTTAAAGGGGATGAAAAACAATAAAATCATTTAATTCTTTTTAAACTTATGGTTCTTTGATTTTCTAAAAATTTTCAATATTTCCCTCGTATAATATCTTTATATAAATTTGAATTTTCTTCTAAATGGATGCATATCAATTTTTGAATGTAACTGATTTTTATCTATTACTCCTATCTTTTATCTGTATAGCACGTTTTAACTTTCTAAGTGTTTATACTTTTTCGAATTTTATACTATTACAAACCAATTGAAACTCATAAGATAATAGCATATTTATTTTATTTGGGTTTCCTATATAATTTATTACAAGGTTATAAATATTAATTATCGATATTTGTTTGTAAAACTACAATTTTTTCGCCCACGCAGTGGCATCCTTAGGTACTTACTAAAGCAAGTTACAAACTGCTCATAACTAGAGAACGGACGCAATTTCCATAAAACGCAATCGGCAATTGGAATTGTGTATAACGTCGCTCAGTACATCCCGGCGTAATTCAATGAAGTATTTGTTTAACTTACTCGGACACCTGGTCTCGCCGCGATAACAATGGACAAGCCAGCTATTGTATTCGGAGAATATAGTGTTTTTTAAAGTGTTTTCATGAGCGTAGATAGAAGCGGGGTTTTTATAATGTATTTTATTTATTAGTTTATATTTCGTAAGATAAATAAAGTGCTGTGAGTAAGTTTCTTGTTTTCATAGTTTTAACTGTTAATTACATCGTAATTTTTGTGATAGATCCTGTTTAATATCGTTTGATTGAATCTATTTCTACCAATTATTTCGACGTAAGAGTGCATTGAATTTCGTTCAGTTTCAATAACTTACGCACACATTTTTAGTTTCATTTATTTAGATCTAGAGCATTGTTTAAGTTACTTTTTCAGATATGATATGGAAGAATGTCGAGAACGGCATTGTAAAACAATGGCGAGTTGGATTGACGGTCATACTGATTGTATGTCCATTGTCAGTGATTCCGAAATTGATTACAAAATCCGTAAAATATCGTCAAAAATTCGTCACTTAGGATCGCAAACACATCTGAACTCTGTAAACCTTTTATGGCGGCTAATATTGCATTAAATAAACTTAGCAATCCCACTTTAAAAATATTTCTGAAAAAATATACTGGGCGAAATGTTCCTGATGAATCAACTTTACGCAAATATTATGTTTCTAGGTGCTATACGAGAACAGTAGAACGCATTAGAAGCCATCTTAATAATTAATTAATACATATGGATAAGCGCCGGCGAAACAGTGGATATGTTAGGACGCTGTGTGGTAAATGTTGTAGCTGGTGTACTACATCCAACTATTCCCTATAACTCATATGTAATAGCAACAAGTGTTATAAATAGAGTTGATGCGGAAACAGTTGCTGAAACCATTAAGGAGAATATGCAAAAAATGCTACATTCGGACGCCATGCACAAAGAAAAAATACTTGTATTTGTCAGTGATAGTGCTGCGTATATGTTAAAAACAGGCAGACATTGAAGAAAACATATCCTAATATGCTGCATATTACTTGTGTAGCACATGCTCTCCACAGAATCTGTGAATATATCAGAGACACTTTTCCGGAAGTTGATAGACTTGTATCAGCTTTTAAAAAAGTTTTCAGAAAAGCACCATTGAGAGTAGCTCTTTACAGGGAAAAATTTCCATCTCTGTCACTGCCTCCCACTCCAGTAATAATTAGATGGGGAACATGGCTGGAAGCTACTAGTTATTATGCTGAGAATTTCGATAACTTTTCAACAAATACATATGTATTTCGTAATTTTATAGATTACCACCCATTTGTTTTCCAATTATATAAATAAATTTAAAAACTTTATAAATACAACTTTTCAACAAATAAATATGTATTTCGTAATTTTATAGATCACCACCCGTTCGTTTTCCAATTATATAAATAAAATTAAATATTTTAGAAATACAGCCTTTCGCCAGTACTGCACTGGGTGGTAAGCGTGTCCGTTCTCTACTCATAACGTCCTCTAGTAAGTACCTGACGAAACCACCACTGTTGGCGAAACAAAGTCCGTTTTACAAACAAATATTAATAATGTGAAGAATTTAACTATTAGTTTCATTTTAATTTTCTTCTATTTTAAATTATGTATCTTCATCAAGTAAAAGTCGAATTAATGAAATTATTAATTATTGCTTTTAATATTGGAAGACACCAAAATGCGCTAACAATATGGCCACCGATGTAAAGACCGTCGCGAAAATTTATAATCTAAAAACACATGTTTTGTGTCGACAATGAGAGCATAATCTCTATATTATACCCAATATTTTTTCTCTTAACACTTTTATGCTAAATTATAAGTAAGAGTAAAATTGAGACTTTCTGTGCCATCAACTCTATTAAAAATAAACTTGAAAAATTGAAATTGGAAATATTGCAGGTTTATTTGACCTAGAAATTGTGATTCTAATACAATACAATGTGAACAATAAACATAAATCTAAAAACTACTATGGAATAAAACAAGATATATGTAATTTATTTGTATTTATTAACAAACAGAAATAAATAAGTGATAAAAATTTTAAGAAACAATTGAACTAGAATAATCTAATATATTTTTATAAATCTGAAGCTTCTTCATGTGATGAAAATTGCCAAATTTCATAATCGCTTTCTTGTTGTAAGTTTATTATAAATTAAAAGTGATTATCTATATTACAAACTGTTTTTAAGTAGAAATTAATACAATGCTAAATAATTCAAGGAAAACACGGCAAAACACTAAGAAACAATTGACAGATTACAGATGGCGTCTGATAAACATTTGCAGTTAGAGTAGTGTCAATTTGGGAAGACACTGACGCAGAAACCAATTTGGAACTTATAAAGAAAAGTGTACCCCAAACGAGAAAGAGAAAGAAAGACATAGTTCTTGCATGTATAGACAGGCCGAATAACATTGACTGCAATATTCTTCAGTTGTCTTCTAGCGTCCGTAAGGTGTCGATCGTGTTCTTTGAGTTAATTTTATTACAAAATCAGTTGTTTGAGTTTATTTTATTACAAAATCAGTTTGTTTGAGTTTATTTTATTACAAAATCAGTTGTTTTCACAACTATTTGGAATAGAAGGCCTTTATATCTGTAGGTATTACATTATTTTTCATGAATTTTTAATAGGATTTGTTGAAACATGTACTTTATTTGTTATAGATTATTATGTCTAGTTTACCGTCCACATCTGGATGTCGTGACCCAGCAGATGTTGAAATACCAGTGAAAAAAAGACAAATAATAGCAGAACAATCACGGGAAATCATTCATAACGTGTACAATTTGATCAAAAAGAGAAATATGAATGGTAAATTATGTTTTGCTCTTTAAACTGTCATAATGTAATTTTTGTCGTATATTGCAAGCAATGATAAACGATAGCAAGAAATAAATATTGTTTGTAGGGAATATTTTTAATGGTAAATTAAGTTTTACTCTTTAAATTGTCATAATGTAATTTTTGTCGTATATTGCAAGCAATGATAAACGATAGCAAGAAATAAATATTGTTTGCAGGGAATATTTTTAATGGTAAATTAAGTTTTAACTTATTTATATGTGTAGTTATTTTTGTATTTATGTCATTAGTAACTAAGGGTATTTATGTATAATTATGTAGTAATAAAAGACGACGTGTAAACAACAAATTATTTTTACTCCGAATGAATATTCATAAATTTACAAATATAATGAATAAAATCTTGGTAAAAGAAGAAAAACTGTGATATATATATGTAAATGTTTAAATTATAATGAAAATAAATAATTGAACCAGAAATTGTTGGTTGTATCTCTGTTAAAAATCCCACTTGAAAATAAATAAAATAATAACGCTTTATTATTCTTTCAGACAATAGAATGTGTTTATGAAATTATGTTTCATGGCAAACGAACATAATAAATGAAATATGTTGTTTCCGCTGCACACGAAATAAAAATACAAAACGTTTTACGTAAAATTCGAATTTTAAATTGCGCGCTAATTTAGACCCAGCCCGACCTATGTTTTTGAGGGCGTTAATACTCAGGTTGCGCGATTCGCTCGCGCAGATTGGTGTCTTCCCAAAGCGATTTTACTCTATGTCTTTACACACGAATTATATAGCTTTCTCTCTCACATTCATCGCTACCTCTCTTTTTATTACACCTATTGGTTTCTGTGTGGGTGTCTTTCGATATTAAATTTACTCGACGAGGGTGAATCCCTTTGCTTGACTCCTGATCCAGTCACAATAAAAAATTGGTAAATATCTTACTTTTATTTTTCAGTACAGTTTTCATTAAAGTTAACACATCTTTCCCATCAATGCCCTAGCATTTCTAATGTTTTTCGTAAAAAAGATTGTTCAACCTGTGTGAACCACTGATTGACTGCACATATCACATCATTATCTGACGGAAATCGTTTACTACGCAAGTGTTCTTTAAGTTTTGGAAACAGTCGGTAATCGCTGGAGGCGAAATCTGGCGAATATGGCGGATGCTCATCTAATTCGAAGCCTGTTTGAGCTATTGCAGCTGTTGTAATGGCAAACGTGTCAATGGGTGCGTTATCCCGATGCAAGGTAACACCTTTGCGCAACTTCCCTTAACGCTTTTCTTTTATGAAGTCAAGTAATTTAGAAATTAAATTAGCATAATAAGTAAATCTACTAAAATTACGCCTTTAGCATCCCAAAATACGGATAGCATGCCCTTCCCTGCTGAAGGTTGTGTCTTAAATTTTTCGGCGGTGGTAGACCTAGATGTCCTCCTTACTCTGTACTTTGGTCTCCGCATCATCGGGCTAGTGGCTTGGTGGCTTGCACACTTGCCTCGTAGTCCGGCAGTACCGGGTTCGAACCCCGGTGCTTCCTTTCTGAGTTTGGTTTTCTATAGTTTTTCAAATTCCACATCAAATGCGGAAAGGTAACATCTTAAGTCGGTCTACAGCCGCAGGCGTAATAATAACTCATGGCCAGCCGATGCCCCCTGTAATTGGCGCAAGCTGTTGGGGGATGCTAAGGCATGGATTATTATAATGATAGATCCAGAACTCGTTCATTGTCATAAATCTAGCAAGAACATTTTCTTCGTCGTTTCTATACCGCGTTAAAAGACGACCGCAAGTGTCTTTTTAAGTTTACTTGTATGCATCTGTTAACATTCGTGGTACCCATCTTGCAGACAATTTTTCATAATGACTTCGGCTGTAATGATATTATATACTACATGATATGAGAGATCAGTATTTTCAACTATTTGCCTTATAGTAACACATCGATCTTGCAGCACGAGATCATGTACCTTTTTAACAGTTTCTTGGGTAGTGACGGTTGTGGGGGCTCACCTGTATGTTCGTCTGTACACGACTGTCTATCACATTTAAACTCACGCCACCACCTTTTAACTATGTCATATGATACTGGAGATTTCCCTAAATAATTTCCCTCTCGACCTCGGCGGCTATTGTAGGTACGCTTTAATAGTTTCAGACTTGTAAGTTTCTAGCGTTAATCTACACATAGCAGGTTACAATGCGACGTGAAGATAAATAATTGTTTTGGTTTCTAAATTGGTCAGGTGCGGAACAAAGGGATCAGCCCTCGTGTACACACTAATAGCCTTTTTTTCTGATATTTTATAAGAAAATAATTGAATTTGTGTATTTGTATCCTATTATAATTTTTCTGCTTCATTTCTCTGTGTTTATAGCAGTAATTTCTTTTCGAGAACCTGACAAATAACTAAAATCTCTTAATCTTCGGAGGACAATTTCTTTCGCTCTCGTCTTGCATTGACCCTGTTTCACACCGAGGTTGGTTACCAGAATTGTTCACAGGATTGCTCAGATTCTTGAGAACTACTAATTTTGGAGGTAAAAGTCGGGATTTAGTGAGAGAGACTGTTATCTTTACACAATCACTCCTTTGAACCCCTTAATAAATTAATGCTAGTTGTACACATATATACCATGCCTTCAACAAGATTCTTATTTGGAGTAGCCAGTGGCTTTAATATAAAGTTGGTGGTATTGAAAATTTTTACAGATGTCATAGTTTTCAGTAATATATAGTTTTCAATAGTAATATCACAAGAGAGTGAGAATATATTGAAAATAATTCGACAGATTTTCGAAAACTTGTTGCTAGGGAATAGACACGAGAGCCCGTAGGGCTCGAGTGGCTCTTCCCGAATGGCAACAAGTTTGAGAAAGACCGGAGAATTATTTTCTAATTATTTCTCACTCTCGAGTGGTATTCGAAAGATTATTTTTTAATGTTTAAATAAAAAACACAGCATAAAAATACAACTTTTTAATATTATTTCTGTACATTTACAAAATTAATTAGTGTTAAAAGTTTGTATGTGAAATACACAATTATTGTAAATGTTTTATCCGTGAGTGGTGGATTTTGCAACATTCTTCTGTTCTGTTGTGTTAAAAGTTATAACTTCTCCCTTGTCTCTTAGGTTATTAATCAAACTTGAATGATGTTCATTATTCAACTGCAGGTACGGTTTCAATGAACTAGATGAGCTGTGGCCCGTAATTTTGATTATTTCCTGCTCGGTAACACCTGCTTTCGCTAGATGAGACACTGCACTTGACCTTGAAGAATGGTTCGTAATTTTTATTTTTTTAGTGTCCAGCCCAATCATGTCCGCCGATTCTTTCATCCACTTCGACATTATGTTCACCCCCAACGGCATATTTTTGTACCATCCTGAAGAAGACGGTTTATCTCAAAGCAATGTTTACTGTTAAAATAAGTCTGTCAGTTTTTATATGTTCGTTCCTCTTGCTTAGCAATTTCTTGAGCAATCGGACAGGACACGCATTAGGCTTTTCAGTATTTGGTATTAACCATTTACTATCAGTCAACTTTTGTGCCCCACCTTGCGCTGTTTTAGAGAAAACCGGATTATACTCTACTCTTCCAGTGGCCAAACCAGCATTGTCTGTTTCTTCTTGAAAATAATGCACTAAACATTGACAATCTTCTCCCCCACGCCATGCTAGCTCATATGAAGCAATGTGATAAAAGCATTTTTGCAAACCGAAGGGTGTCTCCTCGTCGTAGCGTTTTATTATTTCCATGATTTGTTCATTAGTTAGAATTGCAGAACTTTGCTTCCTTTTTTCTGGCACCTGTTGTAATATCTTACGTTTTGTATTTCTGGCTTCTCTCGCAGATTTAAATTCGATATCTTTAAAGGGGTCTAATTTTCTACTAAATTCGTTGTAGTACAACTCTTGCATTAATTTGGCGGTTTTATTCCACATTGTTTTAATAACGGCTTCTTTGTAATCTTCTCCATTGCACCTTTTCATATTAAATCCCCAGTCTTTCAAAATGTTTGCCAGTTTTGTGACTGGTGTATTTCCTTCTAATTTGTAATCCCGTTCGTCGCAAAATGATTGGAATTGTTTCCATATTGAATTATTACTAACCATAGTATTTTTGCACGAATTTTCTTTAATCTGTGCGTTTATATCTTCCACTGATGATGAACTAAATCGCTTATGGTTCATTGCTTCCAATTTGCAATAATACTGGTGACAGGTGTCAAAACTAGAAAATACGTTGTCGACAAACAGAAACAAAATACTAGAAAATATTCTCGGGAGAATAATGTACTAAGATTATTCTCACTATAATAATATTGTGATTGCATAGAATTAAACACGTGTCCGCAAATACTGCTAAACGATTGGTTAATAAAATTATTAAAAAATAATCAGTAATAAAAACTTAATTAACGGTAATTTTATTCGACGCTTGAAAAGTAAATGGGCATAAGAATAAACAAATGATAATAAATGCTCCACTTAGAAATACAAATTTTAAGATGACAACTGTCGAACTTTTGCTCACACTTAATTAATATTTTTCAAAGTAACCAACTGTATGCTAAAATCACGAGCTACTCCAAATTAGAATTTTATTGAAGGCATGAAATATACAGGTGTTTCCAATTAACTTGGTCAAACTCTAAGGGCGTATTCTACTCATTAAAATAATCATACAGAATTTGCGGAAAATGCTCTCTTAAATAATTGTGATGGTTTTTCACTATTGTTAATAATTTCGCAAATTATGGAATATAATAAAGTTCGTCCATATGATCATAGCAATCGTTGCCTTGAGATTCGAAAGATTGTCCATCTCCTGAAATCTCGTCCACAAGAAGACAAAAGACAAAAAAAACATTGTCATGTCAATATTGACACTAAGTTTCATATATACATGTCATATTGAAGTGTAACACTCTTATGTATAAATTCACAAATGCAGAAATGACAGATATCCATTTTACTTATGCACTTACGTGCGAACGTAAATTCCTAAGAAGCTGTCCAGCTGTATCCTGAATCATATCTAGCGGGACATTGACCAACTAAAGGTACTTTTGCGGCTATTCATCGTCGTCCTGGAGAGACAGGATCCACCGCGTAGGTTTCTTTCGACTGTGGGCTAACCGAATATTTCGTAATGCTGCTATAGAAGAAGATATTCTTGAGATAGTTGATGCTGACCCAAGTACAAGTACTATAATTGCTGCTGATATTGGTATTTCATCAAAGACTGTCCTTCATGACCAATTATCAAATGACCAATTATCAAATTATCAAATGACCAATTATCAAATGACAAATTATCAAATGACCAATTATCAAATGACTTCATGACCAATTATCATCAAAGAATGTTCTTCATGACCAATTATTGTACCCGTTTCATGTACAGACAGTGCAAGCTCTTTCAGATGACGATTTCCTTCCACGATTGTAATTTTGTCGTTGGTTTTTAAAAGAATGCAATGATCCTCATTTTCATAATAGTATTATTTTTACCGATGAGTGCAGTTTTTCATGAAATGGAATAATGAATACTCGTTATAATCATCGATGGTAGACCTGAATCCGCAGGAAATAGCACATACTCGACATCAACAAAGATTATCCTAACGTTTGGGTCGGCATAGTTGACAACTATCTACTGGGACCAGTGTTTTTACCACCGGAACTTAATGGTCAGTATTATAGGCAATTTTTAGAAGAAAAATTAGAAGCGTTCCTGGATGAAGTTCCATTGCAAATATGTCAAAATTTATGGTTCATGCAAGATGGGACTTCTGCACATTTTAGCGGCTACCACGCTCACCGTAAATTTAGTATATGAACTTTTATGATTATTTTGGTGAGTAGAATACGCCCCTAGAGTTTGCCCAAGTTAATCGGAAACACCTGTATAAGCCCAATGCACACGTTTATTGTTTGAAGACGGGAGGAATATTATAAACGGGAAGCTACCTATACGAGATATGCCTTTTATATTTCGGGAATAGGCGATCCTGATGCTACCATCTGACAACCGATGTCTCTATCCTAAAGTTCGACATTTTTGACAGAATACTTCCTCAGAACGTTTTGACGTACAGGTGCTATTTGTGTTATTTACAGTGATACAATAGTATATTAAAAAACAAGTTTCATAAGACACCATTTTGCCGCACGAGATCAGTTTAGAAAACGAGCCGCGATAGCGGCGAGTTTTCTAAAGAGCGAGTGCGGCAAAAGGCCTTATGAAACGAGTTTTTTATACTATTTTTTCTATTTTGCGTTTTTTACATTAATAAATTGCTTAAATTGGAATTATTTAATTTGAAAGTTCAGATTTTAATTTTTATATAAAGCATGCAGTTGGTCACATTGATACTTGACATTTTCAAATTTAAATCTTGCTATCCGCGAAGTATATTATATTACATATTATTTACTAATTTTCGTTAACATTACTTTATACTTCATTTAAAAATATAAACATGAGTGACATAGAAACATATATATGTTGTTGTCAATTGTATACAACATACGTGGTTTGTGTAAAATACGGATATATATTATATCTAATAATATAAAATATTATTAAAAATCTGGTGTGAAGAACACAAATGCAGGTTCACTATTAATATTTTCTGTGAACGTGTCCGAATATATCCTATCCCCAGAGACGTAGATACGTATTTCGCTTTTCTACAAGCTCATCGGTACGCCCCTGCTGGAGAAAGGATATTTCCAGACACATTCACAGAAAAGAACCACCTCGCCCTATCACCGTAATTATCCAGACCGAGCGCAGAAATAAATTCGGCGCTACCTGTTGTCAGACAGCCGAAGTACCTCGGGGTAAACCCCACCAGTTTTGTATAATACAAAGGTATATACAAAACTGGTGGGGTTTACCTACTCATGTATGTTTCCATTATTCTGATATATTATATCTGTAAAATGTACATCAATTCTTAAAATCAAATGACAGGAATGATATTTATTTCTGTATTCGAACAACGCCAACATTGAAAAATGAAAAAAAGCGTATCGAAATGAAGCTCATTTCGATACTATTTTGGGTTTCATAACGAGTTCATTTCGAACGCAAAATAGAAAAAGGTATTTTTAATAATATAAAATATTATTAAAAATCTGGTGTGAAGAATTTTTAATAATATTTTATATTATTAAAAATACCTTTGTATTATACAAAACTGGTGGGGTTTACCTACTCATGTATGTTTCAATTATTCCGATTATTTACAGTGACTTAAAAAATTCATCTCGGCCTAAAAATGGAATTAACTCGTGAATATTTCCGTGCGATTATTTTTTATAACTTTCAACGTCGATTATCACAACAGTACATCGATGAACTAAACTCGACTTTTAGCGATGAATCACCATAAAAAAACAGCGTATATCGGCGGTATACTGAATTCAATCGTGGCCCTGCTCATTAACGAATTTCGTGAAAGTCATCCAAAATCGGTTGTTCCGAAAAACATTGCTGCTGTGCGTGAACTGATATTGTACGATTGTCATATGACCTATCGTGAGATAGAGGTATCCTTGGGCATTAATGGGATCACCATTCACTCAATTAAAAAAAATTGTTCGCGTTGGATCCCCCATAATTTGACAATCACTCAAAACAAGGCTCGTATCGATAGGCCAAAAGAAATACTAAAAAAATACGAACGGGGGTGCTTCAAAACACGTTATGACATCGTAACAGGCGAAGAATCATGAATCTGCGCCCGAAAGTAAATAGCAGTCGACTGTGGTTTTTCAAGATAAGCCAAATCCAACAAAAGTTGTCCGCGCACGAAGCACTTGATCGCTTGTTTCTTCGGAAAAACCGGACACGTGACAGTTGTACCATTAGTGCAAGGTCGGAAGGTAAATTCTAAATGGTACAGAATTATTTGCTTGCCAGAAGTATTCGGAAAAATACGGAAAACAAACCGCCGAAGACAGATCATTCTCCACCAGGGCAATGCAGGCTCTCACACATCGGCTCAAACAAGAGAGTTTCTGATAACTGAAAAAGTGGAATTGATGGGTCATCCGCCGTGCAGCCCTGATTGGCACCCAATGATTTCTTCCTATTCCAGCAAATCAAAAATCAATTACGAAGTGACAACGTTTTTCGACGCCTAAAGAAACGGTTAATGCTTTCAAAATACATGTTTTGGAGGTACTTTAAATGGAGTGGAAAAAGTTCTTCGAAAATTGGTTCAAGCGCATGAAGAATTGTATTGATCTTAATCGAGAATATTTTGAAGAACTATAAAGCCATGTACGGTGATTGATTTTGTCATTAAAATTGGTCTCAGTTAAATAGGTTCCGCACAGGCCACGGAAGGTGCAACTCTATGCTGTATATATGGAAACTATAGTCTATTTTTAAACTAAGAGGAGCGTTTTAAATTAATCGCGCCAAAATTACTATGCGTGATTGGTTGCTTCAGAGGTAGGATTACGTTATGCAAAAATTGCGTGTTGACCTATCGATGTCAAACGCTTGTCAAATTTCGTTTTCTGTTGTGTTCCCGTTGTTCTATTCAGTTGTATTGTTGTATTAACGTAAATAAATCCGTTCTTTTTAGAATTTGCGAAACCTTTAAGATACCCTTCTGTATTTATCGATAATTATTCAATATTCATATAAATATATGGATACTGTTGCAACAAGTTCAGCATCATTTTCACCTCCGAAAAAACGCAAACGTTTAGATATAGGGCATTTATCTGTTGCTGAAAAGCAATGTGTTTTAAATATGTATAAACAGCTGCGAACTGATGAACCGAATCTTAAAAGAACTGTTATTGTTTCTAAAATTAGTAACACCGTGGGTAAGCTTTCATGGATTGAATAATGTAACCAATTTGACAATATATCGCACCATAAAAGAGTATAATGAGACTGGTACAGTTACTGCATCTAAACACTATGGAGGACGACCTGGTAATGTTGCTGCATACGATGAAGTAGTTAAACAGTCTGTGCTTTCTTTTATAAAAACGAATTACCTACGTTGGACAAAATTTTGATGGAAATAAAGAAACGTCCAGATTTACCACAAATGTCCCGTTCGTCATTGTACAAATTTATGAAGCAAATTAACTTCAAGTAAGTAGTTAGCGGAGCCTTTGATTTCTTTAAATCCTTTATTTATGTTATTTTTTTGTTTAATGTAAATAATTTTTAATAAATGTTTGATTACGTTGTGACTTTATTGATGTAGAGTTTATATTCAAAATTAAGCGGGAAATAACGCTAAATCAAATGTTGCCTTTGAGCTCAATGAATAAAGAAAAACTAATAAAATACGAAAATTTAAAAAACATTCAGAGTGTCATTGATTTGGTAACTTTTACAGTGTAAATGTGGCTTTTCCATTTACTCCTCTTAGTTTAAAAATAGACTATAGCAGATATTAGCGACTGCGGAAATGTGAAACAAACTATGACCCACATAGTAAATGATTGCTCCAGAAGAAGTTGCCCTGGTAGCATTCACGAGCTGATCAAGGCAATTTCTTCAGGCCCGGACTGGTTGAAAAATTTGGGTATTAGTGTATAAATTAGTATTAAGACTTTTTTTGGCATAAAGGTGATATATACACTAATATCTAGATTTCGTTTGAGCAGCTAAATGCTCAAACGAAATAATAACAATAATTCTAGTTTCTGTTCTCTATTCCCGAAATAAAAAAGGCACTCTCGTATTAGATTCTACGTAGAAATTATGTTAATTACAGATAAATAAGTGAAATGTTATGTTAACTGTTGATAAATAAATGAAACTATTGCGAAATTTTTTTTGGTTGTTATGTTTCGGGATGGAATTTACTCCAGGACCCGAAATTGAAATTATGAATGCTTCTCACGAATAATTTTAATTATTTCAATAAAGGATGCCTATTGGCAAATTGAAAATCGCAATACACTATTTATTGTAAGGAATAGATTTTTATATTGGCGAATTAACAGTTTTTTAACTTTTTTATATTCGATATGTTACTCAATTATATCGATAGCATTGATATCTATAAATATTGATTGGTCAAGTTATTAATTGCTGACATTAAATATTGTTGCAATTAACTAAAATAATTAAGTCAGTTTTTCTTCAAGGTCGCTATAAAAATTGTTAGCGAAATATCGAATTTATGTTCTTTTTATAGTTCGTTATTTGAATTTATAATTTATTTAAGTTGTTATATAATGCGATAACAATCTGAATTTGCGTCCATTAAAATCAATTTGTTAAAGAAATAGTTGTGATTCTAGTTAAAAAAAAAATGTTAAAATATCTAACTCTACATACTTTCACGAACATTTTCAAATTGAAAAGTAATTTCATTAAAAACAGCACGAAGAAATAAGTTTCACTACTTTCCCTTGATTATTTCTTTTTCTTTTGTGTCAGTGTATGTTCTCTAGTGCCAATATTTACATCAGATACCTCTAGTTTTATGTATGTATGTATGTAAATCAGAAAAAAATATATTTTTCTGCATATATTTCATTTTATCAACGTAACCTTTGATATTTTATTGATTTGTTAACGAATGTCGAAAATTGTAATTATGCTTTTTAATGTAGCCTCTCGTATTAAACTATATTAAAAAGTTAGCATTAATTAAGTTTCCCAAGATAAACGTCATATTAATTGTGCGACTCTCATTACTTAAACTAAAGTTTGCTTAATATCATAATTATATGCTTCGTTAATTGAATTTTCGAAATATGTATTCCATAAGTTTGTATGTAACTATAATAATAAATTAAATAACAATGTAAAGTTATTTTCTAGTGAATTAGTTTTGTTGTAAGATTATTTTCAATGTAAGTACAGTTTGACTATTATGTTAACCCTAATGTACCATAAGAATTAGTTTTAACAGCTTTGCTAAACTATAAAAGTCAAATTACAATTATCATGTAATTTACAGGACAAATAAATAAGAATTTAACATAATTTTGTTCTAACATGCCCATTATGCACTCACAATCATTACATTTGTCTTTTTTGATTCTTATTAATGTGTTTTGCATTTTTCGCAATAGTTGGTTTTTCGAATGTAAATACAGCTAAGATATGAATTTTAATTGATATCTTCATTCAATAAAATCGCTCAAGAATTGTTAATTTGCTAATGCAGGGTGGCCTAAAATGACCGAGTTCATTGAGTTCATTATAACTTCTTATTTAAGTCATAATTATTAATTTTTTTAAATTTTAAATACAGTATATTAATGGAGAATATTTTTAATTTAATTATGAAAAATTATATCTCGCAAGTGGTGGCCATTTTCTGCTACGCATATTCGTGCTCTTTCCAAAACATTTTTCATAACCTTTCGCAAAACTTCAGGTGTGTTGTTGATTTCGTCGCGTATATTATTTTTTAATTGCTGTATGGTTCGAGGCTTATTAATATAGACTTTTCCTTTCAAATAACCCCAAAGGAAACAGTCTGAAGCGGTTAAATCCGGTGAACGCGGAGGCCAATTAAAATCGCTTGTACGGGAAATAATTCGTTCACCAAAGATGTCGCGTAAAAGAGCCATTGTGTCCTTCGCAGTGTGCGCTGTGGCTCCATCCTGTTGGAACCATACTTGCGGATGGTTTTCCACGGCTGGCCTTAAAAAATTTTCCAACATTGTCCGATATCTAACACCAGTGATGGAAACGGCGACACCGTGTTCATTTTCAAAAATCAAAAATATGGGCCAATTATCCTTTCCGACGAAACACCGCACCAAACGGTACACTTAAGTGGGTGTAATTCTCGCTGTTGAACTACTCTTGGATTTTCCGTAGCCCATATCCTGCAGTTTTGCCTATTAACGAACCCATTTAATTGAAAATGGGCTTCGTCGCTCATAATTAAATTATGAATAAAATCATGATTTTCTTCGGCTTTTTGACGAAAATAAATTGCATAATCAAGTCGTTGCTGGTAATCTGTCGGTTTCAATTGTTGGACAAGCTGAATTTTGTATGGAAACATTCTTATTGTATGCAAAATTCTCTGCAGCAACCCTCTTGAGAGGCCAAGTTGTGTCGAACGTCTCCTGGTTGATGTTTCTCCATCTTCCCGAATACTCTCCTGTACCCGTTCAATATTGTCATCCGTGTGCACCGTTTGTCGTCTGCCGGAACCAGGAAGGTTCCTTACTGCCCCTTGTTCTCGAAAATTTGCAACCAGACGGTTTATTGTTGACTCTGAGGGTCCAACCCGCACATTAAAATAACGACGATATGCACGCTGAGTCAAAACAGTGGATCGTTAATTTGAGAAATCTACTGATCCATTTTAAATTCCCCAAGTCTTCTTTACAAAATACTGAAAACAAAAAAAAAAGAAAAATTATAATAAAAAGTTATAAGGAATTAAAACCCCTTCGGTCATTTTGGGCCAGCCTGTATATGATCAAAAAGTCTTTGGATCGCGATAGCCATGAAGTATAAAACCATCTATAGAAGTATTTACTTCTGTACTTTGAAGTACCCATAAGTCACAAATAAAATAGATTTTAGGTTATGATAATTAGTTGCATTTTATGTATATTTTATAACCAGATGACTTGAAAGCTGTCAAATAAATGTCAAAACTAATTGAAATACATAATTTCATAGATATATCGTAAATTCCATGGCAATAGCGATCCAAAGACTTTTTGATCATACGATACATTTCTAGATTTTACTTTATATGGCTAATCTGTAAGTACTCTATTAGGTCTGATGAAGAAACAAATACAGTTTCGAAATGTTACGTAGCAATAAATCGTTTTATTTGATACATTGACCGAAATGGTGTTTTTATTAACAGTGGAATCATATATACGAGGGTAAGGTGAAAAATTCTCGGCCTGACACAGAGATGGCGTTCCAATCAGCGAAAATTTATGATTCCTGCCTGGGTGCGTCTATCATTAGTTCGTACTACAAGTTTCAAGTTTTTCTGTCAAGTAGTTTATTACACAAATTTTCGCAGTAGACGTCTTGCGTGTTTTTCGTTAAAATGAATAAGCTTGAATATCATGAGGTAATAAAATTCTTCGTTTTGGATGGATTAACCCCTAAGGAAATTCATCCGAAGTTGACAAAGGTTCACGGAGACTCTGCTCCTTCAATGTCAACCGTTAAAAAGTGGACAGCTGATTTTAAACGTGGTCGTACGTCCCACGCAGATGACCCACGTGAAGGACGGTCAAAAACAGCAACCACACCGGAAACCATTGAAAAGGTGTACGATAGCGTGTTGGACGATAGGCGTGTGAAGGTGAGTGAGATAGCTGAGGCCGTGGGGATATCGGAAGAATGGGTGCGAAACATCTAGCATCTAGAATTAGGGATGCGAAAGCTCTGCGCAAGGTGGGTGCCGCATTGGCTGAATGCCGATCAAAAGCAAATGTGCAAATGACTTTCGCAGTAATGTTCGGACCGATTCAATAGGGATCCCACCGATTTTGTACGGCGATTTATTACCATGGATGAGACATGGGTCCACCGCTACACGCCAGAAACGAAATCCCAGTCGAAGCAGTGGGTAGAAGCCGGTGGTTGAGCGCCAAAGAAAGCGAAGTCGCTCGCATCTGCCGGAAAGGTCATGGCCAGTGTGTTTAGGGATGCGAAAGGGTCCAATTAATTGATTTCCTTGAAGAAGGCAGAACAATTACTGGCGAATATTACTCCAACCTTCTTGACCAACCTGATGCCAAAATTCGCGACAAGAGACCTGGCTTGAAGGAGAAAAAAATCATTCTTCACTAGGACAACCCACCTGCTCACAAAAGTGCGTTGAAAATGGGAAAATGCGGAATTTGGGGTATTATTTGTTCGCCCCCCCTCCCCTCCTAATTTGGCACCCTCAGACTTCCATCTGTTCCCAAAGTTGAAGAAATTTATTTCTGGGAAGCGCTTCGCGTCCAATGAAGAAGTTGAGAGAGCCGTAGATCGATATTTTCACAGCCTTCCAGACTCTCACTTCCGAGAAGAATTACTGATGTTGGGGAAACACTAGACCAAGTGTGTTGAAGTCAAGGGAGATTATGTAGAAAAATAAAATCATTTTCTTAACTGAAAATCGCAGTCTTTCATTGTCAGGCCGAGAATTTTTCGCCTTACTCTCGTATATATGTATACTGGGTGCTTTTTTTTCTTATTACACGTACATTGTTCCTATGTGTAACCGTAAAAAGAAAATTGTCATTGCATTAGCAACATAGTAGGCAACCAGTCGTACACTTATATTTCGACGAGAGCCATGTGCTTCTAGCAAAACCAGTGTTACCAGTGCTACTACAGATCTACTATTATTTTTTTGCATTGAAAAATTAAGCGTCCCAACATTCATAAAATTTTTTAAATTTATTACGAAACTGTTAAAATTGATCACCAAACTATAGTAGAATCTGGTTCGGCAATAATACTTATACTGATAACAGTGGGTAATACAGAGCAAAATAAGGCCACGAAGAATTAAGTTATGTTTTTAGAAAACAAAAGAACAAAATCTCACGTTTTGAATGAAGAAATTATTTTATTCTAACACGATTAATTAAGACAAACAAAACAACATAACCAAAGTGAAGTCTAATTTCATAGCAAGTTTTCGAAATAAATTCTGGGTTTATTCCATCACATGCAGTACGTATACGGGTCTTTCAGTTCGTCCAAATTACGAATTTGCACATTACACAGGCCAACACACATTTTGGTGTCTGGCATTTTTTAACTGTTTATAGGTAATTTTTAGGTATAACATTCAAAAAAACTGTCAGATTTAGTCCATAAGATCTAGCTTAAGAGGTACGGTATATTGACCTTTTTTTAGAAAAATCATCTTTTTTTTTATTTCAAATATTAGTATTTTCGAAGCGATTTCAACGATCTGTTAATGGCACATCAATGAAAAATGAAAACACTTACTTAAACCTAGGAATATGCGTGCGCAAAGAAATATCGAAACGATTATATTATTATATCTAGAAGATAATTATCCGCTAAATAACTAAAGGTGAAGAAAACGGGCATCTTACGGTTCAATTTTTATAATTCTGTGTTGTTCCGTTTAATTATTTTGAAAAAAGTATAGAAGAATTGGTATGACATGTATTATTTGTTAGGATTTCTCACGTTATACAGGCAGATTCATTTTCGGCCCTCACCATGGGGATCTCGCTTATTATTGGAGATAGAGTATAGGTTTAAATTTGGTAAAGTTGTTAAATTTTCTGTTTGTTATAAATCCGTAAAGAAAATAGACCTGTGACAAATGACCTTCGTAATTAAAAAAAAAAACGCGAAAACCCCATTTTCTTCTTTTACCTATAGCACCGACATTTGGCCTTGTAGAGAAAAAATAAGAACACGTCCTTGTAGCCATTTCTAAACCTCTATCCAGTGGTGTACTCTAAATTTTTATACGACGTTTCGTTTCTTTCTGGCCATCATCAACTATCTAATTTCTTATAGGCGCCATATTGGATTTAGACATCTTCAGAAAGAGTTTTTTTTCTGATTTCAACCATGTACCACATGCTGACTAAAGTTTTTGACATTAGGTTTTATTTGAAAGAATAAATTATAAGATTAAATAAGGTAGCCATGGAATTTCAATCTGTCAAACATTTCATTTATTGTTCATTAATAATACAAAAATGTCATACTCTAACGAAGAGAAACGAGATATGATAAGTATTTTTTATTCTTCGAACCGAAATTCAATAGTAGCGAGTACAAGATATCAACAATTATATCCAGAACGACAACAGCCTCATCGTACCATTTTTCTAGATCTCGACAGAAATTTGGTCGAGAATGGATCGTTTACTAAGCCGCGTAATGGTCAAGACAACAGGAATTTAAATGAAAATCGACAAGATATGTTACAAATGGTAAATTAAAAGCGTGTTTTCAAATTTCATGTTAATCTTGTATTTTTATAGATAAATAATAATCCATCAATTTCCACACGCGAAGTAGCGTCAGAATTAAATTTGTGCCAGTCCAGAGTTTGGAGAACTTTACATAAAAGTAGGTTTAAACCATACAGGATCCATGTTAGTCACTCTTTACTGCCTGGAGATAATTTGAGAAGGCTAGAATATTGTAATTGGTTAATGGGAAGGATAGAAAACGACGAAAATTTTTTAAGCAAAATCATCTGGTCAGATGAAACAAAATTTACAAATTCTGGAATGTTCAACAGAAATACGTAGCACTATTGGGCAGTACAAAATCCCCGACAAAATAGGGCTAGAAGACCACAACATCGTTTTGGAATAAACGTTTGGATGGGTATTTTGGCAAATCGTCTCTTAGGACCAGTTATGTATGAAGAACATTTAAATGGAGAAAGATATTTAAACATTTTACGTACATACGTATCTGACTATCTTGACGACAATATCCCATTAAATCAATTACAATATTTATGGTGGCAACAAGATGGCGCACCAGCACACAATGCAGCTGTTGTTAGAAATTTCTTAAATCAAGAGTTTGCAAACCGTTGGATTGGAAATAGGGGAGTTGTTGAATGGCCTGCGAGATCACCTGATTTAAGTCCGCTAGATTTTTTTTTATGGGGATATGTTAAAAATAATATTTATAAAGTAGAGGCGCCACAAAACATTGAAGAATTACGAGACAGACTTCAGAATGCCTTCGATGCAGTTCCTAGAAGAACTATACAAAGGGCAGTACAAAATGCCAGAAGGCGTGCCCAATTGTGCATTACCGAAGATGGCCAGATGATTGAACATTTACTGTAATTGTTTATTGTTTACTTTTCTATGTATGTTTATTAATGTTTTTGTTATCTTGTACTCGCTACTGTTGAATTTCGTTTCGAAGAATAAAAAATACTTATCATATCGCGTTTCTCTTCGTTAGTGTATGACATTTTTGTATTATTAATGAACAATAAATGAAATGTTTGACAGATTGAAATTCCAAAGGCTACCTTATTTAATCTTATAATTTATTCTTTCAAATAAAACCTAATGTCAAAAACTATAGTCAGCATGTGGTACATGGTTGAAATCAGAAAAAAAACTCTTTCTGAAGATGTCTAAATCCAATAAGGCGCCTATAAGAAATTAGATAGTTGATGATGGCCGAAAGAAACGAAACGTCGTATAAAAATTTAGAGTACACCACTGGATAGAGGTTTAGAAATGGCCACTAGGATGTGTTTTTATTTTTTCTCTAGAAGGCCAAATGTCGGTGCTACATGTAAAAGGTGAAAATGGGGTCTTCGCGTTTTTTTTAAAATAACGAAGGTCATTTGTCATAGGTCTATTTTCTTTACGGATTTATAACAAGCACAAAATTTAACAACTTTGCCAAAATTAAACCTATACTCTATCTCCAATAATAAGAGAGATCCCCATGGTGAGGTCCGAAAATGAATCAGCCTGTATACTTAAACTAAAGTATAAACCATACATTAACAATCAAAATTTATTGGACAAATGAATAACGGCCTTTTTTCACTGCGTCATTTTATCAAAATCTGTAAGTGGAACTCATTAGAAGTTCTTCAAATGACAATTGATTATCAAAAAGTCATTTACTTTAAAAGATTACATTACACTGATAAAAAAATATATAACAATTATTTTTTTAATTTATCGAATTTATATCAAGCGGAAATTTAAAAATACATAACAACTTTGATTTATAAATGTTTCGAATAGTTCAGCTGTCGAGTTTTAACTGAAAACATATTTGTGTGCACCTGTGAACGCTTTTATTAGTAAGCACGTGGATTCCTTTCTTACGCATAGACAATTAGATTGTCAACTTCTATTTTAACATGTAAGTATAAATTATTTTATTAAACATTTGTATTTGATGAGAATTTATTGTATACTGAAATTGTGGTAACTTAAATTAATTTGTACGTCTCCATTGTTACAGGCGCGCGATACATTTTTTGTTATAATATAGTGACTTACTTCATTAATTATGCTAGCGTTCTTTTGTTTCAAACCTATACATTGACTATAGCACAGTAGATTAACTATGAATGAACAGTTATATAAAAATACGTACATATTTTATCTTAAATTTTACTACAAAATCATATTTTACCACTCTCACATATTTATTACAACGCTTACTCAAAATAACATAACAGATTTAGGGCCGGTACTATTATTACAAACGGCGGCTTGTGCTGGATATCGGGATGTGGACGTGCCGTGCCAATAATAATGAAATTATTCTAAGATAAATAAAATAATTAGTGATGCTGTTGAAGTTTCTTCAAAGGTCCAGGACGTGCGTGATGATTGTTAATTAAAATATATATATAACTTACTTACTAAATAAATAAAACACATAAGCGTTGTCCTTAAAGTTTGTATTTATTTTTACATAAGAAAGAAATTGAAATTGGTATATTTAAAAGTAATTAAACAAAAGTAATATATACACTAGGAGCGGTAATTAAGTAACTGAAAATTAACACAAAAATACTCTGAAACGAACGTTTAATTGAGCAGTAAATTAAGGGTTAATTGAATACGATTAATATAAAATAATCTCTGTATCGAACAATACAGAGTTACCTTTGATTTGCGGCGATGGGCGGCCACGTGATGCGTCGTATACCTGGACAGATATGCAGAGCGATGTTTGGCCGGAGGAACAAGAAAATAGGTACTTAGTTTAATTAATATGGATTCGCTTAAAAGAATAATATACAGTATGTCCACGGATCGAGGTTCAAAGAGGGAAAACTTCTTTATTTTGCATTTTACAAGAAAAATGTATTATTGATAAAAGTTTTTGCCTGTCCCGAAACGACCAAGTCAGCTTTAACCTTTTCAAATTTTCTTTTAGTTTAAGATAAAAATCGAAAAATTGGTCGTTTTATTTGAAAATTTTTTAAAGTCCCAGAAATTAAGTTGCGTTGTCATGGTAATTACCGATATTTATTTATCTAATTAACTGTCACATAGAAAAATCAACCATAATCGTTGAAAATGTTGTCAAAAGACCAACGAATTTACCTAATTCAATGCTATGGCAAAGGTAATAAAGCGATCCGTCGAGTTGTCGAAGAATTTAATCAAAAGTTCCCGGATATTTACATCTCAAATAGAGGTACACGAGCATTGGTAAAAAAATTCCTATCCACTGGTTCCATACTGGATGTAAAGAAAAGCAAAATAGCACGCGGTGGAGACGACGCCGCCACTCTTCTTGTAATGGATTCAGTACGGAACTATCCCAAACTTTCTTTGCGACCCAGATCAGTCCATCTGGGAATTAGTAAATCGCTCATTCAAAAAATTTTGAAACAAAGGAAGTTCCATCCCTACAAGCCCATTTTTAATCATGCATTAGAACCCGGAGATCCTGCGAAACGTTTGCATTTTTGTCTGTGGATGGGCGCTCAAATCATGGGTAATCAATACTTTTACAGAAATATTATTTTTTCTGATGAGGCCACGTTTTCTACTAATGGTACTGTTGCATCTCAACATGTGAGATATTGGAGCGATTACAATCCGAATTTTCGCATCCCACACAATCGACAATATTCGGCAAAAGTTAATGTGTGGTGTGCAATTTCTTACCATGGTATCATTGGACCATATTTTTTTGATAATACTGTCAATCAGCATACGTACTTGGATATGCTGCAAAATTTTGTTCATGAACGTTTGGACGATCTACCGATTAATTACCTCGCAAGGTGTTATTTCCAACAAGATGGTTGTCCGGCTCATTATGCTAGGATTGTTGTCGAATGGTTAAATCAGCAATTTGGACAGAATTGGATAGGTCGAAATGGTCCCGTGTTATGGCCACCAAGGAGCCCTGATTTAACAATGGCTGATTTTTATCTTTGGGGTCGTTTGAAGCAAATAGTTTATGCAAATAATATTCCTCCGAACGTAGAAGATTTAAAGGAGATGATTAGAGACGCTGTGACGTCTTTAACTCTCGAAGAAATTCGAAGAAGTTATAGGGAATTGCGCCGACGGCTAGAATTGTGCGTTGAAAAGGCCGGTGAATGGATTGAGTAAAATAGTTATTAGTTATATCATTTTTGTTTTTGAGTTTATGAAATTAAAATCTACTGACTTGGCCGTTTCGGGACATGCAAAAACTTTTATCAAGAATATATTTTTGTTGTAAAATGCAAAATAAAGAAGTTTTCCCTCTTTGAACCTCGATCCGTGGACATACTGTATATAGAATAATACAGGATTACCTTTTAATTGCGGTGAGATGCAGGGGCACGTGGATCATGCCACCGGTACTTGACCAGTACGGCGGGTGATGTTGCACTTTCGATGGTTCTAACGAGAAGCCCGGACTGATAGTTTTGTATCGAAAGAACACTGGTTTTGAAAACGGTCTGTTTTATGATCTAAGTCGAAGAGAGGGTCGATAACTTGAATAATAATTAAATAAGAAGCGCGACCTGAAGATGTGTTCTATCGATGGCATAAATATTATTAAAATAACGCTTGTGAAATAAGCTTTCTAATGATATGAAACACAACATATAAAAGAAGATGTATAATTGAATTAAAACAATCTAATGAAATGTAAATAGAATGAAATTCCACAGTAACGGTTGTTGGGTCAGGTAGAAAACGAAGGGTCTCGGTTAAGATATAACAAAAGAGATGCTTTCTCTTTGGACACGAATACAAAGAAAATGTCTTAAGTTAAAATATTAATACGAGATATTTAAGGAAGAAATATATTATTTCAAAATACATTGAAAATAATTTTATATGCAGAGCGTAACACTATAAGTGATAAAAATCTGTAGATTTTATTTAATAAGTAAGTAGATTTAATTTATTCTATGGATTAGGTATTATAAATAGCGAATAAGGAAACTAAGCAAGTAAATCTACCAATTAATTTACACCCTGGAAAACCCTAGTATTAAATGTTATTCATTGGTTAAATGCGATCAGCTGTTTACTCTACTGTGCTTCAAATAAACATAACCTTATTTTTAAAAGTTTATATTTTGTGTGTTTGATAACTTGAATTATGATAATGTCAGATTTATCAGTTTCATCAGTGTCTTCGGTATCATCACTTTCAGGGGTATCTGAATTATCAGACGACGACAATTAAGAGTACGAATGTCGTCAACGTCTATGACGTTGCCGTCTGCCAAGGATGTTTCGGGATAGAACCGATCCATTCGAAATGTATTCAAATGATGAATTTAAAGCAAGTTTTGTTTAACAAAACACACATTTCAATATGTTTTAAATATTATTGAAAATATTTTGGAACCTTATAACGGGTGTTCAGAAACATTCGAAGTCAAGTGGGTTCTGAACAAAAAATCGTATATCTTTACTTAAGTATCTGATTTGTAATAATTATTAAATGTCAACTGTTGTCTGTCAAAAATTGTCAGAATCTAATATCGAAGATACTAATTTATATTTTTTAATTTTGAAAATGGTATTTACTAACGCACACAAAGCATTCATGGTTGAAGCATATTTTCGAAATGGTCAAAAGATCGATGACCAGTGCAAGTATTCAATTCAAGCTTGTTTGGAAGAATTTCAAGATGAATTTCCCAACCTTACTTTTGATTATAATACTTTTCAGTGTACACTAATCAGAATTGTTCCAGTTTTTCGACAAACTGGTAGTGTGGGACGCCAAGGGTGGGCGACCAAAAGTCCGGACAGAAGAAGTGATTGGGAATGTTAGAGAAATAATGACTGATGCCCCTAAAACTTCAGTAAGAACTCTTGCTCAACAAACCGGGTTGTCAGTTGGTTCTTGCCATAAAGTTTTAAAGGAAGATTTACAGTTATTCCCATATCGTATAACTTGTTTGCAAGAAATCCTCGATATTGATTATCCGCGACGAGTAGTATTTTGGGAATGGTTTACAAATAATTTTAATGATGATGTCCTAGACAAAACTTTCTTTTCAGACGAAGCATGGTTTCATGTTAGTGGATATGTTAACTCGCAAAACATGAGAATGTGGAGTGATACAAAGCCCAATAATTTTTATGTTGAAGCTCCTTTACATCCTCAGAAAGTTGGTGTTTGGTGCGCTATAAGTAGAAGAAGGATTATTGGTCCAATTTTTTTTAATGGTACCTTGACTGGAGAAAGATATCGACAGGAAATACTATTGCCTTTCTTTAATCAACTTCGCGATGATGAACTAGCTTTGGTATACTTTCAACAAGATGGTGCTAGAGCTCACACAGTGGGGGAAACAATGAATATGTTACAAGAAGTGTTTGGAAATCGTTTAATTAGTTTGAACAGCGATCATGAATTTCCTCCAAGATCTTGTGATCTTACACCGTGTGTACTAATTATGGCCTTTTTTAAAAATTCAATTTATCAAGTACCAGTGCAAGATTATATAGATCTCCAAGACAGAATTATAAATAAAATTAGTGAAATTAGAAATAGTCCCATATTGCAAAATGTATTTTGTAGCATTCAGAGGAGGTGCGTAAAATGCTTGGAAGAAAGTGGTGGACATTTTCAACATCTTTTATAATTATGGTCATTATTGTTGGTAATTTATACAACTACAAATTATGATATTTATTATAAGGTTGTAATCTAAGGACTCTACAAACAATTTATTTGTTTCAAATTTATTTTAAGCCATTTTTAAAACAAACTTATTGCGTACAAGGTGATTTTGAAGTCAGTGTGGACCTGTGGCGTTCAATTGTGGGGAACCGCGAGTGTCTCTAATTTGTAAATATTTCAACGGTTCCAATCTTAAGTACTGAGAACAATTACAAATGCACCTTGGTTTGCAACAAATGCCACACTACATTATGATCTTCAGAAGCGGACAGACCGCGAGGAAGCAAAACACACAAGTATCAAGTATCTCACACGCCTTGACGCACATCCAAATTCTTTAGCATTGAACTTTTCGATAATAGTGCACAAACATACCGTCTAAAACGTGTAACGCCTTTAGATATAGTGGATGCAGCACACAGTTAATTAACTTATATTTATAGTAGTAAATTGTTTTCGCTTATTTTTGTTCGTTAATATCTTTCATTAGTGTTGAATGACATTCCTCATTGTTTCCACCATACGAACATATCGGAATCAAATACATATCCCTTCAGTACGTCGTCACATACGTCACTGAAAAACAAACATCGCACTTTAAGTTAATGTTATTTTAAATGTTTTATATTAAATGTGCGCTTCTCCAATATTCTTTTCTGGCATCTGTCCTAAGTTATTTTATTTATTTAAAAAATAGCAATCTTTTATTCAGTACATTCTGTGGCGTTACGAAATTCCGTTAAGGTATACGAAATAAATTCCAGAAATATTAGGTGGCAGATCAATTTTTTCACTTTATTTTAGCATTGTTTACGGGGGCATTAACAAAAGATCCTTAACAAAAAAAAGTTGTTCGTATTCAAAAATTACTTAGAAGAATATATTTTGTACATTTTTTTATTATTTTGACAAGAAATTTTTGATATTAACATCAATGTATGTAATTGGAAATGAAATATGTGTTTATATACATACTTAGTTACACAAGTAACACTTCTATAAAATCGAATGACGTCAATTTAGCACAATCTATCTCTTTTTGACAAGTATAAAAAAAATAATATATGGATAAGCTCATAAAGCACTAATGGATGGCTATTGTCAATACTATCCACGTGGATTAGATATGTTTTATTAACATACCGACTATCTGCTTCTTGAATAAACGAAAAAACACTGCAGAGTTCGTATGATTGCTAGGCAAGTTTTATCATATTAATTCAAATATGAAAAATTACTAATTACATAAGGATTTTGTTGATAGTAGTTTTTAGTAAATACATATATCAGTTATTTAATGCTTAAATATTTTTATAAAAAATATTAGAGAGATCAGATTAATACGTTTAGAAGAAAACAAAATATGAAGAGATTTAAAGAGATGGTTCATTGGCAAAATATTAAGAAAAATAGTAAATGTTCAGAGTATAGTAATGTCACCTGTTGTCTTAATAATCCTATTCAATTATGCCCGAAATTAATGTAAACTTCTGTATGAGTCGTTGAATTTTATTTTGTGGTCGAAGATTGCCTCCATTTCCACTCCATTGTTTCGTATCTCCCAGGGTTGTGATGTGTTTGAGTCTGATTAGTAATCGTGCGTTGTTGTGTTTTTTGTGCGGTCATGTGTTTTGTATGTGCAGTCTGTGCGTCAGTCGCGTTTTTGCGTTTAAGTCATGTGTGTTTGTTTGTTGGTCATCATCACATTTTTTTGCGTTTCAGGTGTGTGTTTAATGTGTTTTATTGTAAAGTGTTATTATTGTCTGTGTTTGTTTTACGAAGTATTGTATTTGTTCGTTTGTTGCGTTTGTCGAGTGTAATGTTATTAGCATATTGCCTAAGGCAAGTGCTAATTCGTCAACTGTGTTAAGTGTTGTTTTGTTTTGTCTTTGAGTCCAGGAATTAGTTGTTGGGGGTGGTGCTGGTATGTACTTAGGTTTGGGTGTGGTTTTGTTTGTTGGGTTGTTTGGATTGTTTGGACAGTTGATGAATGTGGATAAGTGTGGGCCACCGCAGTTTGCACACTTTGGTGGGGTTGTTTTTGTCTTGGTACATAAGTGTGTCGAATGTCCGTCTCCGCATGCATTTGTAGTTAACGTTGCAGTTTCTTTGGTGATGTCCGAAAGTCTGGCACTTGTGGCATTGTATAATGTCTGTCCGATTGTTTAGTTGTTCGATTTTTATTGCGAGTCCGCAGCTGTCGTGTATGTTGTGTATAGATTTATACTGTCTCGTTAGTTCGATTAATACTAGTGGTGCCGGTATGCCTTGTTTGCCGTTCATCCTTTTAATTTTGATTGTCGGGTAGCCTTTGTCCGTCAAGTCGTCTGTAATGTCAGTTTCGGTGATAAAGGTAGGAATGCCACGCATAACTACCTTTAATGTCTTTTCGCTTCTCAATTGAAACGTGTAAAATTGAATTTGTTCGTTGTCAAGTATGTGTTTAAGTTTTCGGTAGTCTTCGTCAGTTGTCGGTTCGATATGTATTCCTGGTTTTACGAGTTTGCTTTGTACTGTGTTAATGCTGTGTGTTTTGAGTATGTTTCGTATGTGTGACCATTTGTCTTTTTCGGTTATGATAATTGGTGCGATTTTGTGTGTTTTTTTTGTTTCAGTTTTTGTGTTTTGTGTAGTGTATGTATTATCAGTTATCACTTACCCTGGGAGTGCTGTTATATGAAGTTGACGGTTGTGGAGTGATTTCGGTTTCTTCTTCCATTTTTTTTTTCGGTGATTGTTTTTTCGAGGACACTGTATGCGTTTTTTGTTTCGATAGGTGTACTTGCGTGATCTGTTTTTTGTTTCTTCGACGTTTTCTTCGGATTTATAAAAGCGTTTTGTAGTTGGACGGTGATTCTGTGATCGGAGTTGTTGTCGGGCGGGTTTGCCGGGCTTGCATCTTCTTCTTCATTTTCTTCGGGCGATACTAATACATAATTCTATTTTACACGTCGGCTGGTCGGGATCGACGATGAATATCTGCGGTTGCCTTTGCAGAAGGTTTTGGACATCTTCTTCGTCGGTTTGGCTTATGATAATTTCTGCGTCTTGTCGTTGCTGCGGCGTACATCTTCTTTTGAAGCTATGCTTCAGAGCTAGGTTCGTTATAGTTTTGGTGATATATCTACCGGCCATTTCTTCCGGGTTCGTATTGACGTTGTATCGTCGTAAATGCTCTCAACTGCGATGTTGCGAGAACAGATATCGCAGTGAGAATGTGTAAACTTCTGTGTTTTATTAATGGATATAACAGTCGGTTCTTGATGAAACATTGTTTAAATAATTAACTTAGGTAAACGTTTGTTCAGTTTCACTCGTTTATTAGATTTTTATTCTAACAATTGTTTCGGTCTATTTGACCATTCCCAAAGAGTTTATTCAACTAAATTAAGGAATCAACTTCCAATATTTGTTTATGAATGTCAGTGCTTGGGATTAGCCTTAATTATAATTTAATGACTGTGTCTATTATGGGTGTATTTAACTGTTTGTTAAATTTTGTTTCCTAGAATCTGCTTTAATATTTCCAAATAGTTCAATTTTTGACCTTTATTTACATTATAGCGGCTGTCCCAATGCGGTCGATATCTCGATACCGTTTCAAGGTACAAAAAAACTTTTGAAACAAATGTTGTTTAATTCTTAAAGGAGCATAGCCCAAAAATACTTTCGTTTATACAGGTTGTCCCAGAATAGCAGTACTGAACCTAGTTTAATTTTTTCAAACGAAATAGCCTATATTTTATTCCATTTTTAGATTCTGCTATAAAATCGACATGCTTCTCATATACCATTGTCTATACCTAAACGTAATAGGTTTTGAAATATTTAAGTTTTTCTCTAATAAATGTCATGTGCAGGTATTATTTTACTAAGTCATGTCTTACTTATGTTTGATTCCAGAAATTTTTGGTATGTGAGTAGTTTATACTTCCGGCAACTTTTACGAATTGCAAAATTAATTTTTTTGATACAGAGTGTTCAGGAATAGGAAAGCAACATCACAAATTTCAAATGGAAAAATCTCCATTTTTTAAATGGAGTGCATACTTTTTTATGTTATTTTACTCCTAAAGTAAAGCACTTTATTTTCACTTAAGCATATCATATACCTATCTGCAATATATTTCGAGCTTTTTCGTTTTTTAAATCACGTTACAAAAAGCTTTTTACTTCAAGGCAACTTCTTAAAACTAGGACGGCCATGGAAAACAAATAACCAGAGACCGGACATATCGGATCGAAATGACGTCGTCATTACGACGGACGATATAAGTGGTCTACAATATCTGTAAGTACATCACGCAGTTATTGAATGCACTATTGATCTGTCTAGCGCGCACATATGTTTTCATCGAGAATTGCGACGTTTTTTGTTGAATATTTACAGTTAAATTTATGTTTTCATGCGCGTAGATAGTAACGTGTAGAGTTTTAATAATTTAGTCTATTTAGATTATATTTCGTAAGATAAATAAAGTGGCTGTGAGTTAGTTTCTTATTTTCATAATTTTAACTGTTAATTACATCGTAATTTTTGTGATAGATCCTGTTTAATATCGTTTGATTGAATGTACTTCTCCCAATTATTTCGACGTAAGTGTGCATTGAATTTCGTTCAGTTTCAATAACTTACGCATACATTTTAAGTTTTCATTTATTTAGATCTAGAGCATTGTTTAAGTTACTTTTTCAGGTATGATATGGAAAAACGTCGAGAACTGCATCGTAAAACAATGGCGTGTTGGATTGACGGTCATACTGATTGTATGTCCATTGTCAGTGATTCCGAAATTTATTGCAAATTCTGTAAAATACCGTTAAAAAATTCCATAAAATTGCACGTACAACGTCACTTAGCATCGCAAACACATGCACAGAAATTGGAACCGCTGGAATCTGACACTTTTAACGAAGAACTTTGTGAAATATTTATGGCGGTTAATATTCCATTAAATAAACTTTACAATCCCACATTAAAAATATTTCTCCAAAAATATACTGGTCGAAATGCTCTTGATTAATCCACCTTACGCAAATATTTTGTTTCTAAGTGCTACACGAAAGCAGTAGAACGCATTAGAAGCCATCTTTAAAATCAGTACCTCTGGATAAGTGCCGACGAAACTGTCGATATATTAGGACGCTATGTAGTAAATGTTGTAGCTGGTATACTACATCCAAGTATTCCATATAACGCATATATAATAGCAACAAAAGTTATAAATACAGTTGATGCGGAAACAGTTGCTAAAACCGTTAATGAGAATATTCAAAAAATACTTCATTCGAACGACAGGTACAAAGAAAAGGTACTTTTATTTGTAAGTGACTGTGCTGCAAATATGTTAACAACAGGCAGACTATTAAAGGAAACATGTCCTAATATGCTGCATATTACTTGTGTAGCACATGCTCTCCACAGAATCTGTGAATATATCATAGACACCTTTCCAGAAGTTGATAGACTTGTATCCGCTTTTAAAAAAGTTTTCAGCAAATCACCATTGAGAGTAGCTCTTTACAGGGCAAAACTTACATCTTTGTCACTGCTCCCTCTCCAGTAATAACTAGATGGGGCATGGTGGGAAGCTACTATTTTTTATGCCAAGAATTTCGATAGTTTACAAAATTTCGTTGCATGTTTAAATGACGATGTTCAGAGTTTTTCTGAGTGCAAGGAACTAACACAAATTCCACATTTAAAAAATCAGTTGGACTTTCCTCAGGAACACTTTGGAAATTTGCCAAAACTAGTCACTTATTTTGAAAATCTAAATCTCAAATTAAATGATGGTTTAACGACATTAGATGGCTATTAATAATTTTAAAAGTGTTCCAAGTGACTTCGGATGTGGCCTTCGGCAAAAGTTAGACGCAGTGTTTAATAGAAATCCAGATTTAATAACATTGCGGCAATTGTGTATGTGGACAATGCCACAACATCTAACTGCAAAATACGCGGAAATAAAAGAATATTTCCAGTATGCACCTATAGCCAGTTGCGATGTAGAAGGGACGTTTTCTATTTACAAGGATGTATTTCAATTAAAGAGAAGAAAATTTACAGAAGAGAGTTAATATATAAGTCAATTACATGTGCGTTTCTTCTTGTTTTAAAAATGAATTTTCCACAACAAGAACTTCAAGAATATCAAGGCACACAGAAATTTTAATTTTAATTGTTTATACTTAATACACATAATATTTGATCTTATTCAGTGAAACATAAGATATTAAGTTATAACATATGCTGCTGAAAAACTAATGAAACAAAAAGAAACAAAACATCAAATTTTTATTTAAATCGAGAAATAGTAACAAACTTAAACAAAAATAGTACTGAGCAATGGGCGTATAAACCGGAGGCAACGAACTGTATCACGACTGCAGCCTACTTCCAAGGTTACACAAAACTACTGCTAAATGACATTCACTAGACTAGGTGTTCAATATGTCCACCATTTTGTTCTTGACAGACAGTAAGCCTGCGAATAAAATTTTGATGCACTCTTTGAAGCATATTTTTTTTAATAGATTTAAATACACGTCTTATTCTAAACTTCTTATCTTCCACTGTGATTGGAGGAGTTTTGTGTACCTGTGCCTATGGTCTAATGACAAAACGTCCAAGAATTCCACCCCATACATTAAGAGACCACATATGCTGGTTGTCCAGAGGAATTTTCACTCTAGTATTTTCATTATTATAATAATGAAGATTCTGGCGATTAACAAACAGTTAACAGTTACAGAAATTGCGTCTGTTAATAATATCTTATTGGGTTAGTTCTAGTACCGGTTGTACATAGTATGGGTAAAATTTATGTTTTCGAGTAATTCTATTCGGCGAAGTTCTCGATATTCCAACTTGGCGCTCTAACATGCCTGCTAATGTATGACGATTTTCCACTACAGTTTCCAATACTATATGTTCTTCAGTGTTTCTTCAGTGACCACCTATTGTTGCCTTTCCAATTTCCTTACATAATACACGCTTCCTGTTCTTTCAAAACGTTGTTTTAATGTAGCAAAGGGTTAAATATTAGGATGCCGCTCAGCGTTTAGAAATATTTGCGCGTAAATGAGACTTACAAGGAAATTATTCTGATCGCTCGATCCTAAAGCATAAACCATATTGACAAGTTCTTGTTGTGAAAAATTAATTTTTAAAACATAAGGAAAAGCACATGTAATTGACTTATAGAGCAAATACTGCATTAAGCAATTTTACAGATTTGAATTTTGATGTGTGTTATTTGTCTTCCATGGCCGTCCTAGTTTTAAGAAGTTATTGCCTTGAAGTGACCAGCTTTTTGTAAAGTCATTCTAAAAACGAAAAAATCTCGAAATCTATTGGAGATAGGTATATGATATGCTTAAGTAAAAATAAAGTGCTTTACTTTAGAAGTAAAATAACATAAAAAAAGCACTATGCATTCAATTTAAAAAATGGAGATTTTTCCATCTGAAATTTGTGATTTTGCTTTCCCATTCCTGAACACTCTGTATCAAAAAAATTAATTTTAGCAATTCGTAAAAGTTATAGGAAGTATAAACTACTCACATACCAAAAATTTCGTTTCTGGAATCAAACATAAGTAAGATATGACTTAGCAAAATAGTACTTGCACATGACATTTATTAGAGAAAATGTAAAATACATATTTCAAAAACTATTACGTTTAGGTATAGATAATGGTATATGAGAAGCACGTCGATTTTATAGCAGATTCTAAAAATGGAGTAAAATATAGGATGTTTCGTTTGAAAAAGTTAAGTTAGGTTCAGTACTGCTATTCTGGGACAACCTGTATAAACGAAAGTATTTTTATGCTATGCCCCTTTATGAATTAAACAACATTTGTTTGAAAAGTTTTTTTGTACCTTGAAACGGTATCGAGATATCGACCGACACCGCACTATTGGGACACTCGGTATAACAGTTTGCAGCTATCTATATCGGGAAAGTGGAGAATGTCGATCCAGTGTTCTGCAAATCCCGTATTTTTTATTCTTTTAACCTAGTATTTATATTTCTGCCACTTTGTCCCATATAGATAGCATCACAGTCTTTGCAGCTAATTTGGTATACACAGGATTTTTCTAAATTTATAATTTTGTCTTTGCTATTGCCTAACATGGTATCTAAATTATTTTTATTGACATTGACTATTTTTAGCCCTGTTTTTCTCAAGATTTTGTTAATTTCTATATGAACTGTGGGTCTGTAGTAGGGTTTGGACATCAGTATCGATGTTTTGAAAACATCGATGTATCGATCTTAAAATATCGATGTTTTAACATCCATGCTTTCCCATCGAAATATCGATAATATCGATGTTTTAGAGAAAACATGGGTTCATATTTTTATTTTTTTACAAATGTAGAAGTATGTATATTTGAATTTGCAGTTATTTGTATAAAACAAATCTGCATCTGTAAACATGGACATAACAGCACATACTTACTACTAGCGTTAACTTCAACCACAGACGCATGCGTTTCTGTCTAACGACTTTTTATTACTAGACCAGCAAGCAAACTTTAGTCGTTACTTCCAGACAGAAACGCATGCGTCTGTGGTTAAAGTTAACGCTAGTAGTAAATACGTGCTGTTATGTCCATGTTTACAGATACAGATTTGTTTTATGCAGATTCGTATCATTTGTAACAACGCTTGATGCGAGCTCTCGCATCGATATGCTAATTTGTTTTTGGTATATGACGCCACCTGGCGACGAGTTAATGGGCTTATAGTAATATACGTATTTTTTCTTCTTTTGTAATAGCTTAGCTATTCGAGAAGAAATCACTTTTATCGGCGTAGTCTGTTTTGTCCGTCAGATGTCACGAGGTTATCTGGTGTAATGTGATAGGACAAAATTCATTACTAGACCAGCAAGCGAGCTTTAAACTTTTTTTTTGACTCCTCTGAAGGCAGCGCATAAGTCGCTTAGATCTCAATATTTTTCTATGAAAAAATTATGCACTATAGGTCAGGTATAGCCAAATATATGCTTAATTTTCCGAAACATTTAATTGAGTGCTTCTCTTCCAAAAAAATCCCGAAAATCACCGAAATTTTCAGCGTTCACACTGGTTTAGCCCCTTAAATTCTTCTATGAACTTATGATGGTCAATAACACGAACTTGACTTATAGGAACCCCAATGTTTCAGGCTTTTTATTTTGAACAGAAACATTAGAATTTTTAAGACCCGTTGTCAAAAGAAATAATTTGTAAAAAATATAATTTGTTCAATTCCTAATATTATTTCTGGTCCAGTAACACGGACTAAATTTCATCTCTTATTCATTGTATGGAGTATAATTTGATTATAAAATAACTAATAAAGTAAATATTGAAAACAGTTAACCACCATATACTTCAGCATAAATTTAACTTTTAAATTAGGAAAAAATTTGATCTTTAGTCAATAGAATTTGTTTTTGGTACTAGTACATGTACAATAGAACATGTACACAGTTTTGTTTCTCCTAATAATAACATTACGTCTGTTTATTGATTTTATTTACACTTATATATAGTAAATTATACAGAAAGATAATGGTAAATCGATGTAGCAGTATCATTGTAACAAACGTCGCTTACACTACAGATAATATTTACAAGTGCACACCGGCAGTCACTAACGTTGCATATATGCGTATGCTTATTTGATCTTTTTTACAATCAAGGTCGACCATCATCGCAAATACAAACACTCAGTGCTGTTCTTATGCATCTCTTACATTTTTTCTTGGATCTTGAATCGAATATGCTTTGGAAAAGTAGGCACGATATTAAATGTAAGTTCACATTAAATACATTTTTTAATCTTATATTTGTATTATAAATGTTACCTTCTTTCTGCTAATATTAGATCGTCAGATTTGCAAAAACAGTTCCTTGTGATTGTAATATAAACGAAATTCGGAAATTCATTGGTTATTTTCGCAGGAAATCGTTATATGTTCCTCATAATTATTACAATGCGAATTAATAATGTGATTACAATTATTACAATAACGAGAATATAACATTTATTACGATTTTGTAATTCAAATTTCAATTAACTCGATAAAAAATGGTTTCAAAATGTTTATTGACTATAACAATATAAGATGGATTTAAATAACTCACCTTTCTTAAATTTATTCATTTAAAGCAACCATTTAGACGTTAATATAAATACACATTTAGTTTATTAAAAAAAAAATATTTAAGAACATTATCAGGATAAAATAAAACAAATTTTAATGAATTTCACTTTTTACTTTACACCGTAACAATCGTTTTGCTCCAACCTGAGCTTCATCAGACATATAACTAACTTATGTAGATTCGTATTATTATTTTTCAAAATTTCCATTACTTCCAATAAATTACATTCTGATGATTTATTTTTGTATGTAAAATTTTAACGTTACAGTTAAAATTATGGACTTCTTCTCTCAGATATATTGCATAGTGTGAGTCATTCTTATTATTAGTATAACTTCATTCATATCCTTTAATTCCTAATAGAATTATATTTTATTTATTTATTAGTAAGATCTTTAAGACACTATCGTAAACCTTGGGTATAATTGCTTGTAAGTATAATTTTCACAAATTAAATAACACACAAAATTCCCCGTTATGACGTCAAACAATACACTGTTCAAACAATACGCTATTAATCTGTAATAGTTAGGGGTAGTGTTATATTTTTACCTACTTGAAAATCAGTAGAGAATAGATCAGTATCAATTCAATATCAGTACAAGACACACAGTCTTAAGAAAACATTCTTCTTCGTAATATCATAACAATCATACATTAACAAGAAACGCCAGTCTCAACAGCAGTTTTATGTTAGTAAAGTCGGTGTAGATCGAAAATAAATGTATATAGTGTAAATAAATATATTTAGATGAAAGTACATTTATTCATTTAACAAAAAAATCACCGAAGATTTAAATAGTAAAGTGTATATAGCCTTAAAATCTGTTCACGGTGAAACAACAACGGGAACACTAAATTTACTAGAGTCTGGTTGCATTCATTAAATATTTTTTTCTTTGATCTCATTCGAGGTAGAGTGTTCGTACATTCGCATATTATGCTTAATATTATTATAGATATTACATATTAAAGTATGTGACGTATTTCGTTTACACCCTGTATATCTTACGACGTGATAATTAAATATTAGTAATAACACTATATTTTATTATTTTCTAATTTGTTAAAAATTCTGATATAATAGAGCTAATCTCGCATTATTTTAATAATTTTAGACTAATCTATTCGTACAATTCCTAGAAAATATTTCAAAAATAAGTGAAAGCAATTCTATAAAGCTATATACGAGGGCGATTTGGCGGGAAAGTGGCCTTGCCAATGAAATACTTACTGTTGAAGTCTTCCTCGTTTGAGAAGCTTTTCGCTATGCACAGTTTTCCGAATAAAACACTCGTTTGTGAACTAAAATATTTTATTCTACTATGTACACAACTGTTAATTATTTTATAAAGAATACTTGTTATTTATTTGATGTTGAAGTTTATTTCAAATATCTGAACGAAGATAATGCCGAGTTTTCTGTCTAGCTCGATGCTTTACGAGTCCTTGCCAAATGTTTTCTCGTTGAATTCTTCGTAGATACTAGTCTTAACTGGTCTTTTGTGTCAGATAAATTATGAGATCGCATCCACAATTATTCCGACAAGGTAATAAAATTAAACTAAAGCTTATTGTAAGAAATCTGGAATATTAATCAATAGACATACGGAAACACCTCCAATGAACAGAACAAAGAGGGCTTTAAACTATAAACGCAAAACCCATAATAGACCTTTAGATTCAAATACGCCTTTGCATATTTAACAGAAATAACAGGCGCGTAACGGGCAACAGAATTACATCTATTACAAAGCTACATTCATTCGATTAGGAAATTTTAAATGATTAGGAAATTTCGGTAATCTTCTAGCATTTCGCATGGATTACAATGGTAATTAATATTAAATGGTATGGTCTACACACTTAACCCAGCGAATTTCCAATTTTTTCAAACCATCCGTACAGTAACCTTTCGGCAATTCTGTAATATATCCATTTGTCTCGGATATCACCTCTTTATTTGTCCGAAATCGCTTTCCACCCAGCCTTTTTTTTAAATTTGGAAATAAGAAGCAATCACTAGGAGCCAGATCTGGCGTATATGGTGGATGAGGCAGCAATTCATAACACAATTCTACAAAATTTTGTGGTACACGTTGTAGACAAACAAGAAGGCCCATTATTCTGATGGAACAACACTCTTTTGTTCAACAAATGCAGTCGTTTTTTCTTCAGTTCATCAAAACGTGTCGACAAGTAAGCATAATATTGGCCAGTTATCGTTTTTCCATTTTTTAAATAAACAATAACGATAACTGTATTGGAAGCCCAAAAAATATGGCTATCACCTTATCGGCCGCAAGGGCGGTTTTTGCTTTCCTTAGGGTCACGCTTCCCGCTAGAAATCCATTGTTTCGATCGTATTTTCATTTTTGGAGTATAATGATTCATCTAGTGGGACATATTGACAGCAAACATTCTCCTGATATTTGTATATGAGCTCGCATTTGATCAGCATTAAGCAAACGTGGCACCCATCTGGCGGATAACTTTTTCATATTTAAATGTTACCTGTTCCGTTGAAATATAGACTTCATTAGGTATCTCACGTACTTTACGAGGGTATTTTTATGTTTTGCATACTGGAACATAGAGGGCGCCACCAATCAAATGTCAGTACTAAAAATTAACCTCCATCTTTTTAGTTAGCCTAAATCCAAAATTTCAGTGCCATAGGTGTAGTGTTCTGGCTAAAACGAATTGTCGAAATTGACAAGTTAGTCGAACAATGGAATACGAGCCAGAAAATAAACGCCAATCGTCTGCTTGGATGTTCCAAGGTGAAGAATATTCGACAAAAGTCATCCGTTCTTGAAGTGTTTCCAAAAAGATGGTCGCAACATTTGTCTTGAAAGCAGGTCATGTAGCAACAATTTCTCTACAAGATCAAAAAACTGTTACTGCTGATTGGTATACAACCATTTGTTTACCGTAAGTCATCGCTCAACTTCGAGAAACCAACCCACAACGGCGAATCATTCTCCACCAGGACAATGCAAGTTCGCACACAGCTCGCAAGACAATTGAATTTTTAACGCCACAATACGTCGAAATGTTAGACCATCCTCCGTACAGTCCCGATCTAAGTCCCAACAATCTCTTTACCTTTCTGAAAACCAAGGACAGAAAAGTTTCCAGTCGTCGAAAGGAGCAGTCGATGCCTTCAAAAACACCATTTTGACTGTACTAACAAACGAGTGGAATAACTGCTTCCAGAGTAGGTTCGAGCACATGCAAAATTTCAGTAACCTTCATGAGAATACTTCGAAAAACAATAGAATTTTTAAAAGCTATCTACTGTATTATTCCAGCTCTGTATGTAAAATATAAAAGACAAAATCAACTCGTACAAGGACATTGACTTTATTAACCATTTCTGGAGTAGTTACAGTAAATGACGGTCTGGAACGTTCATAATCATCCCTGCTCACATAGCCACTTTTAAAAGCAGAAAACAACTTACAAATCATTCCATGAGACAGAACTCATTCACGACCATAATTAAGTAACTTTCCCTCTATTTCTTTAACTGTTTTTCAACGTAAAAAATAATGTTTAATTAACACTCAGTATTCCTCCATATTTACACAACAACGAATATAGTTTTCTTTAAATTAGTGTAAAACACAGCCTCTATCTGTCAGATTTATTTGAAATATTGACAGTAGACATCAGAAACATAGCGGAAGTCAGCAATATAATCACCGTAGCGAAAGTGTTGCAAACCTTTGAAAAGTCACTCTTCCGTCAAACTGCCCTCGTAGTGTTGATATTCTATATTATAATATTGATAGACTTTAACAATATAAAAACCTTTCATAAACCTAAAATAATGTATTAATAAAAATTACGAATTCTTTTGCTTTTGACCTATACGTTTACCGTTATTTAAGTGGTTTAATTGGTAGCGATAACGTATGGTAAATGTTACTAGAACATTTATTCCATTTTTAAAAAATTACGCAAGCTTGAACGACCAAAAATTTGACCATCCCCATTACTTCACGTAAATAGAAAAAGAAAGGGTAAAGGTGAGATGCGGCTAGATATTTATTTTTATTTTTTTTTACTAGAGTATTCTTATATAATATTAAAATGGCAAAGCAAGAACACTATATTTGTAGACAGTATTTTTCTGGTTATTAGTAAGATAATGAATTTATTAATGATAATTTAATGCGCCAGGAATACTGTGAAGTTAATTAAGAAGGCTGTTAAAATAAATTCAGATGTAGGATTCTGGGACAAACGTTTAGTTGAAAAGTATTTTCATACATCTAAAAATCCATTTAGCTTCTAACCTTTGATCTATTAGCTTTCGATATGAAAACAAGGGACGAACTTTAACTCGGTGATAAATACTTGATCATTCGAATTTTTTCAAAAATTAAATCTCCATTTTAATAAGTATGTGTTAAAGTCGAATAATAATGTCAATTGTCATCAGTAGAGAAACGAAAATATTCAAGTGGAAAACCTTAAAAATGGGCGCATAAATATGCAAATCATTAAGTCAAAAAACGCACAAAAATGTTGAAAATATGCAAATAAAAAGAAACTAATAATACATAAATTTTAATCTTTCTACATACTGACCTAAATGTTTCTCGAAATTCTCAACTAAAAAATTTTGTCTCTTGTCTGAATATAAAAATTTATAAATGAAAAACAAACGCCTTTCCACTCAACTGCTGTAATTGGGGCGTTTTTTAAATTGCTTAATATTACAGGATTCAGTAAATTTTCCCTCGAAAATATTAGTTACTTGGCTAAGAAACCGAAATTTACTATTTTTTCCATCACATCTTTTAATTTTTGAAAAATTTTGTCATCCATTTTGCCTGCCACATTTTGAAAAGCTGCCTCAGATTGTTTTACTAGTTCTACTACACTTCGGATTAATGGCAAATTGGATTCCTCCATTTGTGTTATTGTTTTAGAAACGAAAGTTGTTGTTTTATTTCTTTGTTTTCGAATAACTGCTTAACATCAGTGAGGAAATGGAAAGATTCGTCAGACAATTCTGAAATTAGGTATTTTAGTGGACGGAAATTCTCAATAGTAATATCACAAGAGAGTGAGAATATATTGAAAATAATTCGACAGATTTTCGGAAACTTGTTGCTAGGGAATAGACACGAGAGCCCGTAGGGCTCGAGTGGCTATTCCCGAATGGCAACAAGTTTGAGAAAGACTGGAGAATTATTTTCTAATTATTTCTCACTCTCGAGTGGTATTCGAAAGATTATTTTTTAATGTTTAAATAAAAAATACAGCATAAAAATACAACTTTTTAATATTATTTCTGTACATTTACAAAATTAATTAGTGTTAAAAGTTTGTATGTGAAATACACAATTATTGTAAATGTTTTGTCCGTGAGTGGTGGATTTTGCAACATTCTTCTGTTCTGTTGTGTTAAAAGTTATAACTTCTCCCTTGTCTCTTAGGTTATTAATCAAACTTGAATGATGTTCATTATTCAACTGCAGGTACGGTTTCAATGAACTAGATGAGCTGTCGCCCGTAATTTTTATTATTTCCTGCTCGTTAACACCTGCTTTCGCTAGATGAGATACTGCAATTGACCTTGAACAATGGTTCGTAATTTTTATTTTTTTAGTGTCTAGCCCAATCATGTCCGCCGATTCTTTCATCCACTTCGACATTATGTTCACCCCCAACGGCATATTTTTGTACCATCCTGAAGAAGACGGTTTATCCCAAGCAATGTTTACTGTTAAAAAAAGTCTGTCAATTTTTATATGTTCGTTCCTCTTGCTTAGCAATTTCTTGAGCAATCGGACAGGACACGCATCAGGCTTTTCAGTATTTGGTATTAACCATTTACTATCAGTCAACTTTTGTGCCCCACCTTGCGCTGTTTTAGAGAAAACCGGATTATACTCTACTCTTCCAGTGGCCAAACCAGCATTGTCTGTTTCTTCTTGAAAATAATGCACTAAACATTGACAACCTTCTCCCCCACGCCATGCTAGCTCATATGAAGCAATGTGATAAAAGCATTTTTGTAAACCGAAGGGTGTCTCCTCGTCGTAGCGTTTTATTATTTCCATGATTTGTTCATTAGTTAGAATTGCAGAACTTTGCTTCCTTTTTTCTGGCACCTGTTGTAATATCTTACGTTTTGTATTTCTGGCTTCTCTCGCAGATTTAAATTCGATATCTTTAAAGGGGTCTAATTTTCTACTAAATTCGTTGTAGTACAACTCTTGCATTAATTTGGCGGTTTTATTCCACATTGTTTTAGTAACGGCTTCTTTGTAATCTTCTCCATTGCACCTTTTCATATTAAATCCCCAGTCTTTCAAAATGTTTGCCAGTTTTGTGACTGGTGTATTTCCTTCTAATTTGTAACCCCGTTCGTCGCAAAATGATTGGAATTGTTTCCATGTTGAATTATTACAAACCATAGTATTTTTGCACGAATTTTCTTTACTCTGTGCGTTTATATCTTCCAGTGATGATGAACTAAATCGCTTATGGTTCATTGCTTCCAATTTGCAATAATACTGGTGACAGGTGTCAAAACTAGAAAATACGTTGTCAACAAACAGAAACAAAATACTAGAAAATATTCTCGGGAGAATAATGTACTAAGATTATTCTAACTATAATAATATTGTGATTGCACAGAATTAAACACGTGTCCGCAAATACTGCTAAACGATTGGTTAATAAAATTATTAAAAAATAATGGCAATAAAAAGCGGCTTTCAACCAAGTGAGACTTATAGTGATCTTAAGTGATCTTATAATAATGGGTTCAGGTAGAAGAGGAGTGTTTGGTAGTTTTTCTTTATAGAACTGAAACCTTATAGGCGCTTCAAGAGATATTTTTTTCATGTTGGAAATTCAGCTATTTACAAGAGGAAAATGTTTCCTAATCTCTTCAGAAACCCTATATAAAGCTTGAGCAAGACATGTTACATGTATCAAGTTCGGATAAACGATTTTCAATTTTTTCCCGGCCTTTATCATCTACTGTACTGCATCTGACAAAATGAACAAAAAATTATCTCCAGGAACAGGCGTAGGAAGAAAAAGTGTTGGTAATTCCTCTTGAACAAATCTGGTCACTGTGAGTGAATTTGTTTTTTCTGACTCTTTATAAGCAATGAGGTAAGATTATGGCAGAATCTCGTCGCAAAGAACGCCAATCAATAAATGAGCAATACAACGTCCTCTTGAATCGGTTATTTCATCAATTCATCAATTTCATCAATTTTAGCTTTAATTTCCTCAATTACCTCCGAATTCAAGGTACTTACGTCGTTTCTTCCTAGTGTTGTTTCACCTGGGACATTGAATTTGCAATACTTCTGGAGAAAGGAAGTGAAGTTTTTATTACTTAGCTTTGACAAGGGAATATTTGACGTCATTGTTGTATGACATAGGTCTCGGTTAAAGTTTAGCTTTTTGGAAATTGGTTGGAAACGCTGCGTTAATGTGGGTTGTGACACGTCTTCAGATTTCATCTTACCCAATTTAGTAATATGAGCAGAAGTTTTCACATGTTGGTGTATTTGATATTTTTTATCGCATGGTATCTGCAATGAAAAAAAACAAATTGAAATATCAAATTGAAAACCAATAATATCAGAAGAATAGATCTAAATCCCTAACAAATAAGTTCAAAATATTAAACGAAAGCGCCCCGAGTGTCCAAATGATGCGAAATCGGTCGATATACCTAGGGTTCCGCATAAAAAATTAAGTTAATACTGACAGGACAAAACTGAAACACTCTGTACATTTCTCTGTATTTTCATTGTGTGAGGGACATCAAAAAGAATGTAACTCGCTTTTAAATTTTTTTTATCTCAAAAAATAACAGATATCGACTGATTTCGCACCAGCCTCTATATTGAATATTCAAAAATTATATTTACAATTTTAACGCAGAACAGTAGGCTTTTCCCATATCTATACGTAGTTCTTTGTATGGCTCAATCCACACTGACACTCTACTGACTTTGGGGAGTTTACTAATAAAAATAAATAAAATACCACAGCACTACAAAACACAAATCGATGTTATCTCTTCAAAAGCACAATCAGAAATAAAATTCAGAAATCGATTTATTATTTACCTACTTATGTAAATATAGGTCCAATAAAATCCCTGTTAACGGTTTAAAACGACCTATTTTGAATTCTCGAAATTTAAGACTGGGGATACCCATATTCTTGTACAATTTATTTTCTTGGGAACTGCACATAATAAAATAAATTACTTCATATTGGAAGATTTATAAAATTGTTTATCTTGAACTCTTGAAACACCTGCAAATATTTACATTATTCAAAATTCTCTCAAGTATGCACAATATGCTATATATTAAGGATATATGCAATAAGTATATTAGCCATTAAAAGTGCATTTATCATTATTTACAAAAAGCATATTCATAATCATAACAGTCACCGTATAAAACTTTAATTCTGTTTGTAATATTCAGGTGTTAAAAAGTACTGATTTTGTAATAACACAAAATATAAATACGAGTACATACAAACAAACACACACCGAAAGCATACAAAATCTTGAAATCTAGTCGTACATACACTGTGATAAATGTAGTTCTACAGAATACAAAATATTCGCAGTGAACGTATCATATAAATATACAGTAAAACAACTTGAACTACGAAAGCCTATTGATAGGGGAAGGTAGTGGGAGGCAAAATTAAATGTATCCATTTTAGTATTGTCAACTTTTTATATGACAGGAATGTCAGTGGTTATGTGAAATACTTTAGCGAACCATCAAACTTTATCCTAATGAAATACACAATTAATGAAAAAGTGCAAATTATAAAGTGGTTTTATGGAGGCCACACACTTTCATCAATTGTAAATATTTGGAGAACTACCTTCATTAATCGTCCTGTTCCATGTTTAAATACAATTCATCGAATTAAGGAAAATTTTGAAAAATACGGATGTGTCTCTCCCTCTTTACATAAAAAGCCCGCACATGATAATGCGGATCGGGATATCATGATATGCGCTACTGTTGAAGAAAATGAATACCAAACGTTAGGCCAAATTAGTGAAAGTGTCGATGTCTCCCGTGAAACTGTTAGAAAAGTATTAAAGAAGAATAAATACCGTTCGTATCATGTACAAAAAGTAAATGAAATATTTCCTGGAGATCATTATAACCGAGTTCAGTTCTGTTTGGATATAATTGAGAAATGTGGTGTGGATGAAAATTTTATTTCTAATATTCTCTTTACTGACGAATCTTCATTTATTTTACACGGCCGACATAATCTTATATTAATAAGGTATTGGCCAAAAGACAATAAACATAAATCGTATAACAGCTCATACACAATACCCACAGAAATTGAATGTTTGGATTGGAATGTTAGGGGACAATATAATTGGTCCATTTTTTATAAACGGCGTGTTAAATTCACAAAAATATTTACAATTGCTGCAATATGACATTATTCCTTTTATCCAGAACATACCCAATATTGAAATAGGAAGTATTTGGTATCAGCAAGACGGATGTCCTGCACATAACAGTGCAATTGTGCGTCAATTCATAAGAAATACCTTTGAAAATAGAATTATTTCTCTAGGCGGTACAATTGAATGGCCGGCCAGATCACCAGATTTGTCCCCTAATGATTTTTTCTTATGGGGGTATCTAAAGTCAAAAATTTACGGTTTCGAACATCAACGGTCAAATAATTTAGATGAACTGCGTCAAAAAATAAGAAATTTCTTAGCATCGATTACGCCCGATATGCTGTCAAATATTAGACGTGGTTTTTATGATCGGGTAGCGTATTGTTTAGAAATTCAGGGTGCACGATTCGAACACGTAATTAATTAAAAGTATTGTTTATTAAAGTTGTATTATGATAATAAATTTTATTTTGTTGGACTTATTTTTTATTTGACGGTTCTTTAGTTGCAATTAGTATGCAATACAATTTCAGTTTTCCCATAATATAAACTTAATTTAACAAACTCTACACGTTTATATTAAAAAACATATTATAAGTAGCTAAATAAGCTAAATGAATACATTTAATTTTACCTCCCACCACCCTCTCCTATCAATAGGCTTTCGTAGTTCAAGTATACTGTATACTGTTATACTGTATACTGCAACTGTAGTTCAGTAAACTAGAACGAGTTTTAAATCCAACTAGAGAAAAAGTACTAAAAACTATTTTTATGTAGTGTGGTATTGTGATAGATTTTACAAACGTTGTCTATGTAAATAAAACGATACTGTCGAAGTTAGCATGATGTAGTAGTACACAACACAAATAGCAATCGAAATGCGAATATCAACAAAAAAATTGCTATCCTAAAAGTAACATAAAACATTATTTGTTGTATAAAGAACAATGTGCATTCGATCCTTGTCGAACGATGTTATTAAAATCGAACCAATTAGTACTGTTTGTTATAAGTACCCAATGCGCTGTAATAATAAAATTATTCATTTTTTATTATTATACATTGGGCTATCCTGTACTTTGACGATTCCTACGTTCATAGACAAATCAAGGGTGATATATGTGCAATAATATTATACAAAAATATAAGCAGACAATACAGTCAATGTACTCAAGGTAGCAGTATTGCAATTGATGTAATCAAACAGACATCACCGTAATCAGTTGATAGACGGGTGAACTGCAAAAAAATATAATATTACGGCTAGATTCGTTCAGCCCATCGATGCCGAAGATAAAAAAGAACTAACTGAATAAAGAAAGAAAAATATTATCTAAACCTTTATACTATTTTTGTACATCAATTCTAAGAATTGTTACGTCGTATAGTGTTTTATCGTACCCACTTTAAGAAACCACAATAGTATTGTGTTTTTTATTATACCTCGATAGATGTCACTGCAGTAACTATCGTTTGTAGTATGGAATATTACCCTCTACTATAAACCGTGTGTAGAATATGTCGCAAAAACTACACTACACGAAATTTGAAATTCGCAATTATAAAAAGACCCAAGTTCTATGCCTATGGAATGATGTTACTCAAAATTTTGATATGTTTTTTTTGCTGTTTTATATTTATGTAATAAAAAAACGATTTCAGAATTGTAACTTCAGGGCTATATAGCGTCCAAACTAAGCAACTTTGTACTAAGGCTGTCTTAAATCGGATTATTTTGATGTAAGGAATATATAGAAAGTTTTTGTAAAGAATTTTTATGGACAGCTTGGATATAACGCTTGTCATTGTTATTGTAAAGCTTTAATTATAATAAAATATTAAAGAAGTTAAAAGCAAATATGCTTTCTACACTTTAAGACGCTGTTTTATTCGAGTTTTTCATAGAAAAAAAAATCGCCCTTAAGTAGTATTCGAACCCACGACCTCTGGCTCGCCGGACCATTGCTCTACCACTAAGCTATTAAAGGCGTGAATTCGAAACTTTTATAGGGATGCCTTGAGTTACATCAAGGAAACAGATGATACATATCTTGCCCGTAGTACGGCAGTTGTACAAATTTATTGCATTTTCGCGAAGTAATGTAAATGTAAATATGCTTTCTACACTTTACGACGCTATTTTATTCGAATTTTTCATTGAAAAAAATTCGCCCTTGAGTAGGATTCGAACCCTCGACCTCTGGCTTGCCGAACCATTGCTCTACCACTAAGCTATTAAAGGTGTGAATTCGAAACTTTTGTGGGGATGCCTTGAGTTACATCAAAGAAACATATGATATATATCTTGCCAGTAGTACGGCAGTTGTACAAATTTATTGATTTTTGCGAAGTAATGTTAATGTGAATATGCTTTGTACACTTACGACGCTATTTTATTCGAATTTTTCATAGAAATTTTTTTTCTATTACATCTACATTACTTCGCAAAAATGCAATAAATTTGTACAACTGCCGTACTACGGGCAAGATATATATCATCTATTTCCTTGATGTAACTCGAGGTATCCCCACAAAAGTTTCGAATTCACGCCTTTAATAGCTTAGTGGTAGAGCAATGGTCCGGCAAGCCAGAAGTTGCGGGTTCGAATTCTACTCAAGCGCGATTTTTTTTCTATGAAATATTTGAATAAAATAGCGTCGTAAAGTTTAGAAAGCATATTTACATTTACATTACTTCGCGAAAATGCAATAAATTTGGAAAACTTAAAAAAGGTATATAACCCCTTACCACAATTATTAATCGTATCCTAAATACGTGTTTCGACAACTAAGTTGGCATCATCAGTAGGTAAAGCCACTAATCAAGGTGTCGCACATGGGGCACAGTAAAGCTAGAACACTGCTTACGCAACAACTACTTTACACGGCGTCCACGTATAGACTAATTTAAACATGCAAATATATCTAACGAAAAGATCGACAAACTTACCTCTGTTAGGGAAACGGCATTCACATATGTTTATACTCCAATTTGAAATATATTGAACAAAAGATCGACAAAAATTACCTCTCTTAAGGAAACGGCACTCAACATGTGTTAATACTTCAATTTAAAACGTCGACGACCCTTTTATGGCTCTAAGAATGAAAAGAGACAAGTGAAGGGGATCGGTGCTATATCACCGTTCATGAAGTGTTGTTTGTTTTTAGCGATATAAATTCTTTCGTAGGCGTCAAGATCGCGGGGGTTATTGATGCCCTTTACAAGCTCTAACCCTTTAATCGACACATTGTGTAGTATACTTAAAGCATGGTTGGGAACGTTAGATTTATCCGGTCTATTGTATTTAATATGTGATATGTGTTCTTTAAACCGGGTTATTATTGGTCGTTTTGTTTGGCCTATATATTTCAAATTACAATCATCGCAACTAATTTCGTATATACCTGATTTCCAATTAAAATTAACTCTATCTTTAGTATTCCCTAGGAGACTTTTGATAGTATTTTCGGACCGAAAGGCAGCTTGGAGACCTCTTTCTTTTACAACTTTATTAATGTTTTTCGTGATGGGGTGGTATGGTAAACACATGTACTTTTTCTCCTGGTTACTTTGAGATATCAAACTTGTGGATTCGCGGATTGTATTTTTTATTTTTGTTTTTCTAATTAATTTATTGATTAGTTCTATGTCAAAGCCATTATATGTCGAGATATTTTAAATGAAATCCAGTTCTATTTCATATCTCTCTTTTGTTAACGGAAAATTTAGTAACCGATAGACTAAGAAATTAAAGGAAGCTGTCTTATGTTGATAACTATGCTCTGAATCCGCGATGATGAATCTATTAACATTGGTTTCTTTCCGGAAAATGTCGATTTCTATTTTATGTTTATACCTAATCAGTAAAGTATCTAAAAATTGTATCCTGCCCTTGTGTTCTTTTCCACCGTAAATTTAATCGTCGGAAATTTCAAATTTAATGATTAACGAACATGTCTAATTCGCATTTCCGTGTATCAAAAATCGCGAGAATGTCATCTACGTACCTAATCCAGACTCTCGGGAAATATTTAGCGTTATTTTTAAATTCTACTTCAAAATGACTCATGAATAAATTGGCTATGAAAGGAGATAGGCAGTTACCCATTGTTATGCCTTGTTTCTGTTCACAAATTTTTTCTCCTACTTGGAAACAATTTTGCGTCATGCACAGAGTTGTCAATCTCATGTATTCTTTTATTTTTGAAGGTTCACTGTTATTCTTGTGGAGCAAGCTTTCTAAATATTTCATAGTCTCTGGAATAGGTACCGAGGGGAATAAAGACGTTACATCGGATGAAACTAAAATTTCCCCAGCTTCCAGTTCACAATCTTTAATTAATTTAACAAATTCTAAGGAATTACTAACTGACAAATTTTCTTCTTTTACGGGTAAATTTTTAAATTCATTCACTAACCATTTGGAAATCAAGTACGTCGGTGAGTTGATACCTGAAACGATAGGTCTCATCGAGTTACCTGGTTTATGTATCTTCGGTAAACAATACATTCTTGGTACTAAAGGATTACTAACATTCAATTTATACTTCTGGGTATAAGTTATTAAAATTGGACATTTCTTTAACCAGTCTTTTGTGTCACTAATCATTTTAGGTAATGGGTTTCTCTTAATTTCTACATACGGTCCTTCGGCAATTAAATTTTTGACTGTTTGAAAATAGTCGATTTTGTCCATAATTACTAACTTGTTCCCTTTATCTGCTTTTAGGTAAAAACAGTCCTTCGATCTAAGAGTTTTAATGATATTCCATTCTTTATTGACCGACTTCTGTTTGTGCTGCTGCAAATTCTTATCGATTTGGGTTTTACAAGCTTATCGAATAAAGTTTTTTGGCCCTTGTTCAAAATACTTAATCGAAGTTTCGATACTTGCAATCACCTGTTCTATAGGAATCTGACGGCTTGGCAAACAGTATTTTAAACCTTTCATCCACCAGTATTTCATCCACCTGATGAAGCCATTGTATGGCGAAACAATATTGTAGTGGTATTTACAATAAAAGAATTTTTGAAACTAGAAGTTTAATTACTTATTTCTTAGCGTTTTAAACCTTTGTTTAACAAATCTATTTCTACATCACTAAAATTCTCGGATGATTGATTGATCACTAGTGTTTCTTTTATAGGAATTCTATTAATATACTTTTTTGGTGGACATAAATTTCTGAATTTCTTATTAAGTTTTAAACATTTCTTTTTTAATTTATGGTCTTTAATTTTCGTTATTTTCCTATAAAAGTTACACCACTCTTCAAATTCCTTATTGTTCATACTTTTAGTTAATTTTAAATGCAAATTATATAATTCTAATTCTAATTTTCTACGTTTACTGTACAGATATTTCATTTCTAGGTTCAACCATTTCATTTTTGCATATGAAATGACCTTATCGTTATTTCTACAATTTGTCGTTACATTTACGTTCATGAATTTAGGAAAAACATTGTTACTTTTACACCGTTTCAGGAAATTAATATCTGTACTTTAACTTATGAAATCTATTAAACTCCTTTGACCGGTAAGTCATTGTGATAGATTAGATATATTTGCATGTTTAAATTAGTCTATACGTGGACACCGTGTAAAGTAGTTGTTGCGTAAGCGGTGTTCTAGCTTTACTGTGCCCAATGTGAGACACCTTGATTAGTGGTTTTACCTACTGATGATGACAACTTAGTTGTCGAAATACGTATTTAGGATACGATTAATAATTGTGGTAAGGGGTTATATACCTTTTTTTAAGTTTTTACTTAACCACAGTCTCCAAAGAAAGACTTTAATAAATTTGGAGTTAAAAGCGTTTTAGGAGCTCGATTAGTGGGTTTATAATTTTAATTCATTTCCATTTTTTCTACTTTCTTCCAAATGGAATAAAAATATGACATGTGATCATAGTACACATTTGTCTATTTCGATAATTTATTCAATATTTACGTAAGAGAATATCATCTGATTAATACGTACAATAATAAATTAATGTGCTACCTTTACCTAAAATACATTAAAAACCACTTAACATAAAATGAAAAAGTAACACATATAGATATACCATTAAAAAAATATATGTATATCTTTCCATTCAGCCACAGAACTAACTTTGTGAGAGAATGAAAATAACTAGCCTTAATTTGAAAAGTAAATTATTTGCTTTGTTTTAAACTAACGTTCAAACATTTGGTGTGAATATCATTGTTTCAGCAAGTGTTAACTTACTAATAGGCACTAATCTTTCATTTTCATTAGTGAGTTTAAAGTATTTATAATTCATTAAATTCAATGTCAAATTAGAACAATTTCTAATATCTAATATTTCCATATAAAGTTGGCAGTATTAGATCATTTAGGCCGATGCGTCTGCCTAAATGACCGGAACTGTATTGATACAGACGCGTGGCGCTTTTTAATATAAATATACAATACAAAGGTTAAGCAATAATAATAATAATAGTCTTTATTTTTCAACAATTGAACCCCATTAATAAGATAACATTAAATTGAATGCACATAAACAGTAATTAATAACTTTAAAATCTAATAATAATAATAAAATAAAGACTTTAATTAACACTGGTCTTGGTTTTCTTATACACCAAGAGCCGGTATTATAAACAGCGAATAAATCTCTGAATAACAACTCGACGAATAAATTTATTCAACGAATAAATTGAAATCTGGTATTATAAAAAATGCATGCAAGTAAGATAAGTATTTGTTGAATAACTGAATAGCTATGTATTTTACAGTTTAGCGTTTCGATAAACGATGGAGCCACTGAATAAAATTAAAAAATACAAAAAATCCTAATTCTTTGCTATTTCTTTTTGCTTATATTTGTAAAATACGAACCGATAAATTTGGCATTATCATAATTCAAGTTATCAAACACACACAAAATATAAACTTTTAAAAATAAGGTTATGTTTATTTGAACTAGTGGAGCAAACAGCTGTTCGCATTCAACCAACGAATAACATTAATACGACGATTTTCTAGGGTGTAAATTGGTAGATTTACTTGCTAAGTTTCCTTATTTGCTATTTATAATATCCAATCTATAGAGTAAATTAAATTTACTTGCTTACTAAATAAAATCTGCAGATTTTATATTTTATAATACCGGTCAAAATACGTGTAGTTTATATCTTTAGTCATGCTGATTTTGAAATATTTCCTGAAATACATTGTGTCTAGAAAGGTTAAGGGGTATTTGTAAATTCAATACAAAAAAAACACTACAAGTCAGAAAAATATTTTTAATCTTTAGACAAAATTTTGGAAAATTAAGTGCTAAAGATTATGTTGTCCAAATGTTGACCGCTGCTGGCACTCCTCTAACCGAACACGGAAATTAACCGCCACGCGTCTACACATCTCTCTGGAAACAGCGGCCATTTCAGTGCGGATATTGTGGTTTAATTGCAATAAATTCGTGGTTTGTTTGCATACACTTTCTCATTAAGGTACCCACATAAGAAATAATCAAGGGGTGTAAGATCGGGGCTTCTCGGGGGCCAGTTGATGATGCCTCGACTAGATATTTTTCCGGGAAAAGTTGATTGACAACCTCAAGTGATTGTTTTGAGGTGTGGCAAGTGGCTCGATCTTGTTTAAACCATGTTTCCGCATTAAAACTTTCAAATTCCTGCAGTTGTGGAACCAAAAAGTTCCTTAACATGTCGCAATACCGTTCACTTTTTACCGTAAGTGCTTGCACAATAACTTTTGGACTATGTAATGGATTTTGGATTTTCGTTGGCCTAGTAGCGGCTGTTGTGTTTGTTTACGTGACCATTTAAGTGAAAGTTTGCTTCGTCACTAAACAGAATGTTTTCGAACATTGGGAAATGTTGAAGCATTTCATTTAGCAAAAATTTTGCCGGAGAGGATAGTAGGTAACGTTCAGGTTTTGAAAAAGCTGAATTTTGTAGGCTGTAAGTTGTAAATCTTGCTTCAGAATCTTGTGCAATATTCTTGACTGCGTTTGCGAACTGATTGAAACGGATTTTCACACACTGAAACTCTCACTTCTTCAATCGTTTTATTGCCTTCGAACAGAGCCTGGGCGATCTTGATTGACAATTTTTACAGTCGAACCGGTATTTTCAAACATTCGAATCCATTTTCTGATGGTATAGTCCTTCGGTGCATTCCATACGTTAAATTCTGCACGATATAAACGTTGAGCTGTGACTATCGAATCACCGCGATGGTCTCCCGGATACACTTTCATGGCTACTATATCTCCAAAAAACAGTGCAACAATCTATCCTTACCGCACCAAAGCGTGCCGTTACATGGGCGGCCCAGATACAAATACCCCCTTATCCTTTCTAGACACCTAGTATTTTTTTCAAAAAAGGCATAAAATTTGACGAAATTTCAAACTTACTTTTACATAAGAAAAGATACTACTAAAAATGTTGTTCTGTCCAACATTGAGTGGAGTTGTCTGAACATGTCCTTGCATGTTTCCTACGTCAGAGGACTTAAACCACGCCAATTTTTACTCTGGAACCAATCAAATTAAGAATTGGTCGATATCTGGCTATGTGAGTATATAAAGAGCTACACACGGTTCTGTCGATTCAATGTATCGCTTTGTGATAACTGAACGTTTCCTTATATTTTCACTGTTTTGGCTTAACCATTGAACACCAAGAAGACAAGCTATGTGCTCCCACCATTTGCTGCGCACGCTGTGCTGTTACTGCTGGTCAAACGGTAAGAAAAGCGCTATACTATTTGCAAGACCTATGGCAAACATATGAAAAATATTAGTTAAGCTAGTTGCCCTCTGTCACTCGTCTAGTACCTCAATCGGAAGCCTTTCAAATACCAAGACCCATAGGTGTTTCGAGTGAAGAATATGATGATGTTACAGTGTAACAGTGATAAGCTTGCTGATTAGACAGGCCTACAAAAAAAAAATTTTTTTTTGGTGCATCTCTGTTTGTTTGAATTGTCGATAAAGTAGGTAATGTACAGTATATTGACATACTTGTCATTTTAACTCATCAGCTCTAGTTTACCTACTACCCTCATTGTGAATTGTTGTCGGTCTTGTTATGGTCTTGTTCGTAACTAGTCATTATTATAATATCATCGATAAAGTTTGTGTTACTATTTCATTATGGCTAGCACGTCCAGACGTTGTGTTAACGATCCTGATATATTTTGTTATGTTTGTGGTGAATACATACTGAAAAATCAGCGTAAATCGATTACAAACACAGTGCGTCGTTTGTATTTTGCTTACTTCGGTATTGAAATTCTACACCAAGATAAAGTGTGGGTGCCTCATAGTGTTTGTAAAATATGCGTTGAACATTTGCGACAATGGGAGAGAGGGAAACGTAAGTCTTTGAAGTTTGGAGTGCCTATGATATGGCGAGAAGAAAAAAATCATTATGACGACTGTTACTTTTGTATGATTAATATAGTGGGCATCAACAAAAACAATCGCCATAAATGGAAATACCCCAATATTTCTTCAGTACAAAGACCTGTTCCTCATTCAGAAAATGTTCCAATACCAACTTTTCACCAGGTAGTGCAGCAATCTCAGGAGGATGAAGCTGAAGTACCTATTTCTTCCCAAGTAGATGATGACTTTCAATACTGCGGAATAACATCAGATCCTAAGCCATTTTCGCAGAATGAGCTTAGTGACCTCATCAGAGACTTATATCTTTCGAAGGAACGTGCTGAGTTACTAGCGTCAAGATTAAAAGAAAAAAATTGTCTTTCCTCAGATGTTCGAGTGTCTACATATCGCACGAGAGAGGGAAAGTTATTGAAGTTTTTTTCATCTGATGAAAATTTTGTGTATTGCTGTAATGTGAGTGGTTTGCTGGCTTTCATGGGTTTAACGATCTATCAGCCTAATGAATGGCGTCTCTTTATTGACAGTAGTAAACGAAGTCTAAAAGCAGTTCTTCTACATAATGGAAATAAATATGCTTCCGTTCCAATTGCTCACTCAACATGTGTAAAAGAAGAATATGAGGTAATTTCAAATCTTTTACAAAAAATAAAATATATTGAACATAACTGGGTGATCTGCGTCGACTCTGGGACAGTCGAGTTAAATCACGTCATTGGACTGCAAAAAATTGGCCTGTGAGAGATGCTCTTGTTGTTAAGGAAAGAAATGTTATAAATGAACCCTTAGTTTCAAGAGAAAAAATTATTCTTCGGCCATTGCATATAAAATTAGGGCTAATGAAGCAATTTGTTAAGAGTCTCGATAGAAATGGTCAATGTTTCCAGTTTATTTCTCACAAATTTCCTGGTTTAAGTACTGAAAAACTAAAAGCAGGTATCTTTGATGGACCTCAAATACGTAAATTGATGAAAGACACAACTAATTTTGAGACTTGTATGAATGATGTGGAGAGGCTTGCCTGGCAATCTTTTGTAGCAGTTGCACAAAATTTCCTCGGAAATCATAAGGCTGACAACTATGTAGAACTAGTACCAAGGAAGGTGGGACAGTCATATGATGGCTGACTATTGCTGGGGCATCATACGAGATTGTCCAAGTCAGTTTCATTCAAGAAAATCACTCAAAAGACAATTTCTTGATGTTTAATGTCAATAAAATATATATTTTTTCGTGAATTGTGTTTTTTTTTCTCGGGAACTAGAGCTGACAGAAGAAAACGGGTAACATTTTTGATATCGCCATGTAAGACATACTTAAAATCGGGTCTAAAATCTCCAGCACCAAAATGGTTGTAGGCCAGTGTTATTGTTGGACATTGATATCAGAAAGTGCCGAACAACAGTATAAAAGGAAAGTAAAAAGAAAATCATTTTAAACAGGACGATACCATACAGCTCCATATAATGTACTACCATTCATTTACTTTTCAATATTTTTTTTTTCCAAAACCTGACGTGTCGGAATAAATTTGTTGTTATTACTATTGTTAGAACTATATAAGAAACGAAAATTACATAGTATCTAAAGAAAAATTTAAAAAATCAAAATTTGTAAAATAGTGTAATTTGGCGGCTATAAAATCGTTTATGCCTAAGTAGGTTGGAGTATACATTGATCGCTTAGTATCCGAACTACGTTTACCTCTATCTTGAACTCAAATGTGTACAGAAGAGATTTTTGAAATTCCTATCATTTAAAATTGATTTAGTCAATCCACCTCGTGGTAAAGCATACGAAGATCTTTTAAACAGACATGGTTTTATTGCACTATCATCTAGCAGAAGTGAGCATAGTCCCCGATTTTTAATCAAACTAATCACTAATAGAGTGGTTTCTCCTACATTGCCCTCTAAAGTTTTCTTCTTGACTCCATCGTAAATGGCACGTTCGTCTAATTTTCATCTAAAATATTTTCATTAACTTGAGAGATACCTCAGGGTTCAAATCTTAGGCCCCTGCTTTTCAACATCTTTATTAATGATCTCATAGAAAAATTAAATCGTGAATTTCTGGCGTATTCTGATGCTCTTAAAATCTATAACATTATTCGCACCACTCTGATTGCATCAAATTGCAAATTAATCTATATCTATCTATGATTGAAGAATAATGTATCCATAATGAAATGTTATTGAATATTACAAAGTGTTGTGTTGTTTTTTATACTCGATGTACTGGCCCTAAAATATTTGATTATTCTGCCAAATGGGAGTTAGTAACTGGAAAATCTGGTGTACATGATCTGGGCATACTTTTTGACTCGCAACTCACATTTTCTCAACATGTTTCGTGGATCTGTGTCCCAGCTTCAAAATCATTGTAATTTATTGTTAGGTCATGTAGAAACTTCAACAAAATTGCTTCAATTAAGAATTTATATTATGCCTTAGTACGATGCAAGTTGATGTATGCCTTTTTGGTGGTGGTTTCCTGATTACACCTATCAACAAATTTCTGTTGAGAGAATCCAGAAGAAGTTCGTAAAATATCTCCCCTTCAGAGTAACTGCCACTTATCCTGAAGGAAGTGAATGCCATATTATGCAATCTTTATCTTGTCGTTGGGAGATGTATAGTTCTTAATTGCTGAATATTTTATCAAACGAAATCGATGGCCCAACAATATTAGCCTATATTGACTTCAACGTACCCAATTGTAATACTCCCAAATACACTACCTTTAGATTACCCAGGGCGAAAACAAATGCACTTTTAAGAATGGGAGAAATTACGAAATAATATTGTCAAAACATAAAAATAAAGCAGACAAACTTATCAATCAATATTTTTTTTTATTATTATTTGCATTAGGTATATCTAAGTACAATGTTTCACCAAGAACCGACTGCAAAATCATTAACAAAAATATTTTTTCGAAAACTGGCATTGAAAGTTGACATTTTCGTTAAATTTTCAGTTGACAAAGTGAGTCTTTTTTATTACCTAGCTGCAAAATACTTTTACGTTCTAGAACATAAAACAAATGTCAAAATAATTTGTCATTTTCCGAAACTTATTTATGTTTTCTTGGGGATTCATTGTGAAAGAGCACTTTGTGCCGCTTCCAATACTTCCCCTGGTAAATGCTCGTCTTCACATTCCGAGCTCATTTTGAATTAAACACTCTTAGAATATGAATTACAATATACAGGGTGTCCAGAAACTCTCCTGACGAACGAAGACCGGAGTTTCCTCAGATAATTTTAAGACAATTAAACCCAAATTCACCTAGTCCGAAAATGCTTCCTAAGGGAGCTAGAGTTCTTTGAAGATGGCGCCTTGTATTTATTTTTTTTTAAATTCCTCCAGAACGCTTCTATTTAGAAAAACAAAAACTGGTATGCTTATTTATCCTCCAGAGATGAATCGATTCCATCAATTGCGAATTTCTAGTACCGGTCATAGGCGTCCGTTTTGGGTAGGTCAACGGTTATTTTAAGGCATAACTTTTTTGTCTTTAACTTTTAAGCATTTGTGACACTAGATTATTAAATTTTCAGGTATTCCAGTATTAAAATGTACTCTTACTTTAAGTCGGTAGGATACACCGTTTTCTAGAAAAATCGATTTGTAAATTTTTCGTTTTTTCTTCATTAAAGTTCAATTTTTTATTTTTTGCAATAGCTCTGAACTGCCAACAGAAGTAAAACCTACGTTTTTCATTGTCAAATTGTTGTCAGTTCGCGAAGTTTATCTTTTCATTTTTTACTTTGTGTTATTCAAACACAACGATTTCAATTTAAAAAAAAATGTTTTTTACTAATGAGGAATACGCCGATATGCATTTAGTTTATGGCGAAATGAGGTGTAACGCTCGATCGGCGCAACGTAGATACCCTGAAAAATTTCCCAATCGTCAGCATCCCACTCACTCAACATTTACAGCTCTTCATCAACGATTAAGAGAAACAGGTTCAGTGGTCCCAAAAAATAATGAAACAGGGAGACGTAATGATGTAACAGCAGAACATGAAGATGTTATTTTAATGGAAGTTGAGGAAAATCCAGAAATTAGCGTTCGAAGACTATCTGCCATGTACCTCACAATTTCAATATCTTCCGTAGGAAATATCTTACACAAAGAAAATTTATATCCTTTTCATTTTACAAAGGTGCAAGCACTGCTAGAAGGAGATTTTCCTGCTCGCGTAGAATTCGCTAGATGGTTACAAAATCAGAAAAATCGAGATGAAGATTTCTTCAGGAACATTTTGTTTGGTGACGAAGCTACATTCTCAAAAAATGGAATTTTTAATGTACATAATGCACATTATTATTCGAACGTTGGTGACAATCCCCACGTTGTTCAAGAATTTAAGCATCAGCATAGGTTTAGCATAAACGTCTGGATAGGAGTAGTTGACGATTATCTACTTGGACCTGCGGAATTACCTGCTCGTTTAAATGGTGCTGATTACTTACATTTCCTGCAAAATATTTTACCTGATTTGTTAGATGAGGTGCGTTTAAATATTCGGCAAAACTTATGGTTTCTACAGGACGGGTGTCCGGCCCACTTTAGCAGGAATGTACAAGACTTTCTAGATAATAACTACGAAGACCATTGGATTGGAAGAGGCGGTCCAGTTGCTTGGCCAGCAAGGTCGCCGGATTTGAATCCTTGCGATTATTGTGTTTGGGGATACATAAAAGCATTTGTTTATTCCGTTCCGATACAAAATCGCGCACAACTCTGGCTAAGGATACAAGATGCTTGCAACGAATTTAGAAATAACTTTGGAATCTTTGCAAGAATTCGGCGTTCTCTAAGCAAAAGGGTAAAATTATGCATAGAGACTAATGGTCATCACATCGAGCAACTTTTGTAACAATCTACCTTTGATACTTGTTCTTTTTTTGTTAGTTTCGTTCCATTGTAATAAATAATTTGTTTTTAATTTATTAAATTAATTTTCATCCATGCCTTGATAGTCCAAGCCAACTTCGTCGCTAAAAATAAGTAGGTACATAATAAATTGAACTTTAATGAAGAAAAAACGAAAAATTTACAAATCGATTTTTCTAGAAAACGGTGTATCCTACCGACTTAAAGTAAGAGTACATTTTAGTACTGGAATACCTGAAAATTTAATAATCTAGTGTCACAAATGCTTAAAAGTTAAAGACAAAACAGTTATGCCTTAAAATAACCGTTGACCTACCCAAAACGGACGCCTATGACCGGTACTAGAAATTCGCAATTGATGGAATCGATTCATCTCTGGAGGATAAATAAGCATACCAGTTTTTGTTTTTCTAAATAGAAGCGTTCTGGAGGAATTTAAAAAAAAATAAATACAAGGCGCCATCTTCAAAGAACTCTAGCTCCCTTAGGAAGCATTTTCGGACTAGGTGAATTTGGGTTTAATTGTCTTAAAATTATCAGAGGAATCTCCGGTCTTCGTTTGTCAGGAGAGTTTCTGGACAGCCTGTATAATTCTGAAACTACTTTTTCAAGCAACTAATATTTATTGTTTATTAGGTTGCTATCACTATGATAGTCACCGCGCTTAAAACGTTTTAATTCAAACACGGTTCAAACGATTATTTCAAATATAAATTAAATTGTTATGCATAACACAAATGCCTTATTTTATTGCAGTTTTCGAAAAAATATTGTTTGTATCTCGAACGCGAAATGCTTTTGCGTTCTCGAATGGATATTTTACCTCGCTAAAGCTCGGCAAAATAACATCCATTCTTGAACGCAAAAATACCATTTCGCGTTGTAGATACAGAAATATCTATTTTAGTTCCTTGCCAATGCTACCTTAAGTAATCGAATGTATCTTGCTGAAAGTTTCAGCATTTGTTAATACGAACAAAATACATATTTCCTGAGAAATTCTAGTAAAATAGATATAAATTATGTAAAATGTATGTTATAGCAGTTCCATCTCTGAACTTGTATTGAAATAAGAAGAAAACAATATTTTTTTATTTTTAAATAAAACTATTTATGAGACTAAAATAATTAAGGAAATGGAACAACTATACTTTTTAACATGACTTGTAGAGAAACGGATACAAATAATAAGATCCTGTTACCGGAATAATAATATTTGCAAAATCTAAAGAGACCTGAAGAGTCGAGATATTTTAAGCGAACTGTTGACATTTAAATATACAACGAAGAAAGAGTACTCATACATACACATCATTAAATAGATCAGTAAAATTTTTAACATGTGTATGTAATGATCAAAATCTAAAATGTTTGCAATGTAAATTGTAATAAAATTGTTTATTTATATTAGAACTTGATGTGTGAAATTAAGAAGAAACCACGAAAATTAAGAGGTAACTGTATGAAATTTCAAGATTCGTAATTTACAATACTCGAATATATTATTTCTTTAATTATGAATGCAATTTCTTGATTATACAGGGTGGGGCATAGGAACCAAGTGTTTTTGGTTTGGGTAGTACTCGGCCATTAGAAAAGGGAGGGGCGCGCGGTTTATTACAATCCATTCCTCGACTCAAAGCATTTCACTTTCTCAGTTGCCACTTGCCATCATGGAGAGGTGGACGCTAGAGCAACGCGTGTTCGCGTATGATTGTTTTGTTCGAAGTGGCGAGTCGGTGACTGCAGTACAGCGTGAATTTCGCAGAAGATTTAATATCCATCGTAATGACTCTGTTCCTGCCCGAGACACCATCTTACGCTGGGTCAATAACCTTCGAACAGTAGGTTCAATAATGAAAAGAAAGCCGCCCGGTCGTCAACGTACTGTGCGTACTCCTGAGAATATTGAAAGGGCGAGACAAGCATTACTGCGAAGTCCACGCCGCTCTGCACGTCGACATTCAACTGCACTTCAAATCAGCAATCGCACTGTACGGCGGATTTTGCATGGTGACTTACATTTTCACCCATACAAAATACTGGTTGCCCAACAATTAAATGTAAGAGATTACGCCCAACGCTTGAGTTTCGCACAACAAATGCTTGAACTTGTTCAGGAGAATGAAAACATGTTGTTACTCATGAGTGATGAAGCTCATTTCCATCTTCCGGGGGCCGTCAATAAACAAAATTGCCGGTACTGGGCTGACGAGAATCCACGACAGTTACATGAGATGCCATTGCATAGTCCTAAGGTAACAGTTTGGTGTGCGGTGGGAAAATTTGGCATCATTGGCCCATATTTTTTTCAAGAAAATGGGGTAACCGCTACAGTAACATCTGCGCGTTACATTCATCTGGTGAATAACTTTTTCATACCTGAATTGTTAAGAAGAGGTGTGGATATTCAAGATTTGTGGTTACAGCAAGATGGGGCCACGGCACACACCGCCAGAGCATCTATGGCTGTTCTTCGCCACCTGTTTCCAAATCGTCTAATTTCGAGATTTGGCGACGTTTTGTGGCCTCCTCGGTCTCCCGACTTATCGATTTGTGATTTTTATCTATGGGGGTACCTCAAGTCACGTGTTTACGAGGCCAAACCCCGTACGTTAAACGCATTAAAGGAATCGATTCGTTATGAAATCTCCCTAATCGACAGAGACATGCTGGAAAGAGTGGAGGCCAATTTTCGTCAACGGCTGCAACAGTGTATCAATGAAAACGGACATCATATGCCAGATGTAATTTTTCGTACTTGAATATTTCAAAATGCTTTATTATTAGCTATGTTGTACTACCAATAATTTTTTTTTAGAGTAAAAACTAATAATTTTATTATCATTTCAAAAACACTTGATTCCTATGCCCCACCCTGTATAATTATAACTTACGTATGTAGTCACTTGTTCTTCTAATTAAACTCACCATTTAACTTTACGAACAAATTTATTGACTAAACTTATAAATAATTCTCTTAATACATAAAACACAACCACCTCCCCTGAGTCTCTGACACTCTCTTCCACAGTGTTACCAACTCGTATTTCCCAGTATTCACGCTAACACGTACTAGCTTGTAATGAATTATCTTTTCTTACCAATTCTGTTACACATATTTCCTACCAATTGTAAGTAGAAGCTTCATAACTTACATTTAATTTCTACGAGGATATACAAAATATAACGAAACTGGTGCTAAAACTTCTTTCACAACTAGAATTTTCTAACCTGAAGAATAACGTGTGTTCATTCGAAAAGTCCATCTAGGTTACTTTTAAATTTTGATAGAATGAGACGCAAATATACTAGTATGTGTTTGTTGTTCCGTAAACATAAATCCAAATGACATTTGATAATTTCAATCACAATTATCATTTAGTGCATAAAATAATCGTGCGTCGATTCTGGTTTAAATAAATTGCTTCTCAGTTTTAATATGGCTTTCACTTTAGAACTTAAAATTTTTTTAGTCCAGGCTTATTTTCGAAGTGGTAATAAAATTGATTGTTTATGGGTTTATTCAGTTCAAGATTGCATGGTAGAATTTCAAGTTGAGTTTCCACATTTTGTAATAGATTATATACAATTTAAGAATACATTGGATAGAACTTTAAAACTTTTTTCTGAAACTGGTAGTCTCTTAAGAAAATCAGGCAGCGGAGCAGTTAAGAAACGTACACCTCAAGTTGTCAATCGTGTTGAAGAAATAATGGAAAATGAACCACAAACATCTGTTCGACATTTGAGTCAACAAATAATCCTTTCTGTTGGTACAACTCACAAGTTATAAAAAAAAGATATGCAACTTTATCCATACCGTGTCACAGCAGTACAAGAATTGTTAGAAATTGATTACCCACGTAGACTACAGTTTTGTAATTGGTTTGTAATATGTAATATATATGAACAATAATGGAGAACTTTCGCAAAGAGTCATCTTTACTGATGAAGCATTGTTTTATAAAACGGGATACCTAAATTCACAAAATACAAGAATTTGGAGTAGTGAAAATCCACATGTAATTAATGAAGAATCGCTACATCCTGAGAAAATTGGTGTTTGGGCAGCGATAAGCCAAAGGCGAATCATTGGACCAATATTTTTTCATGGAACGTTAACTGCTCAAAGGTACGGTACGGAAATTTTACAACCATTTGTCAATCAGTTGCATGATGATGAACTTCAAAATGCATATTTCCAACAAGACGGAGCACCTTGTCACTGTACTGCAGAATCTTTGAATTATTGAAGAGAATTTTTTGATGAGCGTATAATTAATCGAAATACTGAAATTGCCTGGCCTACACGTTCATGCGATTTAACACCTTGCGACTTCTTTTTGTGGCCTTATCTAAAAAATAACATATTTCGAACACCTATATTGAATTTGAATGATATGCTACAGAGAATCGAACAGAAATGTATGGAAATTAATAACAATCCAGTAATGTTGCAGAATATCATCAGAAATTTTGAACGGAGGATTTTAAAGTGCATTGATCTTGAAGGACAACATTTTCAACATTTGTTATAGTTTTCAATAAATACCTATTATTTGTTATTTATTTGTATGTATGAAACTGTCAAAATATACGACTTTGTAGGTTAAGTAGTAAATTTTAATTTACGATATACTTCAAAATGTTCTCAGTAAATCACATGCTACTAGATTGACTTTTCAAATGAACACTTGTTAGAGCCTGAAACCCCTATCTCTAACTTTTGACGTTTATTACAAATTAATTACTGAATTATCAGTGTTTGACGTACCTATCGACAAAATGAGAGTGAGCAAAGATATGCGATAAAATTTTTGTGTTCGATTGAATAAAATTCCAAATGAAACTTTTGAAATGATTAAAACTTCATACCCAGATGATAGTTTATCACGATGTAGAGTAGTGCTGTTATCCGGATCCGGATAATTTTAGATCCGGATAATTTACTATCCGGATATCCGGATCTTGGTGTTATCCGGATCCACTATCCGGATCCACTATCCAGATCCACTATCCGGATCCTGAGAACCGGATCCACTATCCGGATCTTAGGATTCCGGATCCACTATTCGGATATACTATCCGGATTCCCTATTCAGATATCGAATTCAATATCTGGTTTTCAGACCCAAGTGAGTTATCCAATTCTCTGGATGGGAATTCGTTGTCAAACGCTTCACTTCTAGATTTACTTTCCTATAGTTCGGTTCCGTATGTGCTATTTTGAAGTAGGTCTTGCTATATAATCTTAGAGACAACGATATGGATGTATATGTATTCAAATTTATAAATCTAGTTTACACTGCTGTGTATGTTTTAATGAATGTAATATAAATTTAATAACGTTCTGTTGAGAATAAAATATTCCGTATCTTTATTATTAATAATGATTATCAAGATTTATTCGCAATAATTAGTGTGTAGATATTGTAGATAAGTGTATACGGCAAGCGTTATCCAAATGATATTTAATAAATTATAGTAGTCAATTATAGTGCTATTTTAAAGAGGTAACTGCCTGGCAGTTTGACTTAACATTTTCGCTTATTGTATTTATCTCAAACGTTTACGATTTACTAAGACTTCCTTTGCATGTTCGTAGAAGAATTGCGAATTTTTCACAACCATTTTGTTTGAATGAAGTCAGCTCATGCATTCACCTTTCTATTTTTTTGCCCTCGCTTATAATTTTTTCTGGGTTACCTATCTTTAATATAACTACTTCAAGTATAGAAAAAAATCTTTTCTGTATTAATATTAGGTATATAAATAATTAGCACTTCTTACTGTTACCTTGTGGTATTGCACAATGAATGAAAAATAAAACATAGAATAACTTCGCCGTACCACTTTATGAATCCCACATTCATGTCATTATATCAATTTGTTTAAAAAATAATAAGAATTTGCTAAACTACCTATATGACAAACTTTAAAAAAAACTTGCTTACATCAGTGTACAGTTAAAATCCCTGAAATTGCCAGAAATGTATACAATATGTATATGCATATATCTGTATATTTAATACAGACATACAACAATAACAAATAATAAGACAATATCGTTGTCTTATTGTTGACGTTTATTTTGACATGTAACTTGTGTATATTTTCTACCTGAAGTAGCCACTGTGTGGTGAAACAATTGTAGTAGTTTACTATAAATTTAGTGAAACGTTTTAGTTCTTTGTTTTATTTATATAAATATGGAGTTTCACCATGTATCTGCCAAATCTATTCAATATTCTGTATATTTGTTTGTGATATATTTCTTAAATATTCACATCTGCAAAAATACACTACAATAAGTGGTTTCAAAATTATTTAATTAAATAATTGAAAATAAAATAACATTTTATGAAAAGGAAAACTAAACAACAAATAGGTACTCCCAATTTAAACAATATTACTTTTTAAATTATTATATATAAACACCAACATATTTATATTCTTTGAAGAAAGACAATTTCTCTTTGCTCTAATCAAATCACCAGCTGACGAAAATATCCTTTCCGAAGGTACTGATGTAGCAGGAATCGTCAAATACTTTCGAGCTAATTGATTTAGTACTGGATATTTATTCTTATTTTTCTTCCACCATTCAAATACGGATGCGCTTTTTGCAATTGGGTCCTCTCGCATATATTTATCTATTTCCGATGTTTCTTCCGATAACAGGGATTCATCTGGAAATAGATAATTAAAGACCTCGCTATTCGACGAGGTTGGTGGATTTATATCTGTTCCAGGTTGGAGATTTGCTAGTTCTGTCGATATAATTTTCCGAACTTCATCCTGTTGCGATTCATATCGGATAATGGATCCGGATAATAATCCGGATATCCGGATAGTGGATCCGGATCCTAGGATTCGGATATCCGGATAGTGGATCCGGATCCTAGGATCCGGATATCCGGATAGTTTTAGATCCGAATATCCGGATCTTAATTTTATCGGATATCAACAGCACTAATGTAGAGTGTTTGAATGGCATAAGAAATTCAAAGACGGTTGTGAATCAAGTGTAAGATGAGCCTCGACGCGGGCAACCTCCAACTGCACGGAGTTATTCAAAAATTCCAAAAATTAACGACTTGATACAAAATTATCGTCGGATTGGCATATATCGAATTTCTGACATTGTTAATTTGTCTTATTGTTCCACTCTATCGTGAAGATTTAGGGTGTCGAAAGTCGCGACAAAATGGATTGCAAAAGCGATGACCGATGAACAAAACCAATAGTGTAAAAAAATAAATAATATTTCATGAAAACAAAGAAGTAGAACATATCAAGCGTATGTATTCAAGCAATACAAATATTCATAAACATATCTGTATTTGTACACATGGACATACACCATGTATTTAAGCAGTGGCTCTTGAATGGCTAAGCCATTATAAGAAAAGGAATGAAATACGCATATTAGTGTAGTCCAGGCTACAAGTTAAAGGATTGCGACCCTCCTTACCGAAGAAAACAATGAGCATAATCTTGATCTTGCTCCGACTCTTACGTGACTTTAAATCACCTAAATCAGTATTGAATTTGTGTATCACTCACAGATTCTTTCCCATATACTTAACGAATCTTACTAATGGTTTCCGAACACGAATGATCAAGTTTTTAGAAAAATTTAAAGCATTTTTTGTTCGCTGCGTTCACTCACCTTAAATGCAACCCGCACAAGGTTTGACGTTTACTCAACTATGTATGCTTGTCGATTGAACACCGCCACGACCATGACATCTGGTTGCGACACTCGTACATGTTAAATACCTATTTTTGACACAAAGTCAAATACTTTCCGGACAGACCTCGTATACTGCAACGTGCTTATTCTGCAAAAGATTCATCACAATCAACCAAAGTTCATGGGTCCTTGAATTTTGAATCGTGGTCGAAGATTGCCTCCATTTCCACTCCGTTGTTATGTATCTCCCAGGGTTGTGATGTGTTTGTGTCTGATTAATATCGTGCGTTGTTGTGTTTGTTTTTGTGCGGTCATGTGTTGTGTGTGCAGTCTGTGCGTCAGTCGCGTTTTTGCGTTTAAGTCGTGATGATGACCAACAAACCAGTTGGTCATCATCACATTTTTTTTTTTTGCGTTTCAGTTGTGTGTGTTTAATGTGTTTTGTTGTATAGTGTTATTATTGTCTGTGTCTGTGTAACGAAGTGTTGTATTTGTTCGTTTGTTGCGTTAGTCGATTGTAGTGTTATTAGCATATTGCCTAAGGCAAGTGCTAATTCGTCAACTGTGTTAAGTTTTGTCTTGTTTTGTCTTTGTGTCCATGGATTACTTGTTGGGGGTGGTGCTGGTACGTATTTAGGTTGAGGTGTGGTTTTATTTGTAGGATTGTTTGGGTTATTGGGACAGTTTATGAAAGTGGATAGATGAGGACCACCGCAGTTTGCACACTTTGGCGGGGTTGTTTTTGTCTTAGTACATAGATGTGTCGAATGTCCATCTCCGCATTTCATACATTTGTAGTTTATGTTGCAATTCCGTTGGTGATGTCCGAAAGTCTGGCACTTGTGGCATTGTATAATGTCAGTCCGTTTGTTTAGTTGTTCTATTTTGATTGCAAGTCCGCAGCAGTCGCGTAAGTTGTAGATTGACTTGTATTGTCTCGTCAGTTCAATTAATACAAGAGGTGCTGGTATTCCGTGTTTGCCGTTCATGCGTTTAATTTTTAAAGTCGGGTATCCTTGGTCTGTCAAGTCGTCTGTAATGTCAGTGTCTGTTATAAAGGTGGGAATGCCACGCATCACCACCTTTAGTGTCTTTTCACTTCTTAATTGGAAAGTGTAATATTGTATTTGTTCGTTGTCTAGTGTGTGTTTGAGTTTTCGGTAGTCTTCGTCTGTTGTCGGTTCGATGTGTATTCCTGGTTTCACCATTTTGTTTTCTACTGTGTTAATGCTGTTTGATTTAAGTAATTGTCGTATGTATGTCCATTTGTCTTTTTCGATTATGATAATTGGTGCGATTTTGTGTGTTTTTTTTGTTTCAGTTTTTGTGTTAAGTGTAGTGTGTGTCTTATCACTTACCCTGGGTGTGCTGTTCGATGTTGACGGTTGTGGAGTGTGTTCGGAGGTTTCTTCTTCCATTTTTTCCTCGGTGTTGTTTTTTTCGAGGACACTGTACGAGTTTTTTGTTTCTATTGGTGTGCTTGCGTGTTCTGTTTTTTGTTTTTTTGCTGTTTTCTTTGGATTTATAAAACTATTTGAGATATCCATGGCGAATTTTTGTAGATCTATGAGTTGTTGTTTGCTTTCTGACGGTTTTACTGAACTTGTTTCCTCTTTGGGCGATTCTAGTATTTCTATTTTTACCGTTGGTTCGGCGGGATCTATGATGAATGTTTGCGGTTGTTTTTTTAATAGATTTTGAATCTCTTCTTCCTCCGTGGTTCCGTTAATAATGGTTTCCGCGTCTTCGCGTTGCTGCGGAGTGCATCTTCTTTTAAAACTTGGATTCAGCGCTAGGTTGGTAATCGTAGAAGTGATATATCGTCCGGCCATTGCTTCCGGGTTCGCTTTGACGGTTACCGTCGTCTGTTTAAATGCAATATACGTGTGTTCGTCTCAAAGACTAGCACACGAATGACGCACCTTGATCAACCAAAGGAGACGCTTGCCTATATAACGTCACTTTATCACTATTTAAATGAACAGAACCCGGAATTGATAGATCATCAACTATGTACATAAAACAGAGCTAACACCTAATAACTTTCTTTTATTCCCTGAATTCAAAGACCCATTACAGGAAAATGCATTCAAATTAAGCTAATGAACCTCTTAGTGTTTTCAGAGAAAAAAAATCTTTTGAAAATTGATTTCTTCGAATGTGTGATTACATTTTTAATATAAAAGTATTTTGCAGTTTACTGAATTGGGTTCTGGCACCAAGAATACTTATTATTTCGCCGAAATTTGTCATTTTAGATGCATTATATTCTTCGCCTACTTTATTATAAACATTTGAAATCACACGTCGATATTTTCTTTACATTCTTGAGATAAAAATCAGTTAAATAAAAAATAATAAAAAAATCATCTGAGAAATTAAATTTCATGGCTAATATTAAAAATCTTATATCCTCTTTATAAAGTATTCTTTAATAAAATGATTTTCATACACGACTAATAAATTGCCTAAATTAAAAATTGTGAATCAAGTATCTAGAAGGCACTGAATCATTTGTTTTGAAAATTAATTAATGTCATTTACCCGCAAACATTAACTGAAAGCGCTTCTACAATAATTAATTAAATGTAAATATGGTCTCGCCGGATTAGTAATGTTAATAAAATGATAAATGTGTTTGTAGTAAACATCGATTACTTGATTACGAATATTTTCCTGGAATATCAAAATTATTGTTATATTAAAAGTACAATATGTATGTGCGCATTATATTCAATGCAATATATACTCTGCTGTGTTATTTGATCACAAATTCCCATATTAGATATTAAGGAAGTATTTGTTTTAAAATAGTTTCATGAGTTACATGTTATAACGGGTCTTTGATTAAGCGCTTCCGATCTTTAAATTTAAACAAAACAAAGTGTGTGTGAGATATCATCGAAATTTTTTATTTGTTTGAAAGACCTATTGATGCCATTATGTGTGGATTATAACATCGTTCAAATGTCCGCCATGGCTTCTCTGGGTGGAGCGCATCCGAAATGTCCAATTTTCCATGACTCTAGCGCATAAATCAGGTTGAATTTGACCGATGGCATGGGTTATGTTGGCTTTGAGGACCGCTGTGGTTTGTGGCTTATTCGCATACACCTGCGACTTAAGAAAACCCCACAAGAAAAAGTCTAACGGTGTCAAATCGCACGATCTCGGTGGCCAGTTCACATCACCTCCACGTGAGATGACCATGCCCTCAAATCGCTCGTGCAGAATATCCAATGTGGCATGAGCTGTGTGGCACGTAGCGCCGTCCTGTTGAAACCACATGTCGTTGGTGTCCAGATCATCCAATTCAGTCCAAAAGAAGTTGGTAATCATCGACCTATAGCGCTCGCCGTTGACAGTGATGGCCTGGCCAACGTCGTTCTCAAAGAAATATGGACCGATGATGCCGCCAGCTCAAAATCCACACCAAACAGTGACTTTTTCGGGATGCATTGGACGCTCCTGGATCTCATGTGGATTGGTATCGTCCCAAATTCGACAATTTTGTTTGTTCACGTACCCATTCATCCAGAAATGGACCTCATCGCTGAAGATGATTTTTCGATGAAAATTAGGGTCAGTTGCCAACTGCTCCAGAGCCCATTCAGCGAACACACGTCGCTGTCTATGGTCGTTTACCTTCAGTTCCTGGGTCAGTTGAATTTTGTACGGGTGCAGGCCCAAGTCACGACGCAAAATTCGCCAAGTTGTGGTCTGCGAAAGGTCGAGTTCTTGTGAGCGACGCGAAATCGACTGCCTCGGATTCTCCTGCACACTCTCACGGACAGCGGCGAAGTTTTCGGCAGATCTTGCGTTTCGTCGACGTACGGGTGTTGGTTGAGCGTTTACTGAACCAGTGGACTGAAATTTATCCACCACATTGCGAATAGTCCTCTCGGTAGGACTATTATGGCGACCGTAAAATGGGCGAAGCGCGCGGTACGTTGCCCGAACAGAACGCTCATTTTGATAAAACAATTTTATTATTTGCACGTGTTGTTGAATGCTATATCCGTCCATGGTGATTTGGCAAAACAGACTGAATAAATGACAACTAATTTGACAGATATAGCTTCAACAAGATGTCCGTTATCAACTGTCAAAGTTCGGAAGTCCCTGTTGGAAGACACGTTATAAGAACTGAAAATAGTTATTTGCGTATCAAGTTCGGAAAGTAAGATTTTACTGGATGAGTAAACAAATACCAGGATTACTTGTAGACGACGAGTCCCTGGTAGCTTACGAAGCCAGTAAAAGCACTTTCCGGATGTGGTGCGTACAACATTTTTTTTGCAATCGTAAATTTTTCACTTTTATTGTCGTAAATTTTCCACTTTTACTAAACAGATTATCGGGAATAATACCATAAGAGCTTGTGTTTATCTGTACAAACTTTCGTTTGAACGAAAACTTTGTTGCTTGGTAACTAACGAGTTATTACTTCTGTTATTTGTTCGAATCGTGTTACCTTTAAGCAACAAAGTTTGATTTTTGTCAAAACCAAAGTTTGTTCCGGAAATAAACACAAGCTCCAATGGTATTTATATATATATATAGTGTAGCTTAACAGGCCATTCAGGCCCAGAGCTGTGTAATCTTTTTCCATATCTTTCGATCTTTCGCTTTTATCTTCCAGTTTACCACATCTTTTTCTCTTAGGTTTTCTAGCACTGCTTCCCTCCATCTTTTTCTTGGTCTTCCTCTTTTCTTCTTACCGACCACCTCTCTCTATGCTATTTGTTTTAGTATCCTGTCATCCGTCATCCTTTCCAAATGTCCCAGCCGTCTTAGTCTCCCAGCTATTATTACTTCGTCTATTTTTGATCCTCGATATATGCTGTATACTTCCTCGCTCGTTCTTCATATAACCTTCTTCCGTTCTTTTTCCTCCTAGGATTCTTCCAAGAATTCTTCTCTCCCATCTCATTACCTTTTCTTTCTGATTTTTATTTATCACCCATGTCTCACAACTATACAGTAATGTGGGTCATAAAATAGTTTTATATATTCTGAATTTAGTTTTCCTTGATAGGTGCTTTAACCTGATTAGGTGGTTTACCATTCCTGCACTTCTATTAGCTTTTATTACTCTCATGCTGATTTCCTGTTCTTCTTGGCATATGGCTGTTATTAGTGCCCCCAGGTAATTAAATTCTTCCACTCTTTCAAATTCCAAATTTCCTTTTTCCGTCATTACTTTACAAATTCCATCGTTATGTTGCTTTCCAATTCTCATTATTTTACTTTTTTCCTGATTTATCTCAAAACCAATCTTGCGCGCCGCTGCTGTCACCCTTTTTGTTATTTCTAACAATTCATGTTCCTTTCTTGCTATTATCGCCATGTCATCTGCATAGCAAATGACCTGATGACTTTTGTTCATCAAGTGTCCCTCTCTATTAAGGTTGCTATCTCTGATAATCTTTTCTAATGCAAGGTTGAACAGCAGCGTCGATAGGGGATCTCCTTGTCTGAGTCCAATCGTAATATCAAAGTCTTCTTTTCACCAGTTTTGTATAATACAAAGGTATTTTTAATAATATAAAATATTATTAAAAATCTGGTGTGAAGAACACAAATGCAGGTTCACTATTAATATTTTCTGTGAACGTGTCCGAATATATCCTATCCCCAGAGACGTAGATACGTATTTCGCTTTTCTACAAGCTCATCGGTACGCCCCTGCTGGAGAAAGGATATTTCCAGACACATTCTGGTGTTCTTCACACCAGATTTTTAATAATATTTTATATTATTAAAAATACCTTTGTATTAAGAACTTATGATTGGCTAAAATAGAGGCCGTTTTTATGCAGGCAAAATCAAGCTGTTCTGTCAAATTTTCTTTTTGCTGTCAGTACTAATCAGTATTTCTATCAATGCTAGTCAATTTCGAGTTTTAGTAGTTGTTTATTGTGCTATTTATTATTAATATTCGTTAAAAATAGTTCTTTATAGAGATTATAAAGTGAAAAACTCATTTTCTAAAGTATTTTATCACTTTCATTAATTTCTTTAATTTATATAATCGCAAACGTTTTAGTAATCATAAAGAAAAATATATAAAAAGTGGACAGAGGCAGACGGTTTATGTGTATTTTAAGAACAAAGCTAATATGTCCAAAACAGCTGCTGTTCGTCAAACTTCAAGGGACGTGGGGATTAGTAGAAATACTATGTTTGACATTGTTAAGGAAATTGAAATGTGGAGTTACACATTCTCCTTTAAGAAGACGAAGTTGCCGAGATGCTTATAATATATTGGATGAAGTATCAAAAAGTACAACTAGAAGGCACGTGCATTCATTTTTCTTTAAAAATGAGTTACTGCCTTGCACAAAAATATGTGAAGCTATTAAAGAGGATGCCAGTTTACCTCCTTTAAAACCAACATCGTTTTGGAGAATCCTAAAGAAACCAGGATTCAAGTGAGAAAAACGTGCACAAACATATTAATTGAACGAAATAATATTATCTTATAGAGACGGCGTTAAAGTTAAAACCTTGAACCAAACCATATTTCTACTAAAAGCAAAAAAAATCATTGTACGATAGCAGCTATTTATCCCATACATAAACAAAAAAGTAAGTATTAATCAGCCATAACTTTGAATAAAGGAACGAACACACGGGTAATCAAAAACTGAAACTGGAAAAGTGCTTTACGTTACTTTAGGCGCTAAACTGCTGTTTTACCATTTTTGATATGTAGATACTTAATTTTGTAAAACGAAAGTATTTTTAAATAAATACCTTTTTTAGATATATGAAAATTTTTATTCAAATTATGTGAAATGATGTGCAGTTAAATGAATTTCCTTATTGCTCTCTGATTATAGAGACTGTTAAAATAGCTGTATTTTGTAAAATGCTATATTTTTTACGCAAGCACTAATGTTAAACAATACACAAATATGATAATTATAATACACTGTCACGGTCAATCCTTTAAATTTATTGTAGATGCAAGACCATCAAACAATAAATAACAGATTATAAGATATTGATTGAAATATTTTATATAAGATAATACAAGTTATCACTCATCTTTGGAATATAAATTACCAAATAATACCTGGAATAAGGAACAAATCAAGGAGTGGTTAACGAAACAAAATATTCTTTTTCAGGAAGATAGCTATAAGGAGTTGTTAAAATTGGTGGCTTTAAATAAGCCACCTAAGACATATAAAGCTGATACTATTGCAAAAGAATCTGGTCATATGGTATTGCGGCTGCCACCTTGCCATTATATTTTCAACCCGATAGAAAATATTTAGAGTGTAACAAAAAGTTATTATAACAAACATATTGATAGGGATGGATGGGGCACTGAAAAATGCATTGCAATGTGGAAACAAGCATTAAATACATCCGAAATATGGTCACGCCCAATAGACCACAATAAAAGGCTTATCCAACAGTGGTGGAAAGAGAAGTAGGTTTCGATAGACAACATTCCAAAAGCAATAGTAACGTCTATTACTAGAAATAAACCCTTAATAAAACCTTACATTGGTATATATTTGCCGCTTCTTACTTGAATAAAATTATTAATGTCTAAGCTTTCTTAATAATAAATATGTTAATAAACAAACGTCAAAAAATAATCTTTTATAGAGTTTGAGATTAAGGAGTCGATGCAAGTCATCATTTTAATATGGTGTCATATTAGACAACGTCGCCATTTATTTTCTCTTTAACATATAAGTTAACTATGTTGCCTATATATCAGTCAGTTAAAATTCTTATAATCAGAATTTTATAAAATTAGGCCTTTCTTGTTTAACATAATTATCAAGAAAATAATATAAACTGATCCAAGCCATTTAACAAATACACGAACAGTATTGGATGCTTTATTTCTAGTAATAGACGTTAGTATTGCTTTTGGAATGTTGTCTATCGAAACCTACTTCTCTTTCCCACCACTGTTGGAAAAGCCTTTTATTGTGGTCTAATGGGCGTGACCATATTTCGGATGTATTTAATGCTTGTTTCATTGCAATGCATTTTTCAGTGCCCCATCCATCCCTATCAAAATGTTTGTTATAATAACTTTTTGATACACTCTAAATATTTTCTATCGGGTTGAAAATATAATGGTAAGGTGGCAGCCGCAATACCATATGACGAGATTCTTCTGCAATAGTATCAGCTGTATATGTCTTAGGTGGCTTATTTAAAGCCACCAATTTTAACAACTCCTTATAGCTATCCTCTTGAAAATAGTATATTAAAAAACAAGTTTCATAAGGCACCATTCTGCCGCACGAGATCAGTTTAGAAAACGAGCCGCGATAGCGGCGAGTTTTCTAAAGAGCGAGTGCGGCAAAAGGCCTTATGAAACGAGTTTTTTAAACTATTTTTTCTATTTTGCGTTTTTTACATTAATAAATTGCTTCAATTGGAATTATTTAATTTGAATGTTCAGAGTTTAATTTTTATATAAAGCATGCAGTTGGTCACATTGATACTTGACATTTTCAAATTTAAATCTTGCTATCCGCGAAGTATATTATATTACATATTATTTACTAATTTTCGTTAACATTACTTGATACTTCATTTAAAAATATAAACATGAGTGACATAGAAACATATATATGTTGTTGTCAATTGTATAGAACATACGTTGTTTGTGTAAAATACGGACATATATCATATCTGTCAAATGTACATAAATTCTTAAAATCAAATGACAGCAATGATATTTATTTCTGTATTCGAACAACGCCAACATTGAAAAATGAAAGAAAGCGTATCAAAATGAAGCTCATTTCGATACTGTTTTGGGTTTCATAATGAGTTCATTTCGAACGCAAAATAGAAAAAGAATATTTTGTTTCGTTAACCACTCCTTGATTTGTTCCTTATTCCAGGTATTATTTGGTAATTTATATTCCAAAGATGAGTGATAACTTGTATTATCCATTAGGATTATAGAAGGTTCTTTTAAACTTGATATAATTTTTATTTGAAACCATGATAAAAAAACTATTTTCATTAATTTCCCCATGATAATCTTCATCTTTTGTTTTAGAATTAAACATTTTCGAAGCTTCTGAAATAAAACCACTTCTGCAGCCTGCATGGTGTATAATATAACGTGAGCCCTCTGATTCTTTATTACGAACACTATGTTTAGTGCCATTTTGCCATGATATAGATACGGTTCCATTTTGGAATATCCATGTTTCATCATCAAATATACAAACTGCCAAGTATCTGATCTCATATATTTCACATAGGATCCCAAAAGAAATCTCCTAAAAACAACATTAGGTAATTCCGTAAGTCCTATTCTTGGATTGTCTTTCCTCCAGTGAAAACCAATTCTTTGTAAAATAATGCGAAGAATACCAGTATAGATATTCTTATGTTTTAATACTTTGAGAATGGAAATTAAAATAACCTGCTCTTTATTCTGATTACATAAATGAAATCACGATTACAGTAACCTGCTCTTTATTTTGATACATTACATAAATCGAATCACGAATGTCAAATTCTGTTGTTCTTAAGATTTCAGTTATAGGTTTCTTTCTTGATTTAACTTTCTTAAGACTAGAAACCTGTCCCTCAGATCTAACAGCTGTACTGATTTTACTTACAGTTACAACACTAACAGAAAGAGCTTGAGCAACACGCTAGGAATTAGTAATTTGAAAACATAACAAAATAGATTTAATTACCTCATTTATAGCATATATAGATAACAATGGACCTTTATTATCTAGCTTTTGTGTAAAATAATTATTTAGATATGTAATTTGTATCTTGCTTTGTTTGCAGAAAGGCTTTTGGCATACTATATAAATATCACCAATCCAAAAAAGATAACTAAAGTTGTCAAAATAAATGATTAGAAAATGTAGCTCAAACTGTAAAAGTATGAAAATTAAGAAGAAATAGGAGGGCAAATTTGACAGGTATCAGAAGTAAACTAACTAATTCACAGGAATGTTAGGACAACATTGCACATTGGTAACCTTTCAATGAAACATAAGAAAATTAAATTTACGCATACTATTTCTGTTAAATTTATGTTAAAAGTTGTATACATCAATATCTCCATTTTGCACCAAATTCCCGTTGCTCTATTGGCTATGACGCGTCATATTATCATCATTCGTGCATCGATTGCTTAATCTCACAGAGTGCAGCGCCACCTGGTCCATTCTTATTTGGAATCGACATTAGTACCTTATAAATTTCCTACAATATCAAATAATTTAAATAAACTGTTAAAGATGTTGTTCTTTTTCGTTAATTATTCGTCTACATATTCATCCTATTACAAATAGATTAACGGGTTTAATCTCTGTGGTCAGAAGTTTTGGAGGAATTCACCTATAGACTTACAATTATCTGAGATTTCGTGGAGGAACTAGGCTTATGCGAGTTCCTATAAATGGTAACGTGACCAAATTTTAAAAATTCTGTAAAACGGAATGTGGTCATTCAAATTGGTTGAATTTATTCTTAATAATAGGTCTTTGATTCTGTATATGTTTACTTTTTATAATGAACAATATATGTTTAAAAGGTAGCAAAGATTGATGCAACCTACATTGCCGTGAATCTAAACAGAAATTGAAACATCACTCAACTAATAACAGTAACTTATCCATTTACGGACGTCGCCGAGTTGGGCGGAATTATACCTGATTTAATCTAAGAAAGAAAAGGGCGATAATCCCTTGCGTCGAGTTGGGCGAGTACACTAATTACACTTTGGTTTATCAAAAATCCTGAAAATCCTAATTTATCAAATAGTTCTTAGAACTGCAATATATATAAATATAACTGTAAGCATTATGTGAAATTAGTTTAGTTTCTTGTTTCTCTTTGTGCAGTGTCCCGCGAAAGTGTTAACTGCTGGTAACGATGTTATATTAAGCAGTAAACTAGAACATAATCACCAACCTGACAGTACCTTATTACGACAAATGACCAGTAACAATTTAAAACGCAAAGCCGTCGAAAATATAAATGAGAGGCCAATAAAATTAATTCGTCAAGAATTAAAAAAAAGTATCAGCGGATATCGCGATTGAAGATATTGACAGAATTCGCAAAAATATGTACCACGCTCGAAGAAAACAACTACCAGCTCTGCCTAAGACAAGAAATGAAGTTCACGAATATATCAGATTCACTTCACATCCACGTATGTAATTGTAAATAATTATATAGAATATAGCTTGGATTGTTTCATAAGTGTGATATATTATGTAAAAATCAAATTTTCTTTTAATATAATGTATAGAATTCACGATTGGCTCTTGGTGAAACATGATTAATAATTTACTAAATAAAACACTTGGTATATTTGTTTCACATAATGTATTTAAAATATATCTGACATATGTTTCGACTTATACAGTCATTCTCAAAGAGTCATGTAAACTAAGTGAAAAGAATACTCCTACCGATATTTATGGCTTATTTTTTAAAAGTTTTATTACAGCATCGATTGTGGGAGTATTTGAAAAATCCAATTGCGTGTTTGTGACCTGTCTGTTGAGATTTATGGCTTTTTTTATTTCTAAAATTTCTAAGAAGTCAAGCCTTTTACCCTTATTACAAGAGTGTAAAAGTTTGAAATTATTAGCATTAAACAGATGAGAATTTTGAATACAGTGTTCCGCGAATCCCGTGGTCATATTGCCATGTAGAATAGAACTTCTGTGCTCTTTGATACGTTCTGTTATAGAGCGTCCTGATTGGCCAATCTATACCGCGTCACAATCACTGCAAGTTAATTCATACACCCCTGACTTATTATCACGCAATTTTCTTTTAATATACTTTAATTTGTAATATTTTGTTATGAATGTATGGAGTTAAAAATAAAACTTGATAAGTGTAAGTTAGTATTTTGACAATTATATGTCAAATCATTTTAAATTTTATTAAACGTCAAACATATTTTTACGATGGCACGAAAGTGAACCGCAACTGATAAAGTTCGTATATTAATTAAATTACAAGAAGGGTACAGTATTAGGGAAATTGCGCAGCAAATGCAGTTAAATAAAACTACCGTGATGAAGCTTAAGAAAAAATGGGAGACTGATGAGAGCATAGACAGAAAGCCGGGTACTGGGCTTAAAAGAATTTCGACTGAACAGCAGAACCATAATCTAGTTCAACATCTCCGAGAACATCCTTTCGATTCAGTGAAAGTAGCTGTTGCGGAGACCATTTTTCCTGGTTCACGTAGAACTGCAAGCAGGAGAATAAGAGATAGCGACATAAGGTCGCGTGTTGCAGCCAAAAAAATTCAGGTTAGTGAAGAAAGGAAGCAAGCCAGGCTTTTGTTCGCATTAAATCATTTCAATCCACAAGTAATGGTTCTGTTCGTGGCGGTACAAGATACGAGGAGCAATATATAGATAATTCAGATCGGCAAGGAAGATTCTCTATAAATATTTGGGGATGGATAAGTTACCACAATGTTGGAATGTGTCATAGAATAAATGGGAGATTTAATTCCCAGAATTATATTCATATTTTGGAAAATCTTATGTTACCATCAGTCCAACATGTGTATCCTGAAAAAATTTTTATATATCAGCATGACAATTGCCCAGTTCATAGTGCAAACATAGTGTCGCGATGGATGGAAGAGCATGACATTGAGATTTTGCAATGGAGGGCCAAGAGTGCGGACATGAACCCAATAGAAAACGTATGGGCCGAGATGACCAAAAGTATGTCACGTATAATATTTCAAAATCAGGACCAATTGTGGGAAGCAATTCAAAATGCTTGGCAATCTCTCATTCACAAACCAAATTATTTTAGAAGTTTGATGGCTTCCATGCCTAGAAGGTTAAGGGCAGTAATTGATGCTGATGGCGGTCCAACAAAATATTAGCTTTTTGTTAAAAATTTTTATTATTAAAGTTATTTTTCGTATTCCTTAATTCAATTTTAAATTTAAATTTAACTTATTATTATACTTTTAACTTATATTTCTTAACTCAAACAATAATAAAGTAAATATATTCCATTATGATCTGACATTTGATTTTATTATGACAAGTAGCTTAAGCTGAAGCTCGTCTTACAATAATAATATATCAAATTTATGCCATATGTGAAATTTAAGGTTGTACTACATTTATCTGGCCATGACTGTACCTATAATTGAAAAATGTAATAAAATATATGTGTTCCATTAAAAAACAAACTTTAAAATGTTACGCGAAATTGGGCCGGCCTGTATATGTAGGATAAATTTAAAATACGTATTCTAATGTAATTTTAAAATTATCGGGAAATATTATCAAATCCTTCTTGGAACTGCTTAATCCACAATTTTGTTAATTCTCGCCCAACTCGAACATCAGTAAGCGGATTAACAAACGTCTCGCCCAACTCGACTACGCCGCCATTTACAGAGCATTGCATATTTAATAACGGTAATAAATAGAATAGATAATTTGAAGGAGCTAATTCGCCTTAATTTTACGAATGTCGTATAATAAAAAGGACGAACTAAATAAAGAAACTATTAATAAAATATAAATTGAAACGCAGAAGAACTCCATGCTCAAAATGCAAATGAAAAATTGACAACATAATCTTTTATAATACACCGGACTCGTAAAAGTTATTTATATCTTTATGGCCCCCGGTTTCACGAAAGGTTCATTTCTTTAAAGTTATACATATTTATAACGCAACCCTCGTTAAGAACACGAAATTATGGTCCCTGGTGGTACCTTTAAACATTAAATATAACACAGAGATCAATAATTTACCGTAATATATCTTTTACTTCGAAGTACGTACGTATTTGTTGTGATATCGGTGTCTGCGCGAATCCATTAAAATTCTCAATGTTATACTCGCAGTTTTCGTTCGCGTATGTTTTTAGTGAATTATGGATGCGTTTGTTTCAGCCCCTGTGGAAGTACCGATACATCAGCAGTGCTTTTCCCCGGAGGACTGGATCTTACTGGACGCTATGGGATGCAGTCCGTCGCCGGGATGTTCAGGACGATTTCTCACAATGCACAAGCGACGACGTAAAAAGCTCACTACACGATCCCTCTCACAAGATAACGCCATTCTCGATGACATTCATCACGGACAAGTCCAGGTTAGTATAATTTTAGCAAGTATGTAATAGTTTCTCCTTTCAGAAATTCATTTTTAGTTAATTAAAACAGGCAAAAAATAACGGGAACAAAACGGTATAATTGATAACCAGATTAAAGTAATATGTAGTAACTAATAATCAGAGAGCGGACTCGAACGATTGATGATTCTTAGCACATAGGCGTCTATCTTGTATTCGCAATATGTTTGTTTCTGTAACCGATCTATGAGTTTCGAACAATTTGATACGTGTGGGCAGATGCATAAGTGGCACATACCTACATATTGCTGTGTATAGTGGGTTTAATTGAAAGATAGTCCTCTATTCACCACAATATGTCCGAACTCGAACTCAGTCAGCTATTCTTATTATATGAGACTCCTCTTCATCCAGGGTTTCCCGTAAAGGAATGTGGAAATTAATACGAATTAGTAATAATACACACAAGTCTACTTTAAATTAAAAAAAAAAAAAAATCTTTAGCAAATGTAAAGTCAGCATCATTATACAGAAGCCCAGAGGAAAAAGATTGTATGATAATTTACACGCATACAATGAAAACCTCAAATGAAACGCGAGCAAAATTAATCCTAATAGATTGTTTAGAAAACTTTCAATTTCAAAATTTAATTAACCCCAACTTCAAACGTAAATAGATCCAACTATCAGACACGTAAATAACTTTCACTCATGCGCAATAACACGAGCTTAAATCTCCCACCAACCTTAATTCAAAATGTTTTAGAACAACGTGACAATAAAAACCCTTTTATAAAAATGATAGTTTTCTTCACCATCTATCTATTAAACTAAAATAGATACAAATCAATAGATATAAGTTAAATCAGTTAACAATACAATTTACATATCATAGAAAAATATAATTATCTGGTGTGGAAAAATACTTACATGTGCACACGATTTTTCACACACAAAAAAAAACTAATTAGAGAGATTGCAAGTGAGGTATAAATATTTCAAAATACAAGAAAAGGAAAACTCGTATAAAATACGGTAATGACTTACTAAAGCACATAACACTAAAAACAAGTAAACCCGGAATTACTTTAAATAAAAGATAAAAAAGAAGTTTTTATCTCCACACAACTCTCTCACTTGAATGCAAATCAATCTCTGCCGGAAATATTGACCGCACATGAAAGGTACAAATAAATCAAAAATGCAGTGCAGATCGAACAACTTCCCGGATACTGCCCAAATCAAAAACCTAAATATAAAAATATCACGAGTACATCATAGGCAACAAAATTGGTCCAGCAATAAAATTAAATAATTTTCAAAATATATCTATATATATATGGTGACCTGCAAAAATAAATGTACATAAATAAATTATAAATTTTAAAAATTGTCTTCGGGAAAAAAATCACAACAATATGTAGTTAATATGTATCCGTCAATGCACACAAGAGCGAATGTAATAAACGATTTGGTAACCGGCAGCAACTACTGCTGAAACAAAAGTAATGCTGACAGGCGAATTGCGTATCGAATTTTGAATAAAAATAATTTACAAAGAACAAAACTCAAAACTATGTATTTTCTGTGAAACATTGAAAGTGTAAAACATTACTATGAATAGCTAAAATTTGTTCAAGGTGTTCCTGTTTTAAATTAGTTCTTTTAGATGTCAAAACGTCTTAAAAAATAGAAAATGTCCGTTCCGTATCACAACTGGTGATGGTTGCGTGATTAAAATGTTGCAAAAGTGCACCATACTTCAAATGTATAGATTTTTCAATCGGCTCTGTGCTGAATTGATATAATATATTCAAATCTAGATTTCTGCGAATGGCATCAACTTTTTGTCTCAGCTTTGAGAAATATCTTTAATACAATTATGTACAAAGAAAATGCTCAATATGTTTTCGCCTCCTACTAGTAAACAACATGGAACTAGTAATAAATTGCCCACTTGCAATTACCTCTTCAATTGCATACCGTAGTTCTTGTAAATTGTTTATGGGATTTCAGATTATGGTTCGTTGTCTTGACAGTGCCATGAAAGCACCAATTTTACTGGATGCGATTAAATTGTGTGAATTATCTGTTGACCAAGTTCTATAATTCTATAAATTAACCTAACCAGATAGGTGAAACAATGCTTCATCCGAACAGAAAGTGGCGTTTTGTTGGCCAATGTTATTATGCAGATAGTCATTATACTATTGACAAAACTTAAAAAATCAGGTGGATAAATTTGATGGACAATTTAAGATTTATATGGATGTAAATGGCTGTTTTCCCACTCCCCTTATAGTAAGCATACCATTAATACATTGTTTCTATAGACGTAAGTTGGTTTTACTGAAATGACTGTGATTGTTATGACAACGGGGCGTAAGTAATTTACTTACGTCCTTTAGAGAAAAAAAGTGCATCAAAACACGTGTTCTATTAATTTATATTTATGGTAAAATTACAGTTTGTACAATTAGTAACACTATTAACAAAATTGGGATATTTATTTATATTTCTTGATAATTCAATGTTATTATCACCTACTTTATCAGCAACACTTAATTCCGTGGTTTCATTTGACACTATCATCGCCGAAGATGCTTCAGTATAATTTGTACCCTGATTATCATATAAAACCTTATTAGCAATCGCTTTTTTGTTAGCAATAGAATCGGCTACGTAGGTTTCCGCAATACTACTAGACTTCCAACCCCCGTGCCTCTTTAGTGCGAGAACTTCTACTCCAGTATTCGCTAATAATGTTGTTGACGTTCTTCTGAACGAATGACCTGTATAGAGTTTGGGGTTGTCTAAATTCAGATATTTTGCTATCTTACAATGTTGATATATTTTTTGACAATTTGCAAATAGCAATAGTTATTTCCTTTAGAGGCTGTAATTGTAAATGTACGCGGTATTCCATTTTTCGAATCTGGTATTGTAACAATAATTATTTCATTTATTTCTTTCACATCCATCAATTTCATTTCGCATAACTCCTGGCCGCGACATGCTCCAGCAATTCCCATTAACATCACTACCTGAAATGTTCAATTTAGAAGAGATTACAATTAAAAGTTTAGCATACCTTCATAAGTAAGTGCATATCATCCGGAGCGCTTTCAAGAAATAAATTTATCTCTTCCCTTGTGAACACACATGACTTTTTAGGCCTGTATCCATCATTTTTTCTTTTCAAAAACGCACGTAATTTGGGATACTTTGATATGTCAATATTTTCATTTATAAATAATGTACTCTTGAGCATCGAGGATTCACACCACAAACTGGATGGAGCCTTGAATTTTTTAGATTTCTCCAGAAAATACGCTAACAGCAGGGACTCCGAAACGATGGTGGTATCCTTAACTTGACACCATTTCTTGAACAATTTGTATGTTAACTCGTAGCGTTTCATCGACTTCTCCGGAAGCAAATCCAAACAAGCCTCTTTCGCTTCGTCTTCTACATTGGGAACACTCATTTTTAAACCACAATTAACACAACTGAATTGTCAAATTTCGTTTTATTTGTGTTTATAAACAATTGTATGTAGGAACTGCCTAGTAACGTTTCAGATGTGTCTAATTTATTAAATTCCGAGGTTGTTCACCGTTACTGTTTATCATGATTACATTTAATTTTTGAGGATTTTATTGTCTGGGGAGTGGGAAAAATGTTATAAGCAATTCGGGAGGTAACATTTACCAGTCTCGAACTCTATTGCAAGTCCTCGGGCAAGCCCTCGGACGCAAACTAGTCCTCGACTAGTAAATGTTACTTACCTCCCTTATTACTTAAATAACTATTTTTCAGGTTCTTATAAGAAATTTTATGGCAAAGTTCTACAACTGATGTTAATAGAACAGATTAATTGTTAAATGGAGTTGTGTTACCTATTAGTTGGAATAGTGTCGTACAGAAAGACGAGGAACAGAATTTGGAAAGGTTTTTTCCTAAAATTACATTTTAGGTTATTGTTTGTCAAAGAAAATTTAAACAATCAATAAACGAAAAAAAAGCACACTCATGTAAAGTTATCGTCGTTGTCTGAATCATCCAGTCTTATTATAATGGTTTCTAGATCATCGTCGAGGAGCTGATCTTTCCTTATGTATATTTCTTCAATATCTTTACCATGAGCACATTTTGCATTCTACAACTTAGGTATTATTTGATTGACTGCTTCTCTAATCAAATTTTCCATATTGACCTGCCCTAAATTGTGCGAAGCAATTTGTGCATAGAAATTTAAAACTACTTATCGAGGTGTACAACTTACTCGAGGTGTACGAACATTTGTCGAACGTTGAGGTTCTAGCTGTGGCACTTGTTGTCATTTATCAACTCTAGGTATTGTTATGGTTCAACCAGCACACTTATTCCAGCTCTACAAAAAGAAATGCAGATTATTACATATCATAAACACATGTATAAATATCGAATTAGTGGACGTAATTTGTGAAATTAGTTTTGAGATGTGTATAAATTAATACGACGATAACTTTAAAATTGATAATTAACTTATTTTGATTTTTAAACATACTTTTTATATTTATATTTTTCCATTTCAAATTCAAATCATACGCGCCATATTACAGGTATTTAATTTATCCACATCAAGATTTATATCGAAGCGAGTTAACCACGCCCACTAATTTAAAATTGTCTCGAACCCCGCGAATGCGATTTTTACGATGCATATTTGAACTAATCTAACATTGAAAACCACATTATAAACATTTGTAAATTCTTTAATTAATTTTTCTATTATTTTAAAATTATAACATTATGAAAGTTCATATTATATTAGATGCAAATAAAGCATAAACTTAGAGGCTTTTGCCGACATTTAACACAGGCTTTGGAAAAACAAAAGCCGAAGAAAGCGTCTGATACTAAAATTTTACAACGAATGGCCGCATTTTTGCTATCACAAAAAGTTTAATTAAAATTACTATTTAAAAATCAAGAAAATCCTACGAAAACCATACATTTAATACCTTGAAATCAGGCCGAACTTTTGATAGAAGAATTGGACCCGCATCACGTCGAATACAATAAATATTGAACGAAGCATCTTTTCGGAACTAGAACTACATCGTACCGACAACTCCAACATTGAACCGCTTCCGACGCAGGGACTTCCAATGGAGCAGACGAACTCTGATCTATTCCACAATTGCGAGCCCAGAGAATACATCCAAGCCTAGACACAGGAGAAATACCAGGTTCTTTCCAATTATTTCCCATAAAACCTAGAACATCATTTAAAAGTTAATATTAAATTTATATCACATCACAATATCAAACATTGTTTGCATCAAAATATAATACATGAATTTCAACATTTCTAAACATCTATTTAAATATATATAATAATTCATTCATTCTTAATCTTTTATAAAACTTGTATATGTAACTTACCTTTGTGTGTTTATCTTTAAGTAACTTTTAATATCTATTTGCACTGTTGCATTATACATAACCTTAACTATTGTTATTAAACACATGTGCAAAATTGCATAATACCATTTTTTACCGTATAGTCTAGATAATACGAGCATATGTACAGATTTCTTATTCGCACGTAATAATTGTTACAGTTATCTGTTTTTTTAATTCTAATAAATTTTATTACTTTGATTTAGATTCGATCTTTTATTTGATTTGTTTGAATGTTGAGTTTGTGTTAATTAATATACCATTTACATTGCATCTACGGGATATACAAACGACCGACTTTGAAACCTGAGATAGAAAATAAAGCATAAGTACTCAAGCTCTCCCGAAAGCTAGTGGGGTATTTAACAGATTGCGTTGGATCAACTAAGTACGTTAAAACTTGGCGCCCAATTTTCAAATTCGAATCTTTTAAGTTTTTCTTACAGCATTCATTTTTTAGTTTTAACGCTCACATTATTCTTATATTTATTTTACTTAGTGAACCTTCGTATCGTTTCAGTATGTTTACTTTAATTCGTCGAATTGTCTTCGTCATAGCTGCCACACGAACTATAACCTTGTCAACAATAGAAGTATATGCGTTTGCGGCTTTTTCCTCGCAGAATTTAATGATTTTCCTTTTAACCATATCAATATATTTTTAACAATAATATATTAAAACAATATTATTTATTTATGAATGTTGTGAATGTTAAAAGTATATTATATTATTCAACTAAAAGAAAGACAGTAGATGATACAGCTCTTATAATAATTGTTGTTAATGGGTGCAGAATTAAATAAAATGATAACAAAAAACGAAAAGTAATATGAATATTAAGGATAATACGAAATGATAACTACTGACAATTTGACATATTAGAAATTGTTGACAAGAGTGTACACGTGTTTGGCGATGTAGTTCGCATATTGTCCGCAGGTCAATCTTCACTGGATTTACTCTAAATAAATGGTATAACATAATATACAACACTATCTTCAAAATCTACATGATATATCAATATAAAAAAATTCCTACTAGAATTACGAGGTAAATGCAAAATTATATGTTATCTGTACTTGCAATATTGCACGTTAGCTGTATTTTTAGTTGCATTTGAAGCTACATCTGTTATCGATTGTGGAACAAAGCATAAATTTCCAATAAAAAAATTTATGTGAGTGCATTAACTTTCTATTTAATTACGTTTTATTAATTGTTCGGCAATCTTTGAACTTGTTATATGTTACCACATTCATAATAGGATGTATTGAGTAATTAACACATATTGATTTCAGCGCTAGATACAATGAATATAAATCAGCTAAAATTAACCGTATACAAGGACTTTCTAGCAGGCCATGATATTTTGCTACAAATTTTGCTTGACGTTTTAGTATAGTTATTGACAAGCTTAATAATAGCAAGAGTTGAAAAACTGCAAAAGTTTAAAGTAATCATTTGCACAGTATATCATAGAGCTGACAAAAGAGTATTATCGAGCTACGATTTTCTTCAATTTGAAACGTGACTTAAAGCTAAAGAAATGTTTTAAGGAAATCAATCGGGTATTTGATGACAAATCATGTTCCTTAGCTAACTTAAAGCGACAGTATAATGAATTTCAACATGATCGCCTCAAAACATGTCATTTATGTGTTAAAAAGAACGCTGGTCGTGGTTGAGTAGTATTTAAAGCGCCAAATTGTCACAACATGGACGCTTGTGGCTCGCGTTGATTTATTCCAGGTTAGCTGTAGCGCCCTAACAATAATGTAAATGATTTAAAATAATAAATGGTGTGATGATGAGCATCAAAGGTGCAGGACGTGTATATCATGCTGAAATAAATATATTACAACTTATTAAATAAAATAAACCACAACAACGTTGTCCATGAAGTTTATTTAATATTTACAGAAGAAGAAATGTATGTAGAAGGAACGTAGAATCAGTATTTAAAAATTACAATACAGAGATTACCTTTGCGTTACGAGTATGTCGCGATCGGACACGTGATTCACGAGTACGTTGTTGCGAAGAAACGCTGTTTACACTCGTGGTTTAGAAAAGGTTTATCTTATTATCCAGTTTTTAAGGAAGAAAAATCAATGACATTGAACTTAGGAATTAAGAACTAATCAAAGACGCATGCTAAAGAGATGCGATGTCGATGAAATAAATACAATTAAAATATTCCTTGCGAAGAGAGCTTTCAAAAGATATCAGATATGAAACAGTTTAGGATGAAATTCACAGTAGTAATTTAAATGTGGCTATTAAAATATGTGAATACGGGGTCGGTATAATTTCGACATGTAGAAAAAATAGCTCGACAATAAATCAACCTACTAATTAAGAAGAAATCATTCGAAGAGGAGTCGTACATAATTACTTAATAACTAAATTAAAATGAAAATTCTCAGAAATATGAAAGAAAGAATATGAACCAGTTAACCAGTTACGAACTAATTTGAGAGGGCGAATTAAAGAATCCTCTGCGAATGATTACTGATCTAAAGAAATAGGAACGGTTATCTCTTCTGTTAATTTGCCGTCTCGTGTAGGTGCGAATTACCTTCAAACAGGGCTGGACTAGGACCGGTATACAATTATACCTTCGCAGATAAGTGTTTCGTGTAGTATTTCATTTGTTTGTTTACGACATTAATTAATATTTCAAATTATGGCGACACATATAAATCTAGTTTACATCATATACTAATATTTGCATTTAATAAATTACACAGGTCTACAGTGATTTTGATGTTTGAAAGCTGTTTGCTAATTTGTATATGTTTGGGGGCCCTTATTCCAAAAAAACGCCATATTTTTGCTCTATCACGTAAATTTTTTTTATAGCGCTCTATATCTTAAAAATATTAATTTATTAATATACATACCTATGACAAGAATATGTTTGTTCCATGTTAGGCATGATTTTTAAATGAATTGATTTTTATGAAATTAAATGTGATTTCGCAACACTGGTTAATATTAGATTTCTCAGCAAAGCAACAGAGTCGGCGCAGAAGCGTCAATACAACGTTGAAACCTGCTTATGTGCAGTTTGGTTGTGTTAGTCGTCGTGCTACTGTGCGCGCGCGCTTGTTGCCTTCGTTGTTGCGTATTTTAAGTGTTCTAGAACATATAAATATGGAAAGAAGACATTGTGTGAACAATCCGAATAACTTTTGTTATATCTGTGGTAGTTATGTCGTAGTAAAGCAGATGCAAACTATAACTTCGCTTGTGAAAAATGTATACCACGCTTATTTTGGTGTAAAAATTGGCGACCAAGACAAGTCCTGGGCTCCTCATACTGTTTGTTCCGTTTGCGTTGAAGCATTAAGAAACTGGCAAAAAGGTAGGAAGAAATGTTTAAGCTTTGGTGTTCCTATGGTATGGCGAGAGCCTAGAAATCACAATGATGATTGTTATTTTTGTTCGTGTAATGTTCAAGGATTCAACAGAAAAAATAAGAAACAAATTGTGTATCACAATCTTGACTCTGCTATTCGACCAGTTCCTCATGGACCAGATGTACCGATACCTACCGCCCCAAAAGCACTAGAAAACGTCATATCGTCAGAATCAGAGGAATCTAATTGCGACCCAGATGGCTCAGATTTCACACCAGATTTCAGAGAGCCCGAAGTGTTTAACCAGAGCGAACTAAATGATTTAATTAGAGATTTGCACCTTCCAAAGGATGCATCCGAATTGTTAGCCTCCCGACTTCGTGAGAAACATTTACTGGCACCTGGCGTCACATCAAGCTTTTACCGGGATCGCGAAAAAGAGTTATGTCAATATTTTACTCAAGACCGCTAGTGTATTGCAACAATATTCCTGACTTAATTTCAGAATTAGGAAATGTGCCGTATGTAAAAGAAGAATGGCACCTGTTTATTGAATCAAGTAAGCGTAGTTTAAGAGGCGTTTTATTGCACAATGGTAACGAGCTGGCCTCGGTTCCCGTTGCCCATTCGGTACATTTAATGGAAACGTATGAAAATTTTGAACTTCTTTTAAAGAAAATAAACTATTAAGAACATCAGTGGATGCTTTGTGGTGACTTTAAATTGCTGTGCATGCTACTAGGACAACAAGGAGGTTATACAAAATTTCCATGCTTTATTTGTGAGTGGGATAGTCGAGCAAGGGATAGACATTGGACTCTAATAGAATGGCCCTCTAGAACAAGCCTTACACCTGGTAGCAAAAATGTATTAAGAGATAGCTTGGTTGACCCCAAAAAAGTTTTACTGCCTCCTCTCCATATCAAACTTGGCTTGATGAAGCAGTTTGTTAAAGCCCTTGACAAAAATGGACAGTGTTTTAAATATTTGTGCGAGACATTTCCAGCCTTATCCGATGCCAAGTTAAAAGAAGGTATTTTTGTTGGGCCGCAGATAAGAACATTATGCAAAGACAAGGATTTTCAAAACACAATGACCAATGTCGAGAAAAACGCCTGGGTTTCATTTAAAGAAGTAATTGATAAGTTTGTTGGGAACTCTAAGGACGAAAACTACGAAAATATTGTTCAAAATATGTTACAACACTTTCATCGTCTAGGTTGTAATATGAGAGATAATTTGAAAGTGCATTTCCTGTTTTCACACTTGAACTATTTTCCTGAAAATCTTGGAGCAGTTAGCGAAGAACAGGGAGAGAGGTTTCACCAAGACATTAAGGAAATGGAACGGCGATACCAAGGCAGATGGAGCATAACGATGATGCGGACTACTGCTGGATGTTAAAACGGGATATGCCCTTAAAAACATACAACCGAATGTCCAGACAACGCAGCTTTCTGGCAAAAAGACAAAGATTTCACTTAAAAAAGACTGAGTAAAGAATTTTTTTCCTCTTTTTTAACTTGTATTCTCCCACCTTTTTACTCAATAAACAAATAAATTTTTTTAGAAATATCGTTTTTTTTTTCATTTAATATTTGCAAAAAAAACCTTACGTGATACAAATAAATGCATAGAATTTTTGAAATCAGCCTACCAAAATTATATAAAATCAGTTTTCAAAATAAAAACATCTGTCAAAAAGTTTAATTTTGTAGACCTGTGTTATTTATAAGTTTTCCCGTAGATTTATTCCGTTCATGTTCACACCTGTTGCCGTAACTTTGTATGCACCTTATGTACATTAACAGAGATCTACGGTAATAATTACTTTCCCTTCAGGAATGTAAAACCTTTAGTATAACTCATTATTATATACAGGTCCATTTGTAATTGGGAAATCGTGTTTAATAAATATCGTTATAGTGATAACGTTTGTTTGTCGTTGTTGATTTATATGTTGTATTTAAATCCTTTTCATATACATTACGTCTTGTGGGAACGTGATATATGTCCTCCATGCGATGTATCAACTCTACTTAAAATTTAACCTTAATTCACAGTGGCGCCCTTATTCTCTTTTATTATAATCAGATATTCATTAACGTTTCGATAAAAGCCCCACCATCTTGACTGACCGTAGTTCGGGTTTGGCTAGTTAAATTGTATATGTAACATTAACCCTCCCGCACTGGTAAGTCTTTGGATCCCTGAAGTATTTCTACATTATACCATAAGGCATCCGTAGTTAGTTCTACGAGATCTATTTTTACTATTTACCGGTAACACATTATCAGAATACGTTGTCCAGAAATTACTTTTGGAGAGGATGTTGTTAGTGTTGTCTATGAAAGTGCCATATTCTTTAGGTTATCTACACGTTAACAACATGATAAATACTGCAATAAATAGCATGATAACAAAAAATAACATAATCAACAGAGAATATGACAATGTTTATTATCGAAAAATTTAAAAAATTATTTTTGTGGATACAAAAGCTTGAATATTAAACTATTAGAACATGGCAAAACATAGTTCGCAACTGTTTTATTTACGATTCTTAATATCACATACACGAATTTCAGCTCGATTGATGCCTTCTATTAAAGAAGTCCTATGTAGTATCAAAAAGGGAGCTTAATATATGTTGAATTCAATACCATAATAGATGCAAACTATACTCGGACGTGGGAAGACTTTATTATGCATGTACGTCTTCAGGCGACAAAGAGTTAAATCCGGCTCCTACACGATTGAATGTTCGGTGACTACTTTGATGTCGTCGCGGCGCCGTAAATTTCATTTATGTAAAACAAAGTTTTATGCGAGCATTCAGATTCCTGAATTTATTGGCAATAGGACAAGTGCGAATTGCGAAATATTTCCAATAATTGTCTGTGATAAATTTCTAATTGAAAATGTGGCGCCAGCTTTCAAAAAATATTTCATCGAAAACCTTTTTTAATTGCAAAGTCTCATGGAGTAGATAGTAGATATTTTCATTTTAAATTAAACACATTTGAGGCGGATATTTTCTAAAAATAGTGTAATCACATAGCAATGGATACGTAGAGATAGGAAAATGTATGTTAATAGTAACAAGGTGACTGACTATAAATGAATTTATTTTTACTTAAGCTAGCAAGAATTCTACAACTTTATGTTGAGATGCTTTTGGAATTATTTTTTAAGTTAAATTTTTAAACTAAAAATTTGACAAAGTAAAAGTCAAGCAAATAAATAAAACAATTCGTTGCTTCTACGAAGGATGTCTTTTTATGTTGCATATAGCCTCATAGAGAGCGCCTATAACAAAACGTCAGGTGTCAAGAATAATCTAGATATTTCGTTACCCTAAATCTAAAGTTTCAAGAAGGATACGGCAAGTGATCTAGTCATAGTAAATTTTTAAAGTTTATAAGTTGACCAAAAAATGGAATTGAGTCTAGAAAATTTTCGAGCAACATTTTTTAGAACCTTCGGAGGGGACTAACTCAACAACAGTGTCTTATTAAGTTAGTTTCTGCTTTTGCAGATGAAGCACGGCATCAATCGATAATTTCACGTTGGTACTGTGAATTCCAACGTGGACGCACCAGTATCACAGACGATCCCAGGACAGGTTCTCCAAGAACAGCAGTCATCTAGAAAACAATTGATCCTGATGGACATGTGACATATCGCGAAATTGAGACATCCATGGGTATTTAAAAGACCTCAACCCAAACTAGCCGACCTGATAAACTGGGGGTGAGAACGAAAGTTCATTTCCCTTTGGATTCCGCATCTTTTAACCGAAGAGCAAAAGTTTTTTGGCATCAATTAACGCGTGCCTAATTGATGCCAAAAAACTTTGAGCCGATTCAATAACGGAAACTCAAAAAACGTCTGTAGCATCGTGACTGGCAATGAATCATGGATTTATTCATATGAACCCGAAAATAAACGGCAGTCCGCTATTTGAGTGTTTCAAGATGAAGAGAATCCGACAAAATTTATCCGTTCACGAAGTGTGTCGAAAAAGATGGTCGTAACGTTTATTTCAAAATCAGGTCACGTAGCTACAATTCCTTTACAAGATCGAAGAATGGTTAATGTGGATTGGTACACAACCGTTTGTCAGAAATGCTCCTAAAAAACGACCCACAACAGCGAATTATTCTTCATCACGACAATGTGAGCTCGCACACAGCTGGAAAGGCAATTGAGTTTTTGGAAAATATCAAATTATTAGATCATCCTCTGTATAGTCCCGACCTAAGTCCCAACATTTTTTTAAGTTCCTGTAGGTCAAGAATGGGATGCGTGGTCAACGATTTCAGTCGCCGCAAGCAGTAGATGTCTTCAAAACGGAAATTTTGACTGTCCCAACTGAAAACTGGAATAACTGCTTTAACGATTAATTTGATCGAATGCAGAAGTGTATCAATTTTTATGGAGAATATTTTGAAAAGCAGTGATCACTTTGAGTCGGTCCACTGTTTGATTTTATGGCTATATGCGACATTAAAAAGACATCTCCCGTACTTTCAAAATGGTTTTTATCTTCAAGTAAAATACATATATTGTAATGTCCTATTTTGGCAAGGGCTTACAAAATAAAGTGCAATTTCTAAGATGGTAACTGAATGTATTCCAAGTCGACTTATAATCAATTTATCGAAAGGCACCCAGAAGAACAAATTAAATTGAATATTGTTTCACAACACAATATTAGAATAATCCAACGGTTTTTAAACACTGATAATTTGGCTGAAGGTAAATCTACTAGTTCGATTGAATAGTTTTACTATGTGGGTTATAGCGCGAAATCCCATATATTTTCTCATGGAGGTTCATTTTGCATATTTAGGGGTGAGTTTTAGTGGGAGAAGGTAGGAAGGGGATGAAGTCGTAATTTTATTTGGGGGTGAGTTAGGTGATCGGAGACTCATGATTAGAGTTTCCAATCCCGAAGATCATGTACAGGAGAAACTTGGATTATACAGGCGGGTCAAAAAAACAAAAAAAAAACAGTTTATTAGTTTATTTAGTAGAAGCAATGGTCCTACGTTCCCTTATATATAAAAATAAGAATACAATTATAAATTATGATTTTATTAATATATGTAATTAAAAACAGAATAATATATATAAAATTTATATTATTAATCAAATGTTTAATATAAACTATCAATAAGAATTTTTTATGGAAAGTTAAAATCAAACAAAAGGTAACTTATTAAAATAAAATCTCATACCAGTAAAATAAAATAAATTAAACGTTACCTTTCTACGTAAAAATTAGAAACTGTGAATGTAAACACAACTCACAAATAAAGATAATTTTTGACTGGTAAATCGAGCACACATTTGTTCTATTCTAACCTAACCAATAATTGTATACAGACAAATATGCGCTAGCGACATGATCATTTGATTATGTTGCCACCCACTGCCTGCCAAGATAGTTGACCGGGTGCCGGTTATAGTATACGTACGCTTAAAAATTCTAAATAGTAAATTTTATATAAGACCGGGATTTGTAATTTGTACCGAGTATTTTCGGGACCGTAAATTCCGACCGGGATCCCGGATTGATAACCCTACTCATGATGGTTTGAAGTGCCTGGGCCCCTGGTGCCCCTTGCCATGGGTCTGGACACTTCAAACCATTATGAGTCTTCGATCACCTAACTCACCCCTATGTAAAACTTACCCCCACATAAAATTACGATTTCACCCCCTTCTTACCTTCCACCACCGAAGCTCACCGTCAAAAATGCAAAATAAACCTCCATAAGAAAATACATGGGATTTTACGCTAGATCCCGCATATTATACCTACTCCACAGATGTCTTGGAAAATATTAATTAAATTGTTCAACAAAATCCTCATATTTCTGTACGTCGTCTATTTCAACTAATAGGTAAGCTTCACTTAACAATTAATCTGTTATTTTAATCTTCCCTACATCGATTCTAGAATTGTGCTATGAAATCTCTCATAAGAATCTGAAAAAATAACTAGATAAGTTTTCAGTTGTCCATCGAATTCAGTTACAACGAATCTAGTTTTGCCATTGGTATAATGCACACTGCATAATAACATTGACCGGCAAAATATTACTTTCTTTTCTGGTGAAGCATGGTTTCACTCATCTGGTTTTGTTAATTCGCAAATTTGTATAACTTAATCGCAAATAATCCACACAATTTAATCACAAAGTACCATTGCATTTGGTTGGCAATGTCAAGAGAACGAATTATTGGAAAAATATTCTTTCAAAAAGCAAATAAAGCCCAAAAATACGAAACCATTATTTTGAGTCATTTGTATTGTTAATCGAACGCTAGTTGGGTTGGTGTATTTACCACGAGGAAGCGCTAAATTGTTAAAGGATGGATGCTTGTGGCTTGTATTGATTCGTTCTGAGCTAGCTGTAGCGTCCTAACAATAATGTAAATGATCTAAAATAATAATTAATGTAATGATGATGAGCATCAAAGGTCCAGGACGTATATAGTATGCTAAAATAAATGTATTATAACTAGAGCTGAGGATGTTTGCGGTATAACCATGGTTATATCATGTAACCATAGTAATTTACTATGGTTACATGATATAACCATGGTTATACCGCAAACATCCTCAGCTCTAATTATAACTTATTAAATAAAAGGAAACACAACAACGTTGTCCTTTAAGTTTATTTAATGTTTATAAGAAAATGACGATTTGAAATGTATTAAAAGAATTATTATTATGTATTGAATAGAAGCAATATAAATATATAAGTAACGACGAGTAAGTATTTAAAAATTAACACTTAATAAATGCACACTGAAAAATAAATTAAATTAACGTGAATGTAAATGTGATTACAATAATATCGATATCGAACAATACAGAGATTATCTTGGAATAGTGTCGCGATCGGATATGTGGTAGAAACAAAAGAAGCGTCGAACAGTACTTGCTCGGTGTATGCTTGAACAGCACGGGTCGAGAGATGTGTATCTTACAAAAATCAGAAACCAAGAAGAGGGTTTGGTGTAAGAGAAAACTTGTGGTTGAAAAAGGGTCGTTTTATGATCCAGTTTTAAGGGTAAACCAATCATATTGAAAGCTAGCGATGTCTTAAGAATTAATTAAAGACGCGAGCCAAAGAGTTGAAATGTCGATGAAATAAATGTCAGTAAAATGTTCCATGTGAAAAATACTGAAAAAAACGATATCACACATCGCATGATTTAAATGCATTTCACAATAGTGATTTAACAGTAATAATACGGGGCCAGTATAATTTCGACATGTAGGAACAATAGATCGATAATAAATCATATCTCTAATCAAGAAATAACTAGAATAAAAGTCATATGTAATTAATTAATAACTAAATTTAAATGAGATGTATAGAAAAGAAATGAAACGAACGTTGAACACTTGAGTTGACCATTCAGTTGCAGGTAGATAGTTTTCGGAGGGTCGTCATTTATGACCAGTATGATACAAAAGAAATACTTTCTCTTGAAAATACGAAATTATTAAATATGCGACAAAATGGCCAGAAGTTTTTAACATTTTAAATTCGATATATTTGTGAACATAATTTAAAGAATTAAAAATATTCTTGGTATATGCAAAGTGTAACAGAATAACATAGAATTTACTGATGGTTATTTTCAAGATTATATCACACCACGCACTGCAAATGCAACAATGAATTATTTACAGATCGTTTTATAAGTTTAGATTTATGGGCAACTTATTTAAAACCCTAACATTTCCAAATCTTATAAACAATTTGCAAGAACTACGGTACGCAATTGAAGAAGCAAATGCAAATGTGCAATTTATCACGACGAGTTCAGTGTTGTTTACAAGTAGGGCGCCAGCATTTGAATAATTTTCTTTGTACAGGGTTATTCATTATAAATTACCCACCCTCTTTATCATCCATCGTCATTATTGCATATATAAAAAAATATTTCAAATAAAAGTTGTGTGGCTATGACTTGAATTTTTTTACATGCCATCAAAGGCACAGTGGCGTGCAGATTCAACAGGATACAAAAAATAATATATTTTTTAAATGGAATGCCTGTATATTATTACATTTTTATAATGATCTCTTTTTATAATTTTAAAAATATACTATATGATACCCGTATCTTAAACAGTTTACGAGGTATTATTGTCTGATATCGTAGTTATTATATTTATGGAAAAGTTAATATTATTAAAACAAGCTATTAAAAAGACAACTATTATGTTTGATAAGTGACATTTCCTTAATAAAATGGTCAAAATGGTTTAGAGTCAGGATGAAAAAGTGCAAATATTTACCTGCTGTATACAAATAACAAAAATATACGTGCAACAAAAGGAGCATATAGGGTGTTATATCTAAATCCAGAAAACACGTTTAGAAATATTTACTGAAAGGTAAATAATACCTTCAGCTTTAAGTAAATGAGAATGAACATGCAGTTATAGTGCTGCATTTCGAAGGTAAGGCCATCCATATTGAAGCATCTTTAGTCAGTAGTTTAAACAATGTAGGTGATCAATTAGAAAAAAACTTATGCCAAAATCCAGCGTATGTTAAACAAAACAGACCATGTAAAATATTACTTGTACAAGTTTTAACAGAGACTCAAAAAGGGAAAAGGCTGGAATTTTGGCGCGATATTAAGATCCCGATTATTTTATTAAAATATTATGGACTGCTGAGTCATACTTTACCACTACAGGAGTTTTTAATAGAAAAAAATCAAAGGTCTTGGGAAAACAAATACTAGAGAAAAAGTTTAGTAAAACAAATTAAAAGATTATGAAGAAAATCTGTTAAGAGTTTAGATAGTGAAAAATATGTGAAAGTCCCATGCTGTCCGGAACGTGTGGATATATTTCGTTCTTATTGGAAATCGTCAGTACACGATACCCTGGAGACAGATATCACTTATACTCTGTGTATATATTCTTAGCTCAACATGTTGGAGTGTCATTTTCCGCAACAAAATTGTTGGGCCTATATTTTATGATTACAATTTAAATGGAGCTACCTATCTGGAAAAAATTATCCCAGGAGCAGAAAATATTTTTATACAGAATTTTTCCAAAGCCTAACTTGTTGATCTGATTTGAATGCAAGTACCGCATAGTACCCTACAATTTCTAGATTATTTGAATAATGTATTCCGGATATGGATAGGAAATAACAGAACTATTAAGTGGACACCTAATAGTCCTGACTTCGCCACTATGGATTCATTTTTTAAAAATTGTTAATTGATAACGTCAAAATGTCAAATATAGCGTGGCCCAAAATGACCAAAGGGGTTTGAGTTCATTATAACTTCTTATTTAAGACATAATTATTAAATTTTTTTAATTTTAAATACAGTATACTAATGGAGAATATTTTTAATTTAATTATGAAAAATTATATCTCGCAAGTGGTGGCCATTTTCTGCTTCGCATATTCGTGCTCTTTCCAAAACATTTTCCATAACCTTTCGCAAAACTTCAGGTGTTATGTTGTTCATTTCGTCGCGTATATTATTTTTTAATTGCTGTATGGTTCGAGGCTTATTAATATAGACTTTTCCTTCAAATAACCCCAAAGGAAACAGTCTGAAGCGGTTAAATCCGGTGAACGCGGAGGCCAATTAAAATCGCTTGTACGGGAAATAATTCGTTCACCAAAGATGTCGCGTAAAAGAGCCATTGTGTCCCTCGCAGTGTGCGCTGTGGCTCCATCCTGTTGGAACCATACTTGCGGATGGTTTTCCACGGCTGGCCTTAAAAAACTTTCCAACATTGTCCGATATCTAACACCAGTGATGGAAACGGCGACACCGTGTTCATTTTCAATTCAGTTCAGTAACTACGATTTGCCCGTGAACATAGATATTAGACGATGGATCAATGGAGCTACGTATTGTTTACGGATGATTCTCGTTTTTGTTTGCGTTCCAGATGGACGAGAACGTGTGTGGTGAAAGTCTGGTGAACGATTTTCAGCGCATTGTATATCCCCAAGAATGACATTTGGGGGAGGTGGTATAATAATTTGGGCTGGCATTTCACTGTGCGCGAAAACTGATCTTGTTCTCATTGAAAATGGTACCATGATGGCTGTTAGGTACATCAACAAGCGTTCAGCTGATCACGCAATACCATTTGCTCCATTCGTAGGTGAGGACTTTACTCTAATGCACGATAACGCACGAACTCACACCACACAGTTGCTTGAGCAATATTTGGATGCGGTTAACTTTCACTGTTTGCAATGGCCAGATCGGAGCTCGGACTTGAATACTATCGACAATCTCTGGGATTGATTAGGACAACGTGTTCGGCACCGACAACCCATACTGGTAACCATTCGGGATCTTCGAATAGTTCTTCGTGAGTAATGGAAAAATATTACACAAGAAGAGGTCGCCAACTGCATTCAAAGTTTACCACGCCGTAAGACAGAAGTCATTAGTCTTCATGGAGGTAGTTCGCACTATTTATCGCTTAAATTGTGTGAAAACGTAAATGTAAGACCTAGCCCATAAGACAAATGAATTGGTTAATTTTACACAATTTACTGTTTCGTCACTTTTCCTGATGAATAAAATGTTAAGTACCTTTTTTTTTATTTCTCATTTTTACTTTGTAGACAATGTTTCATACTTTGTTGTACTAACAGACATTTACTTCGGTGTCCGGAATTTTTTGCCCACGAGTCTAGAATATTCTAACCCAAAATAGTTCATTAAAAAACAAGTTTCATAAGGCACCATTTTGCCGCACGAAATCAGTTTAGAAAACGAGTTTTCTAAAGAGCGGGTGCGGCAAAAGGCCTTATGAAACGAGTTTTTTATACTATTTTTTCTATTTTGCATTTTTTACATTAATAAATTGTAATTATTTAATTTGGAAGTTCAGAGTTTAATTTTTATATAAAGCATGCAGTTGGTCACATTGATACTTGACATTGTCAAATTTAAATCTTGCTATCCGCGAAGTGTATTATATTACATATTATTTATTAATTTTCGTTAACATTACTTGATATTTTATTTAAAAATATAAACATGAGTGACATAGAAACTATAATATATCTTGTTGTCAATTGTATACAATATACGTTGTTTGTGTAGAGTACGAACATGTATCATATCTGTCAAATGTACTTAAATTCTGAAAATCAAATGACAGCAATGATATTTATTTCTGTGTTCGAACAACTCCAACATTGAAAAATGAAAAAAAGCGTATCGAAATGAAGCTCATTTCGATACTGTTTTGGGTGTCATAATGGGTTCATTTCGAACGCAAAATAGAAAAAGATTAATATAATAGCTATTTATGTAACCAGTTATGAAATGGGTTATTTTGTGTAACGAAATGGAATGTTTGCAGGACGAGCGAGCGTAGCGAGCGAGATCCTGCAAAATGACATGAGTTACACAAAATAACATTTCATAACGTGTTTCATACAAGATTTTATCTAATTTTGACCAAAACATAGATTTATAATTTTCCAGTTGATCTGACATTAAACGTCATAAGTCGTATTAAATAATTAGTGACAGTTTTCATGCTATTGATAATAATTCATTTGACTTGACAGGTGTTTGTTAATTTAAGTATAAGTATTTACTTTTATTAGCTAAATATTTCGGTGCATTGTACGAGTAAAAATGTCGGATTCAGATTCAGGTGGACTACCAAGCGATATAGAAGAGGCTGCACAAAGTGCATTATCGACTGTGATTCCACAAAAGTCAAAAGCCCAGTACGATTTGGCTTATGAAAAATTTGGGAAGTGGCTTAAAGACAAAAAAATTAAATGTGTTAATGAGAAGGTTTTATTAGCCTATTTCGAGGGAAGAAAGAATCAAAAAGCTTCAACACTCTGGACTCTTTATTCCATGTTACGAAGTGAATTGTCTTTGAAGAAGAATATTGATATTGCAAAATATGCCAGTTTACATGCATTTCTAAAGAGGCAGTCAGAGGGATACCATGCAAAAAAGTCTAATATTTTGTCAAAGGAAAACGTCTCCCGGTTTATGACAGAAGCTGAGGATAAAACATATTTAATGACAAAGGTCGCATTGATCATTGGAATAGCTGGTGCTTGTCGAAAAAGTGAGCTAACTTTTCTACGTGTTGGGGATATTTTAGACGAGTTTTCTCATTTTGTAATAAAAATCCCTAATACAAAGACAAAAGTAACGCGCGAGTTTGTGATCACAGAAGGAAATATTGAAGGGCAAAATTTTCTTGACCTTATTAGAAAATATATTTCTTTGCGTCCACAAAACGTTAATCACGATAGGTTTTTCGTCAAATATAATAATGGTAAATGCGGGGCACAGCCAGTTGGCATTAATACAATCGGTAATCTACCGAAAAGAATTGCTCAGTTTTTGAAACTACCAAATCCCTTCTTATTTACCGGACACTGCTTCAGAAGGTCATCGGCTACCTTTTTGGCAGATTCTGGTGCGGATATTTTTAAGGTTAAACGACATGGAGGCTGGAAGTCCAATACTGTAGCTGAGGGCTATGTAGAGAATTCTATAGAAAATAAGAAAAGGATTGCCAATGATATTCTTGGTGAATCAAGCTCAAATGTACATTCCGTTTTGCATCATAACATCAGAGTACCTGCCATGAATTCTACGTGTGCAGGAATTAACCTCACCAATTGTTCACATTGTGTCATAAATGTTTATAATGCATAAAATAAAAATTTAGCCAGTTTGTGTCATTTAACGTTCCCCTTTATTAACTTGAGATGAAATGATTTTTTCAAAATTTTCGTAACTAGTGATGAGAAGAACTTTTCAACACTAGTTACGAAATATTTTACTTTTCGTAACTAGTTACGAAAAGTAAACCGTTTCCTAACGTCATACAGTTTTGAAAAGTGTCACTTTATGTGTCAAAATTAGATAAAGTAAATGAATGACTAAGTATGCCAATTTCTCAGGTTTGCCATATTTAATATTTTCTTCAAGCATTTATAGTCACACAGTACTAGCGCTTTGATACTTTTAAACGTATGTAATATATTCAATTCATTTTTATTTGCTTATTTGCAAATTATATTGAATCTCAAAATCATCATCTGAATTCTAAACTAATAAAAAAATCAATCTTAATTTATTAAATACATGGATGTTTTCTTAATATTGAGCTTAATAGTAGCAGCGAAATACAGTATTTTATTCTACAAATTTGATTACACTTTCTCAAGAAAATCTCTACATTTGCATTCGAATACATTAGTATTCAAAACATTTGCCATATTTCTGGAGATATATTATTCATATCTCTTTTAAAAGCATCGAAATGCTTGATTTATGCCAGTGAGGGCTCTTTGTCAAATTTACAAGGATGTCATATGAAATCTGCGGTAAAAACTATATCGATTTAAACAAAATTGAAGTGGTTTAATGAATATAAAGGGATATCAAATAAGTATTATATATTTTATAAACGTTATAGCGGCCATTTTTTTTCACATTCTCTTCAACACATTTGTGACATTTGTGTTCAGTATAGATTGACAAATCAACATGGAAAGATACACAGTTGCACAGCGTTTAGAAATAGTTAAAATTTATTACAAAATCAATAAATCTGTTCAGGCTACATTTCGTGCTTCACGTGAAATTTATGGTCAACATAATCGATATACAGAGCTTACTATTCGTAATGTTATTAAAAAATTGGAGACAAATGGCATTATTTTGATATTAAGAATCCAACTCGTCAAAAATGTAAACGTACTGCTGAAAATATCGATGCTGTAAACCAAACTGTGAATGAAAATCGAGAACGATCAATTAGACGTCGTTCTGTGGAACTTGGATTTTCTTATGGCACCACATGGAATATCTTTCATAAGGATTTGCATTTCAAGGCGTATAAATTTTAGTTGATACAAGAACTTAAACCAAATGACCATGTATTGCGTACAAATTTCGCAGATTGGGCTTTAAAGCAACTCGAAACAGATCCATCATTTTATGGAAAGATCATATTCAGCGATGAAGCTCATTTTTGTTTAAATGGCTTCGTGAATAAGCACAATTCTCGCTTTTGGAGTGAAGAAAACCCACCTCCTGTTCATGAAACATGTTTACATCCACAAAAATTAACACTCTGGTGTGGTCTATGGTCTGTAGGTGTTACTGGACCGTATGTGTTTGAAAGTCAAAAATGTACACGTACTGCTGAAAATATCTGTGCTGTAAATCAAACTGTGAAAGAAAATCGAGAACGATCAATTAGACGTCGTTCTGTAGAACTTGGATATTCTTATGACACCACATGGAATATCCTTCATAAGGATTTGCATTTCAAGGCGTATAAAATTTTAGTTGATACAAGAACTTAAACCAAATGACCATGTATTGCGTAGAAATTTCGCAGATTGGGCTTTAAAGCAACTCGAAACAGATCCATTATTTTATGGAAAGATCATATTCAGCGATGAAGCTCATTTTTGTTTAAATGGCTTCGTGAATAAGCACAATTCTCGCCTTTGGAATGAAGAAAACCCACCTCCTGTTCATGAAACATGTTTACATCCACAAAAATTAACACTTTGGTGTGATCTATGGTCTGTAGGTGTTACTGGACCGTATGTGTTTGAAAGTCAAAAATGTACACGTACTGCTGAAAATATCTGTGCTGTAAACCAAACTGTGAAAGAAAATCGAGAACGATCAATTAGACGTCGTTCTGTAGAACTTGGATATTCTTATGACACCACATGGAATATCCTTCATAAGGATTTGCATTTCAAGGCGTATAAAATTTTAGTTGATACAAGAACTTAAACCAAATGACCATGTATTGCGTAGAAATTTCGCAGATTGGGCTTTAAAGCAACTCGAAACAGATCCATTATTTTATGAAAAGATCATATTCAGCGATGAAGCTCATTTTTGCTTAAATGGCTTCGTGAATAAGCACTATTCTCGCATTTGGAGTGAAGAAAACCTACCTCCTGTTCATGAAACATGTTTACATCCGCAAAAATTAACACTTTGGTGTGGTCTATGGTCTGTAGGTGTTCATGACGTGTAATTGTTGACGATGAAGTATAACTTGAGTTGTTGTTTGGGCTATTTCCATCGTTTGTAGAACATTGATAGTCCGACGTTTCGGCAGTCCGTCTACTGCCGTCATCAGGGGAGTCCTGAGAAGGACTGTTTCTTGCCAAACTTGTCATTTATAACGACTTTATCTGGCGGTATATGTCTTCCCTATTTTTTAGTTGAAATGTCCTGTGCTAGATTTGAACCCGGTCGATAATTTCCGAATATCAATATACCATACACTTTTACCACTCGACTAATTAGGGGGACTAAATAGGGAAGACACATACCGCCAGATAAAGTCGTTATAAATGACAAGTTTGGCAAGAAACAGTCCTTCTCAGGACTACCCTGATGACGACAGTAGACGGACTGCCGAAACGTCGGACTATCAATGTTCTACAAACGATGGAAATAGCCCAAACAACAACTCAAGCTGTAGGTGTTACTTGACCATATGTGTTTGAAAATTAAAATGTCATTACTGTCAATGGAGAACATTCCAGACACATAATTACAGATTTTTTGTAACATTAATTAGATCATTTCGACTTAAACAATATGTGGTTCCAACAGGATGGTGCAACATGCACATCTCATGGAACAATCAATTTATTGAAAGATAAGTTTGTAATCTCCAGAAATTCCGATGTGCTATGGCCACCAAGATCATGCGATCTAACTCCAATTGACTTTTTTCTTTGGGGTTATGTTAAATCATTGTTTACTACAATAAACCAAAAACACTCAATGATCTTAAAACCAACATTATTCGTGTTATTGCTAAAATAAGTACAGATATATGCGAAAAAGTGGGCAAAAATTGGTGTTTCAGAATCGAATTTTTTTACATAAAATAATTTTTAAATAAAAATGTCACGAACCAATGTTTAAAATATATCGATATTTTATACTGTTTTATTACTGATTAAATATTTTAAACATATCTAAATATTAATTAATTCCTCTCTCATTAGCATTTGTAAAATGATTTATCACTAGTTCATTAAAAAAAAAAGTTTTTTTTTATATAAACGACTTTTTTATGGTTAACATTTTTAATGTAGACGTCTTTCTCGACCTATGGTATTTCGTAAATTTTTTTTAATGTTTCAAATGTTGAAAAACACCATTCGGTCTTTACAGTTATTATCGGGAATGTGCATAACATACATACTTTTACAACTGTCGAAGAGGTTTGATTAAGTTTGTTATTAAGACATAATCGAAGCATTCATTGGTATAGCTCCAAAAGATTTACAAAAATCATCATGTCCATAAATACCTTTTATACAGGCTGATTCATTTTCGGCCCTCACCATGGGGATCTCTCTTATTATTGGAGATAGAGTATAGGTTTAAATTTGGCAAAGTTGTTAAATTTTGTGTTTGTTATAAATCCGTAAAGAAAATAGACCTGTGACAAATGACCTTCGTTATTTTAAAAAAAAAACGCGAAAACCCCATTTTCTTCTTTTACCTGTAGCACCGACATTTGGCCTTGTAGAGAAAAAATAAAAACACATCCTTGTGGCCATTTCTAAACCTCTATCCAGTGGTGTACTCTAAATTTTTATACGTTTCGATTCTTTCTGGCCATCATCAACTATCTAATTTCTTATAGGCGCCATATTGGATTTAGACATCTTCAGAAAGAGACACATGCTGACTAAAGTTTTTGACATTAGGTTTTATTTGAAAGAATAAATTATAAGATTAAATAAGGTAGCCTTTGGAATTTCAATCTGTCAAACATTTCATTTTTTGTTCATTAATAATACAAAAATGTCATACACTAACGAAGAGAAACGAGATATGATAAGTATTTTTTATTCTTCGAAACGAAATTCAACAGTAGCGAGTACAAGATAACAAAAACAATAATAAAAATACATAGAAAAGTAAACAATAAACAATTACAGTAAATGTTCAATTATCTGGCCATCTTCGGTAATGCACAATTGGGCACGCCTTCTGGCATTTTGTACTGCCCTTTGTATAGTTCTTCTAGGAACTGCATCCAAGGCATTCTGAAGTCTGTCTCGTAATTCTTCAATGTTTTGTGGCGAATCTACTTTATAAATATTATTTTTAACATATCCCCATAAAAAAAAATCTAGCGGACTTAAATCAGGTGATCTCGCAGGCCATTCAACAACTCCCCTATTTCCAATCCAACGGTTTGCAAACTCTTGATTTAAGAAATTTCTAACAACAGCTGCATTGTGTGCTGGTGCGCCATCTTGTTGCCACCATAAATATTGTAATTGATTTAATGGGATATTGTCGTCAAGATAGTCAGATACGTATGTACGTAAAATGTTTAAATATCTTTCTCCATTTAACGATTTGCCAAAATACCCATCCAAACGTTTATTCCAAAACGATGTTGTGGTCTTCTAGCCCTGTTTTGTCGGGGATTTTGTACTGCCCAATAGTGCTCCGTATTTCTGTTGAACATTCCAGAATTTGTAAATTTTGTTTCATCTGACCAGATGATTTTGCTTAAAAAATTTTCGTCATTTTCTATCCTTCCCATTAACCAATTACAATATTCTAGCCTTCTCAAATTATCTCCAGGCAGTAAAGAGTGACTATCATGGATCCTGTATGGTTTAAACCTACTTTTATGTAAAGTTTTCCAAACTCTGGACTGGCACAAATTTAATTCTGACGCTACTTCGCGTGTAGAAATTGATGGATTATTATTTATCTATAAAAATACAAGATTAACATGAAATTTGAAAACACGCTTTTAATTTACCATTTGTAAAATATCTTGTCGATTTTCATTTAAATTCCTGTTGTCTTGACCATTACGCGGCTTAGTAAACGATCCATTCTCGACCAAATTTCTGTCGAGATCTAGAAAAATGGTACGATGAGGCTGTTGTCGTTCTGGATATAATTGTAGATATCTTGTACTCGCTACTGTTGAATTTCGGTTCGAAGATCAGCTTACCTTACAGTATGATTTATAATTAATAATAATTTTATGTAAAAGCGTGATTGATGAATTTGTTTAATGTTTACGTTTCATATTTTGATCTGTTGTCCGGAAAGCATAGTTATTTTTTAAGTTTAGACACCGCTGGCCATAAATGTTGGCCACCTCTGGTATACGAGGGTGGTTTGGCGGAAGATTGACTTTTCAAAGGTTGGCAACACTTTCGCTAAGGTATGTAATTATGTTTCTAACTTCCGCCATGTTTCTGATGTCTATTGTCAAAATTTCAAACAAATCTGACAGATACGTTATGTTTTATACTCATTTAAAGAAAACTGCTTTCGTTGTTGTGTAAATATGGAGAAAAAAGAATTGCGAGTGTTAATTACACATTACTTCTCACGTTGCAAAACAATTAAGGAAATCGAGGAATAGTTACGTACATACTGTCGAAAATGTGCTCCATTCCATGGAATGATTTTTAAGTGGTTTTCTACTTTTAAAGTGGTCATATGAGCACGATGATGAAAAACGTCCCAGACCCTCATTTACTGTAACCGCTCCAGAAATGATTAATAAAGTCCATGCCCTTATAAGTAGCAATCGTCGATTGAAAATACGTGAGTTAACTAATAAAGTAAACATTTTAACCGAACGGATATGCAATAATTTGCATAAACATTTAAATAGGAAAAAACTATCCGTGAGAGATGCCGTCCGAGATGGATGCCGTCTTTGCTTAATGGTGATCAAATGCGCGCTCGCATTCAAATATCAGAGAATGATTGCCTATCTTCAATTGTAATTCAAGGGAATTGGCTACTGATATGTCACAGTAGATGAAACTTGGCCACAGTTTTTTTGGAATACCAAAGGTGTTATAATAATAATAATAATAATAATTTATTAGGTGCCCAACAGATATTATCCAAAACTGGGCAAAAAACAATATAATAGTTAATACATATGAGCAAGTATATATCTTCTTCTTCTTCTGTTTTGGGTTGGACGCCAGCACACCCAGGCACTTGAGCACAGCAAGTATATATAATATATGTATAAACATAGATACACATATAATTACACTAAATACGTATGCTTAAGAAAAATGAGAAAAACGTATGAGAATCACGGCAAATCCATTCCCAGCATATTAAAAGTCTGTGCCGAATGTACCATAGGCGCCTTTAACAATGTGTTCGTCCTCGCTGTAGGAATATGAGGTAGTTGCGTTGATCTTGATTCCAAACGTGGCACAAGAAGATACACTTTGGACAACAGGTCAGGTGAGCCTACCTTACCAGTAACGATATTCCGCATAAATAGAGCGCTAATGGTCTTTTTTCCTTTCTGATAGTGAAACGACACCATGTCGTTCAAGTAACTCGTCGTAATTAATTCCACGCAATGGATAGCGTCCATCACACTTAAAGGAAAGGTATTTCAAAAATTTGCGGTGGATTCGCTGTAGTAGATTCATCTGAGCACCGCAGAAAGGATACCAGGCTATGGATGCTTATTCGAGCTTTGAAATTACGTATGCAAAGAAAAGAGCCTTAATGGTATCGATGTTATTAAAATATTTGCATGTACGAATAGTAAATCCAAGGGATCTAGAAGCAGCAGCTGTGATATTAAAGACATGATCGGCAAATGTAAATTTTTCATCATATGTAACACCCAAATCCTTAATCGAAGACTGACTAGAAATCTCAACATTATCAATAGTGTAGCGCGACTCCATTCTAGTAACCTTTCTAGAATAAGACACCAGGAAATCAGTGGCGGCTCTTGATGACGTACGATGTGCGCTGCTGCACGGATGAGACAACTTCGAACTATTTCGGAAGATTTCGGTACGGTTACTTGCTTCTCTGTATATATGAAAGCTTAAACGAAGCAGTCTCATCCGTGCAGCAGCGCACATCGACCGTCATCAAGAGCCGCCACTGCCAGGAAACACCTATTTGCGTTCAATCTTAAATTATTACGCAAACACCAGCTATAGATGTTGTCAGCATTTGTTTGCAACAAGTTAATATCCACCAAAGAGTCAATCCTCTGATAAATCTTGATATCATCAGCATAGGCTAATACCGAATAGTTGATAGATTTGATAAGGTCATCAATGAAGATATTAAATAAGAGTGGGCCAAGGTTTGATCTCTGCGGTACTCCTGAAGTGGAACAGAGGACTTTGGACCTGAACCTATTGTAATAGACATAATTCACACTATTTGAGAGTTAAGATTGAAATAATTTGAGACGATCTACCAATGCCAATGGAACATAACTTTGTAATCAAATGCGGTGATCAATTAAAATCAAATGCACGGGAAAAGTTCGTGTAAATAATGTCCAGCTGACCGCCAGCATTAACAGTCTGAGCTACTTCCTGAAATATCAGTGCTAAATTAGTTGTAGTAGACCTTCGCGACATGAACCCATATTGTGTATTAGAAAGATGTGATCTAGTGCCATAAGATAAATGTTTATAAAACAACATTTCAAAAACTTTTGCAAAAGTAGAGATAACGGCAACAGGTCTATAATTGCGAATGTCGAAATAATCACTCTTCTTAAAAATTGATGAGATTCTGGCAATTTTCCAAGAATCTGGAAACACAGACGTTCGAATAGCCAAGTTGAAAATCTTGCATAAGGGGTCGGCAAAAATATAGGCGCAATCCTTTCCCAAAAGAAAAAACAAGGGATACCATCATCACCAGTAGTCAAGTGTTTTTTAGCCCCTTAATAGTATGGATAACCTCAGCGAATGAAACAGATTGTAAACATAGATGTGGTAAATTAGATGTTATCTCTATTGATCATTTAAAAATGAGAAAAATGTCGTTCAAACTGGCCAATATTATACTGACTTGCTTTGTAATATCTGATGATGAGATGGCAGGGTCGCCATGTAATATCTGACCATCTAACTAAAGGTAGGATCGCCATGTAATATCAGATGATGGGGTTGCAGGATCGCCATGTAATGTCACCTGGTCCCAGAGGTAACATTGTTGCCGAGGCAGTTCCACTTATACCGCAGGTTTAGCAGTATTATAAATAATATGCAGGACAACGATTAATTAATAACATTTAATGCAATAACGATAACACCAACTATAACAATAGTAAACACTACATTATAAATATGAGGCACTAGACTGGTATACACTCTTGTCTCTGATTATGACTGTGACTCTGACTCTGACTGTGGAGACTTCCTAGTCTCTCGTTGTATACCATCTGAGTGTGTCCTCTTAGCCCAGTGATTGGTTACAGGATGTTTCACAATGTGGTGTAAGATCTTAACTAGCAAGGTCATGTTGATGAAATGAATAAGTCGGATATTGTATGTTGTGAATACGTGACCTGGTTTAGTCATTACAGCTTATACGTTTTTTTGCAGAACTGAAGAAAAAACGACGGTATTTGTTGAAGACAAGAGTTGTTCCATCACGATAATGCACCTTCTCATTCTTACGCTGTTGCTACAACAGCATTTGTCGAATTGCGTTAAGAATTGCCGCCTCATCCATCATATTCGCTTGATATGACCTAGTGATTTTTTTATTTCAAAATTTAAAAAATGACTCGAGGGAAAGATATTTCGGACAAATGAAGAGGTGATATTCGAAACAAATGCATATTTTATAGAGTTGCCGAAATATTACTGGATGGTTTGAAAAAATGGAAACTCGCTGGGCTATACAGGGTGTCATTTTGAAAACGTACCACCCTCTATATTTCGGCATCTATAGAAATTCTAAAAATATGCAAAAACACGTCAAACTTATTTTTAAGGGGGACATTTTGTAAGCTGGTTTTCAATTAAATTACATCAACCCTCTAGCGGGGGTGGACATAACCTTTAAAAATTTAAATGAGTTGAGTGATACCTCATTTTAAAGGTCGTTTAACCCGCTTTTCAAAAATGCTAAATTCTTGCCTTTTCTTTTTAGCAATTCGCGAGATATTTGGTGAAAACTGTAAAGAAGTTTAGGTATCAAAAACACTTTGTGATATTGCTTTAATGAATTAAAATAAATGAAATTGAGGTATTACATAACGGTAAATTTTTAAACTATTTTTACTTCTAATATCCAACGAAATAATAATGACGCATATGTACTATTCAGTTAAACATTATTATTGGAAAGAATGTGATTTACCTAAACTAGCACTTGTGATAGTCGTACAGGTAGTTTAACGTAGAAAAAAAAGAGCCCTGATTTAAGCATTCTTGACATTCTTGTCAAATTTTTCTTTATTTGTCACTCCATTTATTTTAGCCAAAATTACTTTATTGTAAAATTAGTTTTGCGATGTAAAAGTTGCGATTTTATTACATTATTTTTAAAAATGGTGTCACTTCAACAAAGAATTGAAATTATTCTTATTTATGGGGAATGTGGAAGATGCGCAAGAAGAACGTCAAGAATGTTTAATGAAAGGTATCCGAATAGTAATTTAAATCATAAGTATGTTCTACAATTAGTCGATAAGTTTAGTGAAACTGGTTCCGTTGCTAACAAAAAAAGAAATATTAGCCGTGTCTTGGATGAAGCAGCACAAATAGAAGTATTAGGCACCTTTACTGCAGAACCCTCCACATCACTTCGCATTGTGGCACGCCAAGTAGGAATGTCTCACGAAACAGTAAGGAAAGCACTAAAGTTAAATAAGTTTCACCCCTATAAAATGCAAATTCTACAACAGCTTTTTGACGACGATTTCGACAGAAGGATTGGATTTTGTGAAACAATGACGGATTTTATAAATGAAAACCAAAATATCTTGCACAATATTTGCTTTACTGATGAGTGTACTTTTTTTCTTAATGGGCATGTTAACAAGCAAAATTGTCGCTACTGGAGCGATGAAAATCCGCGACTTTTTAGGGAAGGTCACAGACAGTATCCAGAAAAAGTGAACGTTTGGGCTGGTATCCTTGGGAATACTATTATTGGACCTTCATTCATTGAAGGAAATCTAACTGGTGAGCTCTACTTAAATTTGCTTGAAGAAATAATAGACCCCTTAATAACAACTAGTTTGGAAAATCAAATTGACGCGGCTGGTAACATGGTTTTGCAAGAAGATCTTCTACACTTCCAACAAGATGGAGCTCCACCACACTACTATCTTCCAGTTAGACAGTGGCTAAATGATAGATTTCCTGGCAGATGGATTGGTCGAAGAGGAGCAATAGAATGGCCACCACGATCGCCCGACTTATCGCCTGTAGATTTCTTCCTATGGGGGCATCTAAAATCGATTGTTTATAAAACACCGCCTCGACATTTGCAAGATTTAAAGAGAAGAATAACAGCTACATGTAGAGAACTTCAGGCAGAAGTGTTTCGAAATGTTAGAGAGGAGTTTGAGAGTAGACTTTATCACTGTTTAGAAAATAATGGACAACATTTCGAAAATTTTATAAAATAAGTTACTTTTTATTAGTTTTTTAATGTTTTATTGCAAAACACTTGATACTTGTATGTTCATGGTTTGACTTGATTTCTTCAAAAGTATTAAAAATAAAGGACAAGAAATTAGCATTTTTGAAAAGCGGGTTAAACGACCTTTAAAATGAGATATCACTCAACCCCCATTTCCATTTAAATTTTTAGAGGTTATGTCCACCACCGCTAGAGGGTTGATGTAATTTAATTGAAAACCAGCCTACAAAATGTCCCCCTTAAAAATAAGTTTGACGTGTTTTTGCATATTTTTGGAATTTCTATAGGGGCCGAAATATAGAGGGTGGTACGTTTTCAAAATGACACCCTGTATATGTAAACTTGCAAAAAGATATGTCGATAAATAAAATATATTTTTTACTGTAAAATAAGTATTTCATCGAAAAGTCACTTTTCCGTCAAACCGCCCTCGTAGACTCATACAGATGCATGCAGTCTTTTTCACTTTGAGCATTGCAATAGGAATTTATGAAGTATGATAGAGAATAATTAAACATTTAAATTTTGGGTCTAAAACAGCTAAATATTTTGTGTTCTTCAGTACATAGATCTAAAAATAGGTAGATAATTTAATATTATTTTTGGTTGATTCATATTTTCTTTATCGCAGGCATATTTATATCGTATATCAATGTGAAAACAGTTATTCTATACACAGAGACAAAATCAACACTAATTGTTATATATTGAAAATTACAATGAGAAAAATTTTATCTCGTGCATTTGGTTAAACGGAATTCGTTTACAAGTACTTGAAATTTAAGGAGCCTGTATTTTTATCAATTAATTAAATGAAGAATGTTGCACGAAAAATCATTTAAATTTAATTCTACGTAAACATGACGTTAGAGCTAGATATTAAAGATAGCTCGTAATGGAATTTTTTTAAGGTAGGTGAGGGTGTGGTTTTCGATAATGTACGACTCAAGTTTTTGATAATTGTATACAAATTCGATTGGTAACATTGGGATAATAAAGCATTTGATCTGAGATTTGTTGAAAGATTTTCAATTACTTCATAGAAGACTTACTTAAACTTATGATTATTCAGAATAATTGAAACATACATGAGTAGGTAAACCCCACCAGTTTTGTATAATACAAAGGTATTTTTAATAATATAAAATATTACTAAAAATCTGGTGTGAAGAACACAAATGTAGGTTCACTACTAATATTTTCTGTGAACGTGTCCGAATATATCCTATCCCCAGAGACGTAGATACGTATTTCGCTTTTCTACAAGCTCATCGGTACGCCCCTGCTGGAGAAAGGATATTTCCAGACACATTCACAGAAAAGAACCACCTCGCCCTATCACCGTAATTATCCAGACCGAGCGCAGAAGTAGATTCGGCGCTACCTGTTGTCAGACAGCCGAAGTACCTCGCATACCGTCCACATAATTAATGTGAAGTAACGACGTCATTCCAAAGGTTAGCACAGCCAACTCTCTAGAAAACTGCATTTTGTTTGTGCCTTCACTCATACTACGGCTTAACCGCATGTGTAATGTATCAGAATAATTGAAACATACATGAGTAGGTAAACCCCACCAGTTTTGTATAATACAAAGGTATTTTTAATAATATAAAATATTACTAAAAATCTGGTGTGAAGAACACACCAGGGATAGGGGATAGGATATATTCGGACACGTTCACAGAAAATATTAGTAGTGAACCTGCATTTGTGTTCTTCACACCAGATTTTTAGTAATATTTTATATTATTAAAAATACCTTTGTATTATACAAAACTGGTGGGGTTTACCTACTCATGTATGTTTCAATTATTCTGATACATTACACATGCGGTTAAGCCGTAGTATGAGTGAAGGCACAAACAAAATGCAGTTTTCTAGAGAGTTGGCTGTGCTAACCTTTGGAATGACGTCGTTACTTCACATTAATTATGTGGACGGTATGCGAGGTACTTCGGCTGTCTGACAACAGGTAGCGCCGAATCTACTTCTGCCCTCGGTCTGGATAATTACGGTGATAGGGCGAGGTGGTTCTTTTCTGTGAATGTGTCTGGAAATATCCTTTCTCCAGCAGGGGCGTACCGATGAGCTTGTAGAAAAGCGAAATACGTATCTACGTCTCTGGGGATAGGATATATTCGGACACGTTCACAGAAAATATTAGTAGTGAACCTGCATTTGTGTTCTTCACACCAGATTTTTAGTAATATTTTATATTATTAAAAATACCTTTGTATTACTTATGATTATTATTGCAAAATGCCTCGATGGGACATTGATTGAGTCTTTTAGCAAATAAGCAAGAAGGTGCCAAGTTGATAAAAGTTGTGGATAACGGACCCCAAAAAAATCTTATAAATTATGCCAAAAAAGTATATTTCACAGCTTAAATTCTTTTAGAAAAAAATTATCTTTTTGTTAACTCACCTGCTGATTCGTCTGCAATTGCACTCAAAATGAGTGTTTTAATAAATCATTAAAGCATGGAACGGATTCAATTTTAACTTGATCACACTACGTCTATTTGTCAATAGTCATAGTAATAACTTAAGGTTATAATTAGAGACCGGACACATCAGACCGGAATTACGATGGACCATATAAATAGTCTATAACATCGCTAAGTATAACACGCCATTATTGAATAGCACTATTCATTCGGTTAACGGCACATCTGTTTCTTGCGTTGAATTGTGATGCAATTACTTCAATATTATAGTTAAATTCCTTTCTTCATGGACGTATATGAAAGGGTGAAGAGTTTTAATAATTTATTTTATTTATTAGTTTATATTTCGTAAGGTAAATACAGTGAATTGGATTTTTTTTCATTGTTTTAACTGTTAATTGAAAAACAAACACATGGTTATCTATAAAATACGAAATACATTTTTATTTGTTCATTTTGTAATTCAAGTTGAGTAAAGGAGTATTAATATTAACTAGCAATACTTTCTCAAGGTTCTCTTCTGTAGAATTTGTTCTCTTTGAATGAAATACGTGGTTATAGATAGAAAACATAATTTCTACATCGCAACTGGTTATAGGTGAATACTGGAAATATTCTTTTATTTCAGCGTATTTAGTAGTTAGATTTTGGGGTATTTGAGGTACAATTGCCGCAAAGTTATTAAATCTGGATTTCTATTAAAAACTGCGTCTAACTTTGCCACATCAAGTAACACATGTAACGAAATTTTGTAAACTATCGAAATTCTCTGCATAAAAAACTAGTAGTTTCCAACCATGTTCCCCATCTAGTTATTACTGGAGAGGGAGGCAGTGACAAAGATGGAAGTGTTTCCCTGTAAAGAGCTACTTTCTTTTTTAAAAGCGGATACAAGTCTCTTAGCTTCCAGAAAGGTGTCTCTGATATATTCACAGATTCTATGAGGACCATATCATAGCATGTCATATTAGGATTATGTTTCCTCAGAGATAGAATTTTAAATTATAATTAAAATTCATTGAAAAAGGCAGTAATTTCCGAAACATGTAAGATTTGAATTATTTTAAATATATACATATTAAAGGAACACAGACCTTAAATCGTCGACTATCTGAATCTACTATATATATATTGACCTTAGTATGTTATGGTAGATTCAATTAGTTAGCGATTTAAGGCCTGGTTTTACTTCAATATGTATATATTTAAAACAATCTTACATGTTTCGGCATATGATGTCTTTATCAAAGAAATTTAGAATATAAATGACATTATATTAATGCCATACTTATATATCTATAGTTGTCATGGATAAAATTATTCAAAGATACATTCAAGTTTAATAATAATAAATCATTCATTGGCATTCTCTAAACAGTTAGACAATAAAAGCAGGGGAATGGCAAGCCATGAGTTATTATTATGCCTACGGCATAGCGATAGAAATATTAAAAATCGTATTGCGGACACAAGATCTATTCAATATAGTGTCAGAACCATAGGTTTTTCTGAACATTGTATATTAATACCTGTAACTTAATGTAGGAAAAAGCAAAAGAATAGATTTGTTAGAAAATTTTGCAATCAAAAAAACAGAAACAAAATTTGTTAGTTACTAATATATAGGTAGATTTCTCTAATACTCCCTTCATACACAATTACACAATATTGTAAATATCAATTAACCACCCACCCACCCATAAGAGCTTTAGGTATATGTCTTACTTACACTTACATATATTAAGTTAGATTTAAAGATACCTCTTTGATAACAGCCTAGGACACATGTTAGAGTTATTGTAATAAAGTTTTGGTGAAATATAGCCAAGTGTTTTATTCTCAATATTTAATCTAAGGCAATTAAACTTTGAGTAATATTCCATTCGGAGATTCGCTAAAGAACTTTACGTACGTACTATGAGACGAACCACTGATGTTATTTCGAAAAGTTCACGGATAAAAATTACAAAAAAATCAATTACATTAAGCAAATATTTTTGTAAGTGAATGAACCAGATTCCGGTGAACTTGTTATTAAAATATTCAAATCGTTTTCTGACGCGGCTTCAAATAAATACCATAAAACTATCACTCATTTACATCGTAAAACTTCAGAAGTATGTGCTCAAGGTAAATAAAATGGTTTAGAATAAAATTTTCTATATACCTACTCACATTTTACAAGACCTATAAATGTTTTAATATAACTATTAATAGTCTTAATGAATTATGTGATAATTCGTCTAACAAACTCATGTGAAAATAAAATTAACTCTTGAGACGTTAATAAATAATACAAAGACCCACTGAAACAGTAGTAAATAAAAAGAATAGGATAATATTTAGTCTCTGATCGTCTTATTACTCAAACAATAAGGACTCGTTTGTGTATACAGTGTGTTTAAAAAAGATGCGGCAATATTAAAGGGGGTGATTGCCCAGGTCATTTTATACAAAAAGTTCCTATAAACATAGGTCCGCATACGCTTCGTTACCGATCTACAGCGTGTTGAAGTTTAATTTTAAAAAACAGTAAAAACTTGATTTTTCCAAAGCGGCTTGAGATATCATAATGAAATTTTAGGCGTGTTAATAGCTGTGGGAGACACATACTTTGCAATACAACACAATGTTTCAGTCGTACCTGTGGCGCGCGTATTGGCACGTCACAGGCTATTTTTCAAGAAAAAATAGGACGCCTCTGATTTCTCTAAAAATACAAATATGCTTTTATTTATTGTTCAATTATGAAGAAAAAAGCTCTCTTAACTTTTTATCGTACGACTTACCGTTTTTTAGTAAAAAAAAACATTTTAGTGCATGTCCATTTATTACAGAAAAAAAAATAAAAAAACAAGGTTTTATTCAAGGGCAAAAACAAATATTTTACCAAACCACAGTCCTGTTTTATTCACTGACATATTGAATGACATATTGAATGAGTCTCGTGATTAATAATTTTGTATGTGTCGAATTTGTTGAAGTTCCTCATCATGAATCGCTATACGAATGCCGAGATGACCGACATGCACTACATTTATGGGCGTGCTGATGGCAATGCATTACAAGCTAGGCGGTTGTATACTGAAAGATTTCCTGGCCGTATTGTTCCTGATAGAAAAACTTTCGAAAGTATTCATCGGCGTCTTTATGAAACAGGCACATTAAGACGAAATGGAGGAGCAGGAAGGCCAAGGACAGCAAGAACGGTAGAGCTGGAAGAGGATGTGCTAGACATGATTGAAGAAGATCGAGGTACTTCTACTCGAAAAATTGCTGACGCTTTGGATGTAAGTAATGGGACTATTTGGCACATTCTGAAGAAAAATTTGTTGTATCCATTCCATATACAGCGCGTTCAAGCACTTCTTCCTGCTGATTTTCCTCCTCGCATTGCATTCTGTCAATGGCTTTTGCACAAAATGGTTCAAATCCCTCAACTCCTGATGTTGATTCTGCTCACCGATGAAGCGAATTTTTTAAGAAATGCAATACGGAATTTCCATAATAACCATGTATGGTGTGACGAAAATCCACATGAAATTATTGAAGATCGTTTTCAACATCAGTTTTCTTTGAACGTTTGGCTTGGGATTGTGGGTGACTGCATAATTGGACCGGTATTTTTACCACGGAGACTTACCGGAGAGGTGTATCGCAACTTTTTGGAAAACACGCTCCCTGGATTTCTGGAGGACGTACCATTAGCAATTAGAGATGCAATGTGGTATATGCACGATGGCGCACCAGCCCACTTTAGTCAAGTAGCTCGTGATTTCTTAACACAAGCATACGGAAATCGCTGGTTAGGCCGAGGTGGACCTCACTCATGGTCTGCACGATCCCCGGACTTAAATCCCCTGGATTTTTTCATGTGGGGCCATTTGAAGTCCTTGGTGTACGCTACTCCATTGGAAAACGTAGAAGACTTAAGAAACCGAATCATTGCTGGGTGCAACTCAATTAAAACCGATCCTGGTGTTTTTCAGAGAGTTCGCCAGTCAATGAGGAGAAGATTGGATTCTTGCATCCGAGCTAGAGGTGGTCACTTTACACAGTTTTTGTAATTTTTGGTTGATAAAATTGTTGGATTGGTAAAATATTTGTTTTTGCCCTTGAATAAAACTTTGCTCTTTAATATTTTTTTCGGTAATAAATGGACATGTACTAAAATGTTTTTTTTTACTAAAAAACGGTAAGTCGTACGATAAAAAGTTAAGAGAGCTTTTTTCTTCATAATTGAACAATAAATAAAAGCATATTTGTATTTTTAGAGAAATCAGAGGCGTCCTATTTTTTCTTGAAAAATAGCCTGTGACGTGCCAATACGCGCGCCACAGGTACGACTGAAACATTGTGTTGTATTGCAAAGTATGTGTCTCCCACAGCTATTAACACGCCTAAAATTTCATTATGATATCTCAAGCCGCTTTGGAAAAATCAAGTTTTTACTGTTTCTTAAAATTAAACTTCAACACGCTGTAGATCAGTAACGAAGCGTAAGCGGACCTATATTTATAAGAACTTTTTGTATAAAATGACCTGGGCAATCACCCCCTTTAATATTGCCGCATCTTTTTTAAACACACTGTATATTGGGATAACTACATAAATTTTAAATACAATCTCAATATTTCACATTGTCTATTCTTATCGTATAAATTTAATAAATATTTTCAATGCCATTTCAAAAAACTTATCATTAATTTTTAATTGAGAAATTTACTTGTTTTGTAAAGGTGATTGAACCAAATTGAACATCCGGATTCCGGGTTTCGAAAAAAACAAAATTAAATTGGATAAATTAGAATTTCTTTGCTCTCATTTGGAAAATACAAACTCAGCAATTATATACGAAAAATTATATCAGCTAAATGCCCTCCGTGACTCCGCCGACATGACACCATTCTTATAGTGAAATTTTTCATAATGCTTTCACATAACTGCGGCTCTATTCCAGCAGTTGCACTCCTGATGTTCTCCTTTAAGTCTGGAAGCGTAGCAGATTTATTGGTATAAACACTTTCCTTCAGAACCTTCCCACAAGAAAAAGTCTAGTGGGGTTAGATAACAAGACCTGTTATCTAACCCCACTAGACTTTTTCTTGTGGGCCAACGACATTGATTGGCCACGACCTAGGTGGCCAATCAATGTCGCCTCACTGAGAGATAACATATGCAGGAAATTTGGTGTGAAGTAAAGTAATTGTTTCACGTGCAGCATGACATGTGGCTCCATCTTGTTGAAACCACATGTCATTCACGTCCAAAAACTTGATTAAAAAAAAACTTGTTTAAAATTTCCCGATAGCGTAAACCATTGACAGTGACAGCTTTGCTATTTTCATCCACAAAAAAAGTACGGGCCACTGATACCCCCAGCCCATAATGCACACCAAACAGTGCATTTTTGGAGATGCATTGGTTTTTCTTGAATAACATGTGGATTTTCGCTACCCTAGATACGAAAATTTTGGCGATTCACAAAGCCACTCACTTCATGACTCGATATCAGTTTTTGCGAAAAAAATCAACTTCTGTGTTAACATTCTGAACTTACTGCAAATGAGAATTAATTAATATTAAATCTCATTTTTACATGTCAATGTCGCCTTATGTGATGCATTAATAACTACAATCCGACAAACCAAGTTTGTACTAGCATGTATAACACACCTCGTCGCAACTACGATCTTACTGGTTGTTAGGATAATTAAAAATTACTGAAAAGCCACCTCCATCAACGGGAACGTACAGACGCGTTTCGCTTGAAGCTTATCAATGTACGGTATCTCGAAGACAGGTATGACTTTTCACTTCTATACTTTGTGTATATATAGGTAATATTCTGAACTTACTGCAAATGAGAATTAATGAATATTAAATCTCATTTTTACATGTCAATGTCGCCTTATGTGATGCATTAATAACTACAATCCGACAAACCAAGTTTGTACTAGCATGTATAACACACCTCGTCGCGACTACGATCTTACTGGTTGTTAGGATAATTAAAAATTACTGAAAAGCCACCTCCATCAACGGTTGATGGAGGTGGCTTTTCAGTAATTTTTAATTATTCTAACAACCAGTAAGATCGTAGTCGCGACGAGGTGTGTTATACATGCTAGTACAAACTTGGTTTGTCGGATTGTAGTTATTAATGCATCACATAAGACGACATTGACATGTAAAAATGAGATTTAATATTCATTAATTCTCATTTGCAGTAAGTCCAGAATGTTAACTATATATACACAAAGCATAGAAGTGAAAAGCCATACCTGTCTTCGAGATACCGTACATTGATAAGCTTCAATTAGAGCGAAACGCGTCTGTACGTTCCCGTTGATTACTGAAAAGCCACCTCCATCAACGGTTGATGGAGGTGGCTTTTCAGTAATTTTTAATTATTCTAACAACCAGTAAGATCGTAGTCGCGACGAGGTGTGTTATACATGCTAGTACAAACTTGGTTTGTCGGATTGTAGTTATTAATGCATCACATAAGGCGACATTGACATGTAAAAAAGAGATTTAATATTCATTAATTCTCATTTGCAGTAAGTTCAGAATGTTAACTATATATACACAAAGTATAGAAGTGAAAAGCCATACCTGTCTTCGAGATACCGTACATTGATAAGCTTCAATTAGAGCGAAACGCGTCTGTACGTTCCCGTTGATGGAGGTGGCTTTTCAGTAATTTTTAATTATCCTAACTTCTGTGTTCCCTAAAACTCAGTTCACAAATGTACGGCATTTCTAACGGTCCATTTCTTTCAGTTGGATTTTGTACGGATTTCAATGCAGATATTTTTTTTAAATTGAAGTGGTACGGTATGAAAGAGCCAATTGCTACGCACGGCGACGAATTTAATTGGTTGATCCCTCAAGCACACTGTCACTTACCCGAGCAATATTTTCCTCAAAAGGGTTTTTACAATAACTACACCACCTGTTTTAAATTCTTGCACTAGAGCACAAATTGCGCGCTCACTTGACACATTATTGCGTCCAAAAAGTGGTCGAAGTTTTTTTAGTTACTCGCAACTAATCGCTTGTTTTCATAATAAATTTGTATGATTTGTAAGTGTTGTTGCACACCATATGGCATAATGAATTTGCCACGTGTCACCATATTAACTGTCAAATCGTAAACTTCTAATATTCTCATAAAGCAAGTGGCACACAATTTAAATACGAAAGTTTAATTCGGATCACCTTTACTTGAAAACACACAACTAAACATTGGTTTATAACATGATACCATATTATCGAAATCTTTTATACTCTAAAAAGCCCTTTTTTCTTAACTCTTAAGTTAGCAGTATAAATAAATTAAGCGTCACTGTTGACAGATAATATCGATCAAATGGCCCTAGTCTGTTAGTTCCTGCCAATCAAATTATAAAAAAAAATCAGGAGCCAGCACAAACAAACAAAGACTTGCTAAGAGTCGTTAAAGAATTTACTAACACAAGGTGTAGACTGAAGTTACCGTGGAAACTAATGCAAATCAAAGATCAGGTCTTACAATCTTCAAACAAAAGTCTGCAGCGAACGTTTGAAGTGATCATTACTACCAACGAATTATATTCAAAGAAGTACCTGCTAATTATTTACCGAATAAGCAAGACAGAAACCGTGTTTATCTACACTCTATCGCTTGTCAAAAAATCGTCTCATCTACTGTATAACATCATTATAGGTGACACTATCAGGCTATAGTCGATTTCATTGTAAACCAATTCATAATAGGTCATTTAACAGTGAATGGTATTGTTCGTTGTAGTAACAATACAAAATAGTCAAACTATCAGCGAATTTATCTAAATGCTATGTTTGCTGAATCAAAATCAGTGATCTATCTTAGTGTTAGGTTCTAAAAGCAAATTGCAGTAGATATGAGAAGACGAGGTAAAGAGGAGAAACTCAAACGCGGGCGTAGATAGATTCATTACATGTCAGACACTTCTAATTATCAAATAAGATAAGCTCTATACCAGAATTAGAATGATTAAAAAGGGGTAAGTTTCATTCGCGGATAAAAACGGTACGAGTACAATTGACGATAGAGGCAGAATTGTATTAACACCAAGAAAAACAAAATTTAATTTTACTGCTATTGCCCTTTTTATGGAGGCTTAACTCTGGTACGGAGTGGCATGTCTTTAAGGGCACACACAGAATTGATAGTAATTAATAGAAGTGGTATAAGTATTTTAGGTACTCTTTGCTAGATCATATGTTACATTTGGTCGCAAATATCAGAAAAAATTCTTAACACAAAGCAATGCTCTTCTACATGGCGATTAATGTTAGCTTTTAAGCTAGACAAGTGAGTATAACGTAAATGAATTGGCCAACATGTTCTCTCCTATAAAATGGAATAAATTTATGAAATAGTGACTTATCAAGAATTCTGTACGGCTTTAATAGAAATAAATGAGATTTTATATCATGAAAATATGTGACACGTTATTTAAAGTTTTCTTCTTCAATAAATCAAGTCGAAGTATATAATTCTGTCAACGGAAAACCCAATTTTTTTCTTTATTTTTAGCAGTGAACATGAAATATAAAAAATCATAATAATAGTACCCATGGAAATGTAATATGGTAGGCTTGTTACGACTTCAGTCGTATGGTACACTAGGGTGATAACGTGAGTTACCTTCAGGTACCTACTGATTTTTATCAGCCGATCTGGAACCGCAGATACGTCATTGATTTTATTGGCCAGACTTGGGTTTGAACTTAGATTCATAATCTAGTGATCTACCTACTAGTCCAGGTGGTCCTAAAATACATAATAGTCAAGAAAAAGAAATTTAATTTCTGGAACTTAACTCTTTTATATTGTTCAATATACATATTAGACTGGTCGCAGCTTGTATGGATTTTTGTTTTGTTTTTAATTCTTAGTATATGCACTGTCTAAAATATGAGGTTTGCTGTTATAAATGCGCTATTAATTTTTTAGCTCGATTCGACGGTACCTTCTGGTGCCTAGTGGGGCCCAAAGTACCAGATATAATGAAAAAACATACATTTAGCCCTATCTTTATTGCTTGTTGTAACTACGGTAGAAAATATATAATTCTTTCGATAAAACATAATTTTAATTATCTAATAAGTGTTTTTAAACTGAAATTATTGTCAAAGCTTTAAAACTTTGCTAATGCATGATTCACATTCACGAGACAGTTGTTATTAAATGCCTGTCATTGCTTGCAACCCGTGTTCATTCATATGATTCACAAAAGCAGGGAATCAATATTATTGTTTTGAATGTTTTTTAAAAAACCTTTTAAAATCACAGATTTATGGAGCATGTTTTTAGGGGAGTATTTTTTAGTAATAAATGAATGAAGAGAGGAAGAGATAAAACATATACATTTGTATGTAAATATTATGTGCTGTTAGCAACTAAAAGAACTACATCTGTTCAACGAGCTTTTGTGAGTTAATTGAATACTTTGCAAAACAATCAAACGACAGTGAAAATTGTTTATTGACATTTGCTAACAGTTCTTAAAAAACAAGTGTGAATAAACACCGAAAACACACGAGGCACTCGTATCATTGTACTGCAAACCAAAATACGTCATCACGAGCCGCGCCTGAGTGTGAGTAAAAGACAATCAATTATTAGAGAGTTAACACTGCATACAATATCAATAGTGTATATTGTTGTGCGAAAGCAATAAAAAAGCAATGTTAATATGAGTGGACAGCAAAAGTGAATCAACTCATACATTTCTCTGGTACAGATAACGGTATTTTTGCTCAACGTCGTTTATGTGCGACTTGAAAGAAAGCGTCATTTATGTTTTGCTGATTTTTACATATTCTGCCAACCATTGACGTTATAAGTAGTGCAAATTAATATTTGATCACAAATAAATAATATAAAGTGAAATCTTCGTGTTAGAAATATGACTTCTGAGAGTGCAGTGATTAAAAAGAAAAACTTACGCTCTGACCAAGATATTTTTTTAGTGGGCAAATGTGCAAATGAAATTTTGGAAGCCAAACTACCATCTATTAAGCAAGTACTTCAATTATTTTTTTACAAAATGCGGGTTGATCATAAGACATTGTTAAGTAGTATGAAATATGCTATTGGCGTTGCAATGGAATTTTGGAACAGGGCACACATTCCAACGATGCATGAGGCAAGTTGTATGCGGAAATTGAAAAAAATATACGAAAAATGGAGCCAAATACAAAAGAACTGTAGAACCCCATACGAAAAATATCGATAACAAGAAGAAGAGTTTTGTGATGAAATAGAAAATTTTATTTTTGATATCGCAAATCCAGATGCTTTGGAAAAAATGAAAATAAAAGAAGACAAAGATTTTTTAGTGCTCCAAAGGAAGAGGGGTCGCCCAGGAATTATGCATGGTGTAGATAGAATTCTCCAGAAAAAAGAAAAACGTAAAGAGAATCGATTGGAAGAAGAAAATAATCGTGTTGCAAAATATAAAAATCAAGGTATTTATTTTACTATTTATTAGATTTATACTGTTTCTGTAAAAAATCGTCGGCAAATAATTTCAGCTAAATTAGGCACGGATATTGCAGATGACACAGAAGCCGAAGATGTTGAACTAGGTCATGCAATGGACTCCCAAAACGTATCGGATACTGAGAATATCTTCGAAAATATGAAAAAAACACAGACTCAATCTCGCGGTACTATTCACTTTATTGATGACAGAATGTTAGCAAGCATGGACAAATGCAAGCTTTCTACAAGACATGCCATGCATATTGTTACTTCAACTGCTGCTGCCATTCTACATAAATTGAAAGACGCTTCCACTGCTTCTACAGCAATAAATTTAGAAGATCTGGTATTAAATCGAACCACAATCCATTCTATGCGAAGAGAATACCGTAGAAGACAATCTAAGCGGATTATCGATGAATTCAATGTAGGTAGTTGATTTAATATTAAATTTTAGAAATATAGTAATGCATTTTATTTATTACAATACAGATTCCCCAAGTATTTGTTTTGCACTGGGACGGCAAACTCCTTCCATACATAAAGGGAATAGAAAAACAAGATCGACTTTTCTCTCGTTGTGACCAGTGAAAACATGTAAAAATTGCTAGGTATACCAAAAATAGAAAATTCTTCCGGGGAAAATATAGCTGACGCCACCTTAAATTTTTTGCGACACTGGGCACTTGATGGATTGGTAGAAATTGTATCTTTTGACACCACAGCCACTAATTCTGGGATTAATAACGGCGCTGCATATTTACTTGAAAAAAAGTTGGAACGCAAACTACTTTTTCTTCCATGTCGCCACCATATTAGCGAATTATTAGTAAGGTCAGTGTTTGAACAGAATTTTGGAAAAACATCCGGACTAGAAGTTCTTCTCTTCAACCGATTTGCAAAGTATTGGAAAAACATTGCAGCTAGCAACTTCAGAAAAGGGACTTTGGACGAAGAAGTTCTGCGGAATTTAACAGCATCGCAGATGGAATACGTAAAGCATTTTTGCCTGAATGCATTAAAATGTCATTACGTGCGTGCGGACTACAAAGAGTTGCTTTAGTTAACACTTCACTTTATTGGAGAGCATGTACCAGATTTTAATCAATTTCGTTTACCTGGTGCAACATCCCATGCACGATTTATGTCATTTATTGCTTGAACATTTTTTTGTTTCGCAAGCAATTCAAAATGACAGCAGCGGAATTGAAAAGTCTTCGCAGTATTTGTTTATTCCTAGTAATTATTTATGTTCCTTACTGGTTCCGATCTGTGAATGCTATTGAACCGCCGAAACAAGATCTTGATTTTATACAAAACGTAGTTACTTATTTCGAGAAAGAAGTTTCCACTACATTGTTGCAAAAACGAAGGAAACATTTGTGGTATTTAGCAGAAGAAGCAGTTGACCTTTCGTTTTTTGATGAAAGTGTCCCGTTGGTAATAAAAAAGAAAATGGTCCAAAAACTCGACATCAATAATGAAGACGAAGACGAAAATGATGCAGAAGTCTTGAAAAGAAATGTGGTAACAATGGAAGAAATTTTGTCTTACAGTGCAAAAGATATATCGCATTTCGTAACTTCACGGACAAAGAGATTTTTTACTCGACTGTATATAGATGTATCATTTTTACAATTAGATCCCTCTGAATGGCAGCAAAGAGACGATTACTGTACTGGCAAACATGTCTGTCACCATTTGCACGTCGTAAACGATGCAGCAGAGAGAGCAATTAAACTTATAACGGACTTCAATCGATTTTTGACCTACGATGAGGAAGATAAGCAGTTCCTACTTCAAGTTGTGGAGCAGTATCGCCAATTATATCCATGTCACAACAAATTCGCTCTCATGAATTAATACAAAAAATACCACTGTAAATTAATAATCTAGTTCTTACCTTTAAATTGAATAAAAATATGTAGTTTTTTATCCAACGTATTATATTTTTCCTTCGAATAGTTATAAAAACCAATAAATATAGGACTAAATGCGTGTTTTTCATAATATCGGATACTTTAGGCCCCACTAGGCACCAGAAGGCACCACCGAATCGAGCTAAAAAATGAAGTCCGCATTTGCGACAGCAAACCTCATATTTTAGACAGTGCATATATATCAATTAAAAAAAAAAAATTTTGCGACCAGTCTAATACATATAATAATTATTATTAATTATTTTATTAAATAATAGAAATATAATATATATGTACTTCAAAATTAGCTTTCTATTTATGTTGTCGATTGATTCACATTTATATACATTGATGAGAAAATGTGTAGAACCATCTAAATATCTGTTAAATTAAAAAAGATATTGTAATAAAATAATTATATAATAATTTTAGACATAAAAACTAGGGATGAAGAGCCATTATTTTGAAGTATTTTAGTGTTTAAGAAAATGTAACTTACTATAGTTATACTTTTTTTTTAAATTGAATTTTTTGACATAATACGATTTCAACAAACTATAACACTTAGGGTCTAAAGTATTTTTTATTTGTTAATTCGCAAGGAAAAGAAAATAAACTGGTCATACAAACAAAGCTAAACTTAATTTATGAGATTTTCAAAATGCGCATTAAATTATTTCAATTTTATCTTGTGTGGTCAATTTCATAGGCATATTTAATCATTTAAATGAATATACACTTTGACATTTTACTTAAACTGGACTAATTGTCATAATGACATATGTAATTTAATTAGTTTCGAATCCTATTTAACTATTTTATAGAATTATACATTATACAATAAATAAGGTGTTTACGGTAGTGCTTATTGTAAAAATTGATAGAAATGTAAACATTAATTGCGACAGTAAGAGTTAATACCGTTAAATTTAAACATATTTCATTTTTACATATTTTTGAAACTAAAAAAAACTAGTTTGTATCTGTTAAATTAATTTTGTATTTCTTCATTTTTGAGCACCTGTACATGGTAAATTGGTAAATAAAGTTTGAGTAGTTCAATTGTGTTTTCTTAAGAAGCAGAGGTTTTTTAAAGAATAACTTTTTATCGTAAAATTAATAATAAAATAGTTTTTCGTATGTAAAGAACGGACACTATATATGTATATATATATATATATATATATATATATATATATATATATAATATTTTCGTGACCTTGGTATGATATGGTAAACTCAATCAGTCGGCGATTAAAGGTCTGTTTTACTTCAAAGTATATATATTTAAAAAAACCCTACATGTTTCGGCAATGATGCCTTGTATTCTGTCATTTATATTTTATATCCTTGATAAAGGCATCATTGCCGAAACATGTAGGGTTTTTTTTAAATATATATACTTTAAAGTAAAACAGACCTTTAATCGCCGACTGATTGAGTTTACTATATATATACACATATACGCCTTTCTCAAAGAATTTAAAATATTTTAAATTCTTTGAGAAAGGCATCATATGCCGAAACATGCAAGATTGTTTTAAATATATACATTTTTAAGTAAAACCAGACCTTAAATGGCCAATTAATAATAATAATGTGTATATTAAATATATATGTATATATATATATATATATATATATATATATATATATATATATATATATATATATATAATAACTTCGTGACCTTGGTATGATATGGTAAACCTAATCAGTAGGCGATTAAAGGTCTGTATATTACTTCAAAATATATGTATTTAAAAAACTCTACATGTTTCGGCTGTGTACGCCTTTATCAAGAGAATACAAAATATGAATTTGTATTCATATTTTGTATTCTCTTGATAAAGGCGTACACAGCCGAAACATGTAGAGTTTTTTAAATACATATATTTTGAAGTAATATACAGACCTTTAATCGCCTACTGATTAGGTTTACAATATATATATATATATATATATATATATATATATATATATATACATATATATTACGGGTAAAGTTTGTATGTATATTCAGATGATATTTTGCGACAATTATTCCGGTGACTAGATGTCAATTTATTTTAAATAATCAGTTTACATCAAGGTTTATGTAACCTAATTTCTATAGACTGATAGACTACCGACAGTTAGGAAAGATAAATAGTTATTGGCAACGTAATTCCTCTGCTATAAATCATACTGGCTTAGATCAATACAAACTTAATAAATCACAAAATTTTTGAGATATTAGAACCTCCTCTTATTTAATCTATTTATTAAAGAACTTCGTTCTTGCCAGGTAATTTAGCGCTTTGAAAATTTATCAATTTTTTTTTTCCAGTTTGTTAGTGAAAACAATGTCGACATACTTTATTGATGATTCGCTTTTTATTGCGCAATTAAGAAGCTGTGAAACAAAAGCTCTTATGATGATATATAAACTACATGCGTGTCGTCATGTCTCGCGATAATCACAGAAGTGAAGGCTTTGTTTATGCATATATACCGAGTGAGCAAGTCAAGTGCTCGCAATTGGCAATAGAATATTTAGATTGGTGTCAATCTAATATTGGCTATATTGTTTATCCTTCTTGGTATTTGTCATTCTTGACCGATGGTGATGATATTAAAGCTTATTATTTATACAGGGTGATAAAAAATTGGAGCTTTATTTATAACTGAACAGTTCACACAAAGAAGTTGTGATAAAAGTTGTAATATAACACTATTCACACATGCGAGCAACACCGAAACAACATGCGGTGTTCATATGCATCAACACATGTCGTTTTTGCATCATGGTGCTCCACCTCATAACATTATGTGCAACGCATCATCGTGCAACTGATTAATAAAATCCTCTAAAAATATTTCTTTACAACTATTAGCATTATCAAGTATCAATGAAGAAAATCCTATAATCCATCTTCTACTAATTGCAATCCTATTCTGTTTCCAATATACCGCAATTTTAAGAATAACAAGAGTTGTTTGGATTCGCCTTTATTGTATTTCGATTATCTTTCGCAATATCAATGTCAACATAGCTATATACTTATCTTTAATTCATACAATTTTATACTTATCTCTAATTTTACTAACATTCTTTAACTAGGCTTCTCGGTATCTTATTAAACATCTTCTCGAGATCTGTAACCATAAATACAGTTCGAGTTGTTCTAGCTTTTTCTCTTACTTGCTATACCGTAAATATATACTCATGAATACCCCTGCCCTTTCGGAACACTCTGTGCTATCTCTTTAGTCTCTGCTACAGAATTCATTCATAAACTTTGGATACAGTACTCAGCAGTGTTAAATAATTTAACAAATATGAACCTTTCATTTTAAAATTGTATAAATATTAATTTAATTTCGAGATTATGTAATTTAATAAAGTATAATGTTCTCAAACATAATCACCAGATAGATGGTATATGTTGTAAGTACTAATCAATAGTATAAAAAAATATTCACATTTTGTACGTTTTTATAGCAACTTTTTAGCACCACCTAATGAAGTAATAAATTATTACGAAATATAGCGAGATATTGTACAAAGGTTTTTCCATATTGAGTACTGCGTACTTTTATTTTAAAAAATTACCCTTCAATACATTTTATAGAAATTTAATTAAAAACTGTTTGTTACATTAATTTTTTTGCCATTTCAGCGAATTCTGGATCAGTGCAGCTTGTGGGGCTTCAATGCGTTCACGTTGGAAACAGTAGCAGGTGGTCGCTCATTACCCGTTCTTCTTGTACATTTGTTTCACTGGTACGGTTTGCTGGAATATTTTCAGTTGGATGTGGTACGAGTCTGGAAACTATTCAGTAAGTATAATATTGAAACGCCGGTTTTATATTCTTTCTTTGGCCGCATTCTTTATTATCTAAACTTTAGTTGTTACATTCTTCGACAAAGTATTCTTATCGGAAGTACGAGTATTACTCGGACTATTTCCCTCAGAAAATTTCAACCAATTATATTAATGCAAATTACAGAAATAACCTATTAACAAATATCACCGAGTATTCGATGCACCGTGAAAATATCCTGGTATTTACCCATGTGCATAAACATTTTAACAACATTTGGGCTTTTAATTATCAAAATGTATTTATTGATTTATATTACAACTACACTGCTCAACTTTTGAACTGGTACACTTACAAGAACATATATAAATAACAATTTACTACTTTTTGAGCAACACTTTCTTGCTTAATTGATAGTATATGGTTCTGGGAAACACTTTTAAGGCGAAGAATTAAAAGAATAAATCTTAAATAACGAACTTCAAATGTTTTAATAGAAAAATAACAAAATCTTCATTTTAGTATTACAGAAAAGTTTGCTTTGGAAAGAAAAGATAACCAAACACTTAAAGATTAATAATGCGTGGGACCTCCTCTAGCTCTTATGACCTCCTGGCAGCGTCTTGGCATGCTGGAAATCAAATTCCAAATGTAATGCTGAGGAATATTTTGCCATTCTTCCAAAACGGCAGTTCGGAGCTGATGGTGATTGTTTGGATCCACTCCTCATGATCTTATCAACCTCTTGGTATTACCCCCATACGCTCTCTATGGGATTAAGATCTGGAGAGATCGCTGGCCAATCCATTTGCGTAATATTGTTCTCTTCAAAAAATGCATTGATTTGTCTTGTGCTATGAGAACGCGCGTTATCATCAACAAACACAAAACCATCACTTATTTCATTAGCAAATGGCAACACTACAGGTCGTAATACCTCATTAAGATACCTGACACTATTCATTGTAGCATTTCCAAGCATAACTAATTCAGTACGACGAGTCGGCGAAATACCTCCCCAAACAGTAATTGAACCACTTCCATAAGCTTGATGGTAAGTCACGTTGTTCTCAATATAGCGTTCTCCTCTGTTTCTCCAAACTCTAACTCTTACATCTGAGCTATGGAGACGCACTCTGGTCTCATTGCTAAATGAACAACGACCCCAATCTTCAAAATTCCAATTTACATGTTAATGTGCCCACTCTAGCCTTCTTCTTTTGTGGGCTCTGGTCAACAATGGGCATTTTTTAGAAGATCTGGACCTTAAATTTACTCCGTGGAGCCTTCTTCTTACTATTTAAGTGGATGCTTGAGTACCTGTTGCATTCAATAACTGAATTTGGAGTGTTCTTGCAGTAGAAAATCTATTCCTTCGACACTGAATCGTAATTGAACGGTCCTCCCTGTCTGTTGTTCTACGATTTCGCCCTCCGCCGTGTCTATGTTTGACAGATCCAGTATCATTAAAACGCATTCGAACTCTTCTGATCACATTGTGGCTCACATTGAAATGGTCAGCAACAGTTCTTAGCGATACACCAGTCATAAGCATTCCCATAGCTTGGGTCATCTCTTCAATACTTAAACCCCTTAATGGCATCTCTAAAATGCAATCAACCATTCTGCATTAAAACTTCTTCAAGAAATTAGCAAAAATTGTCTTAAAACTTGAGAAAAGTATAAGCGTCCGCGAGCTCAGTAATTGCACTTATGACAGATAATAATAACAAACAACAATGGAGTCGCAAATGTCATTCGATAGACATTTGTTTGCATTCCGAAACACAGCCCTGATCATATAGGAAGTCATGCCTAACGCCTACGAAGGATTGTTTACTTTTACTGCATGCTATCTAAGTGCACCAGTTCAAAAGTTGAGCAGTGTAGTATTTGAACAATAATAGGTACAGTTATTGTTGAAAATACAATTGTTATATCAATTACTCGATGCACTGGAAGCAGTGTTTGTTAAAACATCGTTAACATTTTTTTTTTGGATTCTTAAAAATACAAACAGGGCCATTTTGTTTCCATGCTGGATTCGGTGTTAAGAAAAACCGATTTGTAGTAATGTGGGTGCCTATTTTTGATAAGTTTATGGAACGATCTGAAAAGTTATACAATTCGTCCTGTATGTACGCAAAAACAATTTTTTTCTATTTGAAAAAAGACACTCTGCCGCTTCACCACCTCGCCAAACTCTTCGTCCCATAAAGCTAAAATTTGGTTCTGTTCGTCTTCGCTTAAAATTGAAACAATACGTTTTCTTTTCTCGCCAAAGGCTTGCAGTTCTCTTAATTTTGCATCTCATGCATTTCTTGTGTCTTTAAATACCACACTTTAAATTGATCGAAAGTTGTTCCAAATTCCTTGGAAAATTTTCCCGGAATCAGTTTGGCCATTCTGTGACACTTAGTCTTTTCTACACCTTCTTTGTATTCGGTACCGTCTAGCTTTTTTATATTAAAGACAAAAAATCTTTAAGGATTTCTGCTACCTGGAATATAGAAGTATCTCCATTAAGTAAGTAAGCCCTTTCCTTGCAGAATGCTTCAAACTGCTTCCAGTATTCGTTTTTATTATATTTACAGGCATTAATGTAAGATTGTCTTGTCAATTTAGAGTTCTTATATTTCTCTTACTTTTACAATCTCTATTTTTTATCGTGATTCATCCAAAAGTTTTTTTTTATTATTTGGATTGTGAAATTCCTACTATCAAAATTGCGTGAAATTTTCTTCGAGAAATAGTCCTCCATATATCCCTGTTGCATGCCATCCTTGAACATTTTTATGCGAGTATAAATATTCGCGTATTTGACATGCACTCCAAATATAACTACTGATTATTGTAAATTTTCTTATATAAGGTTATGTAGTAAGCTGTTTATTGTTCCCTTTTTAGAATTTGTGCTTAATATATTTGATTCGTATTTCTGAAAGATAAATTTTATTAAAATTATGAAAACAAGAATTTTCGAAAACATTCTGCCTTTTCTTTAATAAAGGAAATCTAGCATGGTTGTTATATTTTTATGAATGATTTATTTATAGGAATCAGTTATAAGTGAATATTATCAATAGTACATAGAAAAATATTTGTTTGTATACACTACTTTATTAGAAGTAGGTACCGTTTCTGCACGTCAGCATGGCTTCATGATACAGATTTGATGATACCAATCTTCAATACATTTACATGTACGCGGAAGCGCTTTTGAGCTCGCGGAATTGGTTGGATGGTAGTGGGAGAGCTATTTCATGTCGTAACGTGTTCAGTGACCCATTATTAGCATAAATATAAAGTTTTATCATAATCGCATCACATTCAACTATTGTCGATCAAGCAACTCAATCGGGAAGAAAGTGTGAAATATGGAGAAAACCGAGTATCACGTGGTTATAAAATTCCTTACAAAGCAAAGATAGTCTATTCAAACCATACTAAAAGAGATGTCATCGGTTTACGAGGATTCTTGCCAGGGAAAACTGCTTTATAAGTGGTACAATCTCTTTAAGCAAAGTAGGAAATCAGTTGAAGACGAGCGACCTATTAAAGTGACAACTCCAGAACTTGTTTGAAATGTCGCTAAATAATTAATGGAAGATGCTCGGCTAAAGAGAATACAACTCTCAGCTTTTCTGCAGCTGCAGAAGAGCTGTTGGTAAGACCTGGGAACTAAAACCAAGTGTGGTTGTACAAAGTAGTAGTAAGACCAACAATTCCCCATGGAGCAGTTATCTCGTAGAGGAGAACGGAGCTGACATCGTTGGTGGGGCTCCTCACGACTCTTCAGCGACAGTTGAGAATCACGGGGGGTATGAACAGCACAGGAACTGACCCATGGAAGCTATCATGGGCTTCCCTCTGTTGGAACTATTTGTGAAAGCGGAGGCCATGGCTGCGATCCTAAGACTGAAGGCCAATGACGTCTGATGCCCTAATAAGGTTGTAGGGGGCCATAGAAGTGTCACAGGAACTTACTGGTAGAGCCGATATTTCAAATGCTGGTGGGCAGTACGGCACTTGAGATTATGTTTACAATTAAGCTGAACATATTTATACCAACCAGGGAATAAGCAAAAAGTCGCTCGAGCGATTGTGGCGCCGGCACCTAGTACACGCATGAATCACAATCGAATCGGCACAGGTGCAGGTATACGAAATGTGCCCCAGAAGGATGATATCGTTAAGTCTGGAGAAACATACGATGGTTTTCCAGGCTGAGTTGTTTGCAGTCGCAGCCTGCGTCGAGGAAATTCGGGGAACAGGATGCGTAAAAAGTTCAACGCTAGGTTTTCAGCCAACCTACTTCGTAGTAACGAAAAAGAAATTAAAATAATTACCGGCTTAATAACCATGCATGAACGTGGTTAGAGAGCCCTGGTGTAGAAGATGTGAAAAACAGTAGGAAACTAGCCTTCATGAAATAAGCACGTGTGGGGAACTGAAGGGACTGAGACATAAACATTGCGGAAGAGATATATTGGATCCTACGCGGCTACTCAAACTCCCTCTGAGAAGGATAGTGGCTTTTGTCGAGGACACAACACTAACATGGTGGAACTCAGAAATCTATTGGGGATAGTACAAAGAGTAGTGTGCTCAAGTACCTGAACGAGCGCTGGCGTTCAACCCAAAACAGAAGAAGAAAAAGTTGAAACTGAAACTCAAGGACGCCGTTTTGAGACGATTGTGAGGAGATCCAGTCGCAGACAGTGTTGAACACGTTAACACGCAAAGACTTGTAGCACTGCTTCCAGTTATGGACAACTCGCTAGGATCGGTGTATTCATGCAGAAGGAGAGTGAAGAGGATGACAATGAATAAGTTGTGAAAACAATTTTTTGTTTTTTTTTCACTTTGTGGGAAGCACCTTGTATATTGTTTCTTCATGTTAGTCCTTTCAGTCAATGCATTTTTACATTTTAAGAAACCTATTTTAAAACATTCTCGAGGCATTTCATTTATCTCTCTTTTGAAATCTTCATTGGTTCAAGTAAAACACCTTCCTTGCAGTTTATTATTGACCTATGGAAGTGAAAAGAAATACCTCTGTGCTCAGTGGGGGTTATCTGATGAGTAACCCTAGTAGGAGCTATCCTTTTTCTAGATTGTTACAGATAATTTGAAAGTCTTCAAAATTGATTGCACTATAGTCATTGAAGGCAAAAAGGAATTATGGCTTTTTCCAAGAACAATTTTGAATGGAGTAAACTCATTTTGAAAGACATAACCAACCGACTGTTGCTTTTTTTTCTGTATTTGCGTACACTCAAATCATCATGTAAGACAGAGTTAATCATCCTTGTCCAATTCTCATAGTTGTGTGGATCAAATAAATATGCATAATGTTTTTGAAAGTGACAATTGCTTTTAAATGCTCAATACGTACGTGATCCTTTAATGAATTCCCACCGAAATTTATTATACCAATGCTTTACGCTAGCTAATGAATTAGACTTAATCGAAACATTTTCGTAAATTTAACCCACACTTCAATGTATAGAAAATTACTACTAAATTACAAAATCTCCATTATTTATTCCTTGGGTTTTCATAGAATGCCTCAATGCAAATGACTACAGCGAAATTCCGCATTTTTCCAATCTAGCACTTCTGCTACACACGCAAAAAATTATAAGTAATGACATTTAAAAAGAAATATTCCTCGTAAATCAGTTTGATCATTTTAAAATTACTATTTTGTATTTTATCTGAAGAATTATCATTTACGATATATTTAGGATAAAAATAAAATTCAAATAAATCTATTTAATTTTATAAGGGAAAATAGCACAAACAAATTCGGTACAATATTGGTTATATCGTGGTAAATAGCACATGTCAGACATACTACAAATCCATATATGTGTAACATGTATATATACATTTACAGCATTAATAGAGGAAGGATATCACAGTACCAACCCCTATCATAATTCTATACATGCGACTGACGTGACTCAAGCAATGCACTGTTTTCTGCAAGAAGAAAAGGTAGGAAGTCCTAGTGACGTGCAAACATATGAAGCTGTAGCGGATGTAATTTGTTTTGCAGATAAGGAAACATGTTACACCTTTAGAAGTGATGGCTTCCCTACTGGGTGCCGTGGCACACGATCTCGATCATCCGGGTGTCAATCAACATTTCCTCATCTCCACTTCCAACCACCTTGCCATTTTATACGATGTGAGTAGAAATTGTAATAACTAGATAGATTAACAAATTTTTAAGGAATTTATGTTTCTAACTAGTGTTTCATCAAACTTAAATTTTACAAAATGTGGATAATTTTAAAGAAATAGTTACAATACATATTGATAAATTATTTAACGGAATAATATGATGATGAATTAAAGTTGTGAAACACGTAGCGGTTTAATTTTTAATTTCTAATTCAAGATATTAAAAGAAGGGTAAAATCCGCAATAATAATAATAATATATATAATAATAATGGTTTATTTGCCTAACAATACAACCAAATATAGGAATGACAAATCAATAAAAATTATAAAGAAATTATTTTGAATCAAAGTAGCCTTTACTTGATTGAAATTCATAATTGCAAATGCGAAAAGAAGTTTTTAATAATCTGTTCTGCAAGTATATTAAACTACTCAAAAATGAATAGGGAATTAGATTTTTTTTTTAACAGATCTAATTAATTCGATTAAATTTAACGTATTTTCTCAAACTATAGATAAATTAGAAGGCCCACAGTCGTTTGTGGACATTTTATTTGGTAAATGTCTTTTTTGTGTGATAAAATATTGAATCTTGTATTTTAACCTTAAATTAATTTAGAATACAAAATTATAAAAATCGCATTTTTTGACAAGTATTATTCATTTTAAACGTCATTTCACATTTTCACGATGCCAAGACGTCATTTAAATAAAGAAACTTTTGATTTAATAGCGTTATTGCATCAGCGAGGGCAATGTGGAGCGGAAATTGCCGCAATTTTTAATGTGTCTCCAAGTGTTGTTAGTAGGGCTCTAACAAGAGTCCAACAGGTAGGATCTACAAGGAGAAGACCCAGTAGTGGATCTGAGAGGAAAACAAATCAGAGACAAGACCGCTACATACGAATTCAGACAAGGATGAATCCGTTTGAAAGTGCTGTAAGGTTGCAAACACAGTTACGTGCCGCCACTGGAGTTAGAGTTTCGGATCAAACCATCAGAAACCGTCTGAGGGAAATGGATCTTCATAGCTGCAGGCCTGTGAGACGCCCAAAATTAACTAATGCCAATAGAATGGCTAGAAGAACTTGGGTTAACCAACGACTAGCAGAAAATTTTCAATGGGAGCATGGTTTATACACCGATGAATATTCTGCTTATTTAGTGATAATCGTAGAGTAAGGGTCTGGAGAACTCGAGGAGACCGTTATAGACGCGAGTTTACAAAAGCTGTGGTGCCTTTTGGCGGCGGTGGTATCATGGTGTGGGCGGGCATTAGTTTGAATGGACGTACGAACCTCCATCTCTTTGAAAACAATGTCAATGGACACATATACAGAGATGACATTATTCAGCAGTATGTGGCCGACTTTCGTGAGGCTGTGGATGAAAACATGGTTTTTATTGATGATAATGCAAGACCTCATCGTGCACAAATTGTAATGCAAGCAATAAATGACCTCCATATTAACCATCTACCTTTACCACCAACGTCTCCCGACTTGAATCCAATTGAGCACATTTGGGACAGACTTCAAGAACAGCTCAACGAACATAATCCACCCCCAGTTAACGTGCAACACTTGCGGGAAATTTTACCGCTGTGTTGGAGAAGAGTGTAACAAGAACACATTAATAATTGCATTATGAGTATGCCCCGAAGATGTACAGCTGTGAGAGATGTCCGTGGCCATTATACACGATTTTAGAATTAATTGTTACAGAAAAATGTTTATTTTAGCTATTGTTAAAAATGTTGCTTATTTCATTTTTGATCATTTCTTAGTAATCTAACGATTTTTCTGAATAAATATACTTGAAAATTTTAAATTGTTGTGTACAATTATGTATCTAATATAATACACTACAAATATTTACCCAAATATCTAAAAAATACAAAAAAGTAAAAATTCCTTATTCATTTTTGAGTAGTTTATATGCTATATTCCTTTTACATCCCAAAATACCGATGTTATCACCTTTACCGCTGATGAAACCGTTTTGCCCTTCTTTGCAGTTGGTTCCCTTCGACCGTTATTTCGGGTCTATAATAATGAACCCATGTTTCGTCACAAGTAACAAATCGGCACAAAAAATCTGTTCTGTTACGTTTAAAAATTTTAAATTTTTCATCGATATTTGACGGCGAACAGGTCTTTGTTCCGTTGTCAGTAGACCCATCTTGCCAAAAGCTTTCTCATTAGTCTCAAGTTCTTTGTGCAAAATATAAATCACCCGTTCCTTTGAAATGCCCACTGCCTCTGTTATTTATAGCGCTTTCAATATTCGGCCACTTCGCAACAAATCATGAACTTTATCCACCATTTATGGACTTGTAACCGTGTCCTGTCGTCCACTGTGGGGCTCTTCTAAGCTACTCCTGCCACGCTTAAATTTATTTCCCTATTTTCTGACGGTTGCATACGAAGGGCAACCCTCGCCCAGTGTATTTCGCATCATCATGGATTTCAGTAAAGGACATGCCTTTCTTTAAAAGATACTTAATCACCGCACGATGTTCAAAATTATCCAAGTACTACCACTAACATAAATAACTAGGACAAAAATTATATCAAATAGCCATGTATTTTACTTATTGTGCTAATGACATTCAGGCTTGTAGCACTTCTGCCAAATAATCAGTTAAGGCATTATCCTGGGCTGCAGTTGTTACCTTTCGCCTTCCAAAAGCAGCTTTCCAGGCTATATCGCCTTGTTCTTCCCATCATGGAAGTAACAGTATTTTTGTTAATGCCAAAGTCATTAGCAATTTGCTTTTTATAATATCATTTTTCTGCAAGTCATGACTAATGACAGTAAAAATTCTTTCATTCTTTCATTTCTTTCAATGGAGACTGTGGTTAAATAATAATTTAAAAAGGTATATAACCCCTTACCACAATTATTAGTCGTATCCTAAATACGTATTTCGACAACTAAGTTGTCATCATCAGTAGGTAAAAACTACTAATTAAAGTCACACGGGGCACAATAAAGTAAGATAAACGCTTCCGCACAACTACTATACACTGCAACCCTGTAAAGACTGTAATGACAGCTTCAAATAATTTCGAATTAACTGACGTTAACTGTTGATTTTCGCCAAAACAAAGCTGTCCTAGTTTTTTGTGTTAGTGATAATTAGAGCTGAGGATGTTTGCGGTATAACCATGGTTATATCATGTAACCATAGTAATTTACTATAGTTACATGATATAACCATGGTTATACCGCAAACATCCTCAGCTCTAGTGATAATACATGCGTTAACAGGGTAAAATTGCCCACGAAACACGCTTTGTCACAATTTATGTAAACTGACAAGGCATCATCATATATTTTGTATTTCACGGCCTACTCTAGGCGATCGCGCAAATAAGTCAACGCGTCCTCGTATATTATATTGAAATACCAACAAATACTGATAAGAAAAGGAAACTTGCATTTAAATTAATTGTTGTAATTTCAGTCGTTAAGAATTATTTCTTTTGTTGAGAGAAATATTAAAATTAAAGAAATATTGACAAAAATAAACATGTTTAATGTCTCATAATTGTTTCAAATCCTCGCGTAATAAAAAGAAATTCTTGGTATTTAGTTCATATATAACTTGACATTCCGACAAAAAATTGAAACCAGAACAAAAACTAAAATGTCGTCCGCCTAAGGATAAATATATAGATATTATAAGAAAACTATAATACCACATACCTCGAACATACAATTTAATAGACTTTTATTTAGAAACAATATACTATTTTCAGAATATGTCGGTCTTAGAAAATCACCACTGGAGATCCGCGATAGGATGCCTATTAGAGAGCGGTGTTGCAGAACAATTAACGCCTTACCGTAACGAATTAGAATTTCAAATCCGGGATCTCATTTTAGCCACTGATATTAATAGACAGCAAGAATTTTTAACAAAATTTAAGGTAAGTAATTACCACAATATTCATTTCAAACCACATATTTACTAGTAAATTTAACTATTTCAGAAACATCTAGACGACGAGACATTAGATTTAAGTAATAAGGATCACAGACATTTTATACTCCAAATAGCTCTTAAGTGCGCTGATATTTCTAATCCGACTAGGCCGTGGCATATATCCCATAAATGGAGTCTCAAGGTATGCGACGAATTCTTCAGACAGGGCGAATTCGAGAGGAAACTAAATCTTCCAGTTACTTCCATTTGTGATAAACAAGTGACCTCTGTTGCCAAAATACAAGCAGGTGTGCTGAATCTCTAACACAGTTACATAAAGATATCCTTTCTCTGAATATTTACAGGGTTCTTTCGTTTCGTTGTGACTCCATTGTTCTCAGAATGGCATCGTTTCCTGGAGAGTACTTTATCTACACATATGATAAACCTCTTAGAATCAAACAGGAAAAGATGGGAAGCTCAAGAATGCGCTGAGGAAACTCATACCGAACTATCGGACGCGGAACCTGAAATTGTGGTTAGTGAAGACGAAGAATTAACGAAGTATTCTTCCGGCACCCCTAGTATCACCGAATTTATACGTCCACCACCAACGTAAGTATAAATTACCTTCATAGACAAGGTGTATATAAATTTGCATACTAACCATATGTGACGACGTTCTTGGTTAAATTTGGAGTTAAGTCTTAATACTAAAACGATATATCTGCCTCTTGTTTCCAGAAAGAATTTGAAAGAAGCATATGTTTGACAACATTTGTGAACCTTGCGTTTTAAACCGTGCACATGAAGTAAAAGAAATAAAATTAGATCCTGAAATTACATATTTATTGTGATAATATTACAAAGTTTTAGAATTTTGTGATAGTATTGACTATTTTTGATTATTAATGTACATCTCTTTGACACAAATCAATCTAAATAAAAATAAAGCAAACAAATGATGTTTGTAGATTTACACTATATTTACGAAATATATATGACAGCTGTTTCGCTACACAGTATTCTTCAAGTATGAATTTTAGGAAATGGAATACTGTATATATATATATATATATATATATATATATATATATATAACATTTGATAAATTATTGGAGTTTTTCGGCTTTTATATGAAATATTTACAAATATCAAGTTAGTATGTATGTAATTGCAAAGTAAGGGGGGATGTAAACATTGCTGTCTACAAATTACAAAGCAAATCATACGAAATTTTTAATTGAAAAAATGTTTATGTTGGGACTCGAACCCAAGTCTACAGCTTGCCGGGCTGTCGTCATTACCACTAGACCACAATAGACCCAGGTTCAAGTTATTCAGAAATGCATTATAAAGTAACAGTGTTGATGAATCAGATGTCAGTTATTGAATGTAGATGTCAAGTTGAAGGCAGAAGTCAGTTTTGAAAGCTCATGTCAGTCTTGATAGCAGATGTCAGTTAGTGAAAGCAAATGTCAGTTACTGAAAGCAGATGTCTGTTTTGAAAGCAGGTGTCAGTTATGAAAGCAAACGTCAGATTAGAAAGCAGATGCCTATTTTGAAATTAGATGTGAGTTATTGAAAGTAGATGTCAGGTCTTGAACCTGGGTCTATTGTGGTCTAGTGGTAATGACGACAGCCCGGCAAGCTGTAGACTTGGGTTCGAGTCCCAACATAGACATTTTTTCAATTAAAAATTTCGTATGATTTGCTTTGTAATTTGTAGACAGCAATGTTTACATCCCCCCTTACTTTGCAATTACATACATACTAACTTGATATTTGTAAATATTTCATATAAAAGCCGAAAAACTCCAATAATTTATCAAATGTTATATTTAATGAACGGCTAAGAAATTATCTAATCACTTATATATATATATATATATATATATATATATATATATATATATATATATAAATATAAATATAATTTGAAATCTTGGAAATTCAGCCGTATTCACTATTTTAAATTAGATGTTATTTCGCGAAGTAATGTAATTATTATAATTATTATTAAATAGCTAATGGATTAAATATTTAGCAAAATTCAACCGACGACAGAAATAATTATGTGCTCCTTAATAAGTAACTTAAGGCATTTCTAATATCTCGAACCCAGGTCCTAAGTAGCGCAGAGGATAGAACGTTAGTCCAGAGAACTAAAGGTCGTCGGTTCGAGTCCCACCTAAATAAAAATTTTTAAATAAAAATTTCGTATAATTAGCGTTGTAATTGTAGATAGCAATATTTACATTTCACATTACTTCGCGAAATAGCATCTAATTTAAAATAGTTAATACAGCCGAATTTCCAAGATTTAAAATTATATATATTAATTGTAAGGCTAAGAAATAGATATACATATTGACATAATTGACTATGAAAACAATTTACAATCACATATTTCTCAAAATTTTCAACAGAAAAATTGTGACGCTTGTCTGAAAACATGTATTTATATATTGAAAAGGTTCGTTCTACGTCGACGATTGTTATAGGAGCTTATTTCAAATTAGAAATATCATCTATTGTCAACTCAATATTTTTTACTGAATCACCACACAAGATTTCAGCAATGTCCTTTAGATTTTTAAAACCCTCATTCTTTCCTATTACACTTAAAAAATTTTCATACACGGACTGTCCCACTCCTCCTTTAACATCAAAACATGACTTTTCAAATTTGTTTATTATTTCAACGCTCTCGATTAGCGACATAAATTGTTTTTCCAACTGCAATATAGAAGTGGAAATAAAACTGTAATTGGCTTTAATAAACGCCAACTGTTGAGGTATATCTTTACTCGAATACACCTTGTGGGCGTCTATCACAAATTGTGCATCCCTTTCAAGGTCCATAATAATTGTCTTTATTCAATCATAATGATTTGCATGAAAAATAGCAGCCTCCAACGACGTTCACCATCGTTTGATTACTGGTTGAGGAGGAAGCGGAACACCAGGTAGATGTTGTTTGTAAAACTGAACTCGTAATGGGGCCTTTAAAAATACTTTCTTGACACTACTAATATTATTTACTAAGGGAAAATGGTTTCTGACTTCTTCTGCAACACGATTTAATCCGTGCTCCAAGCAAGTTGTGTTAAATTAAATTTGGGTAAAAGATTTTCAAGTTGAAAGCTGCCTTCACCGTGTATGGTGTAGCATCCGTCAAAAACAATAGAATTTTCTCTGTTGGAATCGATTCCGATAAGAAGAAAGTTGCCAGTTCTTCCTGTATAAACCTTGTTATTGCCAAATTATTTGCCTTTTCCAACTGTTTGGATGAAATTAAATAAGATTTTGCTGGAACCGATACGTAAGAATACCAATCATTAAATGAACTATGTACCTGCCCACACTATCAGTAGTTTCATCTACGCATGTATAAAGATAATTGTTTGCAAGAACCTTCTTAATGCTATTCAATGTTTCAGCATAGATACAGCGAATATAATTTTTTCTCAACGTGCTCTCGTCGGGAATGTTATATTTGCTGATGTACTTTTGCAAAAATAACTTGGCATTTAAGTTGTTTAATTTATGTAATGGAATATCTGCCGACACAAACATTTGACACAAATCTTCATTAAATTGTTCTTGTTCCGATTTTTTGGAAATTGATGGTAAACATTGCGGTAATGTTTGCTGACTCTTCTTCGCCAATTTCATCTTTGTTAACTTTGCAGCATGAGATGGAGTTTTCCGTATGTTGATCGACTTGGAACTTTCTCTCACTTGTAATCCGCCAAAAAAAATCACATCATCAGTTGTTTTCTTATAAAATAAATGTTAGTAAAAGATAAAGGAATAATTAAAGACTTAATTATTATTTAATAATAATTAAACACTGTAATTAATAAGAGGAAATAAACTTAAAATTTTACTCACAATCTTGCAGCATGCTACGCAAAACACATTTTCTCCATCCATACGCAATTCTGAATAAGGTGCAATCCATCCAGGTACAGTCGCTATTTTCGACATTTTTGCTATTATAACGAGCCATCGAAAAAATTCATAATTGGAGTAGACTGTGAAATTGGGTTGGTACTTTAGCCACTTCCCCATATTGACATTTATTATTTGACATTGAAACTAAAAGTTTGTGTCAAATTTTTCAAAACTCTTATTAAGAAAATTAAATTTATTTAAAAAATGGTATTCAACATAGAACAAAAAGCAAAAATTATCGAATGTTACTTCCGTACAGGTGTGAAAGTAAATGGCGAGTGGCAGTATTCAATTACGGAATGCATGGCTGATTTTAGTGAAGAACAAAATTAGTGTTTGACTACAATGATTTTTTTGCTGGATTGTGGAAAAGAGTTGGTTTGTGTTTAGATGTAAATGGACAACATTTTCAACAACAAATGAAACTGTCAAGCATCAAGTAATGTGTTATTATGTGGAAGTGGCTAAAGTACCAACCCAATTTCACAGTCTACTCCAATTATGAATTTTTTCGATGGCTCGTTATATCACAACTCACAAGTTTACACTTCGAAAAGCCAACGTATGACGTTTAAAATAAAATTACTTTCGAATATGAGAATAAATTTCTCCGAATAGCAAAGAAACACATATACTCCTAATTTTCTGATAAAATGTATTTTTGTATTTATTTAGAAGTTTTAAGTTATTAGCTTTTTCTGGAATGTTGTCTCGGCCTGGATGTATGGGAAGGGCATTAATACGGGAAGAGGCTTAATAAAATGCTATTTTTAATTTAAAGAGGGCTGTTTAATTTTTGTTTGTTTTTACATCCACGACATATTTTTAGTAATGCCTATAATAAATTTGATTTAGTAAATAAATAAAACTCGGATACTTAAAATATGCAAAAATCCTGAATTACTACAAAATATGTAAATATGCAAATTTATGCAAACTGCATATAATCCAGCCATTATTCATAACATTTACGAGAAAGCAATTACGAAACTCATGCAAGTACCAAAAGTACTCGCCGCAATCGTTTCGGTAACTCCTGCTTTCGTTTCGGAATAGCTATCTTCCCGCATTTGTTATGAAAATAACTATTCTCGTATATATGTATATAGGTACATTATTTTAATTATTCTAAGCTTTCCGTTTCTACTAAAATCTTCATAAAAATGGAAACTATGGAAAGGATTATTAAAAATTAAATTTCAACTATACTGCTCAAAAGAATTAGCGGATACCTCTTCAAAATTACAAAAATAATAGTTGGGACTTAGAGTAACACCAGCAAAAGTTTGGTCGAGTTTTTTTTAATGACGAGTCAAGATTCAGTATGCACCCAGATAACAGACGTGTTTTGATTTAACGTGAACCAGGGACACAAAATACCCCTCAATTTGTCCGGGAAAGGCCTCGGTATAACGGTGGCGATGCGATGGTGTTGGCCGGAGTAAGTATCGCAGGCCATACCGAACTGTATTTCATTCAGAATGGTTGACTTTCTACTCAAAGGTATTTGGATGAGATACTGAGACACTTTGTTCTCCCATATGCAGGAACTGTGGGAGAACAAGTCATTTATATGGATGATAATGCTCGTCCACATCGAGCAAACATTGTTAACTATTGGTTTGAAGAAATAGGAATCGATATAATGGACTGGCCAGCCAATTCCCCGGACGATAATCCCATCGAACATGCCTGGGACGAATTAGGAAAACGTATTGCCTCACTAAATCTTGCACCTCGTTCAGTTCCAGTACTTCAAATTGCTCTTAGGAAAAAGTGGGATAACATTCCTCAAGAATTGTTTAATAATTTGCTTCACTCCATACCAGCGTGATGTCAAGCCATGTTGGCCATCCGAGGAGATCATACGCCTTATTAATTTTAATTTTTTATAACAATTACCAAAATTATACTTCTGTTGAGTCTGTAATTTACTGTACTTATTCCTACACAAAAATGTTTGTTTTCTCAAAATGCTAATAAAGGTTAAAATGAAACTAAACGTCAATGTTTATTTTTGCCTATACTTAGTCAAATAAGTCATTTAAGTATTCTTATCATTAGAACGCTATTTATTTTAATATTTACAACCATTTTTAATCAAAATAATAAATATCCGCTAATTCTTTTGAACAGTATACTAGTTACAATAAAAAAAAAGAGGTATTTAATCCCTACCGCATGAAAAGTTATGAAAATTATGAATATATTGTTTGTCCGAATTCTTAACATTTCAAACAATTTTAATATTTTGTGATCATTCAATAATCATATGTCTAATTTAATTTAATTTTTGGCAGTAGAGAACTTAGACGACAATCACTAGCTGTACCGACTCTAGAAAGTACGTTAGGAGGGAGAAGACATTCTGTTCCTGTTAATATGGAACCATTACTGCCACGTACAATATTTAGACGAGAGAGTCTCCCAATTGGACGTAGTTCGTCAGCTCAATCCGGAAAATCACCAAATAGTCCTGTACCTATGGAATCCCGTGTCTCTAGTGGTTTACGTGAAGAAGACGAACTATTGAGATTTGGTTCACAAACTTCACTATTTTCCTCAAGTAGTGGTGGATTGCATCATTCATCAGGTGAGAATTTATATGTAACTGTGTATACTGTAAAAACAGTGACCAGCGGCTTATTTGTTGGAACTATTCGTTAAGAGAACATCAGAAAACTGACTTGATAAACTTTTCAGCGGCTGAAGATCAACCCGAGAGACCTTTAAGCGCTGAAAATTTATTGCCTGAACCGAGCATAGCATCCATGACAAGTAGTGCTGCAGCATGTAGACTGACAACCGTACTTCAGGGAATAAACATTCCCACGACAAAATCACTCTTACGACAACAAACATTTCCACCTCCGCAACCGTATGTTCGTACTCGATACATGTCCGCTACCGCCGAAATGTCAACATGTACCGAAACTGCACACGAAGGTTAGTCTTTACTAATTTTAATAATTCAATTTCGATATTCAATAGTAGCTTTTCTTAATTCTACTAACGAAATGACAGAGTCATTTCGTGTGTATGTTTTATGCTTATAATCGAAAATATAATACTTATTTAAAATTATTTCGCAATAAAAACTGCCGATATAATTGAATAAATTATTAATTACTTTACTGTGTAAATACAGTGGTTATAAATGAATTTCATCTATAATTTCCTAAGTTATATATGAATTGATAATCCTTATATAGAAAGGAAAATGAATCTTTTAACGTTTAAAAGATTCACATACACTCTTTAAATTCAAATATCTTAAATGTAAACACAAGGCGGGTTTATATTTAGTATAGATACGAGGTGTGATCAAAAAATACGATGGAATTCCGACAAGGTGAAGGCTAAAAATTCAACTGAGGCCCATCTATGGGCTCGCTCACCATAGTTTAATAGAAAATAATTTTAATCAAACTTTGCAAGGACTTTCCCTAACTATTTTATTAGGTATCTATCTCACACTTTTGCAAGAAATTACGAATGAAGTAATAAGCTTACATCAAATTTGAATTAATCTTCTTTGAAGTACACTCCTCGGCTAGCGATACACTTGTCCCAACGTCTATTCCATGATTCGAAGCATTTCTGGAAGACTTCTTTCGGAAGGCTCTCAGCTACTCCGTTGTGGCCCTCTCAATGATGTCAAAACGTTTTCCTTTTTTCCTTTTAGCACGATTTTTATTTTTGGAAAGAGCCAGAAGTCGCATGGTGCTAAATCCGGAGAACAAGGCGGATGTTGACAGACAGGAACTTTTTTTCGCGCGTTGTCATAATGAAGGAGGAAGCCATTCGCCCATTTTTCTGGTCTCTTTGTCAGTACATCGTTTTGCAAATGTTGCAGTACGCCCTTGTTATATTCGGAGTTTACAGTTGTTCCCCTTGGAACGAACTCCGATGGCTCTATCGCAAAAAAAATACTGAGCATGACCTTAACGTTCGACTTTGACTGACGTGCGTTCTTAGGGCGAATAAAGCCACTCGTTTTCGATTGGGAACTCTGAATTTTTGTCTCAGGGTCACAGCTATACACCCAACTTTCATCCCCAGTTATAATTTTCGCCTTGAAGTTCGGATCTGCATAAAGACTATCCTTCAATTCCGTTCAAACTGACACATGATATTCCTTCTATTCGTCAGTCAAAAGTCTGCAAACAAATTTCGCACTCACTCGTCTCATTTGCAAATTATCTGTTATAATGCTTTGCACGAACTCGTACAAGATGCTCAGTTCTTTGGATAGCTCTCGATTAGTCAATCGCTTGTTTGAACGAATCATACTTGCCACTTTTTGCACGTTTTCGTCTGCTTTTGATTCGTTTTCAACCGACTCCTTTCCGCTTTTAAAAGTTCATACCACTTGTACAGCAATCTTCATAGTTTACCACATTATCGCCATACACTGATTTTAAAATTTCATGGGTTTCGACAAGTCACGACTTTTTCTAACGTAGCACTGACTATCTCAACGAATAAGGTTATCGGATTTATTATTTCAAATAAATATAACGTCAGCAGTTGATGCTATAAAAATTCATTCTCCGTATTTTTTATTACAACTCGTATATTGCAAGTATTGATGTGAAAGACATGGAAGTAATTTTGTGTGATCGTGGAATTAGATCTCTGTAAGTTTACAATACATATGGAAAATATATACAGCAAAGCTCAAAATAATGCAGCCATATGACAGTGCTATCGCGTATAACATCCTTGTATGTAGATCTGCAATAGATTCGTGTGGAGTAAATAAACCATTCAGAAAGCTTGCAAATCCAAATGATACGAGCATTTCTATCAACAGTGCCGTGCGATAGTATTTGTTAGAGATTATTGAAATTGTTCGAGTTATTGGTTATTATTACATACAACGGCTGACTGTATAAAATGTATAAATGATTGAATTTTTTCTTAAACTAGCAATAATTGTGCAACTTTATATTGACATGATTTATTCTTAAATTTAAATTTGTCAAAAATTTTACAAAGTAAAAGTCAAACAAGTAATTCTAACCATATGTCAGTCATATTTATACAAAATATTCTAACCTAAAAAGATAAATCTGAAGCGAATGATAAGGAAAGACAATTTCTCAATGTTAGCAAATTAAATACAGTATGACCCGAAATATACAGTACTGAATTAAAAAATATTTATTGCTCACTTAATTTAACAAAATTGACGAAGTTAATATCTATTATAATAGCGAATGATATCAGGTATATGCCCACCATTCTGTTGGACGCACAACTCAAGGCGGTGTTGGAGATTTCGTACCTTGTTTTCAAATGTAGGTTGTTGCAAACGGAAGAAATGAATAATTGCCATTCTTAATTCCGGAATTGTAGTGGGTGGATCGTTTTGAAAAATTGCTGTTTTCATCATGTCCCAGATGTATGCATCGGGGTGCGTAAGGTCCGAGCTATGTGAAGGATAATTAAAGTCTGTTTTTCGAGAACTGACTGCCACCAAAATGATCCCTAATCATTCTCAACGATTGACCAGCGGTGTCACTCGTCGCACCGTCTTGCTGAAACCACTGTCGATGCAACAACAGATTTCTTGATCTACAGAATCGTCTTAGGTCCTCCATAAAAGGTATCAGAACTTGCTGCTGATATATTTCACTGTTAACGGTGGCAGTTCGCCCTTCATGATCAGTTATGAAGTAAGGGCGGATAATCCCATTTCCAGAAACTGCACACCATATGGTCACTCATGAAGTGTTGTTTGAATGAATTCGTCAGGAGGACTAAACTCAATGCTTCTAAAACTCTGCCTGTTAATATAGCCAGCAAGTGAAACATGGGACTTATCTGAAAACCAGACATTAGTCAAGAACCCATCATTATCATAAATGTAAGGCAGGATCCGAGCACAGTATACTAAACGTGTTTTATCATTTTGGTTCAGGATATTGCACTTTTGAATTTTCCAAGAGAAATCGCCAATATCCTTGACCATTAAACGCACAGATTCTCTTTTTACATCCAGTTTTAAGGCACCAAATATTTCTTCGTATGCTTCTTTTCGGTGATTGTAAGACTTGCAGCATTACTCGTTCGTGATTTTCGTTTACTCAAACGCTTTTCTTTTTTCCTGACTTGCCTTTTCCTTGTCTGTTAGCATTGCCAGTAGTTTCAAATTTGTTAACAACGCACAAAATAACACTGTTTGATGGTTTAAGCTTTTCAAAAATCTGTTTCAAATTGAGATCCAAACCATTTAATGTAAGTCCATTATTTCTGCCAAACTCTTGTGAGCGATTATATGCTTCATAAATAAAAGTTTTTTCTTCAGTTGTGAGTATCTTATTGTGAGTTGTTAGTATCTTATTGTTGTGAGTATCTTATTCACAGACAGTGATTTCTACCCTAACAGATAACAGGTTAATGTTTATATAAAATAAGTTTGACAGCAGTTCATTACTACTGTAAACAGAATTACAATTTCGGTACTGTATATTTACGGCCATAGTGTATTTGCTTCAATCATTTGGACCCACTCGATAGAATATAAATAAGAAAGCGTATATTTGGTTGCATACATGAAACATGTAAAGTATATAACGACGCCACTGTTGGAGTATAGTAATTTTAGATTCTGTAGAATAAGATATTGCTGCGGAAGAGATTCTTTTGAGATTATGGAAATGAATCTCTCTGTATATGTAAATAATGATAATATTAAAAGTATTATTTTCCATAATAAATACAGGAAATATATTTTGAATGTAACTTTGTGGCATCATAAAAATACATTTTTATTAATCAACAGATAGCAAATCTAATTCTTCACATGGCTCAGAAGAAAACATATCATCTCTTCCAAAATACACCATACCAGCTATTGCTGTGTTAAGTCCGAGTAACGGTAGACCGTCTGAATTAGTCGATATTACGTCACCGCAAAAGCCTTCAGTTTCTGGCAAGCGTGAACCAGAGGCATCTGATAAAGAAAAAGCATACAAGATACCGAAAATATCGGATTCTGGCCAACGATACGAAAAAGAAAATTTAGATCCTCGTCGACATACCAATGTAAGTTGATTAAATGTTTTGTATCTTCAAGTATTACTAACTACATTTTCTCTATGTAAATAACGAATTTATTTGCACTTTTAGATTTTATCAAGGAGAAGAGGTTCTGCTCCAGTAACATCACCTCAAATACGAGTTGATGAAAATATGCCTCCTGCTGGCGGGGGGCTATATGTAACAGACTCGCAAACATTAAGAAGAGGATCAGTACCAGTAGAATTTTCTCATAGGCGTAAGTGCTTTATTAACAATAATTAAATAGTAAGATATTGTATATTTTTCTATTTTTCCGCTATAATAGCGCTATTAAAACATCGAAAACAATACCTTTATAATCTATAAACATACCGCTAGAGCAAAATTAAATTGTCAAATCAAATATAGCCAATAAAATATTAAATAATTACAAATAAATTCTCCATAAAGTTTATGGTTTATATTTAGAATACGGCAACTGAAAATATGCAATTATACTATATTAAAACACCAGTTTCATAAGACACCATTTTGTCGCACGAGTTCATATTTAGATAACGAGCCGCGATAGCAGTGAGTTTTCTAAAGAACGAGTACGACAAAAGGCCTTATGAAAAATATTTTTGATACAACCCGAAGTTTATTTTCTTTGCATGATTTTTAAAATTTTATGAACTGTTTTTCAACGTTGATACGAAATTTAATGGGAAGTAAATCATTTAGTACATTCAGCAATTTTTCTAATTTCAGGTGGTGTACATAACAAATTCTAATTCATTTCCCATTAAATTTAATCATTACACAATATTCAATAGAAGTCTTAATAACTTCTGTAATGTAGCAAGGTTATTGTTTCTGCGAACGTATCCCTCCAGTGGTGACGTACCGATGATTCTGTAGTAAGATGAAATACGTGTCTACGTCTTTGGAGAGATACTTTCACAAACAAAATGTCTTTTAAATTAAGCGCCTTTTTTAAAAAATAAATAAAACCCATAATTTACATTGATTTTCAAAAAATTTTATTGGTAATTGTATCTGTTGTGAGATTTATACACGAAAAATAATATCTGATAAGTCACCACCTTCTTGCTGCTTCACAGCTGTGCACTCTTTTGTTAAAATTTTCTATTAAATTTCGACATAATTGAGGCTCTATTTCGCTAATGACACAAATAATTTCATCCTTTAGTTCAGGAATCGATTGTGTTCGTTCTTATAGACCTGGGTTTTTACGTAACCCCAAAGAAAATAGTCCAACTATATTAGATCACATGATCTTGGTGACAAATTAAATTGCCATTTCTTGCAATAATTCTTTCAAGAATTTTTTGTCTTAATAAAGCAATTGTTTCATTAGTAAGATGAGGTGTTGCACCGTCCTGTTGAAACCATCTATCGTCTAGATCAATTTCATTCAGTTCAGGCCACAAAAATTCAGTTAACATCTCACGATATCGAACACCATTCATTGTCACAGCATCACCAACAGCATTTTGAAATAAATATGGTCCGATTACACCACCTGACCATAATACACACCAGTGACTCGTTGAGGATGTAAAGGTCTTGCATGAATCACTCGTGGATTTTCCTCATCCCAAATTCGACAATTTTGTTTGTTAACAAAACCACCAATTTCAAAATGTGCTTCTTCAGAAAAGATGATTTTCTGTGAATAATGTCCTTTAAACCAACTGACGAATGCACGGCGTTTTGCATGGTCCAATGGCTTTAGTTCCTGTGTTATTTGAACCTTATATGCCTTTAAAACTAAATCCTTTCAGGTGCTTCAGCAACACTTTCACAAATCTATTCAATATGCTCTTATGAACGACCACTATAACTGTATCTTTCTCTTTTTTGATCTTCCACCGAACCGGTCTTTTAAAATTTTATAATAATTCAACCAATAGAACGCTGATTTTCATAAAATAATTCAACAATTTGAACGCGTTGTTGTATCGTGTAAGAAGGCATTTTTATATATGTCATACATCACAGTTCGTAAATGTCAAAATAGCCAGACGAATTCAGTGCGCCATCTACATTTTATTTTTAAAATAAGGCGCTCAATTTGAAAGACCCATTATATGAACATTTGTTATGTTCTCCACACCCAATTTTTAATAATATTTTATATTATTTTATATTAATAATATAATATTTTTTCAAGCGTATAATAATTTCGATAGTATACTATTCACAACCTTATATTGAAAGAGTTCATTTTTGTCTGGCAGCAGTTTTGTCATTATTATTATACGGTAGAGCTGAAAAAAGTACATTTAAATAACATTGGAAGAGTGTCTCCCTCTATGTATCTTTCTGATATGTATCGTAAATTTATAAAACAGATATTTGCGCAACTAACCTAAAACATCAAATTTCAACATTATCATTAATAAAGATTAATTAATTAATTAAGTGTGTAATCTGTCATTTGAACCTAACCTAAAAATCTCAAAGAAACATCTTAATTACACACGTGAAAAAAAAATAGTATATAATACACAGCAGCGAAAGCTTATTAATTCCCTTGCACACATTCTACTGCCTCGGCTAGCGCCTCGGCAATGAACTGTATGCTCGGCTATCATAGGAGTTTTCTCTGCTTGATCTATAATATACTATTTTATATTATTAAAAATATTTTTGTACTATAATTTATGCAAAAGAGATCATAAAAGAAGCAAATTAGAAAAAAATAACAAAGTTCTTGTGTCATTGGAACATTGGAAGAGTGTCTCCCTCTATGTATCTTTTCATATGTATCGTAAATTTATTCAAACAGATATTTACGCAACTAACCTAAAACATCAAATTTCAACATTATCATTAATAAAGATTAATTAATTAATTAAGTGTGTAATCTGTCATTTGAACCTAACCTAAAAATCTCAAAGAAACATCTTAATTACACACGTGAAAAAAAAAATAGTATATAATACACAGCAGCGAAAGCTTATTAATTCCCTTGCACACATTCTACTGCCTCGGCTAGCGCCTCGGCAATGAACTGTATGCTCGGCTATAATAGGAGTTTTCTCTGCTTGATCTATAATATACTATTTTATATTATTAAAAATATTTTTGTACTATAATTTATGCAAAAGGGATCATAAAAGAAGCAAATTAGAAAAAATAACAAAGTTTCTTGTGTCATAAGAAGACACTTATCGCACTCGTTCAACGAGCACCCGACGAGCAAAAAAAATATCTCAGGTTCGTACGGTAAGACCTGTCTTATCGTACGTCTATTTGATAAATTTATAACTTGTTTTTAAGCACATACATAAACTCAATATATACTGATTATTTCTAGGCCTTGCATATCCATATAATACTTAAATTTTATCTTTCTAAAGAAACTAAATTGTAAAAAAAAACTAATAACCCTGCATTTTTATAATTTTTATTAATGCGTACCTTGAAAAATACCACGCAAACACCAAGAATATATAGGTACTTTATATCTGATTAAATATCTTATGTTTGTATCTACATTTCTTATTACTGAACCAAATGTTGGTGAACATTAGACTACTTTTTTAAAGTATTTTGTTTGTTATTTTGTTATTCTTTACATAATAAATTACAGGTTATGAAGACGATAATCACGTAGACTCCAAAAGCAATATAACAACTGAGCAATCAAACAATAATCACTATCCAAGGAGAGGTTCTGTGCCAATAGACCTACCTCCATTGGGTACATTAGAACGTAGAGATCAACTCACTCGTCACACAAGCCTCAATGGGAAGGCCGGTCGAAGAAAGAAGCATCTGCGCAGGCGCAGTTCTGGCGGACCGGAAACAGTCTGTTTACCGGATACAGACTCATGGACGCGTTTGCTGCTTCGCAGAAATGAAAATCCTGATACGCTGCTGGCTCGGCGGAGAGGATCACTGCCTATTGAAGTGTTGACTGTTGGACATTCTGGAAAAAGTAACTTTCAATTAATTGAGTGGAAAAGTTGTGATGTAGTGATGGTATCTATATTACGTCACAGTTAGCAGTTAGTACAACTTCTCCACTTGTAAATTATATTGAATAAAGAAATGTTATTTTTAAGATATTAAGGGAAACTACGAGTTTTGCACGTACTAGATAATTAATTTGTCCTTTCAAAAAAAAGCATCCTGAAATAAGCTTTAATGGAAAATACAGGATTTCAAACAAAATATATTCTATATTTTAGAGGCAAATAATTTCAAAAACTGTGACCTTAAACATTTTCGCATTTTCATTAACTGCCTAGAAGACTAATTTATCTAAAAAAACATATTTTTCATTTATATCTAACATTTTGTTTATATTACGACCATTATTTTTTAATTTTAATGATGACAATAGCATATCATATTATTAATAGGGGTCGGCAGTCAGGGGTACATGACGTCAATGCCAGGGACGGAGCGAGGACATCATGAATCCCGATTTAACATTTTTCATACGCGAATCAAAATACACATAGAAAACAAGTACCTACCTCAGAATCACCAAAGATTAGCCATGCGTCATTTACGTATAATTCTATTAACGACATTCAAAGAATAATCTACACATCCTAATAACAAATAGTACCTACTTGTATGACAAGGATAGCTTAAACGAAAGTATGTATTTTGAAACATCGGCTAGCACAGACATACGGCTCAGGCAATTTACTTGAGTAAGACAAAGACGGGATTATTACCTACTCCGTGATAAATACACACATTTCCGCATAGTAGTCATCACTCGTTGACATTTGACACTACATTTTCATTGATATTTGATCGAATTGTTATTAATTTTTACATTTTTTATAAAAGAATGTTTATGAAACTGTTATTACAGTGAATATGTAATTATAGTTATACAAAGTATATACTCTGGTCTATTACATAGTTTCAGTTTCAATAATAATGCTTTTACAACTAACTTGAAGCTGTTTGGTTTTGCCATTCATTAATTCACTATGATAAATTATTAAAGAATTACATAATCTTATATGTTGATGTAAATGTTGTAAATTCTTAATAGTTCAATTTATTTTTCATGTGGTGTTATATAGTTTAATTTTATTTTCTGTTTACACAGCTTTGTTCAATTTATAGTAATTTTAAAGTAATATAACTAACTTATTTAGCCCGGAAACGAAGTCATAGTTTCCATATTCATTTTACGGTATTTAATATGACGCCGAAGTGCTGATTTGAGTCATATAATGTTATATTGATGACGCAGGGATCATCTTTCCTGACAACAGGTGTACTTACCAAGTAAGAATAAATACATCTCCAGAAGGAATATTGCCACGTTTATAAAACATATCACACATCCTGACTGTTCATCGTTAATATCCAGAGTTCAGATGATAGTAAATCACCAATAATTGTTCCATATGCTCATATGTTAATAATTGTCTGTCAGCGTAAATCCATTTATACATTGAAAACAAGCGTTTAACATCTACCGATGAAATAGAGGCATGTTTATCTCCGGTTCGGAAAAATCTACTTCTTTACCATCAAGCGAGTCAACAATTTGGCGTACAGTACGAAATTCTGGATTGTTATTTAGGACTGCTTCAGATTTTCTTTTTATATTACCAGCAGCAGCTCCAGGTAGTTGGGAAACGAATTGACGAACATCATATACAATATTCATGACGTTAGTTATAGAATATTGTGGGTGGGTTGATCGGAGTAGCCGGGAAAGTAGATGACGGACAAGTATTCTAAAATAATGTGCATGAATATTGGCTAAATCTAACTGAATAGTTAGGTCCATAAATACTTGCTAAGCGTGTAAAATAGAAACAGCATCATTCGGCTCCTACTGTAGTATACTAATGTCCTCAAAATGCATGTGATAATAGGATGCTGCTTCATGTGCCCCAGCGCATGATTGCAAGTTCTGATGGTAGTGGCACATGTTGCAGTTTTTCACGAAATAAATTCTTGCATGCAAGTGCCTTCAAAAAGCTTTCTCGACAGAAGATATCAATTTATCTGCTTTTGGGTAACATTTTCTGACTTCTTCTAATACTCGATGAAGAGCATGTGCGAAACATGTCATACACGTCATACTACTGTATTTTAATTGAAAGAGCCAACCAGCCGACTTCATATATGTGGCTCCATCTGTTACAAATAAATATAGCGAGTTTAAACTCGAAGTTACGTTACGTGATATAAAAATGTATAGAAATTGCCATATCGCTATCAGTCATATATTTACGCAATAGAACTCAAGTAACTGATAAAACTAAACAATAGATCGGCCCACTACAAATTCATTTAAGTTCCCTCCTGAAATATACACCTGATTGCCAATCCCTAATTATTAACGTGTATCATTTTTCTACTTCAAATTATACTGCTCTTCTTTTCTTTCATTTTAGAATCACAAAATAAATATAAGCATTAGTAAATTAATTATCTTCTTTTTTTTAGTGTTTTGACGATTGCCTCTAATGCCGTTAGGGCTCTGGACATCCCCGTCCAACATGCAATAAGGACCAACACTCACCGACTGACACATCCATCTTCAGTAGTTAGTTCATTATTTATATTCATCCAAAAAAGCCAAATAATCATAAATGTAATAGTTGTAATATTATCGATAAGAGTTCTTATGTTAAGATTCGTGTGTTTGATGATAGTTCTTCCTTGATAGTATCGATAGATATAGTTATTTATTATTTAGTATATAATTACGCGTATTTGTTGTGTAGCGAATTTTAAATGGTTTTTTATATACTTTACTTTGCGAATTCACTTTAGATATAATCGGAGACGACTAGTTTATTCCAATATTTTAAACATGGTGCAATTTTAGCAGGTTTTTGTTCGTTTTGAATTTATTTTTAAACAAGATAGACTCTATTCTATTTGCATTGAAACGACTGTTGTAAACCCCCCTCCAAGTAGGATGTTTACTCTGTATTTTTGGACTTGGTTGATGCAAAGTTTTCCTTTGACATGTTGTTCGAATTTACTCTAGTACTTAAAGTTTTTTAAAATCTCTATTTGGAAAATTTTGTGACTTCCATGTTATTATCAATGTATACCATGCCCTATGCAACATTACTCAATAACTGTTTAATGTGATTCATTTTATAATGTGCTGTATACTGCATGAATTGTTGTAGAAAGTTCAGAATCACAGATGATTTCTGTAATGTAGGTCTTATATCTGTTACCAACCATAGGTAGCCAATAATGTATCAAAATCAAAATCAAACGTAGTACCAACTTTAGTTACAATACTTACTGCATCACATCTTTTGAGTTTAAGGATAACAGTGTAATACAATCTAACAGATAATTTGGTTTGGAAGCAGTTAAGTATTATGTAGATACTTGTCAAATTACCTGTAAGATTGGATCTTTATGGACTGTCAAATATATTGGCATAAGTAAACTATTTCAATGTTACATATAACATACGTAGGACCACAGTTGAACTAACAGGGTTTTAATTACATGAAAAGATTTGAATAAGACTGCATAGAGAATGACATTAGGGAGGTATACAGACAAGAGGCTTTGCCTCACTGTTACGCTTAAAATCTCAGTTCAACATGAGTACTCATCATTTGTGAAAAGAAGTGGTTAATAAAAATTCATGTTTTTAAACTAAAGGTGTTTTATTTCTTTCTACAACTAAAATTGTGCGCATTAAATTTGTTTGTTATGATAGATGTTAATAAGTATATTCATCTTGAAAATGAAAATCCAAAATATGTAATTAGAGAATCGATGTGATAAAGTCAAAATTGCGCAAAAAACTACGACAAAGTAATTGGAACTACAATTACTCGAGTATGCCCGAACCACTACCTTATAGATACTATCGAATTAAAAAAAGTGGTTCAGTCATATTTTAATTGGTTTAAATTAGACTGCGTGAATGTAAGTACATATATATTAAATGTAAAAAATTACTTTTGCGCGTTACCACGATTTTAAGTACATTAGCAACGTCACAATACTAAAATGATTAAAAATTGACTTTAAATATGACTTCACTACTGTACCATTTTTTTATAATTCGATAGTACCTTATCATTTGGGTTTGCAAAGCCGGTGGTGTGCAGAGAGGTAGGTGATATACCGGTAATGAAGAGATAATTCGTAAAAATAATTACCAAGTGACCAATGTTCGAAAGTTTATTTCAAATTGTCCAGACTTCAAATACGACAGATCTTGTGCCACTAGCATGTCAATAGCGCAAATTACAAAAAGAAAATGCGCGGTCAAAAACCCTTAACAAATTTGTAATTTATATTTATGATGATATAACATTCCATTTCCAGCCAAAAAGAACAGTTTCGCAATTTTTGGGACAAATATAACTCCAAATAGAAATTGTCAAGTGTATCCACAAGGTGACCGTAAAAAATCGATGTAGTATTTTTCACAACGGGAACTCGACAAAATCTTTGCAGATTTTACGATGGCCAAAATTTCAGCACGATTGGAGTGTGCTAACACGTGCCGCTGGGTGCTTAAAGTTACAAAACACGAGTTTTTTGAGTTTAGTAGCCAGTAGCCACGTTTATTTATTTTTTTTTTGCAGGTTAAAATATAATATTGTAGTAAAACAATGGCTTCCACCTCCATCGTAAGAAAAAGAACAAAAGATAAAATTTTCATTATTGGTTATCCGGCTCACCAGATAATCGGTTATATATTGCCCTCTAATCGTCAGGTTATGGCCACTTTGTTCTACAATTTGCGTACTGTAAAGTTAAATCTGAGAGATTCAGCAAGAATTACCATACAAGAAGTACTTATTTTTTGGGAAAAAGCTCGGATTCCTACAAAACATGTGAAAGATCGTATTACTAAATTAGAGAAACTTCACGCACAGTGGAGAAATGTACAAAAGGACAAGAATAAACAATCGGATTTTGCAAACAACAAAATCAAGGAGTACGCCTCAATGGTAGATGATATCTTTGATATTGCCCATCAAGATCATGATGAAATCAGAAGAAGACAAGAAGTTTCTTTTGAAACAAAGGGAAAAGGGTCGGCCAGGCTGTATGCTTGGAGTTGATCTAAAGTTAGCTCGAGCTGAGAAAGAAAACTACAAAAGAAACGTGCAAAAATTAACCAGCAAATTCAAACTGAATGTTTGTTCGACATAGGTAAGATTCTTTTATTTTAGCTTGAATAATAATGAACATTGAACTTTTGCTAGGTACGTTCCCTAGTTTTTATTGTTGTTTTTACAAAAGCACCAACAAAACAAGATAACCAATTACCAAACATTATCCAACCTAACTATTTTTATAATTAATTTGGTCCTTTTCTCTCTCTTCTTTTGTTCATAGACACTGATAATGAAGAAGATGAGGACGAGGACAGTGATGAAGAGGAAAACACATCCGAAGAAGATTTCGAGGATGTGCTGCGAATGGACGTTTGTACTTCTCAAGAAACCGAGGAACGTTCTGGACCATCTCATAGCAAAAGGATGAAGCGTGGCGTTCGGGAAATTTTAACCATGAAACTATCTCTGTTGTTGGATCGGTGTAAGGTATCTGACAGAAATGCCTCACGAATACTCATAGGTACCATAGAAGCACTTGGGGAGAATCCTGACGAGTTCAAAGTGTCAAAAACCACCATCCATGAAGAGCGAAAAGTATTCAGAGAAAAATACACTGAGAAGATCTTGGAACGAATTAATATAGCAGAGGAGGAAGCAGTTGTAGTTCATTGGGACGGAAAACTTTTACCCGACCTTTTAAAGACAGAGCAGAGAGAACGAATCGCTGTTTTAATTTCTTATGGTGAAAATGAACAACTGCTAGGAGTTCCTAAAGTAGAGAGAAGCACTGGTGAAGAACAATCCCTAGCTGTATTTGAGTGTCTCGAAGAATGGGGTGCCTCACATACTATCAAGGCAATGTGTTTCGACACCACTGCATCAAACACAGGAACGTTCAAAGGGGCTTGCACAATTTTAGAACAAATGTTGGGTAAAGAGTTGCTTTACCTAGCTTGCCGCCACCATATTCTTGAAGTCATGTTGAGAGGTGTTTTTGAATGTAAGTTCAGATCAACAAGTGGGCCTCAACCCGATATATTCAAGAGATTCCAAAATGCATGGGCGAAGCTCGATAAGAAACAATATGACACGGGTATCAGCAACGAAACTGTGAAAAAACATATACCTCCTGAATTAATTGCGAACATATCTGCGGATTTCAAAATTAAGCTCATGGAATCACAACCCAGAGACGATTACAAGGAGCTCCTACAAATGGTATTGGTGTTTGTAGGAGCACTGAATGGAACTGAAGTGGGATTTAAATCTGTAGGTGCCATCAGTCATGCCAGGTGGATGGCCAAGGCCATCTATTGTCTGAAGATTTTCCTATTCCGCGGACAATTCAAACTGAGTGATGAAGAACACAGTGCCTTAGAAGCTGTCTGTATTTTTCTCGTTAGAGTGTATTGCAAAGCTTGGTTCAATGCCCGACACAAATAACACTCAGCTCACAAGCAAGACTTTGACCTCATGCGATGTTTGTTGGACTATCAGGAGATTGACAAGTATATTTCTGAGAGAGCTTTGGAGAAATTCTCAAACCATTTGTGGTATTTCAATTCAGAACTGGTAGCTCTCGTTTTCTTTGATACCTCAATTTCAGACGAAGAAAAATCGGAAATGGCGAACAAAGTCCTAACTCTGAGTGAAACCGAGACAGAAGATTTTAGAATTGTAAACCCCAAATTTCGAAGACCCCAGTTGGAAGAACTTACACACAAGTTAACATACTCCAATCGTGCTCAAACTTTGGCTATCGTAAAATCTGCAAAGACTCATCATCTTGTGAGGTTCCCGTTGACAAAATTCTGGAATTTTTTTCACCCCTTATCACTGCGGTCACCCTAGTATCCACTATTGCAAAATCATTTACCAGGGGTGCCTGAAACTACATATAGAGAAAATAATTCGGCGTAAAGTACAAGGCAAAAAATTGTGGCTCTTCGTAGACGAATTCAAAGAAAAACTCAGTGATACATATTATAGTTCGAATCCCGCTTCACTGCAAATTTTCTCAATAGAAAAATTCGAATAATTAGCGTCGTAAAATGTAGAAAACATTTAATTCATTCTCATTACTTAGCGAAAATGCAATTAATAGTTATTTCGAGTTGGGGATTTTTATTCAGACTATTACCAATCTGTTAAACTGGTTGCATAAGTGTCATGCTACGATATTAAATATAGATATTGATGCTTTTTATATTTACTTTTTAATTACTTCTAATGTTACCTTCGATTTCTGTCGGATTACCTATATAACACGTATTTGTAGAAAACGTCAGTCACAAGAAACAATTACTACGATATAAGTATGTTGTAGTGATGTAATCGCTCAAATGAAAAATAACCGATTATTCGGTTTTTTAAATGATCGTAATAACTCGGTTATTGAAATAACCGAATAAGAAAACCGAACAAAATATACCAACAGTGACTGCAAATAAAACGGTATAGAAGATCAAATTTGTATGTATCTGATAAAGATAAATATGCAGTTATTAGGAACAATATAATATGTTTCCATATTATATACTGTCGTGAGCAAAAAAAAAAACGGGACAGTGTCAAAATCGTTATGTCAATTTCCTTTATTTTTTAGCGTTGTAATTTTAACATTTGATTAACTTTCAAACTCTACGTCAAATTATATATCACAGTTGATAATTCAAAATTGAAAATGCCGCATTTTTCGAAAACTGATAAAGCTAGACTTGTTACTAGTTTGAAAAATGGGAAATCATTAAGAAGTGTATCGGTTCAATTTAATATTGGTAAAAGTTCAGCCGCAAGAATATATTTAAAAAAATGGAGGGAAGAGGATTTAAATCGGAAAATAATTTCCGCACGTAACAAAATTTCGAATACGCAGGAAGGCGAAACATTAGTTACTGAGATTAGGAACAACCCTTTCAAAACATTAAAGGAAGCTATAAGAACAACACAATTTCCTGTCTCATCTTGTAACACAATGGTTACAAGAGAATGAAATTTAAACTTGAGATATCCAGCCCTACAGTCCTTATCTAAATCCCATTGAAAATGTATGGGGATTAATGAGATAGAGCTTATACCCAGGAAGAATTTTGGGAGATTGTTCATAATGCTTGGCATCAAATTTCTATAAATTTTGTACAAAATATTGTCGCTTCAATGTCTACAAGATTAGATGCAGTTTATTAACTGTGTTATTATTATAACGGTGGAATGACGAAATACTAATTATTTTAATGTAATAATTATTTTATTTAATAAATAATCTCTCTATCGTTTTTAGTAATTTTTATTTACATTTATTTTAAAAATGTTTAATAAATGTCAATAAGACGCATTTTTGACAATTCCTGACTTACTATTATGAGTAAAGATAGCCACTTAAGTAGTCACAATTTAATCCCACGCAGAAACAGTGTCCCGTTTTTTTTTTGCTCACGACAGTATTTCGTATCACATAATGCTTATACCGAGGACAATGAAAATACGCCTTCATGGAATAATGAATCCGTGTTTAGGTAATAAACTTACTTCATTTAATATCTACATGAATACATAGATTTTAAAAATAAATCTGCTTTATTCATAGTCGTAAAGTTAATAATGTGTTAGAAAAAGACAACTCAAACGTAACAAAAAACATCTGCATTAATATGACAGACATTATATTAGTCCCATCAAAAGTCAGTTTCATTATTTGGATTTTTGCAAGAAGGAATAAGAGCAAGTAAAATATTACAGCCGATGTAATAATAACTATAAGGCAATACCAGGCCAAATTCAAATCAGGACGTAGATCCTCTTTTATTTTGGAAGGTAAGTTTTAAGAATAAAAATTGAGAAATATGTGACATTAAAAAAAATTTATTTACTCTCCATGGCAATCTTATAAAGACGGCAGACTATGTGCCCGGTGCATGGTGACAAGAATCATTTCACCATCTGTACTAAATATTATTTTTCATTCCTCTCGCTTTGTTTACATATCGGACCAGAAAAACATATATTTAGTAGTTATAGTTTATATTTAGTTTCCTAAATATTTCCATACATGCATTTATCAAAGAGATAACAGAATTTGAACATATATTTTACAGTTCTAAATCAAAATAAAAAAAAACATTATTTTGTATTTCTAACAATGAATGAAACATTTATGCTAAAGAAAAAGTGGTATTATTAGCAATAACAGATGCACCTTCAAAACATATTTATATTATAGTATCCAAAACAATATTTAGTACACATGGCACATGGTGAAATGATTCTTGTCTGTCTGGCACATAGTCTGCCGTCTCCAATCTATTTAAGAATTAATGTATTGTTTGTGTGGAGATTTTGGTGTATAACTGGTTGCCTACGCCAACATATATTTATTCCTATGTGTAATTGGAAATGAAAATAAGTCAGTCAATGCATTATACCTATGTGTAATGATAAAATAAAGCAGAAATAGATTTCATTAGTACGTTGCACAACGCACTCTAAGCTATTAAATGATGTTAGCCCCTTATTATAAGTTTATATGTTATTTGAATATTCAAATTTAACGCCTACATTTGATATATACCTACCTACATTCACGCAGTCTAATCTGTCTAATTTAAAGCGATTAAAATATGACTGCACCACTTTTCTTAAATTCGATAGTAGTTGTATTCACAAAAAAGTGGGCCAACTCTTATGAACAATTTTTGTATTTTTTAAGCATTGTGAAACTGTCTAATACCCAAATGAGAACTATCAAAGTGACACATTCAAAATTAACAGATAAAAATTAAAATAACGAAAAGAAAAACTAGTCTAATATTTTATAGATACACCATTGGATAATACTTTGCTCAAGTCTTTTAAAGCATTGATGAAATGTAAGCCACAATAAAATTTTCATCCTGTCTTATTTCCTCCCATGTATTTTGAATGGCTTCCCAGAACTGATCAGAATTTTGTGGACGGAAATTTCGATTATAAATGTTCTTAACTATAAGTCACCAAATATTTTTATTGGATTCAAATCTGGACTATTCGCGGGCCATTGCTGAACATCATTATATTTAAATTTGACGTGGTAAGTAAAAAATCATTTGAATAATGATTATCCGGTTTTTTAATTAATCGGTTTTCCCCAACACTAGTATGTTGTATGTGTCTACATACTTACTCTATTACTTTAGGATCAACACTTTTTGTTTTCATATATCACCAAATAACGGAAAATATTTACCTAAAAGATGGTACTGTACTATATTTATAAAATTACTTAGTAAAATGTTTTATTAATTGTAAGACTAATGCTATAAAAGTAGTTATCGACTTTAAAATTCCACGAATTTAAAATACCGCATTAGAAACGGGAAATGGGGCAAATTGGTTTACAATAGGTTTGTTCCAACTCGCTAAGAAAACCATACAGTGATTGTCCGGTAAATGCGCACTGCAGAAAAAGCGAACTTCATTTCTAAGCATTCATTATTCAACGATACCAAAAGTGTTCTGAGTAAATTTTGACCGTACACAAACCATGTATATTTACAGGAAAAGTGCATATAGGTGTTACCGGACAATTTGAAGAAGGCCAAAGTTTTACAGAATTACTAGAATTTTCAAAACAAAGAAAGCTACAGTATTCCAATTATGCGTTTTTTTGGCAGTATGGAATTAATGTACAATTTGTGTATGATATTATTGCCAGAAATTTGTTTTAAAAAGGACATTTACAAAATATTGTATGCAACAATTTCAAATGAAATTCGTTTTGAATACTTAATAAAGTGCAATAGCCACAAGTAGCAACTTTATGCCTCTATCAGAAAAGAGTTTATTAATTATCTTCAATTATTTGAAGGGAGAGCTTCCCATTTTTATATTTTTTCAAAAAGTGTAAGAATAAATATTTAAAATCAAAAAAGAAATAATTTCAGATTCTTGTCTGATATTATCTTATAAAATTGGTCCTTAAGGCTGTTTGACACGGCATAAATTTTGTTATAAAATTTACAATAAAAAATATAAAATATGTACTATGCAATTTAACCTTCAAAGTTATGAAATAAAATTTTAAGAAAAAAATAAAACTGTTTGGCACGATTTGAAAAATTTGTGAGTAGGCATGTCCGTGACATGTTTTGGATAATAATATTTGTTAGATGTTCTAATGCCAACTTGTCACGTGATACCTAACCTATCTCTGACCTAACCTCGTTGTTACGCCGCTGGCATCGCCCGTACGCGGTTTTATTGCGCACTTTTTATTCTTTATTTTATAATTTATAGAACCAATCCTACAAATTTTCTATTTTATATAAAAGTTTACATAAAATAATTGTGTGTGACACACTATTAATTTTACAAATAAATTTAATATTTTTTGTTGTAAATTATATAACAAAATGTATGCCGTGTCAAACGGCCTTTAATGTAATAAATATTGGTACAATTCACTATTCAATTGAAAACTACCTGTTTTCAAACTATGTATTTATGTATTCAGATGCTTGATCGATTAGATGTTAATTTTTTTAAGGGCTGACAAGCCCTTGAAAAACTCATTGACAATAGTAATGTATTCTTTTCTCAGTTCTTAAAGAGAGATTATTATTTTTTTAACCCTACACCATTACATGGTAACAGGGCATAGATTATATATATATATATATATATTATTTTTTTAATTACAATTATGTTTTTTATTATAAAAACTTCATTCATTATATATGAGTATTTTTTAATACCTATCTGTACTAAAATCTCTTCAAATGTCTTAATTTTGCGAATCGAAGTGTAATTCATGTATTTATGAAAATATAAATAAATCTATAAATATATTTCATTGAATTTTAAGAAATTCAGCGAAAAACAAAAGTGCTATATACTTTCCATTAAACTTATTTTCTGAATTATCATACAGCTGATGTAAGTATGAAAATCAATTTCGGCTGTATGTGTCTCTACTTCCGAGCTTTGCTTTTATGTTGTTTTTTTAAGGTATTACATGAATTAAGTGATAAAAACTTGTTTAAAGGTTTGTTCGATACCTCTACAGTTTCTACATTATTCTACACCGGTGTAGTAACGTGTGTTCATTTGAAAGGTCAATCTAGGTTACTTTGAAATTTTGATAGAATATGACGCATATATATTAGATAATATTAGTATGTGTTTGTTGTTCCGTAAACGTAAATCCAAATGACATTTGATGTCAATCACATATGTTATTTATTTGTATGTATAAAACTGTCAAAATATACGCCTTCGTAGATTAAGTAGTAAATTTTAATTTACGACATACTTCAAAATGTTCTCAGTAAATCACATGCTACTAGATTGACTTTTCAAATGAAGACCCGTTATGTGTACCGTCAAACTTATGCTAAACATATTACAACGGTGTAGATACATAAACAGGGTACCACTTTTCAACGTTAAGTTTCCCTCTCCTCCTTATCTCTGCTTAATATCATTTACAAGGAATACAACATATCTTCCTTTATACACAGCCGACTATCTTAAATTTAGTACTGGACAAATAGAAATTTTAAGCGTGTGATGATTAGAGCAGACCAATTTCCGTGCGCGCTATGGGAGTGCAATTCGTAATATATTAGAATATGTGAAAGAATACGGACGCAACGAGTTTGTTACCGATATAAGTATAGAAGTAGAGACATTTATTCTATCAGAAATAATTAAATATACATTTGGTTTTCTGATATTAAAGTAATATGCATAAACACACGAAAAATAAGAATAGTACATATTATGGCAGCGTTGAATGTACCTATAAATAAAATTGAAAATGTATGAAATCAGTAATTGTTTGCACGAGGATTTAAAAAAATCGTATATTAAGTCCGGGAAATCCATAATAAACTTATTCACTTCGTCAGACAACGGTCGTTTTATGTGTCGACATTTTATTACGTATGCTTACACTTACATGCAGTCTAAGCAAGTACCAAACACATACTGAATGCTTTTTATTAATTCTGATGCAATACAATCATCCTCACATCGGTGCACATGGCGCGCACGGAAATTGGTCTGCTCTAGTGATGATTATTAACTATTCAAACTATTAACTATAATGCGCCATATTCGACGTCAAGGCTATAGATATAAACAAAAAAAATACCGCATTGAAAATACCACCAATTTTTGGTAAAAAGCAACATTCACTATCCTTAAGATTTTCTGTATTGCTAAATTGATTCAAAAATATAATTAGCGCGCAGGACATAAGGGGTTTTTTGTAATGCTAATTCATATATCTATTAAAAACTTAAATGTAATCATAAAATAAAATTGTTTTTTATCTTTTTATTTTCCAATACATACAATATATGCAAGGATTTATAAATTATAAAAAATTATTAACGATTAGATTTAGCAACTCGTTCCAATTCATCTTTCTTCTTGATTGCATATGAGTTTGATGAGCCCTGAAAATATGAATATCACAACTGAATTAAAAGCAAAATATTTACTATTAATGTATATGTAGGATTTTACTTTCGTCCAATAGTTATAAAACTATTGCAAATAAAAGTTAAATTCATTAATTTTGTCCTTAGCGAAACTACAAAACTATAATAATGTTCATTTTGTAGCATTAGAAAGGACAAATAATTTCATGGTAATAAATAAAAAAACATCATAATTTTACCTTGGCAGCATTAATAAGCTCATCTGCCAAGCATTCTGCTATTGTCTTAATGTTACGGAATGCTGCTTCTCGTGCACCAGTACACAGAAGCCAGATTGCTTGGTTTACCCGCCTTAAAGGTGACACATCAACTGCCTGTCTTCTTACAGTACCGGCACGACCAATACGTGTGGAATCTTCACGTGGTCCTGAATTAATAATAGCTTTTACTAAAATCTGGAATATAAATCCTTTTTTAACACATACATGACATAATACAAATGCATACCTGTAGCGGATTTTCTCCTGTTAATAGGTGAATAATTTCAAATGCATGTTTAACAATACGGACAGCCATCAATTTCTTTCCATTATTACGACCATGCATCATAAGTGAGTTTGTGAGACGTTCAACAATTGGACACTGAGCTTTTCTAAATCGTTTTGCAGCATAACGACCTGCTGAATGTGGCAAATATTTTGCATTTTTCTCTTTTACTGCAATATAATCCTGTAATATATAATATCTAAACAAATATGTAAAAAAAAATAGCCAGTTCATATATACAGTTTTGATATATCAGAAATTGATATCAACAATGACTTTTCTGAAGAGGTGTCAGAATAAAGGTGTTTTCATCATTAAAAATATTATTTTAATCCTTCATTAAACAATTAATACAACAAAACCAATTTGTTCTGGTATTGTATTTTATCATTAAAAAAATTCCTTTAACATATTTTTTAGTTTGCTCCTGATAATTAAATTACTGCCATGTTATTATTAAGCTTGTATCTGATGTTCAGAATTCACCTAATTGAGAAGCAAAACTGCAAAAACCATCCCTGGACAGCAGGAATGTGTATTGTTAGTCCAGTGAACATAATTGAAAAAAAAAGAGTAATCAAATTTAATAACAAAAGCAGCAGGTTCATATCATTTCTTGATTTTTTTACAATATTAATTTCATATATTTGTCCCTACGGAATTGTTTAGCAAGCCATGGCACTCTAAAACTTAACTATAGTAGATATTTACATACCTGTAAAGACATTTCATCAACTTGTACATCGTCACAGCTCCAACGCCCAAACAATTTAATGTCTGGCAATACCGCTATTGCAGCGGCTGTTTGAATTGTACCTATAGGTTCATCAAAGTTCTCTTCAAAATCAGCCATGTTTTAACTGCCCTACAATAATCAAATAATTATTAAATGTTACATTGCATGCTCTATTATAAGAAATGGAACATTTATAATTCAGATGACGTTATAATATCGACATTAATTTATTCAGACAAGAGGTGTCAGAAATTATTTTCATTTTTCATCATAAAAAAATCTAACCCTACATAAACGTGACCACGTGTTAATTATAAAAATAAGTAAATATAAAGAATACTATTAATTCAGCATAATCGTTTCAAATAATAAACAAGAAAACCAAATTTATCTAAATATAATACTAAATAATATATAAATTTACCATATAAACAATCTGCAGACGTTTACCAATGGACAACCTAAGCCGGAAAGAATACATTTTATTGTAGTACAAAGGAAGCACGGTGGCGCCACGCAAGATAAACTGAAAAATCAAGTTAAAAATGGATATTAATTTCATTAAAATTAATTTTTATTTGAATTTTAAATATAAGTTTTGTATATATATTTCATATATTCTTTTAATTTTATCAATATTATGTCTTTGCTCATTTTATTTTTTTAAATATATTTTAAAATTTTCTAGAAACGGAATGTGGTATTGGCTGCAGTGCATATTTAACGCGGGATTTCCAAAATATTTATTACATTTATTAAAAATAATATTCAAAATAGAACAAATTATAATGCATCTAATTTTAGTAACACAATCATTCAATATAATAAAATATTAATAAATATTATTTTAGTATATCTAACCTCTCATAATTTGATTATTATTTTGCATCAGTCGATATGTTTATCTCGCTTTAGGGTTTTTATGTGAAGGTAGGTCTGTCAATATTTTATCATTATTTTGCTATTTATTTTTGGGATATATTTTAATTATTTATTGCTAGTGATAAGGAAATATTCCACATGCTTTTAAGAGACTTATCGATAATTTTGCAAGGCAACGATTTGCCAATTTACGCGAATTGACATGACTTTGGAGGATCCGTTCTTCGTAGTTAAAGAGTAAGCAATAAATTGTTTTTGGGAATGCAAAAATAATTTGCTTGAATTTTTAATTTGTTTTAAATTATTTATATTTTATTTAATATAACAATTATGACGTTTCAAGTATTATTTGCTTAACTGCATTTATTGTTAGGCTTTCTATTTATTTTTGATAAACAGTATTTGCTTATTTACACATACATAATATATTAACCATTAATGATAACCAATATATTAATTATTGTGATTTTTTCAGTGAAGTGTTTAAAGCTCTAAACAAAACTAGAGGTCTCTATTTACGCTGGATAGAATTACAAGATGAGTCTGTGTGTATTACAAAGGAGGAAATAGAATGGACGAATACAGAATTGAAGAATTCATTACGTAGTATTGAATGGGATTTAGAAGACCTAGAAGATACTATAGATATCCTTTTAAAAATTTATCTAAAATAAAGAAAAGTTTTATATGTATTTTTCTTAATTAAACTTACATATAGTAGAGAAAAATCCTTCAAAATTTAAAATAGACAACAAAGAACTTACAACAAGAAAGAATTTTATTGATTCTACAAGAGCTGAAGTTAAGGTAATATAAATATTTGCACATGTTTTTAAATATACATATATATTTATGTTTTAGTCGATGAAAGATAAACTCACGATGAATAAAAATAAAGATAGAGATCGATTGGCACGACAAGTAGGTACATTTATATAAAGGCAATATTCATGTGTAAGCTTCTTAAATTTTAGCCTTTATTGGAAAGCAGTCCAATTAGGTTAGTAAATAGTCATGGAACAACAAAATATTCAAAACTAGAAAATGAAATTGATAGTCCACAAAGGTTTTTAAATGATACATTGACACAACAACAATATATGACGAGACAACAAGAAGAACATCTTGAAGCAATCGGTGATAGTTTGGGATCTTTAAAGACTGTTTCAAGGCATATTGGTACTGAACTGGATGAACAAGCTGTGTATGTAAATATATTTATACTGTACATTATATATTTCTATTATTGCTTTACCGAGATATCAAAAATTAGCTTGGTCAATGGTGGTCATGAAGTGGAAAATGTCTGTCTTAATTTAAATCACCTTTTGAGATAATTCTGATAAAATTTTCAGGTTAAGTGTCATGCTGATGTTAAAATTTGTCAATTTATTAATCTTAATGTCAGTATGACACAACCTGAAAATTTTATCTGAATTTTCATAAAAGGGTGGTAGAAACTAAGACAGACATTTTTCATTCCATGGCCACCATTGACCAAGCTAATTTTTGATATCTCTGTATTTTAATTTCAGATTGAGTTTTTATAAAAGAGTGAATAGTATAAATAAATTTAAGTAAATTTAAAATTACAATAAATTAACATTGATTTTTCAAACCAATATAACTATAAAATTTACACTAAGTTAAAATATTACTGGAAGTTAAGATCCTTAGTGGGAAAATGATTTCCTAAGTAATCCACAATTATTGATGTCCTACATTTGTACACTCTGTTCGTTTTCAGTTTGCAGTCACATGATCAATTTTCATTTATTTTTAGTAGTATGAATCTAGTCGGTACTTTTGAGTCAAAAGAGGTTTAAGTATTTTATAAATATAAAATTGTTATTTCAATACATAATGTTTTCTATTTATTTTCTAAATGTTTTTCCTGTTTAATCAATCGATGTTATTGACCAATGTAATGGTAATGAAATTGGAATGATGCCGTATGACATAACCTAAAATTTTTGAAGTATAAACACAGTAACTTTGGAAGTTTTAAATCTCAAATACGCATATAAAATAATATTCTTTAAAGAAGACAAAGGTACATGTAGAAAATGCAGCTTTTCATGTATTGTAAACAGATGCTTCACTTCTAGCATTAATCGCATTAAATAAATTTGGAATAAGAAATAATCTGGAAATTGCAGAAATCATACGAGAAGAAATTCACTAACATAAATGAATTACAAAGCAATTCAATATAACCAAAAAGTAGAACAGAAAGGTTGGGAAATAAGAAAATAGGAAGCTAAATTTTGATTGTTTCATATGTATAATCAATTTTTTGCATTAGAAATTAAATAAAGAAAAGCTCACCTTGATTATATTGGTATTATTATTTCCAAGAAAATGGTTAATAATAATTACACGAATAATTCATTTGTTTACAAAAACTATAGAGAACTATTAGTATTATGTATAAATTAATTATACAGTTCAATTATTACATTGCTACGCTAAGTAAAACCATTGAAGATATAACTTCATTTGGAATCAGTATGTTAAAAAATTATCATAACTGTTTGTTAAACTTGCTCATATAAAAACTATTCAACTTAATAAAATGCAGATACTTTAATCAATACAATAAATACAAAATAGCGAAATTGTATTATGTATTATTCTATTCTAGTGTTAACAGATATGGATGTGACTGCACAAGTGAGCGCTGATATTTTTTAATGTTATTCTGCATAAGACTATTAAAACCTGATTTTAAAATGCCAAACAGCATACTAAACTCAATGAACAACAGTAGTGCAGTATGTGACAAAAGCTATTTTCTTTATCTTCGCAATTTATGTTGGTTGTATCTGCAAACTCTTGAGTTGTTCATATATTAACTGAGCATATTAGAAAATAGAAGTGTGTAGAAATAGCAAATAATTCATCTAATTCATAATCGGTCTAATAAGAAATATTTATTTGAATAAAACATATTTACATGGAAGCTTAAATATATAATCTTTCTAATACAATCATAAAAACACTATCATAGACAGAAAATAATGTTGTCTTGTACTAACATAAAATATGACACCTTTAGTTGCAATTACATATATTAATCTGAATCAGAGTCCGATTCTGTACTTGATTCTGTAACATTGATTATTACTGGATCCATATCCAAGTCTACCAAGCAGTTTTCTCTTTCATACCATTGTTTTATTAAATTATCAGTATGCCTTATGCAGTTACTCCATGTATTACTATCACATGTATGTAATGCCTCCTTCCACATTTCTTTCACCTTTTCGTCGGTGTAACCAGCCCTACCGATGTGCACATTGTAATATGTTTTTGCTTTTGCCCAAATTAGCTCAATAGCATTGAAGTCACAGTGGTATGGTGGCAGTCTAAGAATTTCATGTCCTGCATTTCTTAACAGTTCATCAATTTCATAAACTTTCTCTTTACGGTTTCGATCCTTTGGAAAATATCCATGTTTCATCTAAAAAGACAACTTGACGCAAACCAGAATTTGTATTCTCAATGTACTTCCTTAAAAATACACTTCGCATTACACTAACATCAAGTTTTTCCATTAATGCTCTTCTATTATCATCTTTTTTATATTTGAAACCGATATGTTTGAGTAAAATGGAAAGAAATGTTTTTCCTATTTGCACCATTTGTTTAGTTTCCAGTTCAATCTTCAATGTTTTCAATGTAACATGTTTTTCTAAAAAAGTATATCGTTAAAAAATATATCATTTATGAAAATAAAATTGCTTAGAATACTTTGATGAAACATGTCGTATAAAGTATTTCGGACTTCCATTTTCAAGCTTTCTGGCAAATCTTTGGTTTTTGGTTTACGTCGGGGTATTTGTTTTCCAGGTGATGATGTCCCACGTTTCTTGATATTGTAAACGGTTCGGACAGAGATCTTAAGAGCACTTGCTACTCTCTAAAAATATTTTTCCTCATTAATCTAAAGATATTAATTTGGTGTTATCTTACCTCATAAACTGAATCAACAGACAATAATGGACCTCTATTATATTTCTCTTCTTCAAAATAATGAAGAAGGTTGGCAACTAGATTTTGTGCCTGTGAATGTAGACGTTTACCTGCCATATTCTACAACAAAAAGAACACAAACATGAAATTTTTATATCACTTCATATTATGAAAATTACATTTTGCGATATGCATATCAATTTATCAAAAAATGTAATTTGTCAGTGTCAAAGTAAAATAATTTAATTAAGAAATATTACGTTAAATACTTACGATTAATTACTCGAAACTGACTATTATTGTTGCAAGAAGAACAGATAAATAAGAAATCTTAAAATATCAACGGAAAAATACAAACAAGAAGTAGAGCGGCACTAAACATAACCTGTATATGTCGATTAATACGTATTTTCTTTTTTGACTAAAACAGTTGTCGGTATCTCATATTATACAAGACATGCTAATATTATTTTTCTTTGTCTTTGCTACGAAGAAATTTCAAAGACGTATGTCTTGTATCAAATGACATACGTTTCAATTCTGAATATTTGTAGCTCAATATATCTGAAAAACAAAGTATATAGATTCTGTGTCTGAGATAGTATGACATAGTTAGTCATGTGACTGCAAACTGAAAACGGACAAAGTGTATGTATACTGTATGTGTTAAATATCATTAGGGATAGAGAATCAACGTATAGCAAACGCCAATTAAGTTGGTGCGAGGAGCGGGTGCGCAGAAGCAGTTTTTAAAAACGTTCATCCCCACTACTCAAGTAATTGTCATTGACGTTTGACAGAAATGTCTTTGCTAGGGGATCATAAAGTGATACACGCGCAGAGGTTAGAATTATCTGACATTTGATGTAAAACCAAATACAAATCTCCCCACTACTTCTAATCCTGCGCGAACTTACTCCTCCTCGCGCCAACTTAATTGGCGTTTGCTATATGAGTACATACAATGTATACGTACATGAGAAAGCCAGTCCAATGCCAGCGAAGACCGCGACGACTGACGATTGTCTCCGATACCGATTGACTGGAAATTTTGCATTCAGTCTAGCTGCGGCCTTTACAGTTTGAAAGCGCACAATAAAATTAATGTATAATGGCTCTTTATACACCCACTGAAAAGCTTCAGTTAGTAAAATGGTTTTATGCTGGCAAGTCTGCAATGGAGTGCATGAATTTGTTTGCGCTGACTTTTGCAGACCGTTCTGTACCTTGCAGACAAACAATTTATAATATAAATAAATTTAAAACTTGTTTCTGTCTCAATAACTGTACGAAATGCAAACCAAGAGAGGTATCACCACAAAAAATTGTGGAAAGAGAACGGCGGGATGTATTAATTTGTAGTATTGTGGAAATTGATAACACCTTGAACTTGAAGTGCTGCCGAGGAATTGGGTACAAGTAACACAACTATTTCACGTATTTGGAAACGTAATGGTTTAAAATGTTTCAAATATTCGAAAACTCAAGAAATATTTCCCGAGGACAATTTCCAGAGAATGGAGTTTTGTCAAGACGTTATGGAAAAGATACATCGAGATGAAAATTTCGTTAAAAATATTCTCTTCGCCGATGAATCAACTTTTCCATTACACGGAAAGCACAATCCCTCTGTTCTTCGATATTGGGCTTCGGAAAATCAACACCGGCATTTTGCAAATCGCACTCAGTATCCTCAAAAACTAAACGTTTGGGCAGGTATTTTAGGTGACCATTCTATAGGCCCCTATTTTATTGATGGTATATTAAATGCCGACAAGTATCTCGAATTACTGAAAAATCAAATACTTCCCGCCATTCAAAACATTGGAATAAATCAGGAAATCGTTTGGTTTCAACATGATGGCTGTCCAGCACATAATGCAGTGAGGGTAAAGGAATTTCTAGGAAATACTTTTCCTGACCGTCTTATTACTGGAACAGGAAACATTAAATGGCCCCCGCGATCTCCTGATCTATCTCCAAATAATTTCTTTTTGTGGGGACATCTAAAAAATATTGTTTATACTCATGAAGCTGGTAGAGCAGAAAATATAATTTTTGAACCTCTTGTATAATTTATTATAATTTTTAGTATCCTTTTTTATTTATTTTATTAGGATTATTCTTTAATTTTATTAGAATTACGCTTTTGTTTATGCGACGCACCGCAGCTTAAAAATTTCGTGCATCTACTGAAAGAAATAAGAAAAGCAAATCCCTTGCGATTCGTAAATGTTATTTTAGAACGCATTACAAGTACCTATGTCGATGGTCAAATGATTACTGCTAACTTGTATTTGCGAAACAATCGGAGACAATCGTTGCCGGCCGTCGCGGTCTTCGCGGGCATTGGATCGGCTTTTCCATATACATATACATCGCGTATTCCCTATGCCTAATGGTATTTGACACATGCGGTATGTAGATCATATGTAACTTCATAGTTGTGTAGAGTATAATATTACAGTTAGATTTTCAAAGATGTGTAGCTATAAGTTTAAATTGACACGTGCTGAAATAATTCATAAAAATCTTTTGTTTTACTTTGAATTAACAAATTGAATACTAATATGTATAATTTGTTTCTATTATAAGGATTCTTTATTTCTTTTTTAAAAAGTGGGGGTTTCAAATAAAAAAGAATCCATAAATACTGACACTTTATCAGTAAAAATATTTTAGTGTCTGTAAAGATCTCGTAAACACTTAAAATTGTGAAAATTCTATGGAGGTAGCTCAAAAAAATAATAAGGATGTAATAAAAGAGAAGAAAACTTTATCATTTTTCTTGTGTGATTCTCGCCTTATACAGATGTCCTTGAAAATTCTTTCAATGGAGACTGTGGTTAAATAAAAATTTAAAAAAAGGTATATAACCCCTTACCACAATTATTAGTCGTATCCTAAATACGTATTTCGACAACTAAGTTGTCATCATCAGTAGGTAAAAACTACTAATTAAAAGTCGCACAAGGGGCACAGTTAAAACAAGAGAAACGCTTCCGCACAACTATTATACACTGCAACCTTGTATAAATATAACAAGTCAATCTAAGACTACGAGATAAACGCGTACCTACTTTAGGAAAGGTCTTATTTTTACTATACATGTACTCGAGTAAATACGTTTAAATATACTATTGGTTTGTTGAAAATAAAAGGTGGTTTATCTAAGTTTAATAGTGGGTCATCGTAGTTTTTAAAAATCGAAGTGCCGCCCCCCTTAGAGAGGATGTCTGCCGTTCCTTTGTCCGACAATTTAACATATGTCTAGACCTTTCCTAAAGTAGGTACGCGTTTATCTCGTAGTCTTAGATTGACTTGTTATATTTATACAAGGTTGCAGTGTATAATAGTTGTGCGGAAGCGTTTCTCTTGTTTTAACTGTGCGACTTTTAATTAGTAGTTTTTACCTACTGATGATGACAACTTAGTTGTCGAAATACGTATTTAGGATACGACTAATAATTGTGGTAAGGGGTTATATACCTTTTTTTAGATGTCCTTGAAATAAAAAGACAACGTATGAAAAATGGAAAGAAGTAATTATATAGAATATAAATCCAAAATATTGTGAGTCAATTACGACGCGAGCTCCAAAATTAAAACTCCCTTGAAAATTGTATTATGTGCCGCCTATGTCTTATCTATTGAACTTATCGATGCGATCGACAACTGACTGAACTGTAAGAGCAGGAGCTACTCTTTATGCACTTCTTTAAAGGAAGTGGCGGAACAAATATTTTTTAAATATCTTTATCACTTTTTTCTCGCGTAAATGAGCGATTTTTGGGAAAATATTTTGGATTTATATTCATTATAATAATATCTTTCCATTTTTCATATGCTGTCTCTTTATTTCAAAGACAGCTTGTAGAAATAACTCTTATACCAGGTTGTCAGCTAAGCGCGCGTTGTTCTATAGCTCCTAAACCAATGAAGTTAAGGATTTTATTCATATGTTAATCTATTGTATTTTAGGAAAATATTTTTGAGTGTACAAGTGTCCCATATAAGTGTGACGATATTAAAGTATTTTTTTTTAATGAGATACCCTGTATTTTTTGCACATTTGAGTTCTTCTTAACGCACTTTATCAATTCCCAAAAATTTATTTCATTAGTCTTGGTATTTCAGGAGAAATGAATTAAAAATCATAAAAAAAAAAATTTTGTAATTACAATTGTATTCAAATTCTCGACGGTTTTCTAGATATGTATTTACGAAAAAACATTTATTTAGCTTTCCACAGTAAATTTTTATTAACAAAATACCTATGTGGCTATGGAAAAAAGCTATTCGTTAGTATGGCAATGCTATTAATTATTCTGACATTTGGTGACATCTTGTGTATATCCTTTCTTTTGTAATAAAAATGAAGTATGTATACGATCCAAGAATCAATTGACATGATTTACATCCTCGGAGAATGCTTAAAGAATTGTGTTCTAGCATCCCGAATGTACGGCGAGAGGTTTCCTGATAGAAGACATCCAGATGCAAGATCATTTTCAAAGATTGTTGGATAGATTTGATAGAACTAGGACAGTTAAATATGAAAAGCATAAGAGAGTAAAGCCTGTAGTAAATGAAGAAAATGAATTTAATATTATTGCAAGTGTTGTTGAAGACTCATATAGAAGTTCAGCAGACATTAGTGACTTGCTGCACATTGGTCAAATTTCTGTTAAAAACATTTTGAAAAAGCAAAAGTTCCATCCATATCATGTACAACTGATTCAAGCACTTCCAAGGCAAGATTTTGAAAATAGGATAAATTTCTGTAATTAGGGTCTAGTTCGAATTCGAGAAAATGTAAGGTTTTTTAAATATGTACTGCATTGCTTACCGATGAGGCGACTTTCTACAATAATGGTCATGTGAACAGGCATAATCTAAATGTGAATCCAAATTTTACAAGGGCAATTGACCGGCAACACAGGTGGAGTGTAAACATCTGGGGAGGCATAATTGGAGACCGCATAATAGGATCCCATTTTTTTTATGGACATCTCAATGGGGACATTTTTCAAAGATTTTTAGACGATCTTGATAATCTTCTACAAAATCATTCGGGCTATTAAGAAGAATGTCGTTCCAGTTAGACGGAGCGCCAACTCATTTTAGTGTTGGAGTTCGACATATTTTGAATGACAAATTTCCAGGTCGCTGGATTGGAAGACAAGGACCTGTTCCGTGGCCTACAAGGTCACCAGATCTGACTAAACTTGATTATTTCCTATGGGGATACGTTAAAGATCTGGTCTGCCAAATACCCCCAGCTACACCAGAAAACATTCGGGAAATAATAAGAGAAGCCCTTAATACAATTACTCCTTTAACATTAGAAAATGTAAATAGGTCTTTAACAAACAGGTTAAATCTGTGTTTACAACAAAATGGTAGAGTGTTTAAATACTTAATTTAATCATATTTAAAAAATTCTCTGTTTTGATTTTCTTTTTCTAGTCCGGAAATTTTTTTTTATGATTTTTAATTTATTTCTCCTAAAATACCAGAACTAATTAAATAAATTTTTGGGAATTGATAAAGTGCGTTAAGATGGCTACCTTGTACACTCAAAAATATTTTCCTAAAAGAGAGTCTTACAAGTACAATAGATTGACATATGAACGAAAGTCCTAACTTCATTGGTTTAGGAGCTACAGATGGACTCGCGCTTAGCTGACAACCCTGTATAATAAAAAACTTACGTTTTGCTACACGAGAGGTGATTTTTTTGCAATTCTTTATGTAATCACTTTGCTGTCCATGAAATTTTAATTTCGGACCAGTTTGAAGTCACTTAGTGATCTGTTGTCATCTTTAGAAATCTTCATGTATTGCACTCTTTTCATTTACAATTGAGAATTCTGTTTAAGAAAAGTTCCATCAACATTTTCAAAATAGCTTCATTAAAATTTGAAAACCCCTCAGGTCGCCTTTCACTTTTAAGCTTGTACTAGGTGCATTCAAGTTCTAAGGCCTCCGATTTTTTTTCTAACTAATTACTCACCCGAAAACTATGAAACTGGTGTTACTTCTCGACGTAATCTCCCTGCAGACGTACACATTTTTCACAACGTCGACGCCATGATTCCATGGCCGCGGCGAAGGCTTCTTTAGGAGTCTGTTTCAACCACTGGAAAATCGCTGAAGCAATAGCAGCACGGCTGGTGAATGTGCGGCCACGGACAGTGTCTTTCATTGTTGGAAACAGCCAAAAGTCACCAGGAGCCAGGTCAGGTGAGTAGGGAGCATGAGAAATCACGTCAAAGCTGTTTTCACGAAGAAACTGTTGCGTAACGTTAGCCCGATGTGCGGGTGCGTTGTCTTGGTGAAACAGCACACGCGCAGCCTTTCCCGGACGTTTTTGTTGCAGTGCAGGAAGGAACTTGTTCTTCAAAACATTTTCGTAGGATGCACCTGTCACCGTAGTGCCCTTTGGAACACAATGGGTAAGGATTACGCCATCACTGTCCCAGAACATGTACACCATCATTTTTACAGCACTGGCGGTTACCCGAAATTTTTTTTGGTGGCGGTGAATCTGTGTGCCTCCATTGAGCTGACTGGCGCTTTGTTTCTGGATTGAAAAATGGCATCCACATCTCATCCATTGTCACAATCGACGAAAAGAAAGTCCCATTCATACCTTGGTTGCGCGTCAACATTACTTGGCAACATGCCACACGAGCAGCCTTGTGGTCGTCCGTCAGCATTCGTGGCACCCACCTGTAGGACACTTTTCGCATTTTCAGGTCGTCATGCAGGATTGTGTGCACAGAACCCACGGAAATGCTAACACTGGAGGCGATCTGTTCAACTGTCATTCGGCGATCCCCCAAAACAAGTCTCTCCACTTTCTCGATCATGTCGTCAGACCGGCTTGTGCGAGCCCGAGGTTGTTGCGGTTTGTTGTCACACGATGTTCTGCCTTCATTAAACTGTCGCACCCACGAACGCACTTTCGACACATCCATAACTCCATCACCACATGTCTCCTTCAACTGTCGATGAATTTCAATTGGTGTCACCACGCAAATTCAGAAAACGAATGATTGCACGCTGTTCAAGTAAGGAAAACGTAGCCATTTTAAGTATCTAAAAGAGTTCTCATTCTCGACGCTGCCGTTACAATTCCATCTGCCGTACAGTGCTGCCGCCATCTCTGTGACGTATTGACAACGAACGCACGCTCATTTTAAAATAATGCACATGCTTCTATCTCTTTCCAGCCTGGAGAAAAAAAATCGGAGGCCTTAGAACTTGAATGCACCTCGTATCTCCCCCAGAATGGAACATTGCAATATTTCTATGCTGTACAATTACTTGTTATTTCTTTACTCTATATGTCAAAATATTTTCCTTGTTCGAGTACCACTACTGTCTTATTTGGGTTAAATTCAACATCTCTATTTAACAATTTGTACTAATTGATGAATACTTCACTATCTGCTCAATAGATGCCATAATAACTCGTGAATTACTTACAGCAAAACATTTATAAAAATTAACTCAATAAAACTCCTCCTTTTACCACAGTGCTATATGAATTTATTGTTAGTGCATACCATTCCATATACTATAAGTTTTGCTGAACCTAATTTATAAAATACCTATTTTTTTGGTAGTGCAAGCAATTTGAAATAGAAAAGTAAATGTAATACATAAACCGATAGAATCTTAGTGACAATAGTGTTGATTTGATTTGTGAAATAATGGAGATAATTGAGATATGAGAAACTTATTTTGAAGATAGTATACATGATACAAAGATATAAGAAATAAACAAAGTTTTACAAATGAAACATATGCATTACACACATCTGTATCTGTACACATGGACAAACACCTCGTATTTTCCAACATTGACTTCAGCCAAAGACACGTGTTTCTGTCTCAATAGACTTCGTCAGTTTGGCTAGTGAAGTAAAGTTTGATGGATTGCCTCACAGCTATAGCAAATTTTGATCTATCAACTAGTACCAGATAATCTAGTGACATCTGACGGACAAAAGAGGCCAAAAATAGCGATTTTCTCTCGTCCAGCTATGCCGGTACAGAGGGGAAAACTACGCATATAGGTGTAAGTCCATTAACATGATGCCAAGACAGAGTTTTGTTCTAAGTATTTAGACATGTAAAACACTGTGGAGAAATAAATGTAATTAACATGCTGGTGCTGTCACAATGTTTGTCAAACTATTGTGCGCGATATTATTAGAACTCTTCTTGCTGATCTTTCTACAGAGATTCATCTCAGTGGGGTGTAGTGGCAGCATAAAATTCCCTAGATTAGAGCATTTTTACGTTTGTCAGATACCGATCATGGCTATTTACAGTTTGTTTGACAGTCCTGGGGGGCATTCTTACTAATTTCGACCAATTTCATCTGAGAAATGATGATCTAAGAGGGAGTCGAAATGTGGTTATTCTAATAATTTCGATATTTGGTGATGTATAGGGGAACCGATGGCTGTACTGGTAAATGTTTGTTGGTAGTCCGTAAAATACACCGGTATTTGTGGATGACATATTGCTATGTACTGCGGTGTTGATTGCTTATTTAAATTAGTCCACAATACACAACAGCTTGCTCGGTCTATCTCAAGTCGGGTCTGCCTTCCAGGAACTCTAGGATCTTCAGGGCTACCTTCACAGGGTACGTAGTAAAGTAAAAAGGTATTAGAAAAGTAAACAAAGATCCACCGCACGAAATTTTAATAAAAAAAAAATAAAAAAAAATCGACTTTATCAAGTATAAAGCCGTACTGAAACATCAATTGTGTAACAGTGTGAGGAAAACTTTTATACAAATGACAATAAAAGATAAAAAACCTCACCAAATGACCGCGAACAAACTTAAACTAATTAAATATTCAGGAAAACTATCAAACTTTCTCAATTACGTTATTCCCAACTAAACGTCAAACAGAAAAATAACTGTAGGCGCGCGCATCAATTCTGAACCATGCGCACATTCAACATGGTACAAAGGCAACTTTCCCACCAATTCCTGACCTTCTAGAATATATTACAGATAAAAAAAAATACTTAAAAAAAAAGTATGAAAATTTTCCTTAATATTTATCTTACTCTAAATATATTTAACTAACAATTTGCTGAATTTACGAGCTCATTCAATATTCAATTAACATAATTAAACTAATTTATATAAATATAATAATACTTGCTAATATACACTTACATTAATTAATTCATGCAGTCATCACACTTCATAAAAAATTACAAAAGAGATTTCAGATAGGTCACATAAATCAAAAAAATTACAAGTATAAAAGACTCGTAATAAATCGAATTAATTTTAACACATCAGTAACACTAAACTAAAACATAAACCGAAATTACTATAATAACCTGAATAAAAAGGAAGTCTTTATTCAGCAGAAAATTAATTAGACCTATCTGTTCAATAGCTGGAAAATCTCTAACATCTTCTCTCTCGGAAATGGAAAATATCCCCATATCTAACATAAAAATCAAAAGAGCAACAACAGCTATCACTTCCAAAGTGGCGGGAACTGCAAACATCAATCATGCTCGAACATTCTACACTCGTGGACAAAATACACATTATAATAAATTTTTCGATAAATATTAAATATTTTCAAATATTTTTCTGGAATAAAATACACATAAATATATAGTCTTTTATAGTTTCTTTAAATTTTCTCTTCGGGGAAAAATTCATGACACTATGTATCATTACCACGTATTTCCTTATTTGATGTGTTTTCGATTGTTCAAGATTATTTTTATTTATATTTATGCATCTGTATACCATTGGTTGACTACAGCAGGCAAAAGCACTATTACCTAACGTCTCTGATAGCTTCCTACATCAATAAAATTTAGTACTGCTAATATCCGCAACATTATTTATTGAATAATGAATATTAGCATGGTAAATTGTTACCCATAACATTTTAGGAAGTCTATTTGCGTATCTTTCATTGTGCATATGTACGTTCAATGCATCAAATAAATATCGGCAAGCTTGTTTGTTTAATCTAAACGTACGTATAAAATCTGTTATTTGTCCCCGCAATCCACGAACTTGCCTACATTCACGTCCGTATCTTTCCAACTCAAGTATTACTAGCAATTTCCCGTATGACAGACCCATCCTAACCACCTTATTCAGACACGCTATGTTAAACGAAAAGGTTTTGTTTAAGTATGACAATACGTTAAGCACGTATGAAGCGTTTGTACAATATGAAACAAACATGTAAAAAATTTACATATCTGTAACTATGCACATGGACAATACACCTCGTATTTTCAGCATTTACTTCTGCTTAATACATATGTTTCTGCCAATATAGGCGTCCTCAGTTAAGCTAGTGAAGCAATTTATACAAATTAATACAAACCTGTTATAAACAACTGGTTTGTATCTGTATTTAAATTTACTGAAATAGCCCGCAAAGATCAAGCAAGTTCCGTCCTATAAGAAGACAACTATTTAATAATTGACATCTTACGGGCGAAAGATACATTGTCCGGAGGGCTACCTATCGTTCGAACAGCTATGCTGCTACGGGAAACGATAAAATACGTATGTAGATGTAGTCCATTAACAACCTGCCAGATGGCGGTATATACGAAAAGGTTTTGTTTAAGTATGACAATACGTTAAGCACGTATAAAGCGTTTGTACAATATGAAACAAACATGTAAATAATTTACATATCTGTAACTATGCACATGGACAATACACCTCGTATTTTCAGCATTTACTTCTGCTTAATACATATGTTTCTGCCAATATAGGCGTCCTCAGTTAAGCTAGTGAAGCAATTTATACAAATTAATACTAACCTGTTATAAACAACTGGTTTGTATCTGTATTTAAATTTACTGAAATAGCCCGCAAAGATCAAGCAAGTTCCGTCCTATAAGAAGACAACTATTTAATAATTGACATCTTACGGGCGAAAGATAACAAAGAAACAAAACCTTTTCGTATATACCGCCATCTGGCAGGTTGTTAATGGACTACATCTACATACGTATTTTATCGTTTCCCGTAGCAGCATAGCTGTTCGAACGATAGGTAGCCCTCCGGACAATGTATCTTTCGCCCGTAAGATGTCAATTATTAAATAGTTGTCTTCTTATAGGACGGAACTTGCTTGATCTTTGCGGGCTATTTCAGTAAATTTAAATACAGATACAAACCAGTTGTTTATAACAGGTTTGTATTAATTTGTATAAATTGCTTCACTAGCTTAACTGAGGACGCCTATATTGGCAGAAACATATGTATTAAGCAGAAGTAAATGCTGAAAATACGAGGTGTATTGTCCATGTGCATAGTTACAGATATGTAAATTATTTACATGTTTGTTTCATATTGTACGCTATGTTAAGGTTAAGTATTGTATCTCTTATATCGTAAATATACACGCATACGCGTATTTTACCAAATTCACTTCAAAGGTTTTCGTCGAAATATAAATTTCGACACAATCTTCAATGTAGAAAATTATTTCGAACAGTCGAAAAGTAATGACGTCATGCCATCACGTGACTTTTTTTCAACAACGTTTTGGATATGAGATGGCTGATTCTAGTCGAAATTTTCAATTAGAACAGGCCTCCTGGTCATTTGTATATAAGTTTTCGTTACGACATAACCTTTAAACATACATTCAAGTTTGCGAATTATTGAAACATGCTACTGCCAACTGTACAATCATGCCAACTGTAGAATCATCACCAACCTCCTTCACTTGAGATGAATCACTCTGTATCTATATACTTAAAAACAATAAACAGATGAAGGTTGTTTTAAATTCCGAATTGTAGAATTTTAAGTTCGCTCTGAAGTTGATTTTGTGATTCCCTCAACTAAACGAATTCCAAGAAGATGGCTAATGACTAATTTTGTATTTTACCAGTGCTAATTTCTGTGTTCTCTCTAATTTTTAAATTTTTACCGTCTGGTCCATGCCAACGTGACAATAGCCCCTTACTCCGACATAAAATGACGCTCTAGTTACCGTCATGCCTAGCGTATAGTGATACAATGTTGTCAGGTTGTAGACGTAGAATGGACATTTCTATGGCTTGCAATGTATGATTAATATTTCTTTTACAATAGAATCAGTCTCGTTATTTAGTTGTCAGACAGTGTATAACCCAAAATTTAAAATATATTTTAAATCTTTAATAGGGTACTTTTCCATTTGGCTTTAGGTTTTAGTAGTGTCATGCACCGAACAGAGAGTCAATATTATTTTCAAAGATCTGCTCTTAAAAAAGTGCAAAACCATTAATTTTCAAATTTTGTTCGAAATTACTTTTTACTGGTATGAGCTAATGATATTTTTTCTTAATAGGATGCTAGATGAATTTGGTACTGATTTGGAAAATACTGATTCAAAGCTTGATAGTACTATGAAAAAAATGGCCAAAGCTTTACGCATGTCCAATGGTAAGAACATTTAAAATTTCAGATTTATTAGTTTTAGTCAGATTAGAGGAATTAATATAATATTCATATTTGAAGAGTAAAATGTAATAAACTAATTTTTTTTTACAGATAATAGACAGTGGACAGCTATTATAATTTTATCAGTAATTTTAATAATTGTGATCATTTTATTTATTGTAATCTGATCAGTAACCATCATAGTGTTAGCTATTTTAATGACTGTTAATTGGAAATTTAATAGTACAAATTTATTTAACGTTTTATACACAAGTATTGTTAACACTGCTTTTTATACATTATTATTTTATATATAATTAAGTATTATCTTTATAGATTTTGTTTAAAAGATACATACATTTGATTGTGCCATTATAGACTAGGTGTAATATAGACTTGTGATTTTTTCATGAAATGAGATTATATAATTAAGCAAATATTAATAATATATATTCAAACATATTTATCATGTCTGTAGGCAATTTATATTGTATATAGAAATGTTTCGTCTCGTATATATACTCAAATAAATTATTTAAGATCTATTTTATGTTCCATAATTATTTTTCTGTGATAATCATATACATTCATTTACAGAAGATAATGAAAAATACACAAATCATCAATATTTACCAAAATTTATCGTATTTCGATATTGGTTAAATCAACATCAAAAACAAATTACAGTATCGTATTTTAAGTGCGATTCGTCAGAATTGACTTTTATTTTCCAAGTATTCTAATAAACTGTTAAAATTGTAAACTTTAATATTAGTTATATTCAAATAAAATGTTTTAAAAATATGTAAGTAATTAATTGATGTGGCCTTTACTTGATGAAAATCCATTTTAAAATTAAATAAACAATTGTGTGATTTTCACAAATACTTTATTATATTCGTAGTAACAATTGTTTCACTAACACCGTGGCTTCTTCAGACTAACAGGTAGATCTATTTATTATACTTGTATCAATTTAATAGCTAAATCTATTTACCTATTAGCTTGAAGGAGACACAGTGTTGGTGAAACAATTGTTATTACGAGTACAATAAAATATTTGTGAAAGTCACCAATTGTAATTTTACAATATGTAGTTATTATATAAAGAATGTTCTGAAAATTTTTAGTAGAAGGGAAAGGATTCGGAAAAAACAAAAATGTTTGCATCAGCTATAGTTGTCTCAAAAAGAGTGAGACAACTTTCTGAACAACCCACAATGACCGTTAATTTTCATTGGTTGAAAGTAAGTAATGATGTGGTTTGGAATGGGGGTTCGTTCGGAAAGTTGTCTCTCTTTTTGACAAACTATATATAACTTTTGCTTCGTAAATCTATCATTGACAAAGTGGTTACACAGAAACGCATGCGTCTGGTAGTTGAAGCAAAAGCTGGTAAATACGTACTGTGTGTCCATGCATATACAGATACAAATTTGTTTTTATACAGATTTGTATTATTTTGTATCAAAGCTTGATGTGAATTATCGCATCGACATGCAATCTATTTTTTGCTAAACTATAGGGTATTTTGACAGTTACAAAAGCTTAACGTCAGAAGTTAAAACATATATACATATTTTTAGAAAATTTCTTGACCGTGCTAAATAATAAATTCACAACTATTTGGGTTGTCGGTCTGTTTTAATTAAAACTCAATATTTTGTCAATATATTTTTTGACTTCATCTGGAGTAGCTATAACATTGCAAAATACACTTTACTCTTACACTAATATATTCACAAAAGAAAACATACAGCTATATTTAGGCGTTGGCGGTCTTATTAAACAATTCACACATAATTGTCACTAGCAACTCACAAATAATGTTATTTGTGAATGATAAAAAAAAGTCACAAACAGTTGATTATCCTAACAGGTGTATACCTTGTGCGAAGACAATTTTAAATATTTTTAACAAATTCAAAGAAGATGGATAGTATTTCTTTAAGGATGAAATATATCTAAGATAGTAAAATTAGTGTATCAAAAAAAGGTAGAAAATATGAAAGCGTTGATAACAAAAAAGTACAAATAGATTTTACCATTTTATGAGATTATAGAATGTTCTCACATTATGTACATCATACTTCTAATGAATTACCGAACGTAACCCACGTATTAGGAGTATTTCACTAACACGATAAAAACAAATAACACCTTGTGGTATCTTACGAATAAGTGGTTTATTAAAATGGAGAAATTTATTTTGTAATAAAGTACCTAATAAGTGTGTTGCTATTTCTTTAATAATCTCAATAACTTTTGGATAGTACAATCTGACAGCATCACTACTGGAATTAAAGATTGAAGAAGGGAAGACATTATGCAACAAACTTTTGAAATATGTTAATGCAAAGCTATTTTCATATGAAGGACGATTAGTTCCTAGAGTAGCAACTATTTTAGACTCTCGATTTAAAGGAGAAGGTTTTTGTAGTACTGAAAATGCTACTGGGGCTACTTCTTTTCTAAAACAAGAAATATTTAATATTATGAAGAAAATAGATTCTGAAAATAAGGAACAAATGGCTGTAATCGAAACAAACATTAGTCCACATCAAAAGTCATTTTCATTATTTGGATTTCTGCAAGAAAGAATAAGAGAAAGTAAAATCAGTTACAGCTGATGTAATAATAACTATAAGGCAATACCTCGAAAGGCCAAATTCAAATCAAGGAGGTAGATCCTCTTAATTTAGAAGGTGAGTTTAAAAAAAGGTTAATTCTATTTTTTATTTGGATTTTCTTTTAGGTAACAGGAGTAGAGCTGAAACCTCTAGGAAATATTTCTGTATTCCAGCGAGTTAAGCAGAAAGTGAAAGAGTGTTTAGTACAGCTCGTTTAATAATAGAACAAAGGCGTGCAGACCAAAACCGAAAAATGTTAATATGACAATGTGCCTAAATACAAATTTTAAAAATATTTATAAGTAACCTAAGTATTTATTTTATTAATATTACACCCAACCTTTTCCTATTAGCTAAAGTAATAACTCAATGGGTTCCATCTTACTAGATTTCTATGAATGTTTAAGCAGTCAAAATTATTTAGATTGCCATACAGAATGTACATGAAACTCTTTAAATCCATTACTGAACTGTTTGCTTTATCAGTAAAAATTATTTTATTTAAAATTTCTTTGTTTTCATTTAACAAATTAGACATATCACAAAAATCAGTTCGTTTTACTTTATTTTCCTAAAAAAGCTTTTGATGGTTCGATATCTTATATCATATAAGATATCGAACCATCAAAAGCTTTTTCAAATTCAAATATAAGCCATATAAGTTATATGGCTTATATTTGAATTCTTTCAAGGTTTTGAACACCAAACTGTACAATACTTCAAAATAGCCTGGCTACATCTAAAAACGATCCCACATAACAGGATATTCAGCTTCATGTGTTTTGTTAACATGTGACTGGTTTTATTTCTTTTTTGTGGGAATTTAGAAAACAAGCATCTTCTTTAAATTTGTTAAAGATATTTAAAATTTTCTTCGCACAACGTTTACGCCTGTTAGTACAGGGTGCGGCAAAATAACCTCCCTATTTTCGATGCTCGGTAGTAAGTAACTGGAGACACTTAGAGTAGTGGGGATAGCAGCGTCGCCGCAGGAGAGTGGGAAGTTTACGTTGCATTCGGCACGTAGGCACCAGTCGCCATCACGAGCACAGAGCTTATGCGGTCGAAGCGTTCATTCGCAACAATGAGTCGGTTGTCACGGCACAGCGTGCTTTTCAAACGCGATTTCAAATTCCCCCGCGTGAGTCGGTATCGGACAGAAAGTCTATTTTGTTGTGGGTAAAAAACTTTAGAGAGACTGGTTCTGTTGTTAAAAAACGGGGTGGAAGACTCGTAGTGCCCGTACACCTGAAAACATCAATGCGGTTAGATAATCAGTTTTGCAGTCTCCTAAAAGATCAGCTCGTAAACATGTAGCCGCCCTTCGAATGTCTGACCGTAGTGTTCGTCGAATCCTACACAAGGATTTTCATTTCCATCCTTACAAGATGGTTGTTGTGCAAGAATTGTCACAACGTGATTGCCAGAGTCGCACGGAAGCATGTCAACTCATCTTGGAAAGTCTTCCACCAGACAGCATTGTTCAAACATCGTCCCGGAAACCTGCTAGACCTGAAAGAAGCAATTCGCGAGGAAATTCATCGCATACCTCAAGCGATGCTTGAGAGAGTCCACGAGTGCTTCAATGTTCGCTTGCAGCAGTGTACAACAGCCACGGCCACCATTTGTCAGATATTATTTTCAAAACCAAGTAAAAAAAAATTCCCGTGTTAAAGAACAAGTTGGTCAAAATAAAATTGTTTTATCTGGAAAAATGCTTTTTTTATTTACGTCAAAAAATAGGGAGGTTATTTTGCCGCACCCTGTATAATTAACTATTTTAAATAAATTATCTATTTTTCAATAAAATGTATTTAATTTAAGTATGAATGAAAAATTAGAAATATTTGACATTTAACAAAATACGTCACTTGTGTATAAGTACATATAACTGGTTGCCTACTATACCACCAATGCATAGACTTTTCCTATTTTAGCTTTACATATAGAGCGAAGTATGTGTAATGATAATAAAAGAACCCGATATATATATATATATATATATATATATATGAAAAATTTTGTGAAAAACTTATCTGCGCGGAATGTGCATATATCGATATTTCACTGTTTTTTACAGATCATCAGTGCACCTTACCGAAGACAGACATGATATTCACTTCTATACTACGTGTATATATACGAACTGTAATGAACTTCATGTGTATGAGAATTAATAATTATTAAATCTCATTTTACATGCGATTGTCGCTATAATTTGTTGCATTTAATTCTACAATTCGGCAAATCACTTTTGCCCTAGATTGTAGACGCAACAAGCCGCGACATCAACTGTACAAGTTGTCAGTACAAATGAAAAATTTTGTGAAAAACTTATCTGCGCGGAATGTGCATATATCGATATTTCACTGTTTTTTACAGATCATCAGTGCACCTTACCGAAGACAGACATGATATTCACTTCTATACTACGTGTATATATACGAACTGTAATGAACTTCATGTGTATGAGAATTAATAATTATTAAATCTCATTTTACATGCGATTGTCGCTATAATTTGTTGCATTTAATTCTACAATTCGGCAAATCACTTTTGCCCTAGATTGTAGACGCAACAAGCCGCGACATCAACTGTACAAGTTGTCAGTACAAATGAAAAATTTTGTGAAAAACTTATCTGCGCGGAATGTGCATATATCGATATTTCACTGTTTCTTACAGATCATCAGTGCACCTTACCGAAGACAGACATGATATTCACTTCTATACTACGTGTATATATACGAACTGTAATGAACTTCATGTGTATGAGAATTAATAATTATTAAATCTCATTTTACATGCAATTGTCGCTATAATTTGTTGCATTTAATTCTACAATTCGGCAAATCACTTTTGCCCTAGATTGTAGACGCAACAAGCCGCGACATCAACTGTACAAGTTGTCAGTACAAATGAAAAATTTTGTGAAAAACTTATCTGCGCGGAATGTGCATATATCGATATTTCACTGTTTTTTACAGATCATCAGTGCACCTTACCGAAGACAGACATGATATTCACTTCTATACTACGTGTATATATACGAACTGTAATGAACTTCATGTGTATGAGAATTAATAATTATTAAATCTCATTTTACATGCGATTGTCGCTATAATTTGTTGCATTTAATTCTACAAGTGATTTGCCGAATTGTAGAATTAAATGCAACAAATTATAGCGACAATCGCATGTAAAATGAGATTTAATAATTATTAATTCTCATACACATGAAGTTCATTACAGTTCGTATATATACACGTAGTATAGAAGTGAATATCATGTCTGTCTTCGGTAAGGTGCACTGATGATCTGTAAAAAACAGTGAAATATCGATATATGCACATTCCGCGCAGATAAGTTTTTCACAAAATTTTTCATTTGTACTGACAACTTGTACAGTTGATGTCGCGGCTTGTTGCGTCTACAATCTAGGGCAAAAGTGATTTGCCGAATTGTAGAATTAAATGCAACAAATTATAGCGACAATCGCATGTAAAATGAGATTTAATAATTATTAATTCTCATACACATGAAGTTCAATATATATATATATATATATATATATATATATATATATATATATATATATATATATACAGATATACCGGGTTTTTCTTTTGTCATTACACATAGGTATAATGCATTGACTGACTTATTTTCATTTCCAATTACACATAGGAATAAATATATGGTGGCGTAGGCAACCAGTTATACACCAGTCATATTAAACATTTTTTCACAAAAATCAGTTCGTTTTACTTTATCTTCCTCGAAAAGCTCCTGGGAGTTTGATACCTTGTATGGCTTATATTTAAATTCTTTCAGGGTTCTGTACACTGAACTGTACGATACTCCAAAATGCCTGGCTACATCTAAAAGCGACCCTACAGACAGTTCTTCTACATAACAGAGGATATTCAGCTTTAAGTCTTCTGTTAACACATGATTAATTTTATTGTTTTTTTGTATGAATTTAGAAGACAACCATCTTCTTTGAATCTATTATAAATATTTAAAATTGTCTTTGCACAAGGTATAGGCCCGTTAGGATAATTAATGGCAAACACGTCTCTGACCGTCTTTAAACTGATATTCTTCTGACACCACATTACCATTGAAACATTTTCGTCTTTGCTATACGTATCCATGATTTAAATAAATTATCTATTTTTCAATCAAATATATTTAATTTAAGATTTTTGTAATGAATAAAAATTCAGAAATATGTGACATTAAAAAAAAATTATTTAGTCTCCATGGCAATCTATTTAAGAATTAATGTATTGTTTTTACATAGATTTTGGTATATAACTGGTTGCCTACGCTACCATATATTAAAATAAGTCAGTCAATGCATTATACCTATGTGTAATGTAATGACAAAAGAAAAACCCGGTATATATATATATATATATATATATTCATTCAGCATTACACATAGGGATAATGGTATGTTCGTGGCATATTGGGCAGCCAGTTATACACCAGTAACATTTTTGCAATTGCCAAATGTTTCTGTTTTTCATTTTACTTAAATCTTAAATTAAATACATTTTATTGAAAAATACATAATTTATTTAAAACAGTTAATTATAACAATAAGCGTATACCTTGTCCGAAGACAATTTTAAATGTTTTTATCTATAGGAAAAATTTTACATGAAAAAAATATAAATGAAACTTATAAAACTAATAATTCTTTGGGAAATTGATAAAAAATATCGAATCTAGTAAAAAATCAGGTGTATACAAATTAACATGTAAAGATTGCCCTAAAACATACATAAGCCAAAGAGGGAGGAGCTTCGAGAATCGAATACAAGAACATCTCGAGGGTTTTTATAATAAAAAGACATATTCCAATTACATACTTCATTTATTAGAAAATAACCATAGTTTCAATAGCAATTTTGAGATTCCACATTCACAACAAAAAGGATTAAAGTTAAATTTACCGGAAGATTTAGAAATAAATAAACTTAAATATACAGATATACTGTTAAATGATCAAATAGACCTTAATAGCTCCGCGCTTTAAAAGTGGCATCATTAAATATCAATGTTACAACACATTTAGAATATACGGTTAGGAGACCAAAGTAATTCAGATAGGAAAAACCCAAGGAAAGGGTTGTGAAGGGTGTGAAATTAATAAATTTATAGAATGTGAGTAAGCAGTAAAGGTAATATCTGAAGAAGCTACGTCGTAGCGAAACATATTGTGAATATATAGTATACATAATATATTGTAATTTATACTGGAAATTAGTAAAAAATGTGTTTTGCTTCAATCCCATTTTATTTTCTACACGTGAAATATTACTTGTTCTACAGAAATTTTGGTTTCTCAACAACAATTTTAAACGTGGTAGAAAAAAAAAATCTGTAATTACACGTTATATGTAACAACGCTAGATGTCTCTTAAGGTATTATTTTTAAAATAAAATGAACATATGGGATGCATATTTATCCGCCGTGTACAATTACCCGCTTCCTCCTCTAATAAAAGGAATGCTCATTTTAAGTTTTTATAATGATAAAATACATAATTGTAATTAAGAAAACAATAATCTTTAAACTAAATTAAAAAATTTAAAAATTCAGGCATTGCCACAAAATATATGTATATCACAAATAAAGTAATTGTCTGTATAATATGAGTTTTAATTTGATTAACAAATTGCTAAGCTAACAAGAACTGAGAAAAGCCTACATTACTGTTGTAAATAATTTTTCAAGGGCTTGTCAGCCCTTAACAAATTTAAAATATAATCGAATCAAACATCTGAATACATAGATTGATAACAGGTAGTTTTCAATTGAACAGTGAATTTCACAAATATTTATTACATTAAGGACCGATTTTGTGATTGTATAAGAAATTATCAAACATTAATTATTTCTTTTTTGATTTTAAATATTTATTCTTACACTTTTGAAAAAATATAAAAAACGGGAGGGAAGCTCTCCCTTCAAATAATTGAAGATAATTAATTTAATAAACTCTTTTCTGATACGAGGCACAAAGTTGCTCCTTGTGGCTATCGCACTTATTAAGTATTCAAAACGAATTTCATTTGAAATTTCTGCATATACAGCCTTATGCATAGTCGTTTTAGTGGCTACTAACACGCTATTAAGGACATCATCCTACTAAGAATTTCGGTATGCATAGTCGCGTTTGGTGGGTACTAACAACGTTTTAACTTTAGTAGGCTACTAAATCCTTAGTAGCATCTGAGAGCGTGTTTAAACTATCTATTAAAGCTAACCTACAAAAAGAAAAAGCGCAAACTGCCAAAATTTAACGGTCCGGTACGTAAAGGGATACAAAATTGAGAGTAAAAATCATAACAATGAATTCATTAACTGTAAGTATACGGATAATAGGCATACAGCAATTTTAATAATAATGGAAGTGCATGGTGCCTCATTATAATTTCATTATCAACAAAATTTTAATCATTTTTTATTATTATTTTTTGAATGCTGTTTCCAAATACCCCTGAGATGCAATGAAGCAAACTGATGAGAAAAAGTCTGTTGAATATGTATTCATGGTATGATGTGGGCTTTATTTACAAATATTACTTCTGTAGCAGGTGTGCTATAAATGTTAGCTTGTATAATTAATATACATATATATAATAAATATATCATATTACATCCCTTAATAAGTCAAATGATTCATTTATAACCAGCAAAGCGACAGTTGGAAGAAATAGAGACTATATATATATATATATATATATATATATATATATATATATATATATATATATACATGGTGTCCAGAAACTCTCCTGACAAACGAAGACCGGAGATTCCTCTGATAATTTTAAGACAATTAAACCCAAATTCACCTAGTCCGAAAATGCTTCCTAAGGGAGCTAGAGTTCTTTGAAGATGGCGCCTTGTATTTATTTTTTTTTAAATTCCTCCAGAACGCTTCTATTTAGAAAAACAAAAACTGGTATGCTTATTTATCCTCCAGAGATGAATCGATTCCATCAATTGCGAATTTCTAGTACCGGTCATAGGCGTCCGTTTTGGGTAGGTCAACGGTTATTTTAAGGCATAACTTTTTTGTCTTTAACTTTTAAGCATTTGTGACACTAGATTATTAAATTTTCAGGTATTCCAGTACTAAAATGTACTCTTACTTTAAGTCGGTAGGATACACAGTTTTCTAGAAAAATCGATTTGTAAATTTTTCGTTTTTTCTTCATTAAAGTTCAATTTATTATGTACCTACTTATTTTTAGCGACGAAGTTGGCTTGGACTATCAAGGCATGGATGAAAATTAATTTAATAAATTAAAAACAAATTATTTATTACAATGGAACGAAACTAACAAAAAAAGAACAAGTATCATAGGTAGATTGTTACAAAAGTTGCTCGATGTGATGACCATTAGTCTCTATGCATAAGTTTACCCTTTAGCTTAGAGAACGCCGAATTCTTGCAAAAATTCCAAAGTTATTTCTAAATTCGTTGCAAGCATCTTGTATCCTTAGCCAGAGTTGTGCGCGATTTTGTATCGGAACGGAATAAACAAATGCTTTTATGTATCCCCAAACACAATAATCGCAAGGATTCAAATCCGGCGACCTTGCTGGCCAAGCAACTGGACCGCCTCTTCCAATCCAATGGTCTTCGTAGTTATTATCTAGAAAGTCTCGTACATTCCTGCTAAAGTGGGCCGGACAGCCATCCTGTAGAAACCATAAGTTTTGCCGAATATTTAAACGCACCTCATCTAACAAATCAGGTAAAATATTTTGCAGGAAATGTAAGTAATCAGCACCACTTAAACGAGCAGGTAATTCCACAGGTCCAAGTAGATAATCGTCAACTACTCCTATCCAGACGTTTATGCTAAACCTATGCTGATGTTTAAATTCTTGAACAACGTGGGGATTGTCACCAACGTACGAATAATAATGTGCATTATGTACATTAAAAATTCCATTTTTGGAGAATGTAGCTTCGTCACCAAACAAAATGTTCCTGAAGAAATCTTCATCTTGATTTTTCTGATTTTGTAACCATCTAGCGAATTCTACGCGAGCAGGAAAATCTCCTTCTAGCAGTGCTTGCACCTTTGTAAAATGAAAAGGATATAAATTTTCTTTGTGTAAGATATTTCCTACGGAAGATTTTGAAATTGTGGGGTACATGGCAGATAGTCTTCAAACGCTAATTTCTGGATTTTCCTCAACTTCCATTAAAATAACATCTTCATGTTCTGCTGTTACATCATTATGTCTCCCTGTTTCATTATTTTTTGGGACCACTGAACCTGTTTCTCTTAATCGTTGATGAAGAGCTGTAAATGTTGAGTGAGTGGGATGCTGACGATTGGGAAACTTTTCAGCGTATCTACGTTGCGCCGCTCGAGCGTTACACCTCATTTCGCCATAAACTAAATTCATATCGGCGTATTCCTCATTAGTAAAAACCATTTTTTTTTAAATTGAAATCGTTGTGTTTGAATAACACGAAGTAAAAAATGAAAAGATAAACTTCGCGAACTGACAACAATTTGACAATGAAAAACGTAGGTTTTACTTCTGTTGGCAGTTCAGAGCTAACTATTGCAAAAAATAAAAAATTAAACTTTAATGAAGAAAAAACGAAAAATTTACAAATCGATTTTTCTAGATAACGGTGTATCCTACCGACTTAAAGTAAGAGTACCTTTTAGTACTGGAATACCTGAAAATTTAATAATCTAGTGTCACTAATGTTTAAAAGTTAAAGACAAAAAAGTTATGCCTTAAAATAACCGTTGACCTACCCAAAACGGACGCCTATGACCGGTACTAGAAATTCGCAATTGAAGGAATCGATTCATCTCTGGAGGATATATAAGCATACCAATTTTTGTTTTTCTAAATAGAAGCGTTCTGGAGGAATTTAAAAAAAAATAAATACAAGGCGCCATCTTCAAAGAACTCTAGCTCCCTTAGGAAGCATTTTCGGACTAGGTGAATTTGGGTTTAATTGTCTTAAAATTATCTGAGGAAACTCCGGTCTTCGTTTGTCAGGAGAGTTTCTGGACACCTGTATATATATATATATAGTCTCTATTTCTTCCAACTGTCGCTTTGCTGGTTATAAATGTTTTGAAAATTCTAGTAATTCTGTAAAACTGTGGCGTTCTTCTTTGTCCGGTAACAATGCTTTAACCTATATGCATTTTTCCTGTAAATATACATATATAAACAAAAGTCTGCTAAATAAAATACTCTAAATATAATACACACTATATATACAAGGTGTGTATAAATTGGCGGACCCACTACACGCGGCGATGTTCTTCGTTAAATTCGGAGTCCAAAATCCTAATAAGAAAATGTTGTACCATGCTCCATATCTTTGCACGAGGTTCCTAAAGATCGGACTTTCAGTCTTGAAATAAGCATTATTACTCGATATTTGTTGACAGAAAGAGCTACAATTTAGAAGAAAGAAGAATTGTTGTTATTATCCTTTCGTTAAAGTTTTCTTTTAGATTTTAAAGTTTGTTTTTAATATTTGTTTATTAACTTATTTTGACGAAAAACACATCTGACAACGTTGTAAAACAATAAGTAGGCAGCCTAATGTTGTTTTAGTCAAATACATTACTACTGTCAAATTCATTCTGAAGACAAAGGAAGCCTGATACATCGTTTTAGGATTAGGACTTTTAACTCAAAATTTGACCAAGAATGTCGCCACGTGTAGTGGGTCCGCCAATTTATACACACCCTGTATAAAAATGATATGTTTTTCACACAAAATGCTATATTTGACACATTACATTACACAAAAATAATAGCAATACAGGACAGGTTAATAACACAATCAAGAAAATTTGAAATTAAAGCACGTAACATACACATGGCTGAATTTCTAAAGTCACTAGATATATATGAACTTCTCGATACGAGCGCCATGTATGTTTTTATAAGGAACTAGAAAATTTGAGGGAACCATAATTCCTATCCAAGCGCGCACCTTGTGGAACGCCCCTCCTTTTGTTTGAGCGCCTATTATATAGTCCATCGGTTTTCTCGACTTCTCTATGTCTAGTCTCTTCGGGAAACCTAGGACCGTGCGCGCTGGTAACGTCATCGATTACAGTCGCATGACTCACATCACAATATATATAATATTCCCGTGAGGCAGTTTTTATCACGTCATATTCTTATTTTTTAATGGAACGGTTTTTTTTTTTTTGTCAAATTCGGATAATACTTTTAAAGGCCTGTTAAAAAAAAACCACGCTCTAACCACACAATATCAGTTGATAATTCCCGCCGGTATTATGTCTTTAAAATATCTTTAACAGTTTCTGAGATTTTGAAACTTTATCCTATATTTTATATAAATATTATCTACAAATAGTGTCAACGAGTGATTCTGGCAATAGTTGCTGATTATTTGTTGTTAAAACATCAGTACACCAATATTACATAATCTGAAAATTCTAAATTCTAAAATTGGCGAGAGAAGAATTTTCAAACATCAAGGCAGAGGAATGGTCAGAAACTTGTCGACATGTAGAAGGTGTAGAAAAAGATTACATTATGAAGGAGCACATAATGGATGATTTTTGTGAAGAATTTATTATTAATGTCAATAATGACTCTGAAGATGATTTCTATGATTTTTCAAGCGATGAAGACTGAAGATTTTAAATATTTCAAAATATATTATATTAATTTTGTCATCAGCGAAAATAAATATTTGATTATACATTGTATGTATGTATATTTGTTAATTAATACATCTAATTTTTTATCCTTGTTTTTACAAAAAAAAATTAAGATCTCAGAAACTATTAAAAACAGTAATTAAGTGTGTGTTTCTTCTTTTAAAGACCTTTAAAAGTATTATCCAAAACTGACATAAAAAATATATCATCCCTTAAAAAATGAGCATTTTAACGTGATAACTCAAAAGTAAGTGACGTCACAGGCATGTAAAATATATCAAATTAAGCGCCAATAAAATAACAAGTTTACCTGTTTCGTGTTTTTATGAAATATTTGCATTTTTAAAATTATTGAATTTATTGCATAAGAATTTATTCCATAACTGTTTATTATAATGTACAATACATGGAAACGTGACATCTTTTACGAAACTATTTGATTTGACTTTGTATATTACCAAAATCAAAGGGAATTTAATTAGTTTTTAGTAAGTTTTGTTAACTCTCACATTAAACAAAATGAAGTAGTCAAGTTATAGATACTTGCATATAAATACTATTTAATGAATTTCGAACCGTTTTTACTTTCAATCTATGTTACACTTTCACCATTCTAAGTACTTGTGGCTTGATTTTACACATAGTAGTATAAATTAATATTATTAGATGAATGTACATACGTCTATATATAAAAACTGCGCACTCTGAAATTACACTTACGTAAATATTTGTTTTGGTTGAACGCAGAAAACTCGTGTGTGGGTCACTTTAGTCTTTGTTTGTACAACTTTTCCAATGAAAAACCATATAAATTTAATTTGAATCGAATGGCAAGAAAGTTATATATTTCATTGGATTATTTAAGTTCAATATTTTGTCTACTAAATAAGTTACAATGTAATATTTTTGCTTAAATCACAGTATAACACTAATAATATTAAATATGACAAAAGGTAATAATTTTTTCCCAAAATGAATTTTCTAGGACGAAAATGTCAAAGCAAGAATTGTTGTGACATTGTTGAGCCCGAGTCTGAAATGTAGGTACCTTTTCACTTGTTTTTATTATATACGAATTGTATATGTATGTAATATTGTATTATATACGAATTGTTACTATTAATGGCCTATAGAGAGAGATGTGTGGTTTTAACTCAATTTTTCGGATAATTATGCATTCATTGTATACTCCACCCAAATCACGAAACTTCATATTGAAATAAGTATAAAAAAGGTAGTTTTATTGACCTATTGGAGAAACTTTCATTGTTAATTAGTGATGTAAATTACTTAACAGGTTTTTAATAACGCGTTTTATCCAATTATAAAATCTATTGCAATAAATAGAGAGGAAACTTTTAAAGGACGAATCATATCCCGCGGGACTGACTTGAACCACCCATCACATTCCCTTGATCTTACACCACCGGACGTCTACCTATGGAGAATGTTAAAGGAGAGTGTTCAGCGGTACAGACCCACCCAGAACTGTGAATGAATGCATTACGTGAGAAGATCGCCTCGTTTTTCAGGAATCTGCAGCAACCTGTATTCTTGAATATGTTTGAAAATCTGCGTGACCGTTATGAACAGTGTCACATTTCGAATATGTATATTACAGAAAGAAAAATGTATAAGTAATAAATAATGTAACAGAATAATTTGAAACATACATGAGTGAGTAAAAACCTCACCAGTTTTGTATAATACAAAAGTAATGTATTGTTACGCTTCGCATATACAGGATGGCCCAAAATGACCGAAGGGGTTTGAGTTCATTATAACTTCTTATTTAAGACATAATTATTAAATTTTTTTTATTTTAGATACAGTATATTAATGGAGAATATTTTAAATTTAATTATGAAAAATTATATTTCGCAAGTGGTGGCCATTTTCTGCTTCGCATACTCGTGCTCTTTCCAAAACATTTTCCATAGCCTTTCGCAAAACTTCAGGTGTTATGTTGTTGATTTCGTAGCGTATATTATTTTTTAATTGCTGTATGGTTCGAGGTTTATTAATATAGACTTTTCCTTTCAAATAACCCCAAAGGAACCAGTCTGAAGCGGTTAAATCCGGTGAACGCGGAGGTCAATTAAAATCGCTTGTACGGGAAATAATTCGTTCACCAAAGATGTCGCGTAAAAGAGCCATTGTGTCCCTCGCAGTGTGCGCTGTGGCTCCATCCTGTTGGAACCATACTTGCGGATGGTTTTCCACGGCTGGCCTTAAAAAATTTTCCAACATTGTCCGCTATCTAACACTAGTGATGGAAACGGCGACACCGTGTTCATTTTCAAAAAAATATGGGCCAATTATCCTTTCCGACGAAACACCGCACCAAACGGTACACTTAAGAGGGTGTAATTCTCGCTGTTGAACTACTCTTGGATTTTCCGAAGCCCATATCCTGCAGTTTTGCCTATTAACGAACCCATTTAATTGGAAATGGGCTTCGTCTCTCATAATTAAATTATGAATAAAATCATGATTTTCTTCTGCTTTTTGACGAAAATAAATTGCATAACCAAGTCGTTGCTGGTAATCTGTCGGTTTCAATTGTTGGACAAGCTGAATTTTGTATGGAAACATTCTTATTGTATGCAAAATTCTCTGCAGCGACCCTCTTGAGAGGCCAAGCTGTGTCGAACGTCTCCTGGTTGATGTTTCTCCATCTTCCCGAATACTCTCCTGTACTCGTTCAATATTGTCATCCGTGTTCACCGTTCGTCGTCTGCCGGCACCAGGAAGGTTCCTTACTGCCCCTTGTTCTCGAAAATTTGCAACCAGACGGTTTATTGTTGACTCTGAGGGTCCAACCCGCACATTAAAATAACGACGATAAGCACGCTGAGTCAAAACAATGGATCGTTGATTTGAGAAATAAAGTTCAACGATTTTGGCACGTTGTTCAATTGTGTACTGTTCCATTTTAAATTCCCCAAGTCTTATTTACAAAATACTGAAAAAAAAAAAAATTATAATAAAAAAGTTATAAGGAATTAAAACCCCTTTGGTCATTTTGGGCCACCCTGTTTAAGAATATTTTAATTTATTTTTAAATTATATTTCTTCTTTAAATATCTCGAAGATTAAAATATTAAACTTAAGACATTTTTCTGTACATATTCGATTGCAAACAGAAAGCATTTCTTTTGTTATATCCCTAACCGGGAGACCCTCGAAATATGCCTGTTTACAACCATAACGTTCACTGTGGAATTTCTATATACATTTGGGTGTTAAACTTAAATTGTTTTAATTTAATTACGTACATCTCCTATGGTGTTTCATATCATTTGAAAGCTTGTCTCACAAGGGATATTTTAATAATATTTATGCTATCGATAGAACACCTCTTCAGGTCGCTCTTATTATTAATTTATTAGTCAAGATATCGACAATATATATATACCCAGTCAACTTAAGTAATTTCCGACAGACTGGTATTCTATCTACAAAAATTCTCAGTCGTCTTCTCGTTAGAATCTTCGTAAGTGAAACATCTTACTCGCCGTACTGGTCAAGTACCGGCCATCATGCACGTCCCCTTACACCTCTGCAACTAGAAGGTAATCTGTATTGTTCAGTATATATTATTCTTTGATCTAATTCATATTAATTCAACTAATTAATTTCTTGTTCCTCCGGCCAAACATCGCTCTACATATAATTGTCCAAGTATATCTTCGCAGACCACGTGGCCGACCATTTTCGCAACTCAAAAGTAACTCTCTTTAGTTCTATACAGAGATTATTTTATATTAATCGTAATTAATTAACATTTAATTTACTGCTCAATTTAACGTTCGTTTCAGTATATTTTGTGTTTTAATTTTTAATTACTTATTTACCTATCCGTGTATATATACAGTAGACGCCCTCTTAACCGACTATCCTTTAACCGACCGTCGGCTTAACCGACCCTTTCCTAGAAGACATTTAAATTTCATTTCCGTTGCCGACTACAAGTCACCAACCAGATGTACCTTTACCACTAATGAGTCAGACGAACTCTCGCTGCCGCATTAGAGTCTATACATCGTAGTTTTTGTGCGTCGTGTTACAAACTTAACCATACTGTTGTAGTGAACTTTTCAAAATGAGTGGAATAAAACGAAAACGTGTTGTAGTGTCAATGAAAGACAAGTTAAATGCCATTGAGCGGCATGAAAAAAGTCATGCTGTAAAATCAATTAGTGACGAATTCGGTGTTGGAGTGACAACCGTAAAAGACTGGCGCCGAAACAAGAAATCCATTCAAGATTATTGCACTCTAATCGAGTCTGATAAAGTCCTCTCGAGTAGATGTACTTTAAAGAAACCTATCAATGAACAGGTAGACGATGCGTTATGGTTATGGTTTATGCAAGAGCGTCGCAAAGGTACGCCTATAAGTGGTCCGATTTTAAAAGAAAAGGCTGAGATACTGCATGTCAAGTTTGAGAAAGGAGGAAATTTTTGTGCGAGCGATGGCTGGTTGGCACACTGAAAGAAACGTCACGGTGTACATGTTTTAAGTGTGTGCGGTGAAAAACTGTCAGCTGATCCAATTGCAGCAGACGAATGGAAAAATAAATTACAAAAACTAATTAAAGAGGAAGAATTACTGCCCGAACAGGTCTACAATATGGATGAGACCGGACTAAATTTTAAGCGATTGCCTGTAAAAACATTTGCTGCCAGTAATGAGAAATCAGCTGCTGGATTCAAAATGAACAAAGAGAGAATTACTATTGCTGCTTGTTGTAATGCCTCTGGAACTCATAAAGTCCCCCTGCTCGTAATCGGAAAGGCTAAGAAACCTCGAGCATTCAAAAACGTTAACGTTTCTTCACTTCCAGTATGCTATAAAAATCAAAGAGCAGCGTGGATGGACGCGTACGTGTTTAAAGATTGGTTTATCAATGAATTTTGTCCTAATGTCGCAAAACATTTAACAAGCTGAAGTTGCCAGTCAAGGCATTTTTGGTGTTGGATAATGCACCAACACATCCTGAAAACATTCAGAGTGAAAAGGAGCCTGGAATAAAATGTCTTTTTCTTCCACCAAATGTAACAAGTATCATTCAACCAATGGATCAAGGAGTGATCGAATGTCTTAAGAGGCGCTACAGGAAAAAACTACTTCCAGAAATCTTGGCTAAAATGGAGTTAGAGAACAAAGGCCTAATCGATGCTTTGAAAGGCATAAACATAAAAGACGTTATTTTGATGGTGGCAAAAGCTTTTAATGAAATACAAAGTTCAACATTCGTAAAATCTTGGAGAAAAGCATGGCCTAACATAGACAAAATGATTGATTCCAGTTCTAATCCTGATGAAACCCTTTTGGACCAGCCAGATGACATTGCATCTTTGTTGAACGACTTGCAACAACTCCCTGAATTGAATGATATTCGACTGCAGGATTGTCAAGAATGGGTTGTTGGAGCTGATGATGACTTTACCAATGAATATTTGACAGATGAAGAAATCGTACAGGCTGTTTTGAACGAAAATCAAGAAGACGAGGAGGTTGAAATTGAAGAAGAAGGCAACACTGTTAGTCATGCTGATGCGAGAATTGCTCTACAACTGGCTGCAGCATACATTGAGCAACTAAATGCATCAACAGCGGTAGATGTAATGTTCATTAAAAAGTGGCGTGACTACGCATTCAAGAAAACAATGGAACACAAAAAACAAAAGAAAATCACAGATTTTTTCTAGTACATACGTACATGTGTTATTTGCAATATTAATTGTCATGTGAGTGATTGTTAATTATATACATATGTATATGTATGTACTACTTTCTTGTTTATAGATCGTAAAATATATCTCTTAATAGAAATACATAATGTCTACTTAGGTTTTTTTTTCTTTCTGGGAGTGGTTTTAACTAGTGATGGATTGTTTCGAAGCTAACTGCTAGTTTTTGCCGATTTTCGGTTTAACCGACTTTTTGGTTATCCGACCTATGGCCCGGTCCCGTCATGGTCGGTTAAGAGAGCTTCTACTGTATATCACTTTTATTCATTACTTTTAAATATATCAACCTTCAATTTAGTTTTATGTAAATATAAATAGAAACTTTAAGGACAACGCTCCTGTGTTTTATTTAGTTAGTAAGTTGTAATATATTTATTTAATTAACCATTATCACGCACGTCCTGGACCTTTGATGATGCTTCACCAGCACCACAATGATTTTATTTTAGAATAATTTCATTATTATTAGCACAGCAGCCGAAACCAGAAACGTGAAAGGCCCATGTTTGTAATAGTATGTATTGCTCCAGTACTGTATATTTTAAAATTATTAAACGCCCTTGTTAAAATTCAGTGATTTTTTTATTCAACACTATAAAATCTATTATACTAAAATCAAGAGTTCTGTCTTTATTCTAGTTTAATAACTACTGTATGTACGTAACATATAAAAGCAGTGGCGCTTCTAAAAGAAATTACCTTTGAGAAAACAGCAACCTAGGACTAAAAGAGAAAGCTTGGGGCGAAAGCGAATAATAAACAGGGAGCAATAGAAGACAAACAAGAACAAATGTAAAGGTACTTTTCACAGGATTCTAACAGCATTAAAAAATAGCCAGACGTACACTAAGCTCTAAATACTCTACCTTCCATCGAAGGTTTCGAGAAAATTCCGAGTATTCTTTCCGGAGACCACGATTAGACATTTATGACTCTTATGAAGAAAATAAAATAAAGCTGAAGTTAAACTCGATCAACGCAAAATAAACCAATCGTTACATAAAAAAAGTGCAAGCATTATAAGACATTTAAAAAGAAATCAAAGGGTGTAGTAACCCTTTTTCCAAATTGTATCAATCCAGATAAAATGCAAAACATAAAATATTTGACTATATATTTGGAGACGGATAAGTGGTATGAAAAAAATGTGTTCAAGAAGCTCGGAAACTTAACACCTACCGAAGAGAATAATGGTGAAAATAGCGAGAGGTATTTAGATTATTAAATGTTTAATAGTATTTTTTCACACTTATATGAAATAAAATGTAATGTTTAATAAAATAATCAACCCAACCCATTTATATGTATGTACGAGGGATATTTCCGAAGATCTGGGAATTTAGCTATAATTTTTTTATTTTGTCAATTTTCATCAATATTTCCATGTAGTTTTTCAACATAATCGCCATTTAATTGAATACATTTGTCTCAACGATAAATTATTTTTTTAAGCCGTCTTCGAAGAACTTTTTCGGTGTCTCCTCAATCCACCTATTTATGGCACGTTTTACGTCAGTTAAACTCTCAAAACGAATACTCCGTAAAGTTTTTTTTCAAATCTGAGAACAGATGAAAGTCACTCGGTGCGAAATCCGATGAATAAAGTAGATGCGGAAGCAATTCACATTAAACTATCCTTCGTTTTTCTTGCGGTGTGCGATCTTGCAATAATGGACGCTTATGCAACTATCCAGGCCGTTTTCTGATAAGTGCCTGTCGCAGTGGTTCGGATAATAAGTTCGAGTAATATTCTTCATTAATTGTACTACCTTCCACCAGATAATCCATAAAAATAATCCCTTCGCAATTCCAGAGAATACAATAAGTCCCTTTCCAACAGACGGAACTGCACGCGCCTTAAGTGGAGCCCCTTCTTCGGATTTACGCCATTCTTTGGATTGACTTTTGGTCTTGGGATTGAAATGAAGAATCCACGTTTCGTCAGTGGTATCGTTTGCCAAAATTCATCAAGGTAACGGACTTACAGCTCTTCAAATTGACGTCAAGTGACAAACCTATTTGTTTCTGTTCCGGTCCCAACAGCCTTGGCACCCAGCGAGCTCAAACCTTGCTTACGCCCAAACAATCATATAAGATCTCATGAACTTGTCGTGTACCTATTGCTAATCGTACCCTAATTTGAGAAATTGTCATTCTTCTGTCCTCTCTCAGTAGATTCTCCACACTCCTTGCAGACGTTTAATAATTTCCGAAGTTTTCACATTCTCTTTCTACGAAAAGGTTATTAATTATTATGAATTAGTGCTTTTTGAGATTTAGTCGCGTTTTCCACGGTTATATGAAAATGCCGTGCACCTGAATCAGACTGAACGATATTGCACTCGATAGCTGTATAAATATTTCAAGACTTGTCTATCACCAATACATTCCCTATAAATTCTGCGTAATTTAATTAGGGCACAATTCCAAGAACTTTGGAAACATCCCTCGTATTTTAATTTAGTCTATGAAAAAAGGCACTTTTCATCTTTTGTTTTTAATTATTTCAGATATGTGAAACAAAAAAATATAATGTTTTTAGTATTCCTATAAATCAAAAAATATGTGCTAAATAAACAAACTCCAAATAAATACAGATTACCGTATAATAAATATGTTTAACATACTTTAAACAGTAATAAGTTCTAGAGCTGAGGATGTTTGCGGTACGGCAGGACCGTATGTAGTGCATCCCCACCAGCGTATAAACACGATGCAGCGAAACACTTTAGTTAGTCGTGAACTGGCAACGTGATCGTGTGTTGTCTTGAGCTCTATTTAATAAGTATGACGGACGTGCCCAAGCCAAGAAAGCGCCCATTGTATAACGACGTGAAGAAATTTATCCGATACTTTCCCGATTTGTATTATAATGGAGCAAAAGTGGTTTGTAAATTATGCGATAAACAGTTACTTTGCTGGGACAAATACGACTGTAAAAGACATGTTGAAAGTGTACACCACAAAGACAAAAAAAATAATGTGCTGTCTAAAACGCAATTCATTTTCGATTTATTGACAATGCTACTCGTCTGCGATGTGCCAGTTCACCTGCTAGATAGAAAAGCCTTTCACGACTTTTGGAATAAATACAATTCCAACATAAAGCTACCGTCACGGAGAACGTTACTCACCTATTTACCAATTGTGCGTGAGAACATTGAAAACAGAATGGAAGCAGTAGTAAATGATAAACAGTTATGGGTATGTATCGACGAAACGACAGATCGAAAAAAACATTCTATTGTGAATATTATAGTGCGTGTACTAGATCCTGTCAAATCAACATTTCCCATTTTATTAGCCAGCAAAAGATTGGAAAAGTGCACTAGCGAAGTAATTACGAAGGTAGTGCTCGATACGCTACAAAAATTTCAAGTTTCAACTAATCAACTCCTGATGTTTATGAGCGATGGTGCTGCGACAATGCGTTCTGTAGGCCGTTCTCTTAAAGCAGACTGTGAGAGACTTTTGCATGTGACATGTAAAGTTCATGCTTTACACCTTGTGGCACAAACTATTCGGCAATGTTATCCAGAGGTGGATGCATTAATAGCAACCACAAAAAAAGTGTTTCTAAAATCTCCCAAACGAATTCGAGAGTTTCACAGTCGGTGCCCTGGTATTCCCGAACCACCAGAGCCAATCCTTACACGTTGGGGAAGTTGGTTAAAGGCGGCATTTTATTATGCCAAGTATTTCCAACAAATAAAATCTGTGATTCTACAATTCAATCCTGCCGAAGCTGTAGCCATTAAGGAAAGCCAGAGACTCTTTCAAAACCCTTCCCTTGATGCAGATTTACAAACTATTTATAACAATCATATAGGATTGTTTAACGCAATCGAGAAATTTCAAAATACTGCATTATCGTTAGCGGAGTCACTGCAAATACTGGACGATGTACACGCCCAGCTATGCGCAGTAAATGACAACAAAAATGTTAATGTAATAGAAAAGTTCGAGAGTGTGATAAACAATGATTTTGATTTTACCAGATTAAAACAAATTAGTAATGGTGCAAGTGTAGATTCGGTTTCTATCTATAAAGATTATTTTAATTGTGCGGGTGTTACATCCGTAGATGTCGAGCGGTCTTTCTCAAAATATAAAAAAATTTATTCATCACGGCGTACATCGCTCACCGCTACAAATATGGAAACGTATCTAATGCTACAAACTTACTGCAAGTCTTATCCACTTGGCGCTATGCTATAATAATCGTAAATAAGGTAAGTGTGTTATTTATATACAGTACACATAACTAGAGCTGAGGATGTTTGCGGTATAACCATGGTTATACCGCAAACATCCTCAGCTCTACACATAACTGACATACCTAAGTGATATAAATAGCGAATGCATGTAAAGCAATAAAATCACGCATGCATCACCGATCGAAACAAGGTAATTATATTCGTGCGTTTAACTGAATACTATCCTGGCACACCGCAAACATCCCCAGCTCTAGTAATAACTCAAAATGTCAATTTTGCAAACGTGCCCATTTTCCATCCAGCCTCTCAATTGTGAAATTTTCGTTAACTTTTTATTCTTTTTGTTTAAGTAAACTCATTAATTAGGTTTTATTAAAGCTAACCTACATAAGATAAATATCAAAATAAGTAATAGATATTTTGTGTAAAACTGTAAACTAACATAGATTAATTTATATTGTTACAACATTAAACCTAAAAAGTTGAGCTAAAAGCTAATGTGCTTAATAAATGTAATTTGTTTATTTTTTCATATAGTATTTGTGAAAAAGTTTAAAAATTTTTAATTCTAAGTTCCAAGGATATATAAAATATTCTTTGTTCCAATTTATTTCGAGAAAGGCTATTTAATGGTATTACGTCAAACTTTTATATTTCGCAATATCACAAAAACAACCGCATACCTGGACCCTAATACAATAAATGGAATTGTTTCTGACCCGGACAATGCTTTAAAGAATACGTATTATGTGTGAACCTGCGGAATAAATTCCACATCTCGACTTCACCTTAAAAACAAACGGAAGGTACCTATATGAAAATTCTACTATAACACATTCGCAAATATTGAAAAAAGATTATGGAGATAAAAAGTTAAAAACTGAAGGAAAATAATAGGTATACATGATTTTTCCTCTTAATCTTAACGGGTTACATATGAACACAGTTCGATAAGAAAAATTTCAAATGAAAATTAACAGTAGTCAAATATTTGATTCTCTAATCTATATTTTCGCTGTTAGAAAAAACTTACTTTTTCTATGATATGTCGCTACTAGAGCATTCTAAGAAATGAATAATAACAACAAGAATTACTAATCTTTGTTAACTTTTCTTAATCTTTTTAAAAAAAAATATTTAATAACGACAATTCACCATTTATCAAATAAATACATGCATTAAATAACGCGACCAGTATTTATACACCTTGTTAATAACACTGGCCTAAACTTATAGGTACCCATATACGTGTAACATATTGCCATGGATTTTTCCTTTCAGAAGAAAGAAGAAGAGAAGAAAAATTATATTGAACATTACCTGTATAACATTATTATAAAATGTAAATTTTATATGTGATTTATTTCAGGCGTACACGATAAAATTCCTATTATAAATGATAAATTTTTGTAATGTTTGATTTTTATCCATGTCTGTAGATCCTGGGCCTGATTGATATTCAAAGTTGGCGCCATCCTGGATGTTAGAGGGTGTATTGAGAAATATACATTTTTATTATTGTTTTGAGTTATATAGGTGGGAGGCCCTAGCGTTTCCAGGACCTTCATTTTAGAGATTGATTAATGTCCTTGAAGATAGGTCGTTATAAGTGAATATTAGACACGACTTAATTTTGTCTAATATATATAATATCTTAGATAATTCGTTATAGTTTTTGGTGCGTCGTTTGTGTTTAAAAATATTTTGTCGTGGTTTTACAAGTCTTTTATACTTGTAATTTAATTTATTTGAAACACCTATCTAAAGAAAAGGAATCTCTCGTGCTGTGTTACATTAATTAATGTAGGTACCTTTTATAATTATTATTAATATATTGAAGAAAGCGCTATAAGTAATTTGTAAACTTTTGTAAAATTTTTTATATGTTCAGAAAAATATATAGAAAATTTGTTAGACTGTTTTTATGGAGTTTGGTTTTTATTCACATAAATATTTCAATACGTAGGAAGGTGGGGACAAGTTTGTGTGATGTCATGTTAATGCATGCATGACGGTAAGAATTTGATTTCGCGCGCAAGATAAACAAATCTTTATTTTGACGTTTGAGTTTTGGGTTAAAATTATTGTTGACATCTGATAAATTTTCTTGTATTTTATTAATTTTTATATCTTTGCTAGTGATTATTCAACTCAAGGTTTTTAACGGCTTGTATCTTCATATGATATCCACGTCTTTTTACCCTTGCAGCTGTGCTATTAACAGTTCAACGTTACACTTAGTAAAGTTGATTTTTTTTCTTTTTCTTTTTTTGAAATAAAATTGTAAGGGGGAAAATGTTTGTATAATTTGTCTGACACCTTGTATTATTTTATGACATTACCCGAATCCGAGAGGATCGACCCTGGAGAAGTGAGCTCAAGGAAGGCAACACGACTGAAGACAGCCGGCAGATTAAGTTGCAGTGTGAACTTAAATCTAATTAGCAATTAAAAGCACAATCCACTGCAATATGTCCTTTTGTCATGCTGATTCTGAATCTGATTTAAAATTTGCTTCATCACGTCAGGATTTTGACGTATTTTTTTAAATAGTTTTGCCGAAAAAAACGCATTACATTTTAAAAGATACTACTCAATATTGTTCTGTCGAACATTGAGTGGACATGTGAGCACTTAAACCACACCCATTTTCGCTCTGGAACCAATAAAATTAAAAATTAGTAGATATCTGGCTATGTGGGTATATAAAGAGCTACACACGACTCTTTTGGTTCAATCCCGGGGTGGGAGGTTGAATAGAAAATTACGGCAAATAATATTTTAATACAATATCATACATGTAGTTAGCGCTGTAATCGGTTTACTTCCCGTCATGCATTAAATTTTGGAATGATCACTTATCACACACCATATTTGTTTTTCTGTTCGAAGTGTTTGTTGTTGTGTGTGTATTGTATGTGTTAGAGACTTTGCTATCGGATTTTTTTATTTATTTGTTTTAGACTTTATTATAGTAGCGTTTGCTACGCTTTTGCGACCAAAACAAAATATAGCAAGCAATAACGGGGGTTGCGAGATGTTCTGCAGGATTCCCCCTCTGGACCGAACCTACCTGATGATGGTCGCCCCTAGGATATACTCTGCCGGCTAGCTCTATCGTAAGGAGAGTGTCGCGAGTTCCTAGGTCGCTAGTTGGTGGATAGGACGCCACCGTATTCAACCCGCAAAGTACCCCCGAACACGGAAGCGGGTGGGACTCTGGTAGCTTCAATAACATCCAAAGAGAAAGCCCATTTATTACTTGCTACCGATACAATCAAATCTTCGCAAGAAAAGTTAACATTAGAAATGATAAAAGGTTATAGAAAGCAATATTACAAAATATATAGAGTAACGCCTAATCACAACTAAGTGCGCCAAGGCAAATAATAGGCTTAGTTTATGAATCAAATATAATTCAAAATCTCCCAGTTATATTCCCCAAATCACATAAGTAACGCAGTAGGCGCAATACAGAGTTTATAATAAAACAGGTACACCTGTCAAAACATCAACACCTTGTATACACAGGTAGTAACACTGTGACCAAAAATAAACAAAATCGAATTAAGATCTAATCATGAATTAAGCAGAACACAAATTAGGTATACGTAATAGGTGGTTATTTACAAATTGTTTACAAAGTAAAATAGAAAGTAATCTAGATCTACAACGTACCCCAAGTTAATTATTAAACTGTACGGAGGCCCGACTGAGGGTTCTAAGCCTCGTTCAATAAACTAAACTTACTACTGGCTGCTGGTGAAGCTAGACAACCAGATTTAAAAAAATGATATTATAAGCAATTGCTCGAATTCAGACGTTAAAAAGCCTAACGGATAAAATTTATAGATATTGCCTTGTTTGCTATCTAAGTTTTACGAGCAAAATTATGAGGTTGCACAGAGAAGTGAATAGCTTCTCTAGTGCCTTACTTGTGATTAAACAATAAGAAAATTAGATAAAGTTTTGAAAAGGTTTGCAACAGGATAAGAAATATCCAACATCAAGAAATAAAATATCAGCACCTACTTTAGCATGCCCTCTACATCGACCAGTTTCCAAACTTATCTTGAGTAAGTCTTCTCAGAAGTAGTTCAGGTAAGACAATTCCGAAGATTTAACGTTATACAGCCGCCATTATGCCGCCATAGAGCTAGAGAACGCCATTTTGGACGCTAGCATAAACCTTCTAAAAGCTTCCTTTTTTTTTTAGTAGGCCACGCCGAAATTATTTTCTGCTTCTGAGGATGTTAAGTGGTTTTTCTCCTCCAATTTAACGATAATTAAAAGAATACCAACGGGAAAAGAGTGATCTCTTGTGCTGCCTATCACGTAGTTTAACTAACAACTCCGACGGTATACAGCCGAAGCAGGAATAATTCCCAATATTTTAGGCAGTTCAACAAAAATAATTAAATAATTAATTATTAAATAATCCTAGAAGGATACAAGGAATACATTAGACATAAAACAAAAGATTTCAACAAATATCGCTTACCGCAAAAACAAAGTTCCTACACAAAACCAAAACAGATCTAGCGCTGACTAGGTTCTCAAACAAAGTGTCGGACGATCGAAGAATCGCACGAAACGATCGACGCCCGATATACGTCACACGCAAGATCGTTGGACGGAAAATTTGAAAGAAAAGGAATTAATTTCCCAAAAACCCTAACAAGGTTTAAGAGTGATCGACGAAGCTAACAAGTGGAAATTTGGTAATTAATTAACCGCAGTAAAGGGTAGAAAGACAATATAACGGTGACCCCAATCGTCAAGCGATCTGCAATCGGAAGAACACAAATTGTCGAGAAGATGGCGCAACAAGCGAAAGAAATGGAGTACGCAAGAATTACGTTAAATAAAAGGTTAAACAATCAAATTAAGCACCCAAATAGATTCACAAAATTCTAATAAAAGTTACCACAATATAAGAATTGATTAAGGAGAAACAAAATTGAAATAATAGTAAAAATATTCAAAGCACGACAACGCATAAAAAATTCCAAAATGTCGGCCTGCGTCGAGGAAAAGGAAGAAAAAGAATAGCCGGTTAAGAATATGGATATAGAGACATCCAAAATATTTGAACATACGTAAATTTTATGAAAATAACAAAGTTTGAAGAAGCCTAAGTTGATCGATAATAATTAACAAAATGAAATAAAATTATAATAAACGAAAATGTTGAATTATGAAAAGCCTATGAAAACTTAACGTAAGCAAATGATGTAATTAATTCATTAAAAATTCCCAAAATGTCTCAGGATAATTTTCGAGCGTAACACGTTTAAAGTGTTTATAGACTTTGTTAAGGTGATTTTTTTTTAGGTTTTTTAAATTTCAATGTAGCCTGCAGATCTTTAAGTGGTAAAGACTCTAGAAAATTTAGTTTAAATGAGTTTTTCAAATATTGTAAAACAAAGTGCTTGAAACATAAAAAAAATTAATACTCGTACACATCTTTTTATTGTTTCACTTTATGATTATATTTTTAGCATTTGATTATATAGCTTATTAATAGTTTTCATATTTATCTATATTCTGTACAAAAAATTAAACATAATTTAAATTCTATTGATTTAGGCTTAATATTGGTTTCTTAATATGTGTTTTTTGTTACTTATTTCGAAGGAAATTGACAAAAAATACATGTTGAGCAACAAATACTAAGTTTAAAATATAATACGAAATTAATTTTATTACAACTATTTAAACTGCGCGCGTCTATAAAAATGGCTTCAATAGTTCATGATTATATATGTAGTTGGCGCAAAATATCAAATTCAATGCCAATTTTCTTAACATTAAACTTCCATTCTCCCCTAGTTTATCTCTGGGTTCAATGAAAGTCGCTTTGTGATAGCTCAACGTCTTTTTATTTAATAATGTCGCGTATGTATATAAATATTCCAAACAGTTTCTGTTATGTAGGTGGATAATTCACTACCCACCAGCATAAGCGGAATATTGCTCCTTAATAGAAAAGTTATATTCTCACTATTCTGGCTAACTTAACTATTGAACATCAAAGGCTTCCAGCATTAAAATTGTTTAGATAAGGGATGGCCATGGTTGGGAGGATTACAGTCTTTGTTAAGTTCAGCTTGTTGTTGCCAATTAAATGTCAGTTTTGATTTGAAGTACCATATGAGCAAAAATTGTTAAGATAAGGGGTGGCCATGGTTGGGAGGATCACTGTCTTTGATAAGTTCAGTTTGTTGTTACTAATTAAATGTCAGTTTTGATTTGAAGTAGTTTTATTATATACATATTGGTTATGTTAGCTAAAAAAACTGACATTTAAATTATGTCGAATAAACCTACAAATCGATTACGATATTGTGTTACATGAACGCAATAATATTATAAAATTACAATCTCTTATTCATAATCAACTTGCTACGGTCGCGCGGGCGTTCTGTTAGGCGCTTATGGGTAGCGTAAACAAAAACAAAAAGGAGAAATGAACAAGGCTTCGGGCGACTTTGACCCCGCTCCTGCTAACGTCTTGTGGCCCACCCGGCTACTAAGACAGCCTTCGCTCAGGGGTGGGAGACCCAGAGGTACCGAAACAAGAAAGGAAGGTGGAAAAGGGCGCCACCGAATTGACACCGCTAGATGTCGCAAATCCGGAAATCACGATAACAAAATCTAGGCAAGCTAAGCGGCGGGTAAGTGGCGCAACCACGTCGTCCGAATGCGATAATAAAAAAAGAAAAGTTTGGACCAGGCTAAGTACAACCAATCTTTATTTTACTTGCGATTTGGAAGAAGTAACAAAAATTAAACCAAAAAAAGGTAACACGTATAATTAGGCTAAATTAATTATTCAACAAAAAAAGAAAGCGAAAATATAATATCAAAAAAAGCGGAGTAACCTCTACACCTACCCCCGTCAAAATACGTATTTATTTGGTTCACAAGTTGTGAGCGTGAGCCTAAATGCAAAATTATAAGCCGGATCTATTGAGCAGGCCCTGTATACGTTTAGAGGCTTATCTATATTTTAAATGAAACTAAAGTTAAAATTTACAAACTCGAAGATTGGTATAAATTGAACAAGACAACGTTTGACAAAGGTTCTATAATATTTAAAAAATAAGTGAATTAACAATTTAATTTAAACAAAACAAATAGAGAATATATATTATTACAAATACAAGGGCTCGGCTATTTATAATAATAAAATTATTTGATAGATAATAAAATAATTACGGATGCTGGTGAAGTTCCTTCAAAGGTCCAGGACGTGCGTGGTATTGGTTAATTAAAATAAATATACAACAACTTAATACATAAAATAAAACACAGCGGCGTCCTTAAATTTTGTATTTATATTTACATAATAAGAAATTGAAACTCGTATATTTAAAAGCAATTAAAACAAAGTAATATGTACACGTGGAGCGGTGGATAAGTAGATTAAAATTAACACAAAAAATACTCTGAAACGAACGTTAAACGGGGTAGTAAATTAAGGGTTAATTAATATGTATATAAAATAACCTCTGTATCGAAGAATACAGAGCTTACCTTTTGATTTGCGGCGATGGTAGCCACGTGGTCTTCGAAGATATACCTTGATCAAGTATATGCAGAGCGATGTTTTACCGGAGGAATAAGAAATTAGTTAAATTAATATGGATTCGCTTAAAAGAATAATATATATAGAACAATACAGAATTACCTTAGAAGCGAAAGAGGCTGGACAGCGTGGTGAGTTCCATTGTGTGCTTGAACAGCACGATGAGCGATGTGTGTATTCACGAAAGGTTCGAAAGAGAAAAGGAACTATTAGTTTTCGCGTCGATAGGAAAGTCTAGAACGGTGGGTTTTATGATGTATCGAAGAGGGGGTCGATATCTTGAATTATAGTTAATTAAAAGCGCGAACTGAAGACGTCGTCTTTCAATGTCATAATTAATCTTAAAATAACCCTTGTGACATAAGCTTCCTAACGATATCAAACAAGACATATAAAAGAAGATGTAAATAATATTAAATTAAAACAATTTAAAATATGGAATTTATCTAGAAGAAATTCGACATTAACGTTAGGGTTCTGAGTCAGGTAGAAAGAAGGGTCTCGGTCAAGAATGTAACAATAGAAAAACTTTCTCTTTGTAAACGAATATACAGAAGAAATGTCTTAAGTTAAAATATAATTAATATGAGATATTTAAAAACGAATATATGTGTATTTAAATAAATTAATTAAACTTCTATACGCTAGGCGTAACAATATATATATATATATATATATATATATATATATATATATATATAAATTTAAATTCGTAAATTTTAGGAAAAAAAGATGCTAAATTTTATTTTAACGTCTAGGTGTAAGAAATATGACCTTAATCCGTAGACGTCTTGCCCAAATAAAAATTCAAAAAGACGTTTAATTTATGTCAAATAAAAACTCAAATCGAAACTGACATCCACCAACATGTAGAACCAACAACAGGCTGAACCTATCAAAGACAGTGATCTTTCCAAACATGGCCATCTCTTACCTAAATAGTTTTTGCTCATATGGTACTTTTATCGCCATTACATATAAAATTAGGTTTGACGAAAGATTTCGTGAAAGCAATGGATAAAGATGGCTGTGGATTCCAATACCTTAACGAAAAACTTCCCAAAGTCTCAGATGCAAAACTCAAGGAGGAAATTTTTGTAGGATGCCGAATTTAACTTCTACAAGGTAAAAAATTTGAAGAAACCTTAAATGACTTGAAGCTTGCTTGGAATGCTTTTAAGAATGTAACTCGCAATTTTCTAGGAAGCAAAAAATCCAACAATTACAAAGCACTTGTTAATGAACTTCTTAGAAGTTACAATAAATTGAGCGGGCTGTAACATTAAAATACACTTTTTGCACTCGCCTCTGGATTTGTTTTCTCCCGAACCTCGGCGACGTGAGTGATGAACAAGACGAAAGGTTTCATTAACACATTTCTGTTATTGAGAAACGTTATCAGGGTAAGTGGAGCAATGAAATGCTTTATTGTTGGACATATATATCACAACAGTATAAAAAAAAATAAAAGAAAAAAATATTTTAAACAGGACGATACCAAACAGCTCCATTAATGTACATACCTAATTAATATTATTTAATTTACTTTAAAAATTTTTTTTTCCAAAACCCGACGTGTTAAAATAAATTTGTTATTGCTATTGTTAGAACGACAAAAGAAACGAAATTGTACATAGTTTTGAAGGAAAATTAAAAACTGATGAAAATTTGTTGACCAGTGTAATTCAAGGGTTTTAAATGATGATGATCACCATCAAAATTTGGAGATGAGCATAAAAAATCCAGGTATTTGAGCATCGCCCACTTTGTACTGATTCTGATAACCCTATCACTTTTGTTCGATGGGGCCTGCGTCTCTTATAAAACCGATTATCCTGACCGGGGAATGTTAGAGTACTTTCTAAAACCCCAACAGATTCTTGCTGAAGAACTTCTGTATAAATCCATTTGGTTCCCCACAAGTGGAGATTACATATCTGATAGCTTCTCCAGAATTTCACTACCTTTACACCAATATTTGCTTACTCATGTTGAATAGATACTTTCTCAAGAGTGCACTGTCCAGTTTCTAAGTCAGTGGTGATCACAATTTATTGTTTGTTACTTTTAATTAAGTTACTTTTAATTAATTAAGTGAATTTGGTATCTACTCTTCTAATAGTGCATTAACATGGAATCGAATTAACCTTTAGATAACTTATATTTATGTTGTTGCTTTTCTCCTGTCGGAATCCTTAGTGATCCCACATACAGGTTCTCAACTAATAAAATTTTAAATGAAAAAACATGTTAAAAAAATATTCAGAAATAATTTTAGCACTTGTTACGATATCGCATAAAGTGCCTTAATTTTTCAATCTGATAGCAGCACATGTAGCTAAATATTAGGATATTTATCATAAGATGATAGATTAATTTAATTTGCATGTAAGCGTATAATTAAAACATTTGATTTAATGTTAAGGTTTATATCTCAGATGTGTCTGCGATTGAAGTGAGTACTGGTTAAATACGAGGTGTATGTTCATGTGTACAGATACAGATATGTTTTATGCATATTTGTTTTAATTTTGTATACGCTTGATGTGTTTCACATCAATATGCTATATTTTTTTGTCATATTGAGCCATTTGTGTTTGAGAGGAGGCATTTATTCACGAATCTACTGCTATATATCACAACACAGCACAGTTTTATGGAAAAAAGTCAACAATATCTAATTTAGTTTACTTCACATAATTTATTGCTAATGTTTTAGATCACCAGAGTTAAGTTGATATAGTATATCCAGATATATCAAAAGCTTTCAATCGAATAAATTATATAGTTTTCTGAGTCACTATTGACATTTCTCCGGACATATCTTTTGAACAGACCACAGTATGTAACGTTCAATGGGTTCTCGTCATGCGTTTTTTATGAATATTCGGGTGTTTCTAAAGGATCAAATCTGGGTCCAATGCTGTTCCTACTATTTTTTTATGATCTTCTTGATTCGGTCGATTGCTATCGTTATGCCCTTGCTGATAATCTTAAAATCTTTACAGCTATCGAATCAATAAGCCAGTATATTCGACTTAAAGACCAAATCATTAAAAATAAATTGTAGTGTGAAGCTAACAAACTGGATATGGACGTAAAGAAGTGTAACATTATCAGGTTTTCCAGAAAATTACACCGGATCACGTACACTTACACCTACGGTACAACGGAGTTGTATCGTCGTTATTTAGTTAAAGATCTTAGCGTCCCTTTTGATAGCAAGTTCACTGTTGTTGAGCACATTAAATCGATTACGGTGTCGGTTACTTGGATGTTGGGTTTCATTATCCGTAATTCAAAATCCTTCGCCAGCATTACTACACTAAAAACTTTATATTACTCATATGTCAGATCGAGATTAGATTATGCTATTTTAATTTGATATCGCTACTATGAAGTCTATAAAATAAGTCTGAAGAAAATTCAAGGTCGATTTCTCTAGTATTTGTATTTTAAAACTGAGGGCACATATCCTACAAGAGGTTACGACAAGAATACATTGCTGCGTATGTATGGAATGACATCTGTGGAGACAAAATATAAACTGAATAGTGTTAAATTTTTACATAATTTAATGCACAACAATATCGATTGCATTAACTTGGTTTTACAGTCGCTTTTACTTCTGCCTTGCGCTTCTTCGCCACAACGAACTTTTTTCTTCCCATGCCTAAAACAAACATAGTTTAGGCATCTTCCATTTTCACCATATGTAGCAATTTCAATGAGATCTCTGACATATACGATATAAACATTATTGACCTTACAGAAGTCATTGGGATTGGTATGTTGCGGTTTTTGTAGAACTTTTTTTTTCGTTTTATGTTTATATTTGTAAAACAAGTTTATTTATTATTATTTTTTTCATTATGAAATTCGATTGTGTTATTGAGTCATAATTACTTTATTACTAAGTGTTTTTCATATTGTAATATACATATATTTGTCTTGTTATTGGAATATGTAATTCTGCTGGACAGTAAATCAATAAATAAATTTGGCTACAAGTTAATGGACTGCACTTATGTACTTGTTTTTTCCTCCCTTGCAATGGCATAGTCATTCGAGAGGAAACCGCTTTTAACGGCGAGTCTTTTGTGCATCAGATGTCATGAGATGTCTCTTGCCACCTGACAGGATAAAGTTGTTTTTATTTGCGAAAGCGAACCTTTAGACATCACTTCGCAAACCTGCACTGATGGCATCCCTTATATAGAAACGCATGTGTCTGCGATTAAAGTGATTACTGGTTAAATACCAAGTGTATGTCCATCTGTACAGATACATTTGTATTACTTTTTTTTCATAATTGAAAACTGCATCGTAAGTAAACATAGTCGGTATTTGGTTTTCTAAGAATTTTACTTATAACTTCTACAATAATGCCGAACTCTTTCTTGCTTGATATACCGCAATATTTTTATATCTAACCTATCCCACCGTTAGATATTTCTAATTCAAATATCAGAAAACTTGATGTATTTTGAGATGTGTTGTAAGAAAAGGTGGAAAAGTGGAATTAAGCAGGTCTTAAAAGAATTTTCTTAAAACTCAACGTTTCGAAAATAGTAAGTTTTCTGCTTATAAATATTTCTTTTAATTAAAAACGAAATTAAAACAGTTTATAAACTATTTTATACGAAACCAAACCGACTTGATTGTACTAAATTAAGGACGACGGATAAAATTATGTAAATTAACATGAAGCATTGAACGAATGACACAGAAATGCCTTTGTATTTGTGACTATTGATTTTGTATTGTATTAGCAAGAATCTCGTGCTTGCGAAGGAAAACGAATGTACACATGTATTAACAAGGTTTAAACTTTAAATTGTGTAAACTGAGAAAGGAAATAATATTAAACATTTACTAACTTCTGTAATTATAATTAACTCGTTAAATATTATGAATTACAGTGCTAAATTAACTTACTCTATTTACCCTGAAACTATACACAAACAATAAAATATTTCTGTTTCGTTTATTGGTAAAAGCAGTTTTAAAACTAGTAGGTATAAATTGTTCTGAAAGCGCGAAGTTGCTTTATATAATTTTCAATAAAAAAGAAATTTCTTTTACGCTAGGTTATCAATAGAATATATATTATAATTCTTGTACGTCGACGTCACCATTACTTCTGGAGCATTTCAGCACCATTCTTTTAAATCTCGTGAACAATTTACCCAGTAAAATCTTTGGCGCACCTTCTCTAGCATTTTATGAACGTCAAAATGTCTCCCAGAACCTTTATTGTGGAGTTCTTGCAATACCTCTGGTATCTTTTTCCTGGGAATCTACAAATGTATTTTTCGTTCGCTTCCATCGTGATTTTCTACTTCCCGTCTCAGGAGATCGTCTTCTATGGTCAAGCAATTCTATTGTGCCCAGTTTGATTTTAATTCTCGTTAACGGGGAGCAATTTCTTGCCAGGTTGGTTTTTGCCCATTTCTTTTCCAAGCCCTTAAGACTGCAAGATTACGATCGGCTTCTTGATCTGCGCGCAAATTGTCAGGTTGTCATTGGTCATCAACCACTGTGGTTTAAAGAGCATTGACCGATTTGTCTTCGATTCGGTTGCAATGTCGAGAGTCTTTTGGACAGAGCATTCTGGAAAAAGCATCAGCATTTCGATGTGTGAGGCCTGCTCTAATGTTCAATTCGAAATAATACTCCTGCAGCCTCTCAATCCATCTAGCTACTTGACTCTTGGGATTCTTAAATTGCAAGAGCCACTTCAAAGCGGTGTGATCAGTCCGAATCAGGAACTTTTGCCCATACAGATATTTGCAAAAGTGCTTGATGGTTTTAACTACTACTAGTAGTTCTAGTAAGTTCCTCTCTGGTTTAGATTTGGTCTTGCTGAAGTATCCAATGACCTTTTCTTGTCCACCTTGGATTTGAAAGACCACACAACTTATCCAAACGTTACTGGTATCTGTATCTAGAACAACCCTTGCAGATGGCAGTGAAGAGCTCAAACTAAGTGCACTAATCATAGTTTCTTTTTATAACTCAAAGGACGGTTGACATTCGTTGTTCAAAATGAATGCTCGATTTTCTGTTAAGCGGGTTAGGGACTTCGCAATATTAGTGAATCCAGGAACGTGGCGTCGATAGTACGTACGTAATCCCAAAAAGCCCATGTTCGTCTTTGGGTACAGGCCATTTTTCCAGCTTCCACTCTTTTCGGATCCACATCAACTCCTTTTCCAGAAATCACATGTCCAACTATTAAATCTCTGTTGCCGTTAGAATATATATATAAGTTCTTCAAGATGTTATCAGTATAGATTACAGTCTAGGGCTTATTTTTATTGAACGAACATTCGATGGTATTTATTATTTAAGAGGTATTTATTAATAAAAGTCTGCTAACAGTTTGTTAATAATAACAATAATAAATGCAAATTTATTCCCATTATGCAGCAAAACTGCTTTGAGGGATACTTTCGAGAAATCAAGAAATAGGCGCCACTCAAATAAATCATATTTTATTTCAAAACACTTCAGTAGCCTTTGAACATCACTATAAAAAACGAGATTTCCGTCTTTGGCGAAAAATTTAGTGAATTCTTTCTCTCATTGTTTGTACCACGAAAATGAAGTTCCGGGAGACAGCAGGTTTTTATTTTTTTCATTGAGCTCGCTCTGAGAAAAAAGTTGGGGTCCCACATCAACAAAAAAATCTCAACTGGACTCGTAATATGTTTCCATCCTCAGAATCAGTCAGGATATGATAAAAACTGAATATTTCAAAGCTATAAGGCACTGGACGAAAGGCTGAATTAAGGTTTAGATCAGATAGTTTCTTTTTATTTTTTGTATTGAAACCTTTCCTATCTACCGAACAAAAATAGGAGTCGATAGTGTGGTTTTGTTGTTCACGCCGTAGCATAGCAATGCAAAACGAAATGAGTCCTTGTTACCCTTAAACCATAAACGAAGATTTTTATTGCACCTTCTGTGCACCTTATGAGGACCCCAGGCTTTGTCTTGACTCCCAAGTTTGAACTTGAGAAGTAAGCAAACTTATGCTTCTTTGTTGACTTTTAATAGAGTATTCGCCAAAGAACAAAAAACAAAATTTGTCCGGAGAAATAACACAACTTCTTGGAGCCATAATATATAACTAAAAACGCGAGCACAGTCACGTTTGAATCCAAACTCTAAACTCACCGTAGCTTAAACAGCAACCGAGATTCCGAACTTATTTATCATGTTGAAACATGATCAAATCTGACAATATGCTTGTTTATACTCATTCCTAATTCCCTGCCAATCTTATAGGGTGTGTAGAAATTAGTGGACAATCTACATGTGGCGTCTTTGCTTTTGTTATTCTTCGATATATTCCTTATAAATAAACTTCCAACTGTTGATAATATTATTACGCGAGGCCACCTAAGTTTCGAATTTTAACTACCAAAAATGTAATTTTTCATTATTATTCTGATGTACACAGTAAATTATTATAATTCTAAGCGTTCATCCAAAATTATATCTTTAATAAATTAACTAACTGCAGAAATATATTAATTTTTTACACAATTTTTCTAAAATGTTTTGATGTGACATCAATGTATAAATTTGTAAATATCGTATAATCAAAAAATCTTTGGATCGCTATTGCCGTGGAATTTCCGAGATATCTATGAAATTATTTATTTCAATTAATTTTGGCATTTACTTGACAACTTTCAAGTCAGCTGGTAATAAAATATACATAAAATGCAACTAATTACCATAACCTAAAATCTACTTTATTTGTGACTTATGTGTACTTCAAAGTACAGAAGTAAATAATTCTATAGATGGTTTTAACACTTCATGGCTATCGCGATCCAAAGATTTTTGGATCATATGTTACATACACGATTGTTTCTAATAGGATGCAGGCATACAGACGAATAAGTATAGTTCTCAATATTGTGACTGACACATGTCATTGCGACGTATTCATTTAAAAGTTGTTAAATTTTTACATTGATTTTTTTAGTTACAATATTTTCATAACATACAATTTACATTTAATGAGTATACGGATAATGATTTTTGTTTTTTTAGAAGGCAACGCATAAAATGCACAAATTTAATGTGAAGTGTCCGTTAACACGTTTAGGCGATTAAATAAGCGTTTACGGGAAACTAGTAGATGCAGGTAGAATCCGTAGTAAACGCACTATCCATTTGGAGAAGCAAATATTGGAACTAGTAGAACAGGAGCCCACTTGTAGTACTAGAGAAATCGCACGGCAGTTAAATGCTCCAAGTAATAAAACTGTTCATACTGACTTAAAAGAAAATCTCTACAAAAGTGCAACCACTGTATGATAATGACAATTTAAGAAGAAATCATTTTTGCAACCAATTTCTAAATATTTTGTGAGATCAGTCCAATTTTCATCAGAAAGTGTTGTGGACTGATGAATCTCTTTTTACGAGAGATGGGCGGATGAAAATCCAAAGATCGTTTCGTCATCAACGTAGGTTTTCACAGATGTTTGAATAGGGATTATTAACCGGAGAGTGATTGGCCCATTCTATTTTCCAAACCGGTTAAATGCGGAAAATTTTCTACAATTCCTCGAAAATTTGTTTGATGATTTGCCATTAGCTGTCGTTCGGGACGTAATATTTATGTTGGACGGGGCTTCAGTTCACAACGCACGCATTGTAAGGGAATGGCTTAATATTAACTTACTGTAAAGATGGATTGGTCGTAATAGCCAACTACTGCCGTGGCCACCAAGATCACCAGATTTTAATCCCAATAACTTTTTTATATGGGGTTTCATTAAACATCATGTTTATGTCATGCAACCTGCAGACGTCAACGATTTGAGAAACAGAATAGACGCAGCGGTACAGTTAATCACGCCTGATTTACTACAAAAGGTACAGGTTGCTATCCCTATACGATTTGCACAATGATTAGCAGCAGATGGTTTTCACTTTCAACATTTATTGTAATTTAATTAGCTTTTAGTTTGTATACAGTAGCTTTACAATAAAGCAATAATCAGCAATATTAACAAAGTAAACTGATAAGTATAACTGTTTACATATAAATTAGGTTTATATTGGTATGGTTGTATTGTCATTGAATTGCGCTATTCATTACTATATTATTATGAGTTGATAGAACGTTGCCAAATCATCATTTTTTAAAGTAATGTTAGGAGAGAAAGCAATTAAAATCGAATTTACGTTTTAGAGTAAAAAAATGGCTTAGAATTGTATAAGGAAACATTTCACGTGCAGATTATCCACTAATTTATACACAGCCTGTATATAAACATGCTCAACCCAGCCAGTAAGATTACCCGCTTTTCACTAAACGGACGTTTCACTCTAAATTAAACTATAAACATGCGATTTGCAATAAAACCTGGCGAGATGGAATTATTTCACTTTCTTTCCCGATTTTAGTCAGTAAAAATCTATAAGAAACAGTATAAAAATTCTGTGCAGTTTTCTGTTGCCGACCTTTGTAATTATTGGTTCTACTTTTACCATGTATAACCAATGTATTATTGTTGGTTGAGTCTTACCAATAACTCTTCTGTATTATGGACAAGCATTTGTAAATTCTATAATGAACATTATCCATAATTTGCATGCCCAGATCACCCTTTTTTATTTTTGGGAACCTTCCTAATAAATCGTTCACAGCAAAGAAAGCCTCACCTACTCATTTATTATTATTGTCAAGTAACTTCTGAACGACTTAAGGTATACGTTTAGCTTTCAGTGATGAGGTCATTTAATCAAGAAAATTTTTTTTTTTATAGAATGGCAATTAGAATCCCATAGTTTTCAGTCCGTAATATAGGTACGTATATTCATTCAATTAGAATATGTCATATTTTCCTCTAAACATAATAATCGGATGTTGACAGGAACACATTTTAATTTATGCAAATAATGCAATTCGCCTCCAATTTATAAAAGCCCCTATTTCATTCAGTCCATTTCCATTCACGTACTTAATACAAGAGGATAAATCGCTCGTGCCAAGAGCCAGATTATTTTAACGATTTCCATTATTTTCTATATTCAATTACCTTTACTGAAATATGCGGATTTAAAAAGCACTTTTATTGATTAATGTAACCAAATACGATAAAATAATTAAATTACACTATTATAGATATTTTTAAATGAAGCTTATTTGAATACATATTTTCAAAAAAATATTTGATTTTTCAACGTCATGTAAATTACTGTAAATACTCAGAACTTTGAACTATAGTAATAATTAGAGCAGACCAATTTCCGTGCGCGCCATGAGCGCCGGTATGGGAGTGTAATTCGTAATATTATATATATTAGAATATGCGATAGAATAGGGATGCAAGATGAGCTTGTTACCGATATAAGTATAGAAGTAGAGACATTTATTCTATCAGAAATAATTAAATATACATTTGGTTTTCTGCTATTAAAGTAATATGCATAAACACACGAAAAATAAGATGCAGCGTTGTATGTACCTATAAATAAAATGAAAAATGTATGAAATCAGTGATTGTGTGCACGAGAGGGGATTTAAAAAGACACTTACCGTTTTAAACGTCTTCCAAGGATTGACAAACTGGAGAAACTCGATTGTATATTTTTAACATCGGGTGCGTTTCTAAGGTTATTTCTGAAAAACATGTTCGCCGTGAGGAAAAAATATGTTTTTATTCGGAAAACGAGCGTTCTACATCTAGTGATGTTTATTCGCATAATCAAAATACTTTGTTAAGCAACTTAGCGCATCTGTAGACGTGCCCTCACAAATACGTGTTAAGGTGTCAAAATCTGCATTTCTGTCTAAAACACTTTCAAATTTAATTAGAACACTTTCACTTTTTGCGTCTTCTACAGCACACAGTTGTGCGTGAACATCTTTAACGATTTGCAGTGGTTCCTCTAACGACAGCGACGAATTTTATAATTTTGTTATTGCTTCTTCTAGTCCCAAGTAGTACTCACGAATACTTTGTAAATCCATTTTAATCTGGGCATCTTGAAATTTTTTCTGGCTTGTATTGATAGCTGCACTTTCTTTCGGATCGAATGATAAAAGCACGTCCTTAATTTTTTCAAAATGTTCATGATAGTAAAACCCCGCCCGTAACCATGTACCCCAAGGTGTCAGAATCGGCTGTGGTGGCTGAGGGGTATGGGGACACAATTCGTGAAATTTCCGAATACGTTTTGGAAATTTCAGGAATAATGCCTTTGTACTCGGTATTAAAGCATCTACCTCTGGATAACATCTACGAACCTGTTCTGCCACAAGGTGTAGAGCATGGAGTTTACAAGTAATATGTAACAACTTAGGACAATATTTTCTAAGTGACCGGCTTACAGAACACATGGTTGCGCCACCATCGGTCATAAACATTAATACTTGGTCTTTCGAAAGTTTAAATTTTTTCAAAGTATCTAATAGCACCTCTGAAATTTTTTCGGCATTACATTGTTCTAGTCGTCTGGATGCTAATAAAATTGAAGACGTTGGTTGATATTGTTCAATATTACGCGCCGTCACATTAACTACAGATTGTTTTTTGCTGTCAGTTGTTTTGTCCACACATAACCACAGTTTTTTATTTTTCAGTTCTGCTTTGATTTTATTTTCAACCTGTTTACGAACCGATGGTAAATTCCTTCGTAACGTTGTCGTGCTCGGTAATGTTTGATTCGCGTATTTATTCCAAAATGAAATAAATGAATCATTACTTAACAAGGCAAACGGCAGTGTACTCACAATCATAGTTACACATAGTTCACGTATAAACTGTTGTCAATTAATTTTGTTATTATTGTGCTTCGAACTGCTTACATGTTCTTTACAATGTGTTTTTGACCAACACATTAGATATGTATTGCACACTAAACATTTAATTTTTAAGCCATCGTATATTAAGTCCGGGAAATCTATAATAAACTTATTCACTTCGTCTGACAACGGTCGTTTTCTCGATTTATGTGTCGACGACATTTTATTACGTATGCTTAGATTTACATGCAGTCTAAGCAAGTACCAAACACATACTGAATGCTTTTTATTAATTCTGATGCTATACAATCATCCTCACATCGGCGCACATGGCGCGCACAGAAATTGGTCTGCTCTAGTAATAATAAATAAGCACTCACGTAATAATAGAATGAAAGAAAGCTCTCCTTTGCAATACATTATTTTGTAAATAAATAATCTGTGCACATGCGTTGGCAGTAAATTCCGACTTGAATATGAAGAGAATATAAAGTCTAAGAGTCTACGCACCTATGTATGGCAAAGAAAAATGTTATTATTATTGTTAGTATAATTATTTAAATTCAATTACGATAACGCGCTTTTATATGCTTACCATTTGGTAGAAACATAATAATTATACAGAGTGGCCAAGATAAAAGAGGCCCGGTATGAATACAGTAGTACAAATACTTACAGAAAAGTGAAATACTAATACATTATAACTTTCTATTTAAAAGTAATAAATACAGAGTATTATGAATAACAGCATAATGAACAGCATAGTTCACAGGAAGTGTTGAATGTGTTCACCATGAACTTCGATACACAAATTAGTACGTCTCAACATGTTTTGAAAAACTTTTGCCAGTTTATTTGGTGTGATGTCAGCAATTGTATTGCGAATGTTCGTTTTCAGCTCTTCAATTATATGCGGGTTGTTACTGTACACTTTACCATTTAAGGAGCCCCACAAATACAAATCGCAGGTAGACAGATCGTGCGATCTGGGAGGCCATAAATCTGCGGAAGCTGTACGTTCTTCTCCGAAAATTCCATGGATGTATGACATTGAAAACCGTGAAGTATGTGCCGTGGCACCATCTTGCTGTAAAAACGCATACTCTCGTTCTTCCTCCGTCCTCCGTTCCTGTGCTACGAATAGTTGCAACAATTCTGTTACATACACTTCAGAGGTCACGGTGTTATTAAAGAATACGGGGCCTACAATCCGTCGGCTTGAAACTGCACACCAAACGCCTATTTTTGCATCATGCAGAGGCACCTCAAAGCGTTCCTTGGGATTGTTTGTTGACAAAAAACGAGTGTTTTGAGAGTTCATGTAACCACTAAGATGGAACCATGCTTCATCTGTGATAAAGTGTGATTCCGATCCAGATAACTATCAGCAACATGAGTGAGTAACCATTTGCAGTAATGTTGTCGCTTTGCATAGTGCGTAGGTCTTAATGTTGGCATCACTCTTATGTCAACATGTTCTGGCATGACGTTCGCTTGATGTTTAGTTGGGAGTATAGACGTCTAGTTGAATTCCGCGGACTTTTTGGCATAGTCTCTTGAACCGTTGAATATTTTCCGGTGAACAAACCGTCTTTACACGGTTAGGTATGGCGTTAGCGACTGAACCTGTAGCTCTAAATTTAGTAATCATTTTTTGCATAACACTTTCAGTAGGAGCAGATGTTTGTGGATATTTTATCGTGAACTTTTCATTTAATGTTACAAACAATTTACATACCAAATAATTTTCAACGATAAACACTCTTTGTGCGATTGAAAACGGCATTATGGAAAACCCTATTCACAACCACCATTAACAACTGACAACGCAACTCTGGCAAACACAATATGACAGTTAACACGGAATGGCCGCTGGATATCACGTGATGCCTCTCGAGCGCTAGATTCAAATATCACTCAGGGCCTCTTTTATCTTCGCCAATATATATATATTGAGGTAGGTCAAGCCTACCCACACAAGAATCCCTAGTTTAGTTAAAATACAGATTATTAGTTAGAATGTAAAAATTAGAAATTAAGATAATTTTTTGAACTGAATTCTTCATCTGTTAAATCAATAAAGTTGATTTCGCGTTTTAATTGTTAGAAATTAATTTGCATTATCATTTATGTTTATCTTTTCTTTTGCCTAAGTCATTTTATTTATATATCATGAATTACCGAAAACATTTCAACTTAATTAATCGATTATCAAAGACATATACTTTAGAGAAAGCTGTACATTTTCAAATTAATAACCGTTGGAAATATCTCGACTATAAATCAGCATAGAAATAAGACTTGTATGTACAAATAACTATTATTTATTCACGAGAACAATGTATATAATTTTTGTAAAGTAGCCATTTGGTTAAAATAATTAAATTGTCATTTTCATTAAATAAAAGTAACGAGATTAAATTAAAAAATACTAATTGAACGAATCAGAAACGAGGATTAAAAACAAAAGATAGTGGGCGTGATTAAGTTGAATTTCTTCGAACACCACGCCGACGTTTAATTAAGTGCTCCGTTTGAAAATAGAAAAAAAGTGGTAAATTAAATATAAAGATATACAACACACATCTTAAAACATTACCAGAATATCCAGCAACATTTTAACGCCTTTTGGGAATCGATACTTCAACCAGTTCCGGACAAAACGAAAATTTAATTTCACCGAGGACAGCATCTTACGAGGCCCGAACTATAGAGGTGACGCCATTCAACCACCCGCTAAACTTGTATCCGGCATTTGTGGAAACGAGAAGATTTTCTGCAAGAGCCTGCCTCATCCCTTGGTCACTTAAGTATTTTGAAATCTCCTCTGTAATTTTGAGAATTATATTAATTAATTTCTCGTAGCAAACTTTGATTAATGTTTTTTTAAATGAATATACCTAATGGGTACTTTTAGTTTTAAGTATTACGTAATTTAAGTTACGAAGAATGCAGTTCAACTTGCGTTTTTCTCAGTTCTCAATTCTTTGTTTTTTTTTATATTTTAATCCATTAACTTTTAATAGAAGCATCTATGTTTGTTTAAGAATTAAAGTAAAATTTGTCACATCTATTAATTTAACCTTAAATTTAGTTTACGTAGAGATAATCACATGACATGATGCATATTTATAAGTAGAGCTGAGGATGTTTGCGGTATAACCATGGTTATATCATGTAACCATAGTAAATTACTATGGTTACATGATATAACCATGGTTATACCGCAAACATCCTCAGCTCTATTTATAAGTACTTATTTTAAATTGTTTAACTTACCTGTGAAACAATATCTTCCATTAAAGCATTTACTTTATTCCTGTACTCACTCGTTTCATTTTTGTAGAATTATCCTTATTATTTAGACAAAATCACCATCATTTATTATTTTGGACATAATCAATTTCTATATGTATTTCTATTCGAGTCACCGATCCCACTAGTAAAGTGTATTCCAGATGCACCACACAAAAGTCTCTATGTTCTTAAAAAGCTGGACATTTATACGTATAATTTTGAGCCCATTAAAGAAAGAAACAATATAATAAACACATGTACACCTCTTGAGGTTATGTATACTTCGTTTGTAAACGAAAACTTTTAAATGTATCACCCACATGCAACATATGTAATATTCAAAACCTCTCCCTCTATATGTTTTATTCACAACTATATTTAAAGAGATTTAAAATACATTTCTTGGAAAATTAACCTATCTGTTTTCAATTTTAATCGTACAATGTTAAAAATAGATAAAGCCTTTCAGATAGGTAAATAAGTATACTTCAATTTAAGAGAATAACAAGAGGTCTATGTAATATTGCAACTTAACTGCAATTGATCATATTGACTATTCATTTTAATACAAGTTTCTTTCATAAATAATATATATTTTTTATAATACACCGGCATCATATAAAGCGTTAATAAGTGGATAAGGCGTATTTGTCTTGACAAGCAGACTTGTCCAATTATTAATATATATATATATATATATATATATATATATATATATATATATATATTATATATATCATTTGATAAATCTTGGAAATTCGGCTATATTAAATATTTAATTAGGATGTTATTTCGTGAAGTAATGTGAAAATGTAAATATAGCTATCTACAAATTACAACGTTAATTAACGAAATTTTTTGAAAAATTTCGTCCTTAGGTGGGACTCGAACCCATGACCTTTACTTCTTCAGACTAACGCTCTATCCACTGCGTTACCAAGGGTCTTGCCTTCGAGTATTGTTAGAAATGCCTTAAGTTACTTATTAAGGAACAGATATTAATATTCTGCCTGGATGGAATTTTGCTAAATTTTTCATCCATTAGCTATTTGATAATATATTTCTTAGCCGTACAATTAATATACAGGGTTATCCAGAAAGATGTTACCACTCATATGGAACTACCTAATTTTTATTTAATTTTTTTTTTTTTAGTTTGAAGACAAAATATGGCCACCCGACTTACTTTGGAAGAGAGAAGGAAGACGCTACCTTCCTTCTCTCTTGATGCCTTTATCAAGGATATATAATATATTTATATTTTATATCCTTGATAAAGGCATCATTGCCGAAACATGTAGGGTTGTTTTAAGTATATATACTTTGAGGTAGACCAGACCTTTGATCGCCAACTGATTGAATTTGCCATATCATACCAAGGTCACGAAAATATTATATTTATATATATATATATATATATATATATATATATATATATATACATATATATATATATATATATAATATTCAATTACAAATTATATGTACTTCTACAACTAAGCTGTCATCTTCAGTAGGAAGTAATCACAGTGTTGAACATAATAAAGATAAGATGCAAAAATTGCCTAAACGTCCACGTATAAATTTTCAAATAATTTCATGGTTTTCTAGAGTATAAGAGATCTAGATCACATGGTATATTCTTCGATTTTAAATTATTCGAAAATATAAATAAAACCGCGTTATCGAATAAATTCCAGAGCTATAATATTATTGATAAAAATCAAATAGATGGCAGCGAGATTCATTACTACATGACCGGAAAAAGAAGTGATAAAGGGAAATACATTCCGATTTAATTTAAAAATGTAAATATCGAGTTGATAAAGATGATACTTAATAATTACTTCCTTAATAAAAACTGGTGTCAGTAGAAAAAGTAAAATTTCATTTATTCATTAGAATCTTTCGGCATTTCCAGGACGTAACTATAAAAACAAATTTAATCAGTATAGAATAAAGTTGAAGGATTCTGCATAACTTTCAATACCAAACATTTTAGAAATACTTTTATATAAAATAAAAAACTTAATGAACGTGATATATGTATGGTGAATCTAGAGAATTTTATAAGGAAAATATTTTGAAATCGGGACAAATCTTTAAAAAAAATGAGTTAACAGAAAAAGTTGTTGGCAAGTAAAATGTGTAGTATCTATACAGATTGTATCCATTTTCAACACGACAAAATGGACAAATAGGCAAAATTTATTTATTGTAATTAGAGGATATTAGAAACCTCCATACTATATAGAGTATGTTTTTTTAAGAGGTGTAGGATTATAAATTGAAATAAAAAACACAAGTGTTAGGGAAATGAGATTTTTTTTAAAAATCCGTAAGATAGTTTTATGACATTAATGATGGAAGATAACTTCGGGCACATGGCCATCACGGGAGCGTCTGAGGCACGTCAACCTGGAGCACTAATTTTAGACTACTTTTTCGAGCGTTTGAGGCAGTATGTTACGAATGGTGCCCTCGATGTTGGTTTCCAAGGCTGCAATAGTTGTTGGCTTGTTTGTGTAGACCAATGACAATGATTAGCGCTACAAATAATAGTTTAGAGGCGTCAAATCACATGATCTCGAAGACCAGTGTGCAGGTCCATTTCTAGAGATAATGTTATCGCCAAACACTTCCTTCAGTAAATCGATGGTTTCGCCATGTGGCACCATCCCGCTGAAACCAAAGGTCTTTCAGACCATGTTCGTGTACTTTTGGGACTAAAAAATCGTTGGATATGCCTCTACATCGGCCGCTATTGTCGGTGACAGCTCGATTTCCTTCGTTTTTGAAGAAACATATCCCGATTATGCCATGGGGCCACAAATCGCATCAAACAATGCATTTTTCGGGGTGAATCGGTAGTTGATGAGTCACCTGTGGATTAGTGTCGTTCCAAATTCGACAATTTTGCTTATTCACAAAGCCACTGAGCCAGAAGTGAGCGTTCTGACTGAACTCAATTTGACCATAAAACAATGGATCGACTTCCAACTGTTCAAGCGCCCAATTACTTAACTGACGTTGAAAACGATGGTCAGGTGGCTTCAATTCTTGTACCAATTTAATCTTGTAGGCATGTAGGCCAAGATCCTTGCCCAAAATCTTCCACAAACTCGATGGGCACAGGCCAAGTTCTTGCACACGATGACGAATCGATGAATTTGGATCATCCTCAACATTGGCCTAAACAGCGACGATATTTACTTCAGTGCGCACTCTACGCAATCTCGTTGGTGAATGGGAGTTCAAAAGAGTTAATTGAGTGCAAAATTCTTCAATCGTGTTGCGTCTCAGTTGGCCGATGATGTATGCCGTAGATTGTGCGAAGCGCTTTGTGAACATTTTTAACCGAACATTGATTTTAGAAATAAATTTGTAGACGCTGCTCGGCCGTAAGTTTTTGAATTTTGAAATGTCAAACAATACTGAATAAAATGGCGGTATGAATTGTCAAATTAACTGTTATAATGTCAGACTTTCTCCCTATTGAAAAAGAAAGGTATTAAAAAAACACATTACAAGAGTATTTTTAATAATATGAAATATTATTAAAAATCTGGTGTGAAGAACACAAATACAAGTTCAATATTAGCATTTTTTGTGAACGTGTCCAAACATATCCCTCCCCAGAGGCGCAGATATGTATTTCATCTTTCTACAGATTCATCAGTACGCCCCTGCTGGAGAAAGGATATCTTCAGACACATTCACAAAAAAGAACGACTTCGCTATCTCACAGAAATTTTTAAGACCGAGCATAGAAGTACATACAGGGCTGCATATTGTCAGACTGCTGAAGTACTGTCGCTTTGTCCACATATTTCTGTGAGATAGCGAAGTCGTTCTTTTTTGTGAATGTGTCTGAAGATATCCTTTCCCCAGCAGGCGCGTATTGATAAATCTGTAGAGGGATGAAATACGTATCTGCATCTCTGGGGAGGAATATGTTTGGACACGTTCACAAAAAATATTAATATTGAACTTGTATTTGTGTTCTTCACACCAGATTTTTAATAATATTTTATATTATTAAAAAGACTTTTGTATTATACAAAACTGGCGAGGTTTTACCCACTCATGTATGTTTCAATTATTCTGTTACATTACAGGGTTAGGCAAATGTATGGATCCATTCGAATATCTTTGATACGGCTGGTTAGATTTTAATAAAGTTTTTCACATTTAAGTTGATGCAAATAAGGATTTCGAAGAGCATATTTACTTTCAAATTATACATTCGGTTTAGCCAGAAATTATGTTAACTTTTTTATTTTAAATGAAACAGCTTGTATATTTTCACGAATTTTAATAGAGCTCTACTCTATGATTTCAAGATTAATAAGGTTTGATACCCTTTTGTTCAACAACGACAGAGATATTGGATTAAATTTAATAATGCAAATTTGATTGATGACGAGAAAAATTATCACAAAAAATATAAATAAAATCAATAAACGTTATGAAAGTTTTCCAAATGTTGACCGTTCCTTCTGGAGAATATGCAAGTCTGTTAGTAAATTATTGAATGACATTTGCCAAAACCTCCTCACGAATTAATTGCACTTTCTCAATTATTCTCTGCCGTAACTCGTTCAGATTATGCGGTCGTCTAATATAAACCACAGATTTTAAATGATCCCAAAGCAAAAATCTAGGGGATTTAAATCTGGAGACCGTGCGGGCCATTCAATGCTCTACAACTAATCCACCGATTTGGGAATGTTTCGTTTAAAAAACTTCTAACATTAAGGGCATAGTGAGGGAGTGTTCCATCTTGTTGGAGCCAAACACTTAGAGGTAATTCCTCATCTTCCTCAATATTGGGAACAACCGGACCACGTAAAAGGTTTATCAAAAATAAACATATTATACATCGTTGAATTCAGAAAAAAAATCCAATCCGAATATAGCCAAAAATATATATGTTGCCATTTAAAATACGAACGTTGACTATCATTTGACATTAATGATGTTACGCTCCTCATATAGAATATTTTAATGTATTTTTAAATATATTCTTCTTTAAATATCTCAATATTAACTTAAGACATTTTCTGTATATTCGTGTCCAAAGAGAAAGCATTTCTTTTGTTATATCCTGACCGTCAGTAACCCTTAGTTTTCTATCTGACCCAACAACCGTTACTGTGGAATTTATTTCTAGATACATTTCGTTTTAAATTCTTTTAATTTAATTACATACATCTTCCTTTATATGTTGTGTTTCATATCATTAGGAAGCTTATGTCACAAGCGATATTTTAATAATATATATGCCATCGATAGAACACATCTTCAGGTCGCGCTTCTTAATTAAATATTACTCAAGATATCGACCCTCTCTTCGACAGGTCATAAAACAGACCGTTTTCAAAGACCAGTGTCTATCGACACAAAAACTGTCAGATAGCTTCTCGTTAGAACTCTCGTAACACACAGATCTTACTCATCGTACTGTCCAAGTACAAGCCACGATGCCGCCCGGTGTCTTTCGCGTCTAAGAATCGCTCTACATATACTTGACCAGGTATATCTGCGAAGGACACGTGACCATCTCCGCCAACCAAAGGTAACTCTGTATTGTTCGATACAGAGATTATTTTATATTAATCGTATTCAATTAACCCTCAATTTACTGCTCAATTAAACGTTCGTTTCAGAGTATTGTGTGTTAATTGTCAATTACATATTTAATACCGCTCCTTGTGTATACAATACTTTTGTTTTAATTACTTTTAAATATAACAATTTCATTTTTTTTCTTATGTAAATATAAATACAAACTTTAAGGACAACGCTTATGTGTTTTATTTATTTAGTAAGTAAGTTATATATATATATATATATATATATATATATATATATTTTAATTAACAATCATCACGTACGTCCTGGACCTTTGAAGAAAGTTCACCAGCACCACTAATTATTTTTTTCATCTTAGAATAATTTCATTATTATTAGCACGGCACATCCACATCCCGATATCCAGCAAAAGCCGCCGTTTGTGATAATGAAAACAACTGAAAACAAATAAAACACTGCTATTTTGCAGTATTTTTGATGCTATTAAATTTACTTTTTGCTTAAATAAAATTGTACAATAAATAACGGAATTATGATTGTTGGCGTTTGTTACGGGACAGTCTGTATACATAAATTCTATTTTTTAATAATAATATAACTTTAATAATAATATGATTCTAGTTTAGAAAATATAACATTTGATAGAATGTTTATTTTTTACTTATATAGGTTTTAAATCCATTTACGTATTTATAAATATACACCAGAGCATTAGAACACAAATTCAGACCCCAATTAGATAGAAGTTCGAAGAAAGTCAGAGCGGATTCAGAAAGGAAAGAGGGACTAACGGCCATATATTTATACTCAGACAATTATCAGAAAAGGCAATCAACACTGAAAGACTGATACATGCTTGTTTCGTAGATAAGGAGAAAGCTTTCGATAGAGTAAAAAGAGAAGAGAAGAAGGGAAAATTTTAGATAATAGAGGAATAGAAAAAGATCTTATACAAAATATACAAAGTCTTTACGACAAAACTGAAAACTATGTAAGAGTAAGAAATGAAAAATTAAACCATTTGTTATGAAAATCGGTCTGAAACAGGGATGCATTCTGTTGGATGAGGCTCTTAAACCAAGTAAAGATAGACTAAAGCCGTATAATGTCGGATATTGCTACGAGGCATTAGATTGATAGAATTATGCTATGCAGATGATGTAATATTAGGGGAAACAGAAGAGCAGCTGCAAGATAATATCAACAAACTTAACGTGGGATTGAAATCATTAAATATGAGAATAAATATACAAAATATTAAAACAATGGTTATAGGACAACAAGGTAAAAACCATAAAATACAAATACAAGACAGCGTACTAGAGCAAGTGGATAAATTTAAATATTTAGGAGTAATAATAAGTAAAGATAGAACACTAGAAGATGAGATAAATGTGAGAAAACGGGTAGATTGTAACGGGTATTTTTTATAGAGGTATAAAACTTTAAGTTGGCAAAACTTTTTTAGCTGGCGGCCATTTTGTCAGCCGTCAAGTGATTTATGTTTAGTTTGGTTTGGCATTTCAACATGAATAGACTGACGCCTGAACAACGCTTCCAAATTGTGCAAATTTATTTTGAAAATCATGGTTCTGTTCGAAATACGTATCGCGCACTACGTCCATTTTACGGTCAACATAATCGTCCATCAGAGCAATTAATTCGATTAATTATGGAACTTTTTCGCACCACGTTTACTCTAAATGATAATACGCAATCACAGAGACGTCGTACAGTGCGTACAGAAGAAGTCATTGCTGCTGTAGAGCGTAGCGTAGAGGAAGACCCGAATCAATCTATCCGCCATCGTGCACAGGAATTGGATATGTGTCCATCCGCTTTATGGAAGATTTTGCGGAAAGATATTGGTTTGCGTGCTTACAAAATCCAACTCGTGCAAGAATTGAAGCCACACGATCACCTAGCAAGGCGTAGATTCGGTGAATGGGCCCAAAACAAGATTGCCGTTGATCCCGATTTTCATAAGCGAATTTTGTTTAGCGATGAAGCTCACTTTTGTTTGAATGGATACGTCAATAAACAAAACTACCGTATTTGGAGTGATGGTAATCCTCAAGTGTATGTTGAGACACCGTTACATCCAGAAAAACTGACTGTTTTGTGTGCTTTATGGGCTGGTGGAATCATTGGAATCGTTTCTTTAAAAACGATGCTGGTCAGAACGTTACAGTCAATGATGACCGCTATAGAGCCATGATTACTGACTTTTTTGTTGATCAATTGAACAACCATGATGTGCAGGAGCTGTGGTTTCAACAAGACGGCGCAACATGTCACAGAGCTCGTGCCACAATTGATTTATTGAAGGAAACGTTTGGTAACCGCATAGTTTCACGTTTCGGACCCGTGAATTGGCCTTCAAGATCGTGCGATTTAACGCCGCTAGACTATTTTCTGTGGGGATATGTGAAGTCGCCAGTCTACGCCGATAAGCCCGAAACGATTGACCACTTGGAGGACAACATTCGCCGCGTTATTGCCGATATACGGCCACAAATGTTGGAAAAAGTCATCGAAAATTGGACCTCCAGATTAGACTACGTCCGAGCCAGCCGTGGCGGTCATATGCCAGAAGTCATATTTAAATTATAATGCCAGAAGATTATCTTTCGAATAAAGTAAATTTCATGTCAATTTAAAAAATTCATCTTTGTTTTATTCCATTTCAAAGTTCTATACCTCTATAAAAAAACACACTTTACAATAGTATAAAAAGTAACTTTCTAAACAAAAAAGAAATACTAAAACAAATAAAAATAGAAATAGTTAAAAGAATTGTAAAACCGATATTGACATATGCGTGTGAATCTTGGACAACGACACTGAAACAGAAAAGTAAAATCACAAGCACAGAAATGAGATTCCTAAGAAGAATAGAAGGAAAAACAAGGAAAGATAAAATTAGAAACTAGGTATTTCTAGAAAACCTGAATATAGTCCCTGGACAGCTAATGTGGTTGGGCCATGTAGTGAGAAGAGATGAGAATAGACTTATCAGACAAATATTCAAAGCGAAAAAATAGGAAAAGAAGAAGAGAGGCAGACCAAGGAGGACGTAGGAGGAGGAAGTGGGGACAGCTGCTGAGAAAAGAGGAACAAGATGGGAGGAAATAAAAATGGTAGCAAACGACAGAAAAAAAATGGCAGGAAATATGCAAGAAAATACCTGAAAATTAAACTCCAACATAATTCGATACCGAAAGGTGCATGAGTTCCCAGGATTAAGTAAGTAAGTAAGTACCTAATGGTAATGTACCCTTCTTGGACGGACCTAAACTCGTCCCCAGAAATAAAATTAAGTAATTAGTAAAACTCGTACCTGAAAAAATATACATATACTTGTCCCCGAGAAGAGTAGGTCCACAAAAAAAGCTTCATGAATTCGTCCCTGACTTTATCGCAGTATGAATCATATACTTATTTAAAATCTATATATAACATATTTATTTATGCAAGAAATGAAAAACTCAGTAAGTGCCACAAAACATATTTTATTAATTAAGAATGGAATAGAAATGCCTGCTTGTGTTTTATACAAGCATTAATACATATTAACATTTACATTTAACGTTTATAAAAATAAGCTATACATTTAACAAAATCAAATCGCGAAACATATTCATTGTTATACTCATCGATTTTTCTAGTAACGCACTGCTTACGTCTACGCACGACTGGATCTCGTATTCTTGCACATTCAGATAAACTTTGAATTTTTATATAAGTCGCTGTTTGAAACTGCTTCAAAATTTCAATAAAATGAAAAATTGATGAATGCGTAGAATAAAAACTGGCATTAAATTTAGCGTGGAAAGATTCGCAAGCGTTTGTGCTTCTTTCTATGCTATTGCTGAGTTCTGCCTATAAACTAGGTGGAAAAACTACTTCTGAAATATAATTCTCAACCAAATAATCGAAAAAGCGTGATAAACGTTCGTCTTGAGATTGTATTTCCGAAAAATCAAAAGCATAACAATCGCCTACTTGCGATGGATTTAAAAATGGTAAACCAAATATATAGCGCAGCCACTTTCCATTTTCACTGGTTTCGTTCTTATAATAAGGAACTAGGCCCAGATTTTGAATTTTGCGGAACCATGCTTGTGCTAAGTGGAATCTGCAGTCTATAACTTTAGAATCTGGAAATTCCACATTTATGACATTGTGGATTTCAAAATCCGCAATGTCATAAAAACAGAGTGACTTTTGGGTTCAGATTTAAACCCAAACTATCACACTTTTTTCGCAACAGGTTAAAAAGTGCTTTGTAAGAATACTCCTTTTTATTCGGCAGTAAGCAAAATGTTAGTGGGATATAATACGATAATTTCTTCAACTTCATCGATGATAAAGGCTCTTTTTTCAGTGTCGTAATATTCAATGTTGTAACACATTTAATAACTTCTGCCATATTTTTCGGTAAGGGCGGCACAGATTTTCTTCTGTTATTATATAGATTGTTGCGGATGTAATTAATGTCTTGAACGGTGATTGTACTGAAATGACACCAGTATTTTTTTTAAAGTTGAATGTATTCTTTTTGAATGCTTCTCACAAATGTCATCGGTTGCTTTACGTTTAACACTAGCACTTACTATCTGTCTGTTTAGTTTCTTCATATTCTTTTCATGCCTTACAAGAGCGATGCGAACATCGCCAACATATTTCACCACTTTTTAAGAATTTTTGTGTTTGGTGAATTTTACAGAGTCTACAATTAGCACTTGATTTCCACGTTCACTTAAACTGACGAAGCTTTCCATACTTTCTCACAAATAAAAAGCACTTCTTAGCCAGAAATGTTATTTCAGACTAACGAATAAAGTATATATGGTAGATTCGGCGGAGCCGAGTTCGTTCCCAAATCCGCAGGTAATAAAATGATATAGACCGAATTCGTTCCGGAGTCTTAGCCGAATTCGTTCCCAAAGTTGCCGGTGTATACATTAAGAGGATTAAGAGATAATGAGGTATTTTAAGTGTAACACATTTATAATAAAACTATAAGATAGAGTAAATGCTATGTATATATAATGAGAATTTCATTACCCGATCAGAAACCAATATGCATACATTGCGTGCTATTATCCCTTCCTCTAATTACTCCTAAATATGTCAAAGTTTACCTGGTAAGATATTTTGCAATAACAATCAGTTTTACTTTTGACGTTGTAAGTTGAAGTAATAATAACTAATAAGCTATGAGTGTTGTACAGTTTGAACAAAGTGAAAAAGGAAAAACAATGCTGGTGTTGGATGGTTATATATTTACATTTCATAAAGAGTTGGCCAATGGTATTAAAAGATGGACTTGTACGTCGCGTTGTAAAACAAATTTGTGCAAAGCATTTGTAAAAACCGAAGGTGCCGACAACAGTGTAGTGCAAATGTCGGCAATACATAGTCACGATAAAATTACAACTGAAATAATTAATAGAAATATATTAAGTAACGGTCTGAAACGTAAAGCAGTTGATGATTTGTGCGAACGTCTTATGAAACTTGTACATAAAGAACTGCAAAATAGGCACATTGAGACACTTACTGTTAATGACGTGAACTGTATTAGGAAGTATATATACCAATCGAGAAAATCAGTTTTACCAAAATTACCAAAAAATGTTTACGACATACATCAACAGTTAAAGCAACTGCCAATAGAAACAAATAAACAGCAAACATTTTTATATGTGAACGATGAAGAAAATCACATCATAATGTTTTCATGTAAAACAAATTTAGAATTTATGTGCGAAAATATAACAACATTATATGCAGATGGAACATTTGAATATTGTCCTAGATTCTTTCTACAACTATTCACTATCCATGGAATCAAGAATAATCACTAAATACCTCTCGCGTATTTTTTACTCCCAAATAAGAGATTTGAAACTTATCAATCGGCGTTTCGTTATTTGGTGCAAGAATGCCAAAAACTTGGTTATAATTTTTTTCCCAAACTATTTACGGTAGATTTTGAAATTGCGATTCATAAAGCTATTTCTGCTGTTTTTCCAACAACTGTCATTAAAGGATGCCGTTTTCATTTAGGTCAGTCTTGGTAAGTAATTATTGTGGTTTGTTAAAATAATTAATTTTAATATTTATGTTTTCCAATTATTGACAGGTGGCGCAAAATTCAAGAATTGGGTTTCTCCACTGAATTTCGGAATAAAGACTCAGAAACATCACATTTTTTAACCTACGTATTTGGTCTTCCCTTTTTAAACCCCAAGAACGTTGAAGAATGTTTTATTGAAAATTTCATGTCGTTGCGACCAGACAACGCAAGTGTAATATCATTTTTAGACTATTTAGTTGATACATATATTTCTGAGGATGCTACTTTTCCACCACAAATTTGGGCAGAAATGTCGTCGTCGACACAAAAAACCACAAATGCGTGCGAATCTTTTCACGCTAAATACAACTCATGCTTCTACACACCACATCCTAACATTCACCAATTTCTTAGTGTATTAAAAAATGTTCAAATTGATTCGTATATAAAACAAAAAAGTAGCGCCGTTGTGAAACCAGTGTATGATCATTCACTAATAAAAAGAACGGAGTTTGTAGATACGAAAATTAAAGATTTTATAAATTGAAAAATTAGTAGGTTTCAATTTGTGCAGTCTATTTCACACAGATTTAAAATACATGGAAATGTGCATAATATTAACGAAAAGTGAAAAATGCACGTGTGTATATATTTGTTATAATATGTATATTTGTAAATATTTTTGTATATTGTATTTGAATACATACATGTTTGCTATGGCTTGAGTATTTTTAAAAACGCCTTCGTCCTTATCTTTTAATCCTCTAATGTATACACCTACAACTTTGGGAACGAATTCGGCTAAGACCCCGGAACGAATTCGGTCTATATCATTTTGTTACCTGCGGATTTGGGAACGAACTCGGTGCCGTCCGGTAGATTTGGGTAAATTTAAAATTTAGATAAATTTGAATTTAAGGCTCTACGCTATACGCGGCAATTCCACACTGAAATGAGTGTATTTTTCCGGCCTTTTTTTGGCTTCAAATTAAAAGTTGAAAGACCGCTCGATGTATGTATGACCATGTATCAATAAAAACTAGGTAGGTATTTACGTTTTTTTCAAAATTTTTGTACGGTTTGACTTTTATCGGTAAGAAACAGAAAATCTATCCGGACAAATTGAGAGATAACCAGGCCAGCTAATATAGTTATGAAATGTTTGTGTTGTAGGTATTTATAATATCTAGGTAGCTATACAGCCCGTTTTTGTCTAGATGTAATTGTTGTTTAGTTATCAATAAAAATAAAAGTCAAAAACAGGCAACCCGATACTCAAGGTCTCCGAAAATATGCAGCCCACATTACAGCACACGTAGGTACCAAGACGTCCTGCTGAGAGGGTCAAAGGATTATGTAAATTGGCTCCACAGGCTTCTACCTATAACAATATTAACTTATCAACCAATAAATCGGCGTAAATATTGAAATAAATGCTGCAACTGGTTCAATGGCTAATTAAATTACCTTTGATTGAGTTTTAAGAGAATTTTGATCCATAATAATCACCGCAAATTAAGTGCGGATCGGAGACTAAATATCAAAGATGAATTTTCTAGTCATTTATATGTTAACAAACTAATTTGCAGCTAATAAATTACTGTATTTACATAAGTAAATAGTTTGTATTTAAAAAAAATTAGAATAAAAAATAATTAGAGATCTTTTTTCATAATACTTCTTATAGATTGATCTCTATGATACCTCGCGTCAATTATTTCTGGAAGCATTGCATTGATATAAAATTTTTCCAGATGTTCAATCATATGATGATTCCAGAAACCATCATTTCGTTCTATTACTATATATTTCAAATCGTGTTTAGTATAAACTACGAAATAACATTTCTCTCTTTTGATGATGTGGAGTTGTCCCTGCACTTGATACATACAATTATCAAAAGGTTTTAGCAAAATTTTGTTACTATCATTTGCATCTAAGGTGCAATAATTAATTAATTTTTCGTTAATGGCTTCATGTATTAATTTATCACGCGCTGAATAAGGACATTTTATTTCGACAATAGAATCGAATCCAATTAATCCGTCTGGAGTGGCACCTAAAAATTTTTTCTTCTCGTCAATTAACAAACCGCATGCCTCAACTTTCAAATTTGTAATTTCCTTCCATAAATTTTTGCTTGGCCCTTTCTTCATTATCTATGCCATACTGTAGAGAATGTGGTAGTTTTTTATTATTGAATCTATTAGTATACAGCATATGTTTTATTGTACTAGCCGTGTCTGTTTTTTCTCTCATTTTACAAATCTTGCCAAAGTTACTTGCCGTTAATCTTATCTGTCTCTCTTTTTCCCATTCGTTGTTATGTCTCTGATTCACCGTCCTAATTTGAATATTATGACAATCAGATAACAATTCATCAAGAAATTGTTTTCTCTTGCTTTCGTATTCCGGAATAGGCATGTCAGGTACCACGATTTTGCACCCTCCGTAATCCGAATCAGCACTTTGAATTCGAATTTTATTTTGTTTGCTTTTCTTTTTTATTGCTTGATTTAGTTTAAGATTTTTGAATTTTTCCAAATATACACCGTTAAAATTATCCCCATTAGTTTTCTTAACAAATGTATATACAAATGTCTCTTTATTATTATAATTTATGGCTGCCGCAAAACATCTCCCTTGGTACGAGCCTCCCAGCGAAAAATTTATTCTTTTTCCTCCCACGAATTTATTCACAACAGAATTGAAGGATTCTACGGCGTTATTGTCTACGTCATAAAGTAAACTGGAGGATAAATTGGCTACTCTATTCAAAGACTGAAAAAATATATCATATAGAGCACTGCTTTTGAAATGTTTGTAATCAATAGTATTTGAATTGTTACCATTGTTACCATCTTTACTACAAAAATAGCTAGCACAGTTACTATGTTCTCCAAATATGTGGGCAGGTCCATTGAGAATATCATTTTTTAAGTTTTCAATTTTTTGTTGAAAAGAAACATTTTCATTTTTGCGGTACTTTATGGCACTAACTACAGCTGCCCTAAATTTAAAAATATTCTGCCGTAAAAAATTTCGCAACACATGATTTCGACACTCAATTTTTTCAATAAAATATGTTGGTCCGTAAGGTTTTGCTGTTTGAATTTTTTTATATACACTACTATCCCCATCACCAATAATAGTTTTATATCGCAAATTATGCATTTCTATTGACATTCTAAACCCATCTAGAATAGCTGCTTCCATAGAAGTTGAAGAACTGTTCCAGTTTTGAAAACATTTATGAGGAACATTTATGAGGAACATTTTTTTTATCCTTATTTTTACAAAATTTGCACATTTTATTTTTTACTCCTACGTACATAACTTTTTTACTTCTGGTCCCAATTACGCACCCAACGCCCGAGAGAGCGTTATAATTAGACTTGTAACTTCGTTTTGACCAAGCTCCATCCACTATTACAGTTATAAAAGGTATTCCGTCGCTATCAATTTCTCCTGCTTCAATTGCCAATTTACGTTCTTCCTTTCCTGCAGCTAGCATTTCTTTTAATGCTAACTCCTCTGTATTTTTTAGCACTTTTTTTCTATACGCGCATACGTTGCTGAAGACATTTGAGGAATGTCTAAAGCTGCGGAAAATTCTGTTAATTGTGAATGACCCGCCCCTACTGCAACAGTTCCACACACCGCTGCTTCATTTACTCCACATTTTTTATTTTCATTTTCAGTACTGAATGTATCGGTTATTCCACACATGTTGCATTTATACGTAAAAACACTTTTAAAACCAAAATGTTTTTCCTCTTTTATTTCTACATTTTGAAAAGTACAGCCAAACATATCATGTCGTATTCCTTTTAGAACAGTAAACAGATGATTTATATCAACAATCCTACGTCCAGTAAGAGTAAAATTTGCAATATTGTTTATATTTCCTGTTTCAATAAAAACCTCATCTGATATATCCGAATCAAAACTGTCGTCGCGTGCCGAATTTGTCTCAGTGAAAACAATTTCATTATCTACAATATTATCACGTTGAGACACTATACGATTTTTTATCCGAATTTGTTTCATCAACTGTTTTCTACTTTTCCGTTTTGCAGCGGTTGTCAATCTTTTTTGGGAGTGAAGTCCCATTGTTGTTTATATTTCAAAATTACAACGGTCACCAACACTAATATCATATGGTCATATCGTTATCGAATTATATACATTTTTCCAAGTAACCAGGTGATTAACTTTAAACGACTAAGAAGGATTAGAAAGCCAGGTAATGCCGTAACCACTTTTAGAGGAAAACAAGTTAATATATTTGTTTGTCTTTTACTTTACACAAGCATCTAAGTATTTCAATTAGGTATGTATGGGTAAAATTGTGTAGCTTTACTACACTACTTATTTTATATTAGAACCTATTAAGTTACATTTGTTATAATAATACATCTATTCTTTATCTACGATTCAAAAAATTTTAGGCGGAAATACACAGATCATCTATCTGCTGAAAACAAGGCATAAATAAATCCCAAGTAGCTGATGTGTCAATAATCAAATTTGTTTGCTAATTTACATAATCCTTCGACCCTCTCAGCAGGGCGTCTTGGTGCCTAGTCTGTTGTAGTATGCTGTAATGTGGGTTGCATATTTCTGAAATGGTAATTTTTCGGGCACTAAAGTAGACCCTTAATTTGTATTTAATAGGCAGGACAACTTTGTGTTTGTATTTCCAAGAAAGTATAAATTTATTAATCTCTTGTCCGGGGACAAATTAAGGTAACGGATTAAAACACCGTAATTAACATGGGGGCGAATTCATATAGCAGACATTAGATAGTACCTGCTCGGAGACTAGTTTAGGGCCGTCCACCCTTCTTACAGTTACTTCTTACAGTTCTGGACACAACTGTACTGATATGTCATGATAAAACATTGTATTTGTTGTAAAAGCATTGTTATTTAATTTAATTTTATATGCCACAAAATGTTGGCACTAGCAAAGCCAAATGCCCCGGCTTTCCCAGAACATTTGGAACATTTCTGTTTCCCTTAGCTAGTTATTTTTGAATTGTTATTTTTGAACTTGCCGTCTACTAAAATTCTTAAAAGGAAATCTGTAATTTGAAGAAAATATGTAAAATATGCTTTTTTTAAATGCCTTATTATTTATTATTATTATTCAAAAAATATTAATAAATAAACCCAAAAAAACTCGTAATTTGGTTGATATACACCTTTTAACAACAAATATTCATTTTGCATATAATCCAAGCTTCAGTTATGAGAATATACAAAAACGTGTCTACAAAATTCATGTATTTTCACCTCAGAAGACTTTTAAAATAAATAGGAACAAAAAGAAATAATTCTTTCAAGTTGAGGATAATTACAGAAACGATCTTGATATTTTTTGTCCTTTTAACATTTGCTATTAACAACACGAACCGTTTGTCAAAGAGTCTGTTTTCCACAAAGTTTTGACAAGAATACACAAAGTACGTCGGGCAAAAGCAAGTGGGAAAAAAGAAAGCTGTAGAGGGAAAAGTAATAATGAGTACAATTAGAAAATCGCGAGCTTAACCTTCGGTGTAACTAAATAACCCTCGGCGAGAGATACTCGTGTTTGATGGGGACGTTTGGGGGAGAACGTCGGGACGCTGTATGGAGTCGCTAGTGTTATCGGAACTTTCAAAGGTGGCTGGTGCTTTACGAAATCAAAACGATAGCAAAGCAATTCCCCAAAGTTCCTGAATGATATGTGTACAAAATATATATGAAAACATTTGTTATTATTATGAATTAGACAATCGTATTAGTGATAAGTACTTTAATTATTTGCGGTAGTTTATCATAATTTAAGTGAATGAATATATATTTTCGGTAAGTGAACTTCTTGCATGTGCCGATATTATAGTAAACGCATAAATAATATTTAATTGAATTTAGTATAATTCGATATTAAAATATAAATTATTTGCGTGAATATTTACTAAACGGAAATATTTAAATCGTACTAAGTGATAGAGTATTATATTTAATTTTCATTTCCCCTCTTTAATGTGGTATTTAATTTATAAGTACTACACGTCAACTAGTTCTGTATCGTACACCTATTCATAAAGCTCGACAACTGTAATAACAGAGCCGATGGCAGCGTAAATTAATCCATTGAAGCCCAAGGGCATTTCCCATGAGGTACTACAGATTAATTGAAAAGATACTCAATTAGACGTGTTTCATATTTCAAATTTTCTAATGTCATTGAAATGAATTTATAAACTTGTTAAATATAACTTTCAAATTCGGAGCTTATATGTATGAATATCATACTTTAGTTTTTTAATATAGACTGCTGGACTTTTTATTTGTTCGGTTGTTTAGTCATTGTTACAAACAGTGTTCGATAGATTTCTTGTAAACCATATTAAAATTAATATTAAGATTGAAATTTATATCAATACTAGATGATAACAATTGCAATAATCAAGTAAAAAATGGTGCAATAATATTTTTCAACTGAATGGAAAGCCTGTACTTCAGAAAATACTTATATTCTTGCTTTTTCTATAAGCCGCAAGTGATTCAAAATTTTACGTAATTACTTTAGGATTAGAAACATTGGTAGTAATGTTATAATTACGTTATGCTTTGGTATTGCTATATATATATAATAAATAAAAAGTTATTTTTTTGGTTTTAAGGACCTTTAATGAAATAAAAACAAATTTATTTGTGAAAAAACGACGTTTCGACCTTTATTAATTGTCGGTTTTTGTCAAATTCCATATAGAAACTGTAAAGGCCAACAATACTAAATAAAGTTAAAACTATTTTAACGAAAAATAATTATCCACCACATTTTGTAAAAAAACATTATAAAACACAGACTTAACAAGATGTATAATAAAACTAAATGTCAAAATACAAATACTACGTTAATCAAACCAACATATATCCCTACACCTTATATAACTGGATTATCCGAAAGACTGAAGAATATAATCAAATCATTTAATTTTAAATTAGCACACCAAAACGAAAAAAACAAAAAACCTAAAATTTCTACACACAAAATTAAAAGACCCAACACCAACACTTAAACAATCACATACAGTATATACCCTGCAAAGACTGTGACAAAGTTTACATAGGCCAAATACAGCAGCTACTTCAAGAAAGATTAAAAGGACATAAATATGCGAAAAATCAAACAGCCTTAAAAAAACATCAAGCAACATTTAAATACAATTTTGATTTTGATAATACAAAAATACTAACAAAACATAATATCACGAAAACCAGGGAAATTTTAAAAGTGATACATATATTAAAAAAATAATAACATAGTCAATGATCGAAACGATGTTTTTGGAGTAGCGGCCAGGTAATTAAAATTTTAACATTAAAATAAATTTTAGTTTTTGAAAAAGATGCTATATATAGTATCGAAACGTCAAATTAAATTTTGTTTTAATTACCCGGCCGCTACTCCCAAAAAATATTACTTTGATCTCGTATTATAAAAACGGCCAAGAAAATAAAGAAATTCCTTTTAATATATACTGGGTCCGACAAAAGTATGAATAAAATGAATGAAAAAAATAATGCCATTATTTTTTTAAACACTGTTCTAATCTAAATTTTCTTCAAATAAATATTCTTTAAATTCCAATTTGCCTTATTTTGGTCAAGTTTTAGTGGTGTTATTTTTTACGGTGTCGTTGCTATGGCAACCAACTTTTGTTTTTTAAATAGTAACGTATATTTTTTATGCTATTTTAGTAATCTACACATACTTAAACATCCGTCCCTATGAAATTTGTAATGGATTACATAACAAGAAATTGAATAAAATTAGTAGTTTCTTGTAACAAAATGACAGCAATAATACACAATCATATCTATGAATACAAATCAACGTTTCTAACCAAAAACAACAATTGAATATTACTTAAAATTAATTTAGTGTTTAATATTAATTTTTCCGCATGCACATTTCTAGTCTCTCCCTGAAAGAGCGCCTGACATTTCCAAACATATTATTTTCTATTGCCGCCATTTCACGCATAATTCTAATTCGGAGATCTTTTAAATTGTTCGGCCACTCCCTATAAACTTTATTTTTTATGTAACCTCACCTGTCCGGCGACTCTATTGCTCCTCTTCGTCGAATGCACCGTTTCGGGAAAACATTATTCAGATAATTTCTGACCTCTAAACCAAAGTGTGGAGGAGACCCGTCTTGTTGGAACCGCAGGTTATTGTTATTAGGGTAAATGGCTAGTAATGTCGGAACTGCGTTTTGAATCAATAAATTTAAATATTTCTCCATTGTTAACGTGCCATCTATAAAAAAATATAAATAATTCCTGCCCAAACATTAACTTTTTGGGGTCGTTGAGTGTGAGATTTTATTAGCCATTTAGGATATTTCTGGGCCCAATATCGACGTTTAGGTCTGTTAACATATCCATTTAACATAAATGCGGTTTCGCTAGAAAACAAAATGTTATTTCCGAAATCCGGATTTTGTTAGAATGCATCTAGCATGATTTCACAAAATTGCAGCCTTCTATCGAAATCATCTACCGTGAGTTCTTGGATTAATTGAAATTTGTATGGATGAAATTTCTCTTTTTTAAAAGTGCTCTATGAACAGATCGTTCAGAAATATTGTAGTCACGGTGTAGATTATTGCACGATGTTCGGGGTAATTCGTTCACCGCCAACAAAATATTAAATGCAGCAGCACCACCAGTAGCAGTTTTTGGCCTTCCCGTCTTTGGCTTTCCCTTTACGCTTCTGGGGTCTGCGTATTTTTAAATTTATTTTATCTGCGTAATAGGAGCACGGTTAGGATAGACGTTATTGAATAAAATGCATACTTCTTGTTGTGTTCGTTTTCGATCATCATATCCTACCATGATAAGAATATAATTTTTTTGCTTTTCTGTTACTTTAAGTGAATCAATTCTAACACACTCAAATGTAAGTAACACACAACAAATTTTCAACAGCAAAGCTAATTGTCAAAAATAACATCTGATCAACAATCGAAAATCGCCAATAGGCACAGGTAATGAAAATTTCGTGATATTTATCAGTGACTATCATATTAGAATTCTATTATTCTCGGAAATGTTATTATGTGACCTCTCATAAAATGTAACTATTTGTAAGTAGAAAAATATGCTGATTCAGAAAATAATATAAAAAACATACGTTCACATTTTATAACAAAAGTTGGTTGCCATAGCAACGACACCGTAAAAAATAACGCCACGAAAGCCAGATGAATCTATGTTCACGAGAAGTGGTGTTACAAATCTGAGAAACCTGCACAGGTGGTCGTCAGAAAATCCCAAATCCATACGTACATCTAAATTTCAACATGAATTTTCGTTATAAGTGACTATCGTTATAAGTGACTATTATATCGTTATAAGCGATCTTAAGTGATATCGTTATAAGTGATCGTTATAAGTGACTATCGTTATAAGTGACTATCGCTCTAAGTGACTATCGTTATAAGTGACTATCACATTAGAATCCTATTGTTCTCGGAAATGTTATTATGTGACCTCTCATAAAATGTAACTATTTGTAAGTAGAAAAATATGCTGATTCAGAAAATAATATAAAAAACATACGTTCACATTTTAAAAACAAAAGTTGGTTGCCACAGCAATGACACCGTAAAAAATAACGCCACGAAAACCAGATGAATCTATGTTCACGAGAAGTGGTGTTACAAATCTGAGAAACCTGCACAGGTGGTCATCAGAAAATCCCAAATCCATACGTCCATCTAAATTTCAACATGAATTTTCTATTAACGTTTGGGCGGCCCTAATCGATGACCTGTTGTCCTGTCCGGTCCTGTCATTCTTCCTGGGAGGTTAAATGCGAACAATTACCTTCAATTTCTTATTGACGAACTACCAGGTCTTTTGGTCACTGAATGTTCGACGAGACATGTGGTTTCACATGGAAGGGGCACCACCACATTTTGGAATTGCTGTCCGAAATTGGGTTAACGTCAATTATCCAAGATGGATTAGTCGAGGTGGTCCTGTTGCATGGCCACTTAGATCACCCGATCTTAATCCCCTTGACTTTTATTTATGGGGGTACATGAAAAATTTAGTCTACGCGTAAGTTTCGAACACAAGAGAAGAGTTGTTGGATCGTATTCATCTGGCTGCCGAGCAAATCCGACAAAACAAGTATGAAATTCTGATAAGTACTTCTTCTGTTGGCTTACGGGCACCAGCTTGCATTAACAAGGAGGTGGACATTTCGAAAATATTATTAATTGAACTTTTCTAAATAAAATCAGTTTTTATTGACTTTAGGATTACATTTTTTTCATGATCTGACAATCACATTCATAGATCTGTAACTTTAAAACAAATAAAAATAGATATACAAGTTTTTCGTTTCTGTTACTTGAAATAAAGTCTACTTTACACTCTTAAAATTTGAACATAGCGATACGGGGCATCTTGTATAGCAATAGCAAAGCATTATTTTATTTAGTTAAAATTAGATATTTATTTATACATTACTATTTTCATGTTTTGGATTACATAAATTGTAATTGTATTAAACTTTAAATTCATTGCAATGCTCTTGGATATACAATGTTTTCGATGATTTCACATGATATATATACAAACAAATCCCGTGGTTTTCATACCAGCATACTACGTATAATTGTCCATAAGAAAAACGTAGATTCCCCAAATACAATCCACATACTTGCAATAATTGACCTTGTGATTTGTTTATCGTTACTGCAAAAGCAAGTTTAATTGGAAATTTCAATCGATTGCATACGATTAGCACACTTTGAAGAGAAGATAAGAAGAATGATAGGAATGCTAACCTTCAGATTAATGGTATGGGGTGCCAATCCAGATAAATCAAGTGCATTTAAGAATTCAGTTAGAAAATTTTTTGCTTCATCTTGGTATATAACAGTATCTATTGATTTGTAAGTAGCTGTTTCTCCTGGTAACATATATTGAATACTGATATTAATAAAATTTACATCCACATTTTTTGCTGGTAATATTGCACATCCACTTAATCAGTGATGACTTTCGTAATTTTGTTTGATATCTGGAAATATGCATTCAACCAATTCTTCTTGTGAGTAAATGATACTGTAAAAGTTGTTTGGCAATTTAATGCAACCTGTTGTTTGTTCAATTGTAATTTGCCCATTTCCAATATCTAGTAATTGTAAATGCTCTGCAGAAGGATCGTTTTTTGTAATTTAACATGTCGACATGTTTGTCGACAATGAAAATTTATCAACATGTACCCACAAATGTGATGCTTTTAAATACGCGTTTAGTTCAGCTGGTGTTGAACGTTAAATAACAGGTAATGTCTGTCGAAAATCACCTGCTAAGAATATTAGCGCACCACCGAATGGCCGGTCTTTTTCACGTAAATCTTGTAATGTTCGATCCAATGCTTTCAACGATATATTATGCGCCATTGTGCATTCATCCCACATACATATAAATAAATATACTGCTCATGGTCCTCTACGCATTTGTACGGAATTTGGAATAAAAATAGATAGAATATGACGACATTTTTACGTACTTACTGCTGTTTAGGCAACCCAGTCACTGCCGTTGTATATAAACATCTTTGATAGTAGTAATCACAGGTAATTAGTGTTTACTGTTTATTTATATAACGGGTGTTCATTTGAAAAGTCAATCTAGTAGCATGTGATTTACTGAGAACATTTTGAAGTATGTCGTAAATTAAAATTTACTACTTAACCTACGAAGTCATATATTTTAACAGTTTCATACATACAAATAACTAACAAATGTGATTGACATTATCAAATGTCATTTGGATTTACGTTTATGGAACAACAAACACATACTAATATATATGCGTCTTATTCTATCAAAATTTCAAAGTAACCTAGATTGACTTTTCAAATGAACACACGTTACATGTGACGTTGTTTTCAATTCCGTTGATTATTGAGATATCTACGTTATATTGTGTTTATTGCAGTTTGTTTAAAATAATATTCATACAAAATAATACAAATCTGTATAAAAACAAATTTGTATCTGTATATGCATGGACACACAGTACGTATTTACCAGCTTTTGCTTCAACTACCAGACGCATGCGTTTCTGTGTAACCACTTTGTCAATGATAGATTTACGAAGCAAAAGACTGTAGTACACTTGCGGTCATGTAGTAAGTTTTGTCCTATCAGAAGACAACAGATAACCTCTTGCCATCTGACGGACAAAACCGACCACGCCGGTGCAAAGTGTTCTTCTCGAATAGCAAAGCTAAAAATACCATCTGACGATGGCAAGAGGTTATCTGTTGTCTTCAGATAGGACAAAACTTACTACATGACCGCAAGTGTACTACAGTCTTTTGCTTCGTAAATCTATCATTGACAAAGTGGTTACACAGAAACGCATGCGTCTGGTAGTTGAAGCAAAAGCTGGTAAATACGTACTGTGTGTCCATGCATATACAGATACAAATTTGTTTTTATACAGATTTGTATTATTTTGTATCAAAGCTTGATGTGAATTATCGCATCGACATGCAATCTATTTTTTGCTATACTACGCCACCTGGCGACGAGTTAATGGACTCACAGTAATATGCGTATTTTTCTTCTTTACCAGTAATAGCTTTGCTATTCGAGAAGAACACTTTGCACCGGCGTGGTCGGTTTTGTCCCTCAGATGGCAAGAGGTTATCTGTTGTCTTCGGATAGGACAAAACTTACTACATGACCGCAAGTGTACTATAGTCTTTCGCTTCGTAAATCTATCATTGACAAAGTGGTTACACAGAAACGCATGCGTCTGGTAGTTGAAGCAAAAGCTGGTAAATACATACTGTGTGTCCATGCATATACAGATACAAATTTGTTTTTATACAGATTTGTATTATTTTGTATCAAAGCTTGATGTGAATTATCGCATCGACATGCAATCTATTTTTTGCTATACTACGCCACCTGGCGACGAGTTAATGGACTCACAGTAATATGCGTATTTTTCTTCTTTACCAGTAATAGCTTTGCTATTCGAGAAGAACACTTTGCACCGGCGTGGTCGGTTTTGTCCGTCAGATGGCAAGAGGTTATCTGTTGTCTTCGGATAGGACAAAACTTACTACATGACCGCAAGTGTACTACAGTCTTTTGCTTCGTAAATCTATCATTGACAAAGTGGTTACACAGAAACGCATACGTCTGCTAGTTGAAGCAAAAGCTGGTAAATACGTACTGTGTGTCCATGCATATACAGATACAAATTTGTTTTTATACAGATTTGTATTATTTTGTATCAAAGCTTGATGTGAATTATCGCATCGACATGCAATCTATTTTTTGCTAAAATAATATTAATTGTATTTTATTCTAAAATATTTTATGTCACTGTGCCGATGTGTGTATATGATTTAATATATATATATATATATGTATATATATATATATATATATATATGGATGGTAGATTAATTAGTTGGCGATTTAAGGTCTGGTTTTACTCAAAAATGCATATATTTAAAAAAATCTTACATGTTTCGGCAAGTGATGCCGAAACATGTTTTAAATATATACATTTTTGAGTAAAACCAGACCTTAAATCGCCAACTAATTAAATCTACCATAACATACAAAGGTCACGAAATAATTATATTAACTATATATATAAATATATTAGTAATATATTAATTATCTTAATTATAAATAATATAAGTTTCGTCTTCAAAATAATAAAACTCTTGTTTAGCAGCGTGTGTCCGTTTTTCTTATAATTCCGGGGAAAATAATAAAAACGTTGTTCTACTAACTAAAATTATTGTAATAGCAAACGAGAAAATAATTTAAGTTGAAGTGCAAACAAACCTTTTCATTTTACATCTATTGGGTTTATTTTAAAGAATAAAAATTAATTAGTGTGTCCAATATTTAAATATCAGAAGGTATTTTAAAATGAAATCTTCAAAGATATATTCTCATGAGATTTCGAAACGGGTAGAAGTACTACATCTAACTGAAATACTTATGTTAACTTTATAGATGCAATCAATATAGAACATTTACAAGTTGGATAGTCTATCCTTCGGGAAGTACGTAAAAATGGCAGCTTCCATGTTTCCTCGTGTCAGACGTCTGTTTTCCGCGGTATATCTATTTAAGTATGTGATTCATCCCATAAAATTGTCTCGCATTGCTGGAATACTTTACGCATTCCTGATCTTTTTGAAATGGTGCTGAACGTGCTGTTCGACAACCATCCAAAAGTGTCGCAGCAATTCCACATGATGCGATTGTCAATCCGTTATTATTTTTGCAAGTACGGTTGCTAGTGCTGTTGAAATAAGAAATGTTTTTGCTGTGCCACATCTGCGCGACCAATAAATACATTCCACAACTCTCATCATTTGTTACTCATATTATCGCATCATAAATGTATTTTTGTTCTTGAAGTAATTGTTGAATATTTGATTACACAAATATATTTAATTCATTGATGTCGAAGTGTTTTTCGTTTTTTCACTGTAATTCAATATTAAATTTGTCATTCTCTAATGTCATTGTGACAATACTTCAGTACTGTGTCGTGGCGCCATCTACTGTTAAATAATAGTACTGCTACTATTGATATTATATTATTAGGCCCCTCACATTCTTTCTACTGGTCAGATCGAGGATTTTAATTGCTTTAAACCTTCTCCGGACGACGCAGATTATTTTGCAAAAAACCGCGCGAAATACGGTCCACTAGTTTTTTAGTCAAAAGCGGGCACACATATGAAAATTACTTTTTATATATGAAGAAGATTAAAGTCCATCGTAAAATTTGTACATTATTTTTTTGTACAGAATTCCCAAGATATGGAAATTTAATTTATACATTTAATATGGCGCAATATTTAATAGGCAAGCAGTTTTATTTGTAATTTATTAAATATACATACAGGGTTAGTTAAAAGTATGGAGACGGCGATTTATTGTCGTTAATATTCATTTTAGGGATTTATGTTCAATATAAAAGTTTGTTAGGATATTTTGATCTACATTTGAGAATATTTGAATTTTTTTTTTTTTCAATTGTGTTTTAGTTACGCCTGTCCGCGCATTTTTTTTTAAATGGGAACTAGTAAATTTTACTCTACCATTCGATAGAGAATTTTTTTCTCTTTACAAAAATATTTTTGTTTTTTTAAAATTCATTTTAATAACTTTTTTATAAGAAAAAGCCGGTTCATGTGTTTAACAGATGTTTGGGACATCGCAGATAGACAGAAGCGTAGCGATAAACAAACTTGAGCGACATAATTTTATCAGTGGTTATTGTGTACGTCAAATCTTTGACAGAAATAATTCATTTGTGCAATTTGTTGCTGTTACTATTAACAATGGCGAGTTTAAGTGAACATGAACGAATTGAAATACTTATGATGTTGGGTTATGGAGATAGACGCAGAAGTTTACAAGACGTTAGTAATTTATTTAATGATACGCATCCAAATAGAAATCCAATTTCTAAATCCATTGTTGGTAAAACTTTAAGACGCCTTGAACAAACTGGTAGCGTTAAAGATTTGCCAAGGAGTGGTAGACCTAGAACAGCAAAAAGCGATGATAACAAACTGGATATTTTATTGGCTGTATCTGAATATCCCCATTTATCAACCAATCAATTAGCGGCCAATTTCAATATTTCACAGTCATCGATCGCATCATTTTTAAAAAGTGAAAAGTATAAACCTTATAAGTGATTTTGATAGGAGATTAAAATTTTCTGAAGAAATGTTAAATATTTGCAATAATAATGAAAATTTTGTCAACAATATTCTTTTCTCAGACGAAGCCACTTTTTGCCTTACCGGTGAAGTAAACAGGCATAACTGCAGATACTGGTCATCGGAAAATCCCTCTTGGTTTCTGGAGTACCATACGCAGTAACCCCAAAAGGTTAATGTTTTGGTTGGCATTCTAGGCGGTCATATTATCGGTCCCTTTTTCACCAATGGCAATTTAACTTCGGCTCTGTATTTGCAGTTATTGCAAAATGAAATATACCTGCTAGTGCTACGCTCTATCCTCATGAAAACAATGAACACCTGCCCAATGACAGTATCTGGTTCCAGCAAGATGGCGCCCCACCACATTATGGTGTAAATGTTCGTCAATATCTGGACAACGCTTTTCCCCACAGATGGATTGGAAGACGAGGAACCATTGAATGGCCAGCCCGTTCACCAGATTTAAGTCCTTTAGATTTTTTTCTTTGGGGATACGTAAAAAACAAAGTTTACAAAGATAAGCCCGATAACGTCGAAGATTTACAAATCCGAATTACCAGAACGATACAAGAAATTCCCCGAGATTTTTTACAGAACTCTGTTCGGGGTTTTGTAAATCGATTGGGTCATTGTAAAATTACTAATGGACGACAATTTGAACACTTACTTTAATTTACTTTGTTATTAATTTGTTTAATTTTTCTTGTAAAAAAGTTATTAAAATGAATTTAAAAAATACAAAAATATTATTGTAAAGAGAAAAAAAACCTCTATCGAATGGAAGAGCAAAATTTACCAGTTCCCATTTAAAAAAAAATGCGCGAACAGGCGTATCTAAAAAAACAATTGAAGAAAATAAAATCAAATAATTTCAAATGTAGATCAAAATATCTTAACAAACTTTTATATTGAACATAATTCCCTAAAATGAATATTAGCGACAATAAATCGCCGTCTCCATACTTTTAACTAACCCTGTATATGCATTTCCATCAGAACTTTTTCATTTACTTAATAATCACAAAAATGATATGTTGATGAAAATGAATATAGAAAAATATTTTAATAAAATTAATATAAGCATTATTCTGTTATAGAACAGTGCTAATTTTAAAAGACCGTTTGACTATCCAATTTCTATTCTTGTTTTCAGTTTTCTTTTGGTTTCTGTCTTGATAATTTGTTTTTTTACGAAGAAAAATATTGAGACGAAAAAAGAAAATAACAAAGAAACTAATAAGTTTATCAATATATATCAAAGTTATCTGAAAAAATAAGTAACAACAAACCCCAGGCCAAAACACAAAATTTCCTGCAACAATTTTCAAGGAATATACGTAGGCCAAACAAAGCAGCAATTACAAAAAAGAACTTATACTCAAAAATATAGAATTAGGACCGTAGCACGTTTCAACCTTATTATCAGAGAGCGGACTCGAGCGATTGATGATTCATAGCCCATAGGCGCTTGCCTTGTATTCGCAATACGTTTGTTTTTGTAAGCGATCCGTTAGTTTCTAACAATTTGATATGTGTGGCTACTACATAAAGTGGCACATAGAACAGTGCTAATTTTAAAAGACCGTTTGACTATCCAATTTCTATTCTTGTTTTCAGTTTTCTTTTGGTTTCTGTCTTGATAATTTGTTTTTTTACGAAGAAAAATATTGAGACGAAAAAAGAAAATAACAAAGAAACTAATAAGTTTATCAATATATATCAAAGTTATCTGAAAAAATAAGTAACAACAAACCCCAGGTCAAAACACAAAATTTCCTGCAACAATTTTCAAGGAATATACGTAGGCCAAACAAAGCAGCAATTACAAAAGAGAACTTATACTCAAAAATATAGAATTAGGACCGTAGCACGTTTCAACCTTATTATCAGAGAGCGGACTCGAGCGATTGATGATTCATAGCCCATAGGCGCTTGCCTTGTATTCGCAATACGTTTGTTTTTGTAAGCGATCCGTTAGTTTCTAACAATTTGATATGTGTGGCTACTACATAAAGTGGCACATGCCTACATATGCAGTTAATATGTATCTGTCAATGCACAACAGAGCGAATGTAATAAACGGTTTGGTACCCGGCAGCAATTACTGCTGAAACAAAAGTAATGCTGGCAAGCGAATTGCGTATCGAATTTTGAATAAAAATAATTTACAAAGAACAAAATTCAAAATTATGTATTTTCTGTGAAACATTGAGAGTGTAAAACATTACTATGAACAACTAAAATTTGTTCAAGGTGTTCCTGTGTTAAATTAGTTCTTTTAGATGTTTAGATGTCTTTAAAAATAGAAAATGTCCGTTCCACATCACAACTGGTGATGGGTGCGTGATTAAAATGTTGCAAAAGTGCACCATACTTCGAATGTGTAGATTTTTCAATCGGCTCTATACAGAATTGATATAATATATTCAAATCTGGATTTCTGCTAAATATGGCATCAACTTTTTGTCTCAGCTTGTTTCCAAATTCAGAAAGAATACTTTTCATTCGATCCAAACGGTTTCTAAGTTAATTATCGCCTTATTTCGGATAATATGTAATTAATCTAATTGTATCTGTGAGGCATTGGAAATTAGCTTTCATAAAGTTTAGCTGGTGTTGTAAATTTTCAGTTTGTATCAAGTGTTTACAATTAGAAATGCTTTGCGTATCATCATCTTCAAGACGAAAAACAAAGTTTTTTAATTCATCCAAGTGTTGACAATAAAGAGAAATTACTAAGAACAGAAAGAAATGGACTAAGAAGAAGAAACGAAAACTACTTCAAGAATAAGACAGATTTTTTAAAATACTAAAAGTTGTAATCAAATAACACTGAAAGAAACGAAACCAGAAACACGCCACTGTAAAATAGAATTTTATGAATGAATAGACACACACGACGGAAATAACAACATCTGCTCGACGAATGAAACCAAGCAAGCAAATAGTGGGGCTGTTATAACCGCCACAACGTTTTATCGGAGCAACTGGTCATTCAATCGCTTCAGTCCGCTTTCTGTAGGGTACAGGTCCTATTGCAATTATCTTAATGGTTGCCAAATCATCTCATTATATGCTATGGTTATATTTCCGGTTACTATCTGACATATGAAATACAAAAAAGGAAAGAATACAATATAAGAAGGCGAATTAGTTAAAACAAGATATCTGTAATAATATACATTTTTGGAATTGTTCTGTAGATATTTACAAATGAAACAGACAAGCAATATACACGTCTGTAACTGTACACATGGACAATACACCTCGAATTTTCTAGCATTTACTTCTGCTTAAGACACGTGTTTCTGCCATTTACTATTAGGCGTCATCAGTTAAGCTAGTGAAGTAAATAAAGCTTAAATCGCCTCATAAGGTATAGCAAATTCTGTCCTATCAGGTGGCACCATATAATCTAGTGACATCTGACGGACGAAAGAGACTATGCCGAAAGCGGCAACCCTCCCCTTGACCGGATATGCCGGTACAGAAGAGAAGAAAATACGTATATAAGTGTAAGCCCATTAACACGATGCCAGATGGCCTCAAATATACAAAAAAGGTTTAAGTATATCAATACGTTAAGCACGTATTACGCATTTTTTACGGATGAAACAGAAAAATTAAACAGACATGCAATATACACGTCTGTAACTGTACACATGGACAATACACCTCGTATTTTCTAGCATTTACTTCTGCTTAAAACACGTGTTTCTGCCATCTACTATTAGGCGTCATCAGTTAAACTAGTGAAGTAAATAAAGCTTAAATCGCCTCATAAGGTATAACAAATTCTGTCCTATCAGGTGGCACCATATAATCTAGTGACATCTGACGGACGAAAGAGAGAAGAAAATACGTATATATCTGTAAGTCCATTAACACGATGCCAGGTAGCCGCAAATGCTATACCTTATGAGGCGATTTAAGCTTTATTTACTTCACTAGCTTAACTGATGACGCCTAATAGTAGATGGCAGAAACACGTGCCTTAAGCAGAAGTAAATGCTAGAAAATACGAGGTGTATTGTCTATTTGTACAGTTAGAGACGTGTATATTGCATGTCTGTTTCATTTGTAACAAATTCGTAATACGTGCTTAACGTATTAATATACTTAAACCTTTTTTTGTATATTTGCGGCCATCTGGCATCGTGTTAATGGACTTACACCTATATACGTATTTTCTTCTCTTCTGTACCGGCATAGCCGGTCAAGGGAAGGGTTGCCGCTTTCGGCATAGTCTCTTTCGTCCGCCAGATGTCACTAGATTATATGGTGCCACCTGATAGGACAGAATTTGCTATACCTTATGAGGCGATTTAAGCTTTATTTACTTCACTAGCTTAACTGATGGCGCCTAATAGTAGATAGCAGAAACACGTGTCTTAAGCAGAAGTAAATGCTAGAAAATACGAGGTGTATTGTCCATGTGTACAGTTACGGACGTGTATATTGCATGTCTGTTTCATTTGTAACAAATGCGTAATACGTGCTTAACGTATACTTAAACCTTTTTTGTATAACTGTAGATATTTATTTAAAATCTAATTGAAAATACTAATTAGTGAATTACTGTTTTATTCTATGAAATACGATAAGGTGTGCAATTTTCTTTGTTATTTTGGATATTAACATCTTAATTTGCCATTATTCATTATTAATTTAGAGAATCAAATAAATAAATGAATTGATAAAGTTTTTAACGCGGCAGACAAATATAAAAATAGCATTATTAAGAGTTTAACCCTAGATTACAGGAGTACTTACATCGCACGTCGATACGCGACTATCGTCACATTTACGACTTCAAAAATATTGGTTTTATACAAAATAATTTTTATTCTAAAATCTACAAAAATTAATATACGCTTCATAGTTGTTTTGTTAACATTATTCGGCTTTAATTAGACATTAAAAACAAATACTTATTTGACGTTTCAACTTTTATTGTTTTCTTCTTAAAAAAAATAATTAAATAATAGGTGGATAAATCATTTCTGTAAGTTTGTATATAATAATTACATATTATAGTAACAGGTGTTTATAAACAACCGACATCGCAGTAGCCCGCCAGTACTTTTTTTTTAAACAATGTAACAAAAATTTGAAATGTAATGGTTCCAAAGACATAAATTTATTTGTCCATAGCTGTCAAAATGTTGCTTATGTGTTTAATTTAAAGTTCGAATTACAAATATTTAATTTAAAATTGAAATTATAAATATTATTGAATATGTTGTTCATTATATTCAATATTTAAATTTATTCTCCGCTTCATGTTATTGAATACATTTTCTAACATATCGGCGTTAATTTATTGACATAGGCGTATAATATTGTAACGCTACGAAATAAGTAATTAAACTTCTAGTTTCAAAAATTCTTTTATTGTAAATACCACTACAATATTGTTCAAAATTAGGATGAAAGAACACGAGAGAAGCCATAAAGAAAAGAAAACAGATTCAACTTTCGCAAGTCATTGTATAGATATCAATCATAGATTTAATATAGATTTCAAAATTTTACACATTCAAGAAAAAAGTAAAAACTTAACCTGTTTGAAAACTTAGAAATTAATAGATACAATAGTTTAGGATTAGCTTTAAATGACCAACTAGTTTTAAACAACTCCCCTCTACTAAATTTAAGATTGTAAAAATTTTTCCACCACCATTTTCCCAGTAATTTTCACATAAATATTCAAACTTGCATTGTACATATTCAGTATTTCATCCACCTGATGAAGCCATTGTATGGCGAAACAATATAGTAGTGGTATTTACAATAAAAGAATTTTTGAAACTAGAATTTCAATTTCTTATTTCTTAGCGTTATACTGAAGTTTCAACAAGTATCTCCTTCGTCAATTAACTATGTATAATATTGTTCTGGAGATCGTCCAAAATGTACACTGGGTTTCTAAAAACCTTATTTTTTAGATAAGGAAACACAAAGAAGGCTAAAGGCACATGAACGTGGTGAAAAACGATCCTTGCTTATTAATCTGTCATCAACAAATTCTCGTAAGAAATTCATGTTAGCTTGCGCAACAACGTTGTGGACGTGCCGAATCCTGTTGACAATAACCAGTGCGTAGTTCATCAAGTTGATTAATGAAAAGTTCTAACATAATGTTACGATATCTTTGAGCATTTATAGTTTGGTCGAAAAAAGTAGATCCAATTATTCTCCTTCAGTTTATTGCTAACCGCACACGTATTTTCTCAGAATGCATTGTAGCTTCTCTAAAGAAATGTGGATTATCTGTTGCCCATGTTCACATGTTTTGTGCGTTAATGTAGCCATTCAAATGGAACCACGCCTTATCATTAAAAAAAGTTTTATCAAGCACATCATTATCATTTATGTTCTCATTCTTAAAATGTTGTGCACTGTTTAAATACTTAAATTTAATTGCTGGGAAAGACTTCTAATAGATAAGGTAGGTACTCGCAAATTGCATTTCTTACTCTATTTATATTATTTTCAAAGCGAATGCGTGATCTTCTACCTTTTCGTTTTCTGTCAACGGATTCAGTTTCTCGAAAATTCAAAACTGTTCTTTTCAGTTGCCTTGCAAATTAATAAATAATTATTAAATGCAGCGTTCGTAAATTGCAATCTAAATTGTTGCATGCATATTACGGAAGAATATTGCCATATTCCATCCACTAATCTTCCACTTCGAAAATAACTTTCCACTATAAATGCTTTTTGTTCAAGCGTAAATATTATGCCGGCTTTAAAAGTTGTATATTTTGAATACTGACGTTAACTAACCAAAATTTATTTGACGTTTGTTGAATTTAATTAAAGGCAGTCCAAGACCGCAGAAGGCGAAAACTGTGAAAAGGGCCGATAAAGTGATGCACATAATTTGTTTATAAACGGGGCGATATTTATGATTACATTGTAGCTTGAGAACATATAGTAACTGGAGAGTACTATTCTAACGTACTACGAGGAATCGTAAAGGCAAAATTAAAGAAAAAACGGCAGCTTTATAAAGACACCGGTTGGATCCTGCATCTCGACAACGCTCCGGCCCACAGATAAGGGATTTGTCAACGAACATTTGAAGAATTGGGGGTGTAAATTATTGTTCACCCTCCCTACTCAACTGGACTTGCTCCATGTGACTTCTATTTGTTTCCTGAAGTCAAAAAGAATTTAGATGTCGGCAACGCGACAATGGTTATACTAAATAGACTCTCAAAAAGTGGTTTCTCAGATATTTATGACGAGTGGACAAAACGATGGTTCAAGTGTATTGCACAGAATAGAGAGTAGTTTTATAATAAATAAATGTTTCATTTTTTTACTACAGTTAGTTTGTGATATTTCCTCGTATGTATAGGTATTTTTTATTTTTAGTTATAATTATCTTTTTATTTCATCCGTTTCGTCCATTGGACAATAAAGCTATTATTATTACTTAAAAATACGGTCTACAATAAATTTATCAATCTAATGGTAAATTCAGTATAATAAATACGATCTAGTACAAATTTTGATTTACTTTAAATAAATATCTTGGAAAATATATTGTTGGCTTGTTGGATCATTGTTAATTCCTTTATACTACTTTTAATATATTAACCTGCCAAATGATACGATATATGAAATGTTTATTTATTAAAGATAAGATTAAAATTATTAGTTTAATGCGAATGTATACACCGATAGAAAACAAGAAAAAAAGTATTATTGATTTAGAAGAGTCGGTTTTTCAGAACTCAATTATCCTTAACTTGCGATTGGATATTCTTCGTAGAGCCAAAATTGGGGCATCCTACTAAATTACGTATAATAGAAAACTAATTGGTAGTTAAGGCAAAATTTAATAATAACATAGCACTTATAAATTATTATTTGCCCTATTTATGAGCTGACACTTTCTCAATGATAGAGTTTTTAATATAAAATGAAACACTAATTATAAAATTAATAGATTTTCATTATATTTTCAATAATAAACTACTAATGAAGGTAATTAAAGAGGAAAAAGGTAAATATTCGTTATGCGAATGGGAATTAATTAAGTACAATAGTTAAACAAATAACTAACGGGGTTGAATGTTCTTCTACGCTCTGTCTTAATAACTTTTGATATATGGTAACGGTGTAATCTACGGTGAAAGTAGAATGTGCCAAGGTTACTCAGCATTGAATAAAACCGGCAGCATGTTCATGTGTGTACAGAGCCGAAAGATATTACAGAAAGGGGTTCGAACTTCAGTAATAGAATCTGTCGACGAATCATGGGTGTACAGGTACGATCCCGAAGCAAAACGGCAGCCATCGCAGTGGATGACGCCATTATCACCACGAGCCAAGAAAGTCTAGCAAGTTTAAAGCAACGTGAAGTCAATGTTAATTTGCCTCTTTGACGCTGATAGCATCGTGTACAAAGAATTACTCCCGAAACAGTTAATGGAAGATTTTATTGTGATGTTCTTTGGCGACTAGGAGAAAACATGCAACGCAACCGGCCGGTCGAGTGGCGTAACGATTCGTGAATCCTACACCACGACGATGCACTTGTTATGCGTCAGTTTCTAGCTTCAACGAAGACGACAATACTATCCCATCCTCTCTATTCACCACAACTGCCCCTTCCTGTTTCCGAAGTTGAACACGTAAATATGCCAAGACTTCCAGCACTGCTTCAAACCATGGATGTAATTGGGATCGGTGTATTCATGCGGAATCGAGTACTTTGAAGGAGATAGTAGTGAATAAGTTGTAAGAACAATTTACTGTGTTTTTTGTTCACATTTCGGGAATTTCTAGGTAGCATGTTATAGAATCAGTCGGGTTATTTTCGGGACAGAGAGAGTACATTAAACTAAAACGATTATAAAGTAAGCTTAACTTCGAACCGTTTGGATCGTTAGGTTTTATAATATGCTCTTTTAGGCATGATATTGTTGAAAATTTCGTTTGTAAATTGACATACCGATAGATTCGAGTAGGAGAAAATTTAAAGCGGCGACGGGGCGAAGAGGGTTATACCCCGTCAATGCTGCAGTAGACGTTTAGCGGTGGCAGTGACTGTCACCGTTAATCGTCTGCAGAAGTGCTTGAGGTTGTTGAAAATGATCCTGGTGATAGTAGGAGAAAAATTTATGTACTCACTGTACAAAGTAGAACGGCTGTGAAAGACATTTTGCGAGAAAACGGACTGCATTCCTATCATTACCAACCTGTACAAGAACTTCGCCCCACGGACCTTCCCCAAAGAGTTCGTCTTAGTGAATGGTAGAGCAATCATCTGGATACTCTTTCAAGAACCCTTTTCTGTGATGAAGCTACATTTACAAGAGATGGAATTAACAATTTCCACAACGAACATGTGTGGGCAATCGAAAACCCTCATGCTATTCGAGAAATCCACTTCCAGAGAAGAATCTCTGTAAACGTTTAATGGAACAATTAATAATGAAGTTATCGGAGCACATATCTCCGACGGAAATTTGAATAGCGAAACGTACCGGGCTGTTTTGAAGAACGATCTACCTCTACTACTTGAGGACATTCCTCTTCAAATTTCCTCATTTGTAAGTTCAATATATTAACTATACAGGGTGTTTCGCGACTCGACCGATATATTTATACCATATACTCTGACAGTCATTACGATCAAAAAATATTATATGACCTATAGGTGAATTCCCTTTGTTTCGTAGATATCGATGGAATTTAAATTTTAAAAAAATGGGAAAGGAAATTTTATTCATAAATTGATAGATAATTAACACAAAATTACAGTAACTGATCAAAATGAGAACCGCCATTTTCTAAACATGCAGCTATTCTTCGTGTCATAGAATGTTGCCAGTTAATTGATGCCAATTCATTCTTTAGAGAATTAGTAGCTTCAACTATACGGTCAGTCAACTCTTCGCATGTATCTGGTTTACCATTACTATACACACGAGATTTGAGGCAATCGTTGACGGAAAAAACACATTTTGAAACCACTGGCAATACCGTACTCGATTTTATAATCTCCAGAAAGTAAATCCGGGACTTTTTGTAAACGATAGGAATAAAGTCCATTAAGGTGCAGAATTCTCCATACGTTGGTTTGAGGAATTCCCGTTGTATGAGATATTCTACGAATACCGGTAGAAGCACAAAATTCATTAATTTGTCAATCATACGTTAATACGTCACAGCTTACTAATTTAGAGGAATTCACCTATAGGTCATTTAACATTTTTTCATCGTAATGACCGCCTGAGTATATGGTATAAATTTGTCGGTCGAGTCGCGGAACACCTGTATATACGCGACGTATAGAAGTGGAAATCATGTTCCAATCCGCACGTTCTGGGATAGATGTGACCTTTCACGAAGTTTTCAATACCTTAAGAACCAGGAAGGTGGCTTCGCGACGTGTAGCGTTCTGCATACTGGTGCAAACTTAGTTTGTTGAATTGTAGAAATTAACGCAACACATTAGGCGATATTTACATGTAAAGTGAGATTTAATACTGATTAGTTCTCATTAGCAGTAGGTTTAATTTCCTTAATACATAGTATTCAAATCCATGAGTAGGTCGTGGCGATCTCATTGGATCTCAATCCAATACATTTTTTCATGTGGGGACATGTGAAGACACTTACCTATTCAACAGGAAAGCCTAACGATAGGGACCGACTCTTACAGAAGATTCATGAAGCGTTTTATGAGGTCAAAAAAAAGCATAGCAACTACAAATGTATAAGTATGACATTAATATACTGTCATTTATATTTTATATTCCTTGAAAAAGGCATCATTTGCCGAAACATGTAGGCTTGTTTTAAATATATACATTTTTAAGTAAAACCAGACCTTAAATCGCCAACTAATTGAATTTACCACTATATATATATATATATATATATATATATATATATATATATATATATATATATGTATATGTGTTTGTGTGTGTGTGTGTGTTTAGATAATTTCTTAGCCGTTCAATAAATATATCAATTGACAAATTCTTGGGGTTTTTCGGCTTTATATGAAATATTTATAAATATCAAATATATATATATATATATATATATATATATATATATATATATATATATATGTGTTAAACGTAATGCGGCAATGGCATGTATGTGAGAATTCAATAATTATGTGTTCTCATTAGCATTACGTTTAACATCATTAGTATATATACACGCAGTATAGAAATGAAAGTTGTATCTATTTCTGGGTAAGGTGTATTGACAATTAGTAATAACTATGAAACATCGACGTCTGCACATCCCGGATGGATACGGATTTCACACATTTTTTCATATATATATATATATATATATATATATATATATACATATATATATATATATTGTAATATAACGTATGTTAATGAATGACACCTACGTTATATTTTATTTAAAATGTAATGTAATTCTAAGATTATGTAATTTAAGTATTGAATATGCTAGTAAATACATAAGTTAAATAAACAACCTATAGATGTTGCTAATACTTATGTTCACAGATGTCGCTTGAACTTAGGGCATAAACATTAATAGTACGTAATAAATAAATAAAATTTGTACTTAACTTAATCTGTCTCTTCAGGGTATATAATCTTCTAGTTTATATTTTGATTAGTATGATTTAATGGGCACCTGCTAGCTCAGATTGATAAAGTGAATTTGTAATTTAATAATAACGATAGAGTGGGTTTGGTACTCAGTGTAATATAAATGTGAGTGAATATGCAAGTTAAAATATAATTGAAACCTGGATATGTAATTAAATAAAAAAAAGAGAGAGTTAGGGAGATAAATAAATGGTTTAACTAGAACTTTTTTTAAGGTAAGTGTTTACATTAATATTCGAGTACATTAACCTCGGTCACGTGTTCATATTATGATTTTAAAATTAGGTTATCTTTATATTCATGAAATGATACATAACTTAAATAACTAAATTTACTTGAATTAAACACAAGGGAACTGTATTTTTCGATATAAAGGTATACTTCGTGATAATTAAAGTGATTCGCATAAAATAATTAATATCAAACGATTGTATTCAAATAATTATATAAATAATTTTGGTGTTATAGAAAATAGATTAAAAAATACTCAAGTTTAGTTGATTGAGACTTCTGGATGTTCTAACGGTTTCAGGAACCTTTTCAACAGGATGAATATTCTGGTCAAGGGGTTAGGCAGGGTAGCGTCCCTCGGGAAAGGAAACTTCGGTTTTATAACTGCTAAGTAGGAGTTGGACTCGGATATTCCTGCACCTGTGCCCGATTGGGGTGTGATCCATTGGTGTATTAGGTTTCGGCACCACAATCGCTTGAGCGACTTTTTGCCTGGTCCCTAGTCGGTATAAATATGTTCAGCTTAGCTGTAAACATAATTTCAGGTCCCATACCGGTCGCTGGCATTTGTAATATCGGATCTCCTAGAGTATAGTTCTCGCGGTATCTGTATGGCCCCCTACAGCCTTATTAGAACGTCATAAACCATTGGCCTTCAGCCTCAGGATTAACCATGGCTTTTGCTTTTACAAATAGATCCAGTGGAGGGAGACGCACGATGGCCTTCGCGGAGGCGGTTCCCGTGCTGTTCATGATTTCCCGATTGATGAGAAACCTGAAAGACGAGATCGAGCTAGAAGAACATGATGCATACGAAATGCCGTATGCCTCTTGCGAATGTATGTATGTAGGGCAATAAAAGCGGTGAATAGGCATTCGCTGAGAATAACACAGAAACACGGTAATAAAAAAAAGATTCGTCGCTATTCGAGCACACATGACACACAAACCATAAAATTGATGCAACAAAATCTATTCGTACACCTATATTCAACAACGAGTAGAGAGGCAATAAAGATGGAGATGATACCGAACGTCTTGAATAAAAAAAAACGACGGACAGAGATTACCAAACACTTGGGAAAACCTCTTATCAGGCAACAGACACAACAGCCTAAACACCACACATACGCATTCATAATATAACTCACGATAAAATACACTGGAGGGTAACAAACAAATATCGGCATGTGGACAGATAACAAGCTGTATCGCTTGAAGAATGGTAACAGTAACAATGATAACCCGAGAATGGCAGCAGAGAGACTGGCGAAGCCTTGTTTAGACATCGGCAGATTAGAGGACGCTGGGACTTACATATAGCAAGAAACTCGAAATAAAGTTTAGACACATTTTGCCTGCAAAAATCTACGCAACATCATATACAGGCTGATTCATTTTCGGCCCTCACCATGGGGATCTCTCTTATTATTGGAGATAGAGTATAGATTTAAATTTGGCAAAGTTGTTAAATTTTGTGTTTGTTATAAATCCGTAAAGAAAATAGACCTGTGACAAATGACCTTCGTTATTTAAAAAAAAAACGCGAAAACCCCACACATCCTTGTGGCCATTTCTAAACCTCTATCCAGTGGTGTACTCTAAATTTTTATACGACGTTTCGTTTCTTTCTGGCCATCATCAACTATCTAATTTCTTATAGGCGCAATATTGGATTTAGACATCTTCAGAAAGAGTTTTTTTTTCAGATTTCAACCATTTACCAAAAGCTGACTTTAGTTTTTGACATTGGGTTTTATTTGAAAGAATAAATTATAAGATTAAATAAGGTAGCCTTTGGAATTTCAATCTGTCAAACATTTCATTTAGTGTTCATTAATAATACAAAAATGTCATACACTAACGAAGAGAAACGAGATACGATAAGTATTTTTTATTCTTCGAAACGAAATTCAACAGTAGCGAGTACAAGATAACAAAAACATTAATAAAAATACATAGAAAAGTAAACAATAAACAATTACAGTAAATGTTGAATTATCTGGCCATATTCGGTAATGCACAATTGGGCACGCCTTCTGGCATTTTGTACTGCCCTTTGTATAGTTCTTCTAGGAACTGCATCGAAGGCATTCTGAAATATGTCTCGTTATTCTTCAATGTTTTGTGGCGCATCTACTTTATAAATATTATTTTTAACATATCCCAATAAAAAAAAATCTAGCGGACTTAAATCAGGTGATCTCGCAGGCCATTCAACAACTCCCATATTTCCAATCCAACGGTTTGCAAACTCTTGATTTAAGAAATTTCTAACAACAGCTGCATTGTGTGCTGGTGCGCCATCTTGTTGCCACCATAAATATTGTAATTGATTTAATGGGATATTGTCGTCAAGATAGTCAGATACGTATGTACGTAAAATGTTTAAATATCTTTCTCCATTTAAATGTTCTTCATATATAACTGGTCTTAAGAGACGATTTGCCAAAATACCCATCCAAACGTTTATTCCAAAACGATGTTTGGGTCTTCTAGCCCTGTTTTGTCGGGGATTTTGTACTGCCCAATAGTGCTCCGTATTTCTGTTGAACATTCCAGAATTTGTAAATTTTGTTTCATTTGACCAGATGATTTTGCTTAAAAAACTTTCGTCATTTTCTATCCTTCTGGAGCGCTGCCTGCAAAAACCAAGAAGAATCTTTTTTTAGAAAGGTTAAAGGCGTTGCAGGATCGCTGTATTAATTTAAGAGGAGATTATGTTGAATAGTAAAATATTCCCAACTTTAAGTTGTTTCAGTAGTAGGCTAAAAATATATCAATACCCCCTCGTACATAAGCTCCCCACTGCCATCCACAGGTTGTCACTTCTGTCATTCTTTGAGCGAAACTAATGCTCTCCGGTGTGGTGGGAGTGGGGGTAACCGTAATATGCGTATTTTGCCGTGCGTTTTGTGTTTTCTGTAGTGAAAGATGTCTATTCGGCCTGCAGGTTTAGATGATTTGAAGGGTGGATTCGAGAAGCATGTAATTCTGTTGCAATTTATATAACAGCAACAACTTCTAGAAAATTAATTCGTCGATTCGAAGCATGTGGTACGCCAGATGTTGATCACTTTTAACATTTATAACTCATAAAATTATAAGAATTTTATTTTATTTAAAATAATTTTCATCGCGTTTGATTTTAAATATTATTTTGTACTAACTATTTGTTGAATAAATTTTTTTATGCCATTGCATTCCAAACTCTACTATTACGAAAATAAGCAAAAAAATAGAGGGGTGCCATTTGAAGAAATGCTCTAGGGAATAGTTTCTTGGGGGTTGGTTCATTAAGTGTTGTTTAACAACAGATGCCTTTTAGGGTTTTGTCAACCACTTTCAGCGACATCTTCCGCGATTATTTATTTCTACAGATAAGCAAGATATCGCTTATAACATTGAATCTGGGACAGCAGGTATATATCTATATATATATATATATAGTAAATTCAATCAGTTGGCGATTTAAGGTCTGGCTTTACATTAAAGTATATATATATATTTAAAACAACCCTACATGTTTCGGCAATGATGCCTTTATCAAGGATATAAAATATAAATGACAGTATACAAATGTCATATAATTGAGTTGCTATGGATAAAATTATTCAAAGATACATTCCAATTGAATAATAACAAATCATGCCTTAGTATTCCAAAAACAGATAGACAACAAAAACAGGGAAAAGCAAGACATGAGTTACTATTATGTATGCGCCCGTGGAGCGTCTTAAGATGCAAAGTTGTCGGCATTCGCCTTAAACGAGAAGGAAAACCACGAAAACCTACTCGGACAACCAGACAGGAATCAAAACACGGAACAGTCAGCATGATAAGCAAATGTATATGATATTTAAATGTAATTGATATTTAAATAACTTAAGATATATAATTATATAAAATATATATATATATATATATATATATATATATATATATATATATATATATTATGATGGTAAATTGCAGATCGTTACACAATTAAGTTATAGTATATACTGCTTTAATTTTTTATATCATTTCTGTTGTTAATTGAATTTTTTTCTTGTTTATTACTAATCATTTCTTTAATTTCTCTTTTCATTGTGTGTTGTTCTTTATCAATTATCTGTGTGTTTTCGAAATCGAAATGGTAATCGTGTTGTAGTTTGTGTGTAGATAAAGCAGTTTTGTCTGTTTTAGAGTATTTGTGGGCTTGTATTCTTTTGTATAAATATTGTTTCGTTTGGCCTATGTAGTAACTATCGCAATCGCGTAATTTTATTTTATATATGACATGTGTTTCTCGATTTTTTTCTATTTTAGGTTTAAGTTTTGAAAATAAATGTTTATTAGTATTACTAAGTTTATATGTTGTAGCTATATCATTAACTAATTACAATATTCTAGCCTTCTCAAATTATCTCCAGGCAGTAAAGAGTGACTAACATGGATCCTGTATGGTTTAAACCTACTTTTATGTAAAGTTCTTCAAACTCTGGACTGGCACAAATTTAATTCTGACGCCACTTCGCGTGTAGAAATTGATGGATTATTATTTATTTATAAAAATACAAGATTAACATGAAATTTGAAAACACGCTTATAATTTACCATTTGTAAAATATCTTGTCGATTTTCATTTAAATTCCTGTTGTCTTGACCATTACGTAACGCTTAGTAAACGATCCATTCTCGACCAAATTTCTGTCGAGATCTAGAAAAATGGTACGATGAGGCTGTTGTCGTTCTGGATATAATTGTAGATATCTTGTACTCGCTACTGTTGAATTTCGGTTCGAAGAATAAAAAATACTTATCATATCTCGTTTTTCTTCGTTAGTGTATGACATTTTTGTATTATTAATGAACAATAAATGAAATGTTTGACAGATTGAAATTCCATGGCTACCTTATTTAATCTTATAATTTATTCTTTCAAATAAAACCTAATGTCAAAAACTTTAGTTAGCATGTGGTACATGGTTGAAATCAGAAAAAAAACTCTTTCTGAAGATGTCTAAATCCAATATGGCGCCTATAAGAAATTAGATAGTTGATGATGACCAGAAAGAAACGAAACGTCGTATAAAAATTTAGAGTACACCACTGGATAGAGGTTTAGAAATGGCCACAAGGATGTGTTTCTATATTTTCTCTACAAGGCCAAATGTCGGTGGTACAGGTAAAAGAAGAAAATGGGGTTTTCGCGTTTTTTTTAAATAACGAAGGTTATTTGTCACAGGTCTATTTTCTTTACGGATTTATAACAAACACAAAATTTAACAACTTTGCCAAATTTAAACCTATACTCTATCTCCAATAATAAGCGAGATCCCATATTTTTTTAAGGTGTATTTAATTTTTTCTGATGGTTGTGGAAGATATGGAATCGTGATATATGTTATGTTATTGTTCAAATTTTTATTGGTGTCTGCAGTGTTGTGTATTTGGTGTACTCTTTTTTTAATAGTTTGGTCTATAAGTTGTGGTGGATAATTATTATCTGTTAAGATTGTTTTAATTTTCTTAATGTTATCTTTTATGTATTGAGTATGTTGTAATAACTTAATACGCAGTCATGTGTATGCGTAACACTTTGCCAAGGCGAAGCCTCGCTTTTAATACAAAACATTAACGTGGTATCTAAACACGACCTTACCTCGGATTTGTTGCATACACAAGACCAACGCATCAGGGTTATACATTTGTTCTAGAAACAAATGATAAGTAAGACAAGGATCTTCTCTAGTATATATATACGATAGTTTAAGTCATAGGGGGAGTGACAACCAGTCAGTGGTGCGAACTGTGTTATATCTTAATAACCACGTTCTGCCCTGTCTGAGTTGAACCAAGTATAATATGTACATCTTGTAAATATATTGTTATTCAGTTTGTAAGCGTTGAGTTAATTATAGAATGTTACCCGAACTTCGAGTGTGTATCATTTGATTCTCCGCTCAAGCCTCGGACCTGCATAACAATGTGGCCACACAAACGGCCCACATTACATGCCGATCCTCCAGGCACATAGGACTTACATGGACGATCCATCCTACCTTTATTACATGGCGATCTCTGCCTACCTTAGGGCATAAGGCCCTAACTTTATTACATGGCGATCCTGCCTACCTACGGCATAGGACCATTCTGCCAGTCGGATAAGACTGCAGGGAATAGTAGGAACCCGGAACGAGCCAAAGAAAACCGAAATTTTAGCAGGTCAGTGTAACAAATGGGCAATTACGCGACAAAAAGGATGGAAGAAGGCATCTCCATCCCCTGCCAAGGAGCAACTACCACTTCAGGAGAAGAAGCAGGTGTTTCTTTTAGCAAAGACAATTACAGTGTGTGAAAGTAATGCATAGACACTTTATATGTATGTGTATATTTCAAGTGATTAAAATGTTTCCTTGTACGTGTCGTAAGAATAATATTAGTTTATTTATGTGCAGCAAATTCTGCATACGCTAACAGAATGTAGAGCATAACATTGTTATTTTTTTTTTCTTAAGGTCAAGTTTATTTAGTAACTAGTATGTATAATTGTAAAAGTATTAAATCATGGCCGAGAAATTCAAATTTAAACCTGTCCAAGGTTGTTGGTTAAATACGCGAGAATGTAGAATTTCATATATTTTTTTTTAAGAGAGACGCCTACATAAAAACAGAGAAAATATGTTATATTTTTTTTTCTCACAAGTTCATTTACGTTCAAAGCATATACAAAATGCACACGCTTGTATTTTTTTAAATAAGCGCCGCTCAATGTGTATTATATTTCATATTGTTTATAAACAAAAGTGTAAGCAATAACATGTGTATTTTATCGATTTAAAATATGTATGTACTTACAAGACAGTTTAGAAATCCACAAAGTCAAATTCATTTAGAAAATGCACGGGCATTGTTTATTTTGTAAACGATTGCATAGTGACATTGAACAGAAGTTATTGCTGACATATTCAAGAAAATTTTTTTCGCAAACAAAAGAGAATAATATTAAATTAATAAAAGAAACCAATATACGAGGAGTAGTATATTAATTTTATGTACAAGAATTCCGAAAATTTTGTCACAGACGCCTTAGAAGTTGATTCCAATGATGTAACGGTTAATAACGGGACAACCGATAGTATCCTAATCACGTCAGGAGCTCAATAGACGACAGAGACCTATCGATTGTACCTTTACGACACCAAAAACAGTGCAGTTTCCACCAACCCCCAGGACAGATCATCCTAGAGGTGTGGAACTGACAAAAACAATAACCAACCGAATCAGACGAACTTCAAGAGTAGAAGAAAGGCAAACAAGACTCCAATTCGCCCCTAAGTCGTGAGGAAGCAAGCATGCGCTTCCAGGAAATAGTCCGACACGACAAAAAACGCTCTCAGAATTTTTTTTTAGATATTACAGTTATAACAAAAGTGTGTTTTGGTAACTGGTCTCAAGTTTTTCTGTATTGAAGAAAAGGCTTACAGTATAAGGGCATTTCCGCTGTACGAGAACCCTTACTGTAGTCAGAATAAGCTTCACAAGAATAGTTCTGCGCAGGAACATGACAGACACGGAATATGTGTTGTCCAGGGAAATACACGAATGAGTGATTTCCAAAATAATTTTTCCCATGGAGGAAAATCGATAGAAAAACAGAGAGTCGATTTAATTTAAAGTATGGTTAAAAAGGGAGCACAAGAATTGGAAACAAACAATCATGCACAACAATTGAAACCACAAGATCAAGCATGAGGAATCGGAACCAAGAACCAAACGCGAAAAAGAAAGACAAGAATGGCGAACTGCGAAATAAGGCGATTATTCTACATAAGTTACACATGATATAGAAATAAAATTTAAGAAAGCGAATAGACTAACAAAATTGAGACAGTGTACAAAGGCCCGATTATTATTATTATTTTTTTATCATCAACAATGTAAAACTTACTATTTAGCATTACCTTTAAAATTTAGCATTTACTATTTAAAGCTTTTGCGATTTATATTATATATTTATTTATTATATATTTATTACGTATTACCATATATATTAGACTATTCATCATTTTACTATGTACTTGTTATTATGTGATATTTGATAACGATTTCGCTTTAGAATTGTAGTCATTGTAATTTTAGAAAATTTATTGTTTGAATAATGTCATTGTAAATTTGTAATTTCATTAATGTTTACCATATTTTCAAATAGAAAATAGGGAAAGTTAATAGATAGAGAGATTCTTGATGAAAGAAAAACAAACATATCATTGTTGGTTTTCCTTTCTCCCCAAGGGGGATGGTGTAATAACTCGATACGCAGTCATGTGTATGCGTAACACTTTGCCAAGGCGAAGCCTCGCTTTTAATACAAAACATTAACGTGTTATCTAAACACGACCTTACCTCGGATTTGTTGCATACACAAGACCAACGCATCAGGGTTATACATTTGTTCTAGAAACAAATGATAAGTAAGACAAGGATCTTCTCTAGTATATATAGACGATAGTTTAAGTCATAGGGGGAGTGACAACCAGTCAGTGGTGCGAACTGTGTTACATCTTAATAACCACGTTCTGCCCTGTCTGAGTTGAACCAAGTATATTATGTACATCTTGTAAATATATTGTTATTCAGTTTGTAAGCGTTGAGTTAATTATAGAATGTTACCCGAACTTCGAGTGTGTATCATTTGATTCTCCGTTCAAGCCTCGGATCTGCATAACAATGTGGCCACTCAAACGGCCCACATTACATGCCGATCCTCCAGGCATATAGGACCTTACATGGACGATCCATCCTACCTTTATTACATGGCGATCTCTGCCTACCTTAGGGCATATGGCCCTAACTTTATTACAATGTGATAGTTTTACTGCCCTATCAGTCAGATTATTTATAATCATTTTATTGAATATTGTAGGAGCATTTGAGTGGTAATTCATATTTCGAAAAGAAGCTCTGGGTTTATTATACCAATTTGTATAAATAGTACCCTGTCTATCATAGCTCAAAGAAATATCAAGAAAATCAATACTGTTATTAATTTCTTCTTCAATAGTGAATTTTAATTTGTTGTGAAAATTGTTGAATTTATTTAAAAGACAACTTATAGGCAAAACTATTATAAAAAAGAGTACACCAAAAAACAGTGAAATTTTTAATATATTTTTTTTTGTCCAACAACTATAAAACAAGAAAAAAAAAATTAATAAATACTATCCCGAAACATATATATATATATATATGTATTTAAATATTTTCATTCATTCATTTTTTTTCCTAAGGAAATATAGTAAAAATAAAACGGACATTTATATTTATATACTTCTAGTAAGCGATATTGGGTGTTTATATTTAAACACACTAATGTTTACTGAACAAACTCGTGAACTGTTCGCTGTATCAATGAACGAAGCCTATGCGTAAAAGTGAAAGACCCTCCTAAATGAGATCGGCTTTCGTAGATTGTCAACCTTTTTGTTAATATGACTGTACATAGACACATGCACTGTATATTCAAATAAAAGCTGAGCTATTTGTGTAAGGAAGATAAAAAAAAACTCGCAATTCACTGATTGTGTTATTTCATCTTACATAATTACTGAAGCATCAATATAAATAATTAAAAAGATAGAGTCGACCAAATGCAATGAAATGTTTTATGCTACTCTATTTTGTCTCTTATAAGAATATGGACAGAAAAAATTAGCAGGTGTACAATTTTTTTATTTTCTTTTATCAAAATATTTGTGTTTCTAAATTTACGTTTCCTTCAGATTTAAGCAATTTTTCGTAGCAATTTGTTCTCAATTTATTAAGTCATTATGCCTAGGCACCGTTTACGGAACAATTACTTTCATTTAAATTTAAAAATTCGAAAGGGAGCGTATTGTTGGTATGCGAAAAGCTGTTTTTTCAATAAGAAAAAATTCCGACCGCATAAGACGTAGTGTGAAAACAGTATTACAGTGTTGGTCCAGGTAGTATGAAGAAGGAATCCATAACCGTTCTCATGGATCCGGAGGACCACGAGCAACTACAGCACGGGAAGATCATCATTTGAGGATACGTCTAGTGCAGTAAGAGAGATCTATCCTTGCTTAAAGTCCGTCCCTTAACAGTTACTTCATTTCTAATTGTTAGTCCACCGCTAGCCTCTTCTGCAATACGAACTTCCTTTTCCCGAAATAACTGCTCAAAACGGAGAATAGAATTATTATTGGAGATTGCTTTCATCGCAAATTCCTCTAGAAAATCTTAAACAGGTCTCTTACAGAATGAACTTATTCATCATTGAATTTACTGCTAGAGCTTAAATAAATTTCCACTAAATATAATTTTCGTTGTAATTATTATTATTTACTGACAAATTTCCACTAATACCTGACAAGTATTCTCAAGTTAATAATATGATTTACAAATGAGAGTTTTCAGTTAATTTCTCTACATATATGAGTTTAACTCAGACATGCCTGATACATCTGTCTTTCTCGTTAAAAAAAAATGTTGTTCAGTCGTTATAAGCGCTGATTTATACCAGAGCAAAAAAATAAGATATTGTAATAGGAATTTTTTTTTGGTGCTTTGCCATGTCCAATTAACTTAAGAATACCAACACGAACCATTTACACATGGGAATTATTTAATTCAATTTAATTTATTATTATTATTGCTATTATTGTTAAAACTAAACACTCGCAATATTTGAAATGTAAAATAATCGGATTATCCGCAGATCCACAGATGTGTCAGTCTTATCTTATACGAAAGATAATACCGCAGGATTTATGCGCCACACTTTTCACTTCAGTGTGCGCACAACATTTAAAATTCTCTAAAGATTTCAATCATCTTTAAGAATCATTCTCTCCTGAGTATTTGCACATAGAGTTATACAAATACCAAGTCTACAAAGTAATTCTTTCCTCTTTCGCTGTCGCGTATACATTTAAGACCCTTGAACAGAAGACACTTGGAAACGAATCGATTAATCTACAAGCTTTTAATAGCTTTAAATAAATGCAAATTTTTATGTATTATTAAAGCTTTACTAAGGTATTTTATGATCAAAATAACGTATTATCTAAAGAAATTAATACATTTGTGTCTGTAAATGACCGTACGCCAATTGTGTTGGCCCGCCCGCAAATTTCTCAACTTATAGTGGCTACATTGCCGCTTATGTCAATTTTAAGACAGCTCATTTGTGTATTATTTGGCCCTGATTTTTTGATATTTATTAAAATGTTTACGACTGAACATGATGCATATATTCTTATGGCTCACTTTCGGAGTGCATCTCGAAACCACGATGGAATGTGGTCATATAATTTGCGGTCTTGCTTTGAACAATTTGTGGAAGCATATCCTCGCGAAAATGTAAATAAGTTTTTGGTCACCACAAACGTGTAATTGTAAAGCGATTTGAGACAAAAAACTGTATTTGCAAAGGCAAAGCAACTGGTCGACCAACACTATTAACGGAACCTGTTGTTAATGATCTTCGAGGACTAATGAATGAATCAAACTCCACAAAAATCATTATGGAAATTATCAGCACAGTTATGTATATGGGCTAAATATTTAAAGCAATGCAAGTCCTTTACGTGCTTTTTGCAGGTATTACTAGAGCTAGTTGCACAAAAGCGCTACATAAGAGGAACTTACATGAATCGATCAAATCGACGCGACTTCGTCATGCGTCATGATTCATGATCATGATTGCCCCCCTTCCCCTTCCCCTTCCCCTCTCCCCTTCCCGCTTACTTTCCCCCGCCGCCGTTGCCGCTGTGGATAAAAACCAAAGGTCCCCGCCGCCGTTGCCGCTGTGGATAAAAACCAAAGGTTTTAGATAACTTACCTTTCTCTCGCTTCTAATGCAAATTAGTTTGAAAGGTCACCCACAGCGGCTGCGGCTTTTTTTTAATTATAAGCGCGCGTGTAAGTTTGTAAATGTCATTTCATTATCCTTGGCATAAGTATTTAGGTCCGGGAAATAAATTAACAGAAGGTGCGCCAAAAAGCTTGGGCAAGTGTATCCAATGCCCCCAAAAAAATAGATACGGAAAAACAACAGGGGAATTAACTAGAGGCCAAAGACAATACGCTGATAGACAGAGACAATTAGGAAGAGATTATCAATTAGCAAGACAACGAGGCCTTACTGGTAATTGGCATGATTGGTTAAGATCACAAGGAAATCACACAACAGGTGTTCCACCTATTGAAGCAGTAACACCAAGTAGGCCAACGTCGAATCAAGTACGTAGACCACCTAGAGCTGGAACATCAAGAGACGATTTTGGAGATTTTGAAAGAGAAGAAACTGCACAAGAAGATCCTTCAGATATTATTCAATTTCAAAAAATTGAAAACATTACTCAGGAATAACATTGTCGTGTATATGAAAATATGAGACGACGAGTAAACTTGTGTTTATTGTTACGCTTAGCGTAGAGAAGTTTAAATCCCTTATTTAAATACATATATTTCGTCTTTAAATATATCATTAAATTATATTTAACTAAGACATTTTTTTCATTTGAACAAACTGTATATATTCGTTGCAAAGAGAAAGTATTTCTTTTGTCATCTTCTTGACCGAGACCCTTCTTTCTACCTGATTCTCAGAACCCTAACGTTAATGTCGAATTTCTTCTAGATAAATTTCATATTTTAAATTGTTTTAATTTAATATTATTTACATCTTCTTTTATATGTCTTGTTTGATATCGTTAGAAAGCTTATGTCACAAGGGTTACTCTAAGAATAATTATGACATCGACAGACGACGTCTTCAGGTCGCGCTTTTAATTAACTATAATTCAAGTTATCGATCCCCCTCTTCGATAGATCATAAAACCGACCGTTCTAGACTTTCCTATCGACACGAAAACTAATAGTTACTTCTTCTCTTTCGAACCTTTCGTGAGAAAACAACTCCTCGTGCTGTTCCAGTACACAATGGACCTCACCACGCCGTCCAGGCTCTTCTGCTTCTAAGGTAAATTGTATTGTTCTATACATTACTCTTTTAAGTGAATCCAAATTAATTTAAACTAATTAATTTCTTATCCCACCGGCCAACATCGCTCTGCATATACTTGACCAAGGTATATCTTCGAAGGCCACGTGACCATCATCGCCAACTCAGGTAACTCTGGATTGTTCTATACAGAGGTTATTTTATACATATTAATTAACCCTTAATTTACTACTCCATTTAACATTCGTTTCAGAGTATTTTTTGTGTTAATTTTAATCTACTTATTCATCACTCCACGTGTATATAGTACTTTGTTTTATTACTGTTTCACCTTTCCATTTCAGATATTTCATATTAATTTCTCGATTACTAATTTATCGCCCCTTGTGTATATATTACTAATTTAATGACTTTTACATACATCAACTTCTTTTATTTAAATATACGAATTTCAAATCCTTATTATGTAAATATAAATATAAACTTTAAGGACGCCGCTGTGTTTTATTTTATTTATTAAGTTTTGTGTATTTATTTGAATTTTTAATTAACCAATACCACGCACGTCCTGGACCTTTGATGACACTTCACCAACACCACAAATTATTGTATTACAAAATAACTAAAATATTATTTTATTATTTATCTTAGAATAATTTCATTATTATTATACAAACCAACACCCCTTATTTGTAATATTATAAATTAATGTTTTCAACAGTTTTTGCAAAAATAAAGTATTTTTCTACTCATCAGTGTTCTTTTCATTAAATAAACCAATTGTTGCATACTCAGTTAACAAATTCACGTAAACATAACCTTAGTCTTTATTATTAATATTGCCACCAACTGTAGAAAAATAAAATCCATAGTACTAACGTAATTGGCGTACGATCATTTACAGACACACTTTATAATACAAATAGTATACTATACCGTCTAAATTCTTTCGAAAGCAACGGTAGAGACGTGTCCGATATCCCACCATCAAGTGTTCCCGATTATCTTGATAAGTATAACGGTGATGATACGGCCCTCTACTCAACAAGTCGCAATGAGAAAATGTGGAGACTGTGATGAGTAGTACAGTCTCCGTCACTCGGTCGATGAATTTTTTAATTGGACAGACAAGTGGAGACTGCAAGTGAACGAGAGCAAATATATTGCAGCTAGATTCACGAAAAAGATCTCAGTTCCCGACGAATCTATCGATGTCGAGGTAACTATACTTCCGTGGTTCGGCTCAGTCCAGTATTTGGAGCTGAACATGGAAGGAAGACGAGCTAGGGCAACGCATATAAGCAGACTAAACGCTAGTCTTGGCAAGAAAAAGTCCGTTGGCCTTTGTAACGAAGATCTTGTCATATAAATGTATCCCGCGATCCCAACTCAATTACGGCGCTCTTTCTTGCGCCAACGCAGCTAAGTCCCATATGAAGAAACTTGACACCACGCTGCGTTGGACAATAAATACCTCCTGGTTCGTCCGCAATGAGCAGGTAGGGAGAGATCTCGAAATAGAGAAATTGAGCGAAGATCTGCGTAAACTGGCTCGGGATACTTGGGACAAGGTGGAGGTATCGTTGAATCCTACCATTGGGGAATTAATAGGAAACCTGCTAAAGCTGTTAAGACAAGGAAACCGGGTAGCGAGCGACCCAGCGACCGAGTGCAAGGAGAACTAGTGAATTTGCAAGTTAACATCTGCCACAGTCGTGGCCATCAGGCGGAATACCCTAACCGACATATTGCTGTGTAGCTTCGCTTTAAAATATTAGAAATAATATAGAATGAATGGTTGTGTGGGCAGTTACACAGGCATATTTTTGTTGATGATACTCTGTATAATATTTGGATATCTCAGAGCAATCATTTTGGGTTCTATATAACTAGGACTAGCGTCCAAAGTAAATGTAAAGAAATAATACAACAAGAAGTAACTGTTTAAAAATTCTTTTGTTGTCTGTTTGTATGTTTACATCTAATTTTGTTTTAACTTAAGATACTTCATTGTTAACTTATACCTTAACTTATCAATGAAAATTTTATGTACAAATATGATTTTGTGAATCACACACGTTTAGCCTTGGAGTTTATGATTCTGATTCAAATGAATCTCGCAAAAAAAATGACTTTTGAAGATTTCATTCACAAAAGGGGGTATTTGCCCTCTTAATGCTGAGATTTAGTACTCAAAGCCTATATCTGTCTGAAATGTGGATCACTGGCTTCTATTGATATCTTTTCACAATGCGAGTGTGCTATTCAACGTCTATTTAAGTGGATAGCGAGTTCCTACAGAATAGGACGCTTATCATCACAGTGTATAAGTATTCTCTTATTTTCTACGCCTATTGCTGAAGGCTCTAAATTTAAAATTTCAATGGCACAGATATTTCGCTAATATTTGGGGAACCCTACTTCGTTCTCATCAGTCTCTAATATCTGGTGTGAGATACACTTTAATCGTGTATTTTTGACTAATTAATTATAATTATTTAAAATAACGATCCACACGCACTTTGCTGGTTTAATTGACTCTATATACTCCAATTTTATCGTGTGTACAGTTTCTACTTACTCAAAGCTTATTTTAGCATACAAATTCTCAAATTCCTGTTGATACTTCTTAATCCTTTTGTTTATCGCTTCAAATAATAACAATAATAGTACTAATAATAATAATGAGAATGATAACAATAATAATAATAACAATTAAAAATGAAATTGAACTTTTATTTATTCTTAAGGAAATTTAATGCCAGCTGGCTTAAATTACGTCGAAAATAAGTCTCGCAAAATAGATCAGGGAATCTCGAAGTTAAATTGATGAATCTCCTAATTTTGCAGTGCTTTTTTCTTTTATACCTTGCTTTCCTTGCTTCTCAGAATTGTGTTACCACTCCAAATCATGTATTTCTGTTTTGTCTAATTTTCATATTTATTTAACATTTTTACCCCTGTGTATTTTTATCTATTATGGGTAGTTTCATTTTTCCAGCTTTCCAGCATTCATATATTTTTCTCTTTCATCATAATTTTGGTATGTATTTGTAATTTTTATTATTGAATTGTAAAATCTTAATCTCGTTGTTTCTAGGAATGACTTCTTATGCTCGTTTGAACAGGAAAGTTTTTCACGGAAAATCTTCCTACGTATCATTCAAAAATCTCGTGGTGTTTTCCTTCTCTTTCTGTCACCTGGGTTGGTTCATATGGCATTTCCTTGTCTCTTTCTTTCATCCGTGTATCTCGTAAATACACGTTCCTAGTGGCATTAAGCATGCGTCTTTTGTTATGTTTTCCATCCATTTGAGACATGGCTTTGTTTACATCGCAACATTAATGGCATTCATTGTTTTATTTGTATTTTACAATTTTTGTTTGCTTCTTCTTACTGAGATTTCCGTTGTTTTTAGATTTTCCTGGTCCTGTTTCTGCTGTTTGGATGCCTTATATAAGTGTTTTTCTTATTTTAAAATACCGTGAATGTCTTCTGTTTTAATCCATCCGTTTTAGCAAGATTATTTATGAAAATATAATGAATTGAAATTAGAAGTGATTACTAATGTTACTAATGTACAAGGAAAATATTATTCTGTATCCTTTTATGATATTCCTGTTATGTACAGCATGTTTTATTAGTTTACTTATATTCTAAGTGTTTAATAATCCAGCTAACCTAAAATTTATTAACATATCGTTTAATTATTTACACATAAATTTTGGCAATATACACTTAAACTTTTATACTAAATTGTAATATGATATACGAGGTATCAGAATAATTGAAACATACATGAGTAGGTAAACCCCACCAGTTTTGTATAATACAAAGGTATTTTTAATAATATAAAATATTACTAAAGATCTGGTGTAAAGAACACAAATGCAGGTTCACTATTAATATTTTCTGTGAACGTGTCCGAATATATCCTATCCCCAGAGACGTAGATACGTATTTCGCTTTTCTACAAGCTCATCGGTACGCCCCTGCCTATCTACGTCTCTGGGGATAGGATATATTCGGACACGTTCACAGAAAATATTAATAGTGAACCTGCATTTGTGTTCTTCACACCAGATTTTTAGTAATATTTTATATTATTAAAAATACCTTTGTAATATACGAGGTACATATAAAAAGACACTACCTCGGTTGATTTCTATTTAATTTCTCTTTGCTTAATCAAGGTACGTTTAATTAATTTGTACATTATTAAATTCTATTTCTATTTTATCTGTAAAGAGAATTTCACAGCAATATATATAATTTTATGGCAACAAGGTACTGGCATATGAACCAAGAAGATGGAGGGGCTTAAGAGCTGGAAGAGATGTTTAGCTCAGAAAAGAGCGGTCAGACCCTTAACACTTTAATGAAATATTCAGCGATTAAGTGTTTCCGAGTCTAGTAGCGTAGCACTACATGGCTAATTACACGAAAGAAAAAAAAATTGAAATGCTACACGAAAATTAGTTTGTAACATGTTTGCGATTGATCTAGCGCATAAAATTCTGAAATTCTCAATATATATGGTAGCCGAAAGTTCCCGGAATGTAGCAATAAATAAAATTGCAGTTTCGTTTTCTTCAATATGTCAAATCTTATCCCTTTCAACTTCATTTTTATCATTGGAAAGAGGAAAAAGTCGTATTGAGTCAAGTCTGGCGAGCACGCTGGACGAGGAATAAAGGCAATTTTGTTTTTCACCAAAAGCTGCAGCTGTGTTAAGAAAGCGGTATTGTAGCCTCACAATCTCATGGTGTAGAATTTAGTCACAAAGTATAATGATAATATAATAAACAAATAAAATCGACAATAATTGTTGAAATTTCGACAAGACCGAACTCCGCTAGCGTTTCACATTAAAATATATTTGGAAGTAGGTACGAACTTTATATTTCTGATTCGTAAATGTATTACAATCGGATAATACTAACAGAGAAAGAATATATCGTCTCGCTTTCATTATGACCTATATACAAGAATTTGCAAGTTTATTCGTAACGAATTTAAAAGTGTAGGCAATTTAACAAGCTTTTTTAACTTGCTTAAAGGAACATCCAAAAGTTTCCTTGTCTTTAATGGGGAATATAGTTATTAACTAATTTATTCTGCTTCGAAAAGTTTTATAAAATATATTATTGTTATGTATTTAAAACTTTGGTTATATTTTTTCATACCTACTTTGTGAAATAGGGCGTAGTAACAACCTATTATAGATCGTACATTTTTTCTTTACCGATAGTAATATGAATTTAATGATACTTCTTAATCAATAGAGCTTCAAACATGTTTAAAATACTAAATTGTTTATTTCCGGTTCATATAGCCTTTTCTTTATTTTTTTAAATCGAAATGAATATTCCTATAAATTTATAACAGTATTTTTGTCCATCACATTTATTTGATATAAATATGTGCTTTTATTTTAATTTTCTGTAAATGTTGTCACCGCTGAATCTATTAAGCAACTTGTTGAAATTTCAGCTGGACGTTAGAAAATAATAGTCAGAACACAAGTTCTTTAAACTTTAAAACTTTAAAAGTTTTAAAGTATAGAAGATATAGTAATTTTTAAATTTGTAAAATAAATGAGATCGTAATCGTTGAAGAGGATCTAGAAAATATATATATTTTATAAAAATAAGTAATTTGAAACATACTTAAATAGGTAAAACCTCACCAAATTTTGTATAAAACAAAAACAATTTATACAAAATTTGGTGAGGTTTTTACCTACTTAAGTATTACAAATGAAACAGACATGCAAATATACACATCTGTAACTGTACACATGGACAATACACCTCGTATTTTTACTATTAGGCGTCATCAGTTAAGCTAGTGAAGTAAATAAAGCTTAAATCGCCTATAAGGTATAGCAAATTTTGTCCTATTAGGTAGCACCATATAATATAGTGACATCTGACGAAAGAGACTATGCCGATAATGGCAACCCTACAGAAAGGAAGAAAATACATATATAGGTATAAGTCCATTAACACGATGCCAGATGGCAGTAAATATTCAAAAAAGGTTCAAGTATATCAATACGTTAAGCACGTATTACGCATTTTACTTCTGTACCGGTGTAGACGGTCAAGGGAAGGGTTGCCATTTTCGACATAGTCCGTAAAATAGAAAAAAATAGTATAAAGAACTCGTTTCATAAGGCCTTTTGCCGCACTCGCTCTTTAGAAAACGAGCCGCGATAGCGGCGAGTTTTCTAAAACTGATCTCGTGCGGCAAAATGGTGCCGTATGAAACTTGTTTTTTAATATACTATTGTAAATTGTTGTTGCGAGGCAGTTGTCGCAGAGTATATATGAACTTGTATTGTGTTCTCCACACTCGTGTTTTAATAATATTTCATATTATTTAAAATGTTTTTGTTTTATATATCTTTTACAAGCAGATGATATACAGGGTCGCTATTATGCATGAAAACGGTCAAATATCTCGAGAACCGTTCGAGATATTTAAATGACATTTGTATACGGATACATATAAGGAAATGTTTGGATCTTTTTGACTACATTTTCATTTTTTTCTTATCGTATATTTGAAATACAAAGCATACTTGATTTTTTTTTTAATGGCAACAGTGTATGAATTTGGCATCTT